>CM032481.1:9844194-11093093 GCA_019059595.1 Marasmia exigua | reverse complement strand
CGAAACAACAAACCACCTAGCGCCACCTATTGGTGTAATGTGGAACTAATATCCCGAAACGAAGTGGGTGCGGTCACTAGAAAACAATAAATCTCCTGCATAGTTTCCCAAACTTTGGCTCAAGTATACTGTCTGTCAAACTCTGTAACACCATGAATATTTGAAAATAATAATTACTGAATTTCATGCTGGTGTCTTCTCAGTAAAACTCGACATTCCGAATCAGCGGTAGATGATGTTCTGTATGGACCTAAATTAAATAAAGATTTTTTTATATTTGTCACATGCAGATGACGCAACTCGCGGCCAGCGAACTTGGTGCCCAGGTGGTAATAAAACATCGACAGATTAAAAACAAGAGTTGCAATCCTTAAACTATTGATAGTACACACACAAGTCAATCCTCCTCCTCATCTTAGCGTGTGATTCCCGGTTGCGTCCAAAGCTGTCGCTCTAGAGCCCGGGGTGCGCTTAGACCATAATTCAGGATTCGGGAGGCTGGTAATTACAGTGAAGCGAATGCCGTCAGATCTTCGCAACCCTTTACAGGGGAACTAGACCAACTGACTTATGGTTACGCGTTTCAGAAACTTTTCGAAACGTGCACGTTTCCTCACGATGTTTTCCCTCACCGTCGAGCTAATGGCAGAAATACGCACATACTTTTGAAAAATCTGCCGCATGCTCGGATTCAAACCCGGTTTCCCCATATAGAAGGCGCGTTCTAAATCACTGGACTACCATCACTTTTCATTTACACATGAATAAATAAATATTAAATATTTCACAACATCACATACATTGATCTGACTCCGAGATAGGTAGCTTAAGCACCTGTGTTGCAGATATGAGAACCAACAGCGGAATTACATAGGTATATATACATATTATACTTTATTTTTGTATATACATACAACCTGTGCGGATAAAGAATGGGATCAGAAATGGCGGCGCATATATTCACTTCTCTATCGTCTATACTCGCACTCGTGGGGTGCGAGTATAGACGCAAAATAGTGTGCGAAGCGAGAAGTGAATAGATGCGCCGCCATTTCTGATCCCATTCTTTATCCGCACAGGTTGTACTTATAAAACACCCAGACCAATACAAACAGAGATCTTTATGTACAAAATTGTTTTTACAGTGTGGGGATCGAACCCGTAACCCTTGCACCACAGGCAGTATTCACTACCACTGATCCAAACGGCGTCGTCAAGTCGTCAACGTACACAAGTCGACCATCTAGTAATATTGACACTGCGTCTCTACTCTCGACTATTAGTTTTAAGTAACTCTTTTAATTCTCTTGTTTTGTTCCTAAATGGGAATGCTTCCATTTGCGAAAATGGGGAAAACTTTAAATCGCCAATAATGTAGCGTTTGGAAAGGTCGATAAGATTTATTGCGCACTCAAGGAGGAACCATTTCTACACATTTTAGTTCGCAAATCTTCCTCTAAGTCTCATCATCATTTCAGCCTATAGACGTCCACTGCTGGACATAGGCCTCCCCCAATGTTCTCCACACAGATCGGTCCTGTGCCGCCCGCATCCAATGGATTCCCGCGATCTTCACCAGATCGTCGGTCCATCTTGTAGTTACAAGTGCGCTACCAACCTTTTAACTCATCTTTCTGCGGATTTGGCCTCCAGTACCCTCAATCCCTCGGTAAAAAACAGCGCCGAATCTTTGTATCACTCCGGTCGAGCCAGCCCATTTAAGCCAAAGCTTGACTCTCCCACTATTTATTTTTTATATGATATAGGCGACAGACGAGGACACGGATCACCTGATGGTAAGCAATTGCCACCGCCCATGGACACACACAACACCAGTGGAGTCACAAGTGCGCTGGAAAACCTTTAAACTCCCCTTTCCTCCCATATGGATCTCCGGTACCCTCACTCACGCAACGAAATACAGCACAGTGCTGTTTCTCGCCGGTTTTCTGTGAGGCCGTGGTATCACTCCGGTCGAGCCGGCCCATTCATTCCGAAACGTGGCTCTCCCACGGTTAACACGATTAATTCTACACCATTAGCTACATTGCCCTCAGACAAAAAGTATGTTTTAATGTCAATAATGTTTAGAAAAACATAACCGGACAATGTTCAACCTCTTTAGCTAATAGAAGGAACCTCATAAATATGCCTGACGACTCAGTTATGGGTCGTTCAAAATTTACGTTCAGCCCCACTGTTATAGGATCACTAGTAGTATAAAGGTTGTATACAGGTTTTACGGCCTTGACACGTCGCCTGCGACCCGGAGCTGGCGGGAGCGTCGGTCACTTTTGGATTTTATTGGCGTAAACAAAGATCTTAAGCTAAGAAACCGGCTGTCGTAATTAGGCATCCTACTACCACAGTAAAAGATATCTAGTACCATGACATGGAAAAATTCGACGAACGCCGGTAGCAAAACTTAATAAGGCATAAGGCTACGGCGGCCAATCTCAACGATCAGCCACGTACGCAGGATATATTAAAGTGCTCAAGTGTGTGTGCAAACACAAGTGCACTCTCTATTCCCTTACACTCGTATTCCGATGGGACACCAGCGTGACACGAAGGGATTCGGCGCAGGACCAAGGGCTTAACGTGCATTCCGAGGCACGGGGGTACAAAACCGCCAACTTCCAGACTCCGGGCTGACTCTAAGAATTTCTTACCGAAATCTTAGGTACAAATTTGAAGCAAAACTTATAAAATAATTAAACACCGCTCTGGTGATGCAACCTAAGGGTTTTCAAAACATAGCATTAAACAATTCGTTCGTACCCGTTGGGCTTCCGTGCTGCGACAGCCCTGCCAACAAGTTAGGATAAAGGATCAGATGGTTTAGAAAAAAAAAATCGGAGATTCTCGAGTACCTACGTCAAATTACGATAAAGTGAGTTAATTAATAAATAAATAAATATTTCACAACATCACATACATTGATCTGACTCCGAGATAGGTAGCTCAAGCACCTGTGTTACGGATATCAGAATCAACAGTGGAATTACAAATATATACATATAATACTTTTCTTTTGTAAATACATACTTATAACACATAGCAAACACCCAGACCAATACAAACAAACATGTTCATGCACACAAATGTTTGTACTGTGCGGGGATCGAACCCGCAACCCTTGTATCAGAGGCAGCATTTACATGACAATGTGAGAGTGACGTAAAGAGGAGAGAGTCACGGAGCCACGGAGTGGCGTAACTTTGTGAGAGCCACGCTTCGGTATGAATGGGCCGGATCGACTGTAGTGATACCACGGCCTCACAGAAACTGTGCTGTATTTCGCTGCGTGAGTGAGGGTACCGGAGGCCCAATCCAGGGAAAGGGGGGCTTAAAGGTTGGCAGCGCACTTTTGAGTCCATTGGTGTCGGGAGTGTCCATGGGCGGCGGCAATCGCGTACCATCAGGTGATCCGTCAGATGGTCTGCCACCTATAACATAAAAAAGGTGAGAGACACAACTTTTAAAAAATCTAATCGTTACTTCGATATTCTCGAGCGTTGCAATTTTTTAATTGGAAATAATTTAAGGTTAACGAAAAAATATCTCTTTTGACGTTTTACAAAAGCTGAAGGAACAAAAAATATTCAATAAAGTTTGCCTCTGTAAGGAAACTTCCTGAAATCGACCTATACCAGCTCTTCCCATCATTGAAAAGGTTAACATTGTGTATTTTTTATCGTCTAAGTTTCGCACTCCAATAGGTATCCATGACGCTTGAGTAAATCCGCATTTAGCTCCATGGGCTCCCTTCCCATAAAAGCTACCGCTTAAGTCTATTTATTTTGTGCCACTCATTACCACCCAACGCGTGAATATCCGAAGCATCCCGACTTCATCTGTATTCCTGTAAACACCGTTAAAACAATAGGGAAGAACCGCTCTGTAATACGAAATAAGAAACTTGTTTCCTCCCTGGATAGTTCCGGGAGAGTAATAATTCTTTTTCTGAATATCTATGGCCACTGACGACAGTATGTCCCTAGGGTTTCTTTATTAATAAATTCATTACTAAAAGAGTGATGTATGTTTAAAAACCTAAAAAAGGGCTTGAGGTTACAGAGACGGGAAATAAATAATACGCTTCGTATATCGCCTGGGGTATCCTCTTAAAATAGGAGATCTATCAACATTTTTCATCGACTGGCTTGAATCTTTACATCAATTCTAAGACTAATATTTATGTACATAATAATAACTACTCACCATACCTTTGGGAACTTTTTTCCATAGCGAAAATATCTTGAGGATGGACCCAGCGTACCGTGATTTGGATATAGCACAGTAGAATAAGTAATATTTGGGCATTTATCATTTTGATTCGCCAAGCAGAAAGAAATAATAAATGAAAATTATGATATGCTCCAGTATCTCCGAAACTGGACTTTAAGCAGTTTTTTGCAGGAGTTTCTATCCTAGTATAGTATTTATTGAATAACGGGACCGCTTCATGAATATAGTACAACTTACTAATTTTATTTTTTTTTAGCGAAAAATATCATCTGGTTTTTCGAGTTGGTTTTTTTTTGTTATGGCTCTACCCGAAGATAATTTGAGAATAAGTGGGTACTAGGTAGGACTGAGACTTTGACTGACGTCAACTTTTGAAAACGTCAGTCAAAGTCACAATCACTCAATATAACGCCTGTGTTTTACGTTTTATCGACCTACGGATGACACCGGTCAATTTCTCATTAAAACGTGTTTCTTTAATCGCTCGACATTGGCAGAGTTATATAAGTGTTCGCCGTGGGAAACACAGTAGCAACCATAATTTAAAAAAAAGACCTACGGATTCAGCGGATATCACTCTAAAAGGGTTTTAAGACTATTTTAGGTCCAAGCAAGTTGTCACGAGACAACGCACTCGACAAACAATAGCAGTGTTAAAAACGATACAATCCAGCCATAATTAAAAAAAAGACCTGCGGATTCAGCGGATATCACTCTAAAAGGGTTTTAAGACTCTTTTAGGTCCAAGCAAGTTGTCACGAGACAACGCACTCGACACACAATCATCATCAGCCCATTTACACACATTTCGACACACAATAGCAGTGTTAAAAACGATACAATCCAACGATTCTTATTATTAGGATCACTTCGCAGCACTTCATTGCACTAATAAACACCAAATTTGTACACTAAAAACCACTAGACACTTATTTAAAACCTTTGAATTTCATCAGCCCATGCGGCTTGTTTTAGCCCTACCCGCTGAATCCTAATTTTATTTTCTTTTAGCGAAAAAATTCATCTGGTTTTTCGAGTTGGTTTTTTTTTTTGTTATGGCTCTACCCGAAGATAATTCGCCAATGTCAAGTAACTTATTGAAAATAAGTAGGTAGGTAGGTAGGTAGGGCTGTGACTTTGACTGACGTAGACTGTTGAAGACGTCAGTCAAAGTCATAGTCACTTAATATAACGTCGGTGTTTTACGTTTTCGACCTACGAATTCAGCGGATATCACTCTAAAAGCAATCGCGGGTTTTAAGACTCTAAAGTCTCTCAACAAAGACTACCGATACTAAAGTTAATTAACATTAGCTTAAATGACGTCTTTAAGTGCGGCCGTTATTGTTGTAACTTGATTCTGGTACATGGAGAAATAATCGAGCCTGCGAACACATGAGTTTATTCAGTGTTTGGGTAAAGTCAGTTAAATATGTATACTGTCCCACTGCAGGGCACAGGCCTCTATCATATAAATCAAGTCATCGCTAAGACTATGTTGGGAATTGGCTAACAGTGTCAGGGTATTCAGGGGTCGTCTAGGAGAAGGTAGAGGGCACCAGCTGCAAACAGCTGGACTGCTGAAATTAAATCCGTAATATGTGGCCTCGCATCAAACTGTGCCAGATAATCCGTTAATAGAGGGATTTGTATCCGCCTCTAACACCGACGTGGATGCCATGTAAGCACGACCGCTCTGACAAAAGCTTAGCGACAGAGAAGTTATTTTTATTTGTGTGATAGGTGGCAGACGAGCAGACGGATCACCTGATGTTAAGCGACTGCCGCCGCCCATGGAGACTCGCGACACCAGTAGAGTCACAAGTGCGCTGCCAACCTTGAAACCCCCCTTTCCCCCGGATTGGGCCTCCGGTAACCTCACTCACGCAGCGAAACACAGCACGGTGCTGCTTCACGCCGGTTTTCTGTGACTCCGGTCGAGCCGGCCCATTCATGCCGAAGCGTGGCTCTCCCACGGTCAAAATCTCTCAAAATCAAAAATGGTCAGTCTGTCGCATTACTTTAATTAAACTAATAATATCCAAGTGTGCAACCTACTTTGGTGTCATTTCTTAAAACCTACGTTATGAGGTCTTATACAGTGTGTATCTGTGAACATTTACATCCCTTTAACCACGTGTTCTACTAACGTGTGTATTGTATTATAGTAAGGTAAATTCGTATATATTAGTGTATGATAACGTGTTTATTTATACTTATTTATTATCTAGATATATGTATTTATACTATAAATTTACTTAATCAATGTTCAAAATCAAAAGGATTGCACCACCCTCCCTTCTTCTATCTAATGTCCTTTACCTGAAGGTTGTCTGGTATAGATCGCTCCCAGCGATAAGACCGCCTAAATTGTACATTGTATCTCTGTATACCTAGCTTTTAAGTTTTGTATGTTGTGCAATAAAGAGTATCTATCTATCTATCTAACCATTATGAACAACATTTGTTCTATCACTTTTGGAAATTCGCATGAAAAAATTTCAACTTTTCATACAAAGTCGGTCACGTGACTTGGTCATCTTGTATGGGGAGTCGAAAAATGTTTCGATGAATTTCGAAAAGTCCTTGAACTAATGTTGTTCAGAATGGTTGGTAGAACACGTGGTTAAAGGGATGTAAATGTTCACAGATACACCTTGTATAATATAACTTTAAGTAATGATTTAATGTGTTTGTGTGCTAGACTTGTTTGTCCCTTCGTAGTTGATATTCCCTCATCTCAACATACAGGGTTGGAAACAACAAACCTTTGGATAAAAAAAATTAACAGCTTTATTTAGGGTGTTACCAGACCTATCAATTGGTCTACAATCGACAGAAAACTGGATTAGTTGACGTCGATACAATATGCTAACTAATTTATTTCATCATCATCGTCAGCCCATTTAAGTCCCCACTGCTGGGGTACGGGCCTCCCTCAATCACATGAGGGGTAATTACCATACTCACCACGCTTGGCAGACGGGTTGGCGAGGGTTTTGATATAAATGCAGAGTTTTCCTTCTCTGGTGCTGATGATCATGCCAGCAGCTTTACCTTAGTCGCCTTTTACGACACCTCGGTAAGAGTGAGGGTGGCCTATTCTACTCTGCCGGGGACCACACGGCGAGCCTATCGATATTTCTGATGAAACAAGGTTTGCCCGATATTTATTGCCTATATGCCTCATCAATATTGTAGGTATATTTACAATAGCCAGTGGAAATATTATTACAAATATTTGACCACCAGTTAAGATGAGACTGCTAAATCAAATAAAAGTTGATAAATAGTTTTTTAAAATTTTGCGTTGCATTATAACCGTAGGCCGTTACTAACGCAAACAAACACCGATACTGTTAGTGTAGTGTGTCGGAGTAGCTTCACTGACAGTTAATTTAGTGGCGAATTAATATCGGAAAATGTGTGGGTGTCCGAAGATTCACAGCCCAGCCCCAGCAGACGATGCCGTGCTCCGCCAGTCCGCTTGTGACCGCTGCTGTAACGTAGCCGAAAAGTCGAGTAAAATATGTGAGTCCACAATGTTGTATCACATAATAAATATCATGTTCATTCCCTTGATTAATTATAGCCAATAGTTGATATTTTTCTCATCTAATTTCAATACTTTCAATGAAACTATATGTCAAACATGTTATTTTAAATTTATTTATGAAAACATAAATCTGCTACCCATTTTATAAACATCCATTTTATAGCAATCTAGATGTTAGAGTTTGTATGAAAATACGATTTTGAGATTTCAATGTAACCCTGTTTAATACATGTAAATTATTGCTTCCTACCCGCTACCGCCCTAGTCCACTTGCGGCCTTATTATTTATGGTGTTTGACTTCTCCCATGGCAAATGAGATTTATAGCGGACAACACGATGGATTTACTGCGGAGCCTTTCAAGGGAATACAGCGAATGTGATGGCGTTTTTCGAAACTTGTTGAGCATCGGAAAAGCTTTTATGCAAAATGAAGTTTGGTGTTGTCATTTCCAAATTGAATTTTTCAAAAATGAAACGTATTTAAGTGAAGAACGGTGCGAAGTAGCGTGAGTGAGACCGGAGGTCCAATCCAGTTGATATGGGGTTAATGTGTTCATGGGCGGTGGTAATCTGTTACCATCAGGTGATCCGTCTGTTCGTTGGCCACTTATCACATAAAAAGAAAACTTAATTGAAAGAAATGATATGATGCCGTTAGAAAAAGTCCTCATACCATTTTTTTAACCAACTTCAAAAAAAAGGAGGAGGTTTTCAATTCGACATATAATAGCTATTTTTGCCTTTTTAACTGTAAAAATAATCTTATTCCATCTCAGCGTATAAATTCCTAGTTACATCCAAAGCCGTTGCTTCGGAGTCCGGGGTACGCTAAGACGATGATCCAGTATTCGGGGACTCTGGTAATTACAATGAAGTGACTGCCGTCTGACCTTTGCAACTCTTTAACAAGGATACCAGACCAACTGAATCATGGTTACACGTTTCAGAAATTATCAAAATGTGCAGGCTTCCTGACGATGTTTTCCTCCCCGTCGAGTTTATAGTAGAAATACGCACATAGATTTGAAAAATCCAGAGAAGCATTCTCGGATTCAAACCCCCAACTGGAAGGCGCGTTCACATCTAATGAGCTACCAGGTCCCAAATGCCTAACGAGTCGTCGAGTTTCTTCCATCAAAATCCCTGAACTTCCATTTTGAACTCATATGAATAATAAGTTTACAACAAATGTATTTATACTTTGTCCATTGAAATATCAAAAGCACAACGCTGAAAAACATTGGATGCGGCATTGAAACTTTATTTCAGTCCGCATACATTTCATGACAATTGTTATTGGCATGTTTTGTCACGCGGTGTCGCTCCAGAGTTGACAACTTTTTGCGGGAAAGCATTTTCCAGAAAATATTGTTTGCGTGACACGTTTGTTAACATCTGAACAATTTCTGAAGGAGGTGGGAACTTAACGAGGTCATTCTGTGTGTGAGATACGAGCCTATTGATATCTATGCTAAACAAATGTGGGAGAGCCACGCTTAGGCATGAATGGGCCGGCTCGACCGGAGTAATACCACTGCCTCACAGAAGACCGGCGTGACGCGGCGCCTGCACTACCGTTACCGGAGGCCCAATGGGGAAGGGGAAAAGGTTGGCAGCGCACTTGTGACTCCACTGGTGTTGCGGGTGTCCATGGGCGGCGGTCCATGGAAACGCTTAATTTGAATCATTTGGAACATCAACTAATTTATCTATTATAAATTGATTTTGTTACGAATGATTAATCGATCCCCTGCTGCTGTGCCGTAATATATCTCTTATCCCCGTGAAATAATAGTGAATGAATGATGACGTACTGTGGTGGTGCAAACCACCAGTAAACATATCAATAAGCCCCTTATAATTTATTAAAAGACATTCTAAAAATCAACACGCAAAACAAAATATTGAATGGTAGAAAAAACTAAAAATGCTTTAAAACTTGCATAAGGCACAAGGAACCGTAAGTGGACTTGCACGTGTGCGACTTAAAAAACAAAAGAGCAGGGTCTTCGCAGAATTAGAAAGCGATTGACAGAAAAAATGGATGTTTGTTTACAAGGTAAACCATCTAGAGCGATCTCGCGTAATGAAGATAGCTTAACCTTTTAAATATTTATTAATCAATTATTGTGGAAGTTTAAAACAATAAATCAGCTCTAAAGATATATCCATGTAGTACGGAACAAGGTCTGGTCAAAAGACTAATGGTCGATCCTCCTATTAAGAGTACTTAATTAAGACGCTTATAAACTGCGAATGCAATTAGATATAATTGTAGAATAAGTTGCCATGCGGTTAAATGATAAGTTGAGTGTACGAATCGTATCTCGCAAGAAAGATAAAGGCTTCACAGCTTATTCACATCTAGGTATATACTCAGTTCCTAAATAAAAACAAAGGAGTTATAACGTTTAGATATTGGTCAATTTTGCTTGGCAAAGGAACTGTAAAAAGTTTAAAGTTTGGGAGAAGTCTGTCCTTTTCTATTCTTTTGTGTGAAACGATTTGAACACGTGCAAAGCGATAAGCAAAGCGTCGGCCCTTGCGAGGCGTGGGGTTTTTTTTTGGCACCTTGGCGTAAAAATGCACATTGCGTAATTATATAATGGAGTTCCGAGGGACAAACAGGGACAGTTGGTCACAAGGCGTCTTGCTGCACGGTCATGCTCACGAGAGACATTGTTCTTCGACTTGTGTTATAGGACAAGTTCAGTGTCTGAGTGATTTTTGATCTTTGTAAGATTCTTTGTGGTTAATTGTGAGATATCGGTTCGCATACCGAGCTTAAAGGCATTCGGGCCTAATAGAGTTTTGTACTGGGCTCTAAGCTAGTTTGGGATTCTGCGGTTGCAAATTGGTTTCAGAATTACCTATTCTTTCTAAACCAAGGAGGAACAGTGGTTGAACAGAATAGCTAACAAGTACCGCAGCGCCGAAACGAGTTTCACGGAGCTTTGGGACCGTCGAAGTGGACCTAGAATAGGGTTCTGGTTTTCCCGCCAGACTCTCAGCAAAAGCTTTGTGGAATTCCTCTTTCGGGGGCGACCAAATACCTTCCTTTCCTTACATTTCCTATTGTGAGAAACCTTCCTAACCTGTAGGCCCGGTTTCTCGCCAGCTAGGGCGTTAGGAGTAGGTTAACTTTGCCATATTCACACACACCTCAAAGATTCGTGGTGGAAACTTTGAGACCAGGTACAGAACACTAGGGCTTAGCAGCTATAGGTACACACACACTTAGGTCGCGTAAAACATTATGTTAAGGCAAATTAGTGATTATTCTAGTGAAGCGAAGTGATAGTTATTGTGTAAAAGTTTATAAGAGCGCGTTTTATTTGTGATAAAGTTTAAGCCTAATTCATTTGGAATTAGTTGCCAGTGTTAAGATTTGTGTGTTACGTGATAATAGCTGTGTACGTGGATCTAGACCGATTCTAGAGAAGCAGAGGCAAAGGGTCGTTGTTATTAGTAGAGGGATATCGCGGCAACGGTATTTATCTAACAATAACTTCGCAGTGGTGGAGCTATTATCAAATACATTTAAATATTCTAGGAAATAAGTTTAGAGGCTTTTGCAAGAGTTACATTGAATTAATGATATGCGCCAGCATTTTATTAATTTAATTGACTTGGAGGACTTCCATTTTTTTAGTAAGCTGGAGCCCGTCGCTTAGGTATATCAGAGCTGTTGGACTTTGTCAAGTACTACGACTCGGGTCGACAAACACAGTATCATATACATAAACTTATCAAGAGCGCAAGAGTGCCGAATTCCATTCCGCACCTAATTCGTCGACGAAATATTACAAAAGGGAAAAACACAAAACAGTGCCAGGGTACTAAGTTGAGTTCACTCAACTCCATTTTAATCCATGGATATATAATTTAAAAAACAATATCTCATTGAGATAACAAATTGTACGTCCAAATCAAAACATAAAGTACCTGCACAGGGGATAACAAAGAGCTCTTTGTAAATTATTTGCGCTATATCTATAACTGGGGGATCAGTTATTATTTAAATCTTGACTTATGACAAGACTAGACTTGAGTGGCCGTGGTCGGACAAACTTCTTATTTGTTTAAAACTATTCCACTAAGCAATAAAAGTTAGTTTAAAGCACTGACTGTCATGTGATATTCTTGTTAGAACGGGCTGCGTAAAATTCTCATTTGGCATTAATATCTCAGCTTTTATTTCTATTTCAACAAAATACGGCCTAAAGTAACGAGTAGAAAGGTTATTAATAAAAACGAAATTTTAATTCTAGACGATCACATTTGTATATGGAAAACTCGGGTTAAGTTTTCCTTGCGGCAGGCTTATAATACTAGGGTTTGATATAGGCATTGGATAGTAATTCATAATTATTATAGATCCAGTATTTGAGCCGTAGTGGTAGACCTCCATTCCTTCGATTCTACACGCGACTGCAGACAACTTTTTGCGTAGGGAGTAGCGAGTTAGAGTATAGACTTAGGAGTTAGGAAAGAGTATGAGACTAGACGAGGCGAGCAAGTCTAAGCAAGTCGAGGCGTTAGGGTGGGGGGGTGACCATTACAGTCATTGTCGCATCAACCGTCGTAGGTATTTCAGTATCAGGTAACGAAAAACAAAGGACGATCCGAGAAGCTGTCATGGGGTCACGGTGTGACGTTTCAAACCAAATTAATCTTTGGTAGTTTTGTTGGCGATTATTTATCCGGTGGATAAATTATACTGTCAGTGCCTCATCAGCGGGCGTATTTATTTCAGCTGCAGGCAACTAAAAACAAAGGACACTCCGGGAAGATGTCATAGGATCATGTCGATTGTTGTGGCGTTTTAAAGCAAATTCATCTTTGGCAGTTTCACTGGAGGTTATTTATAATAGTGGATGAATAATGAGGTCAGTGTCGCATCAGCTGATGTAGATATTTCGGCAGCAGGCAACGAAAAACAATGGACGAGCCGAGGAGCTGTCATGTAGTCAAGTTTATTGTTCTGACGTTTTAACGCAAATTAAACTGTAAAATCAAATTAAATTGAAAGAATAAAAACACCGGCGTGAAGCAGCGTATCAGCTGTGTTTCGCTGCGAGAGTGAGTGTAGTGGAGGCCCAATCCTGGGGAAAGGGGGGTTTATAGTTTGCCTACTCACTTGTGACTCCACTGGTGTTGCACTTGAAAGCAGACGGATTAATTGCTTATCATCAGTTGATCCGTCTGCTCGTATGCCATCACCACATCATTTTTAACACACTTTCATGCAACTTTAACCCTCAGCACAAAGTCACATTCACAACAACATTTCCACATGACGAAGATAAATCATGCAACATATGTTCCCACTTTTCATATAAAAATTGTAATCAAACCGATGTTGAGGCTGTCGGCACAATTTCCCGAATAACACTATTTTATTCGGGATACAACAGCTCATGTTATATTAACAGGCCTATGTTTGTAGAGTAGAGAATTACAAAGGTCCAGCTGCGAAAATAGGATAGGGTTTTGCGGGAAAATTGGTAGTATGTTAGAAGAAAAGCACCGAGATATGAGACCTAGTCTGATATGATGAAATTGGAAATTGGAATCTTTAAGGCTTTCCAAAAAGTCTACGAATCGTATTGGGATATAACATTCGTATGTTATGAGTCTGTCTGCCTCGAAGTTAGGTACTAACACAGGATGTACTCGTAAACATTTTCCTCCTTTTTACCACGTATTCTATCAATAACTCTGAACATCGTGTTTTGCGACTTTTGAAAATCCGCATTTTTCTACTTTTCATACAAAGTTGGTCTGTGATTTGCTCATTTTGTTTAAGTCGAAAAAAATTTCAACGAATTTCAGAAGTCGTAGAATAAAATGTTCAGAGATGGTAGAAGAGGTTAATATGATAAAAAATATTAACCGAATTACCCTGTATAGATAAATAGATAATACGTTTATTCTGCTGCACAATATACATAATGAAGTTGTATACACTAATAATAATCATAGAGTAAAAAAAATCGTATAGTCATACTAGCAAGTTTATTTATTACAAATCCTCGACTAACCATAGACCACTTAGTACTGCAGGATAGTGTCAAAATTGATCGAATCAATCTATCGTTCGTTCAGTGACATTTCATTTTACATAACCTTGTTTTTTTGTCTGAAGTAAAAATATTTTAGAAATGTTTTCAAGCAACAATAAATAAATCAAAATATTGTACAAAGATTTCCAAGTATTATGAATAGGAATCGCTTATATTTTTGGTATTAAATCCAAAAAATAAATCGACTACTTTCTCACAAATGACTTTAGTGTAAAACGGAATGAACTGTCACAGAGATAAGCTGTCATTATTACGATATTTAGTACTCTTACTGTCGTCCACACTCAGAGTCGTTGATTAACTTAGTTGGCTACTTAAGAAAAAATATAGACCCTTATGTTGATACGCATAAAGACTACCGATACTAAAGTTAATGAACATTAGTATAAATGACGTCTCTTAGTGCGGCCGATTTTAGTTCCGGGTGGTTTGTTTTGAGTATCATAGTAGATATACTAAGTAACGTATAACAATGTTTTGTAATAATGTTTATTTTATTTCTTCAGTTATTCCTAGTATTAATCCCAATACTTATTTTAAACTACGTTTTAGAATAAGAGGGTTATAATTTTCTTAAAATTAAAAACGCATAAAATAAAATAAATTACTATATACTAGACACAATTAATTTCAAAGCTTACGTGCAATGTAGAGAGCGATATAAGAGTATACCCATAGGTACTTTGCAAAAAAAAATTAACAGGAATTAATTATTACCCTCCTCTACTATCAAAATAATGGCCTTGCCTGAAGGTTGTTTGATAGAAATCGGTTCCAGCGATAAGACCGCCAAAATTCTACATTTAAGTTTTTGTAATGCCAAGTTTGGAATAGTGGTTTTGAACGCTGCCTCGGGTGCGAGGGTTGCGAGTTCGATCCCCGCACATTACGAATATTTATATGCATAAACATGTCTGTTTGTATTGGTCTGGGTGTTTTCTATGTATTATAAGCATGTATTTACAAAATATTAGTATTATATCTACACTCGTATGCTTGTAAATAGTGGGAACTATTGATTCTGATATCCGTAACACGGGTGCTTGAGCTACCTATCTCGGAGTCAGATCAATGTATGTGATGTTGTGAAATATTTATTTATTTATCAGCAGAAATTTACAGAAACTAATGTACATTTTCGGCTGTCCTATCGCTGAAAGTGATGACTACCAGACAACCTACACCTTTGATAGTAAACTAATAAATAAATAAACTCCTTGAAAAATAATAAATCGAACAACCAGTCTGTGGCAAACCGACTTCTTAGACGACCTTTAAGTTAATTATTTTATTTTCGTTTTTGTTCTGTTCTGTTCTGTGTTAAATTTGACGTGTCTTATTGTCATTGATTTGTTTTGGTGTGTACGTAAATATATTTTATTTCTATATTTAATTGTTATTTTTAATCCACTCCCTCGCTCGCTAACACAGCCTATCGATCATCATCATCAGCCCATTTAAGTCCCCACTGCTGGGGCCCGGGTTTCCCTGAATAACATGAGGGGTAATTGCCATACTCACCACGCTTGGCAGACGGGTTGGCGAGGGTTTAGATATAAATGCAGAGTTTTCCTTCTCTGGGTGCTGATGATCATGCCAGCAGCTTTACCTTAGTCGCCTTTTACGACACCTCGGTAAGAGTGAGGGTGGCCTATTCTACTCTGCAGGGACCACACGGCGAGCCTATCGATATTTCTGATGAAACAAGGTTTGCCCGATATTTATTCAATAAAAAATAAAATATACTTTTGACTGGAACCTTGTTAAATGTCGTTTAAATATAACCTGACATCGCTCACTGATTGCACCCCCGCCCGGTGTTTACTAAAGTAATTCTCTACCCTTCTTGTTACTGGAGCATAACATTTGGACTGATTGCTTTAGAAAACTCGTATATTTCCCAAAAAAACGTTAGGTACATTTTTAATTATGTCTTATTTCGTGGGATGAAAGGTAAACATGTATCTTTTATTTATATGCTCGGTAGAAGTAGTCTACAAGTACGATGGTAGAGCTCAGTAGTTCAGCACCTTCCATTCACCTCTAGATTTTTCAAATGTATATGCGTATTTCTACCATTGGCTTAGCGGTGAGGGAAAACATCGTGATGAAACCTGTACATTTCGGATCGTTTCTGAAACACACACATACACATCATCAGGACATTTAAGTCACATGAGGGGTAATTGCCATACTCACCACGCTTGGCAGACGGGTTGGCGAGGGTTTTGATATAAATGCAGAGTTTTCCTTCTCTGGGTGCTGATGATCATGCCAGCAGCTTTACCTTAGTCGCCTTTTACGACACCTCGGTAAGAGTGAGGGTGGCCTATTCTACTCTGCCGGGGACTACACGGCGTTGTGAAACGTGTAACTATAATTCAGTTGGTCTAGGTCCCGTGTTACAGGATTGTGAAGGTCAGACGGCAGTCGTTTCATTGAAATTGGTAATAGACCAAGGGTTCCAGGCGTACCCCGGGCTCCAGAGCGACAGCTTTGGACGCAACTGGGAAATACACGCTAAGATGAGGATAAGGTAGGTGTAGTCCACCAATCGTCCAAATTATCACACAATACCAGCTTGCCGATGGGCGAAAAATTAGAGGCAGACCCAAAGAAAGGTGGCGTGTCAATTTAGACCACCGAAATCCTTGTATTGGTAGTCTAAATTGACACGCCTCTCCTTTCACGTCTTTCAGTGATGTCTATTGGAAGCCATTGCTTTCCAATTCTGATTGGAAAGCACTGGCTTCCAATAGACATAGAATAGACGCCTCTCCTAGTCTTTCAGTGATGTCTATTGGAAGCCATTGCTTTCGAATCTTGATTAGAAAGCAATGGCTTCCGATAGACATAGAAATCCAATAGACATAGAATAGACGCCTCTCCTAGTCTTTCAGTGATGTCTATTGGAAGCCATTGCTTTCAAATCTTGATTGGAAAGCACTGACTCCCGAAAGACATCACTGAAAGAGTTTAGGAGAGACCTTTTCTCAGCATTGGGACAACTTAGGGCAACAAAAACACTCGAGAAAAGATGTTCCCGATGCCGGCGCCTAATACTAACTATCTAGATACTAATAGTAATACATTCATTATTCAACAGGGATTAGGCGCCGACTTCAGTAACATTTTTTCGAGTGTTCATTTTATATCATAAAATATTCTAGACTATTTAGTTCGTGGTTTTTTGAAGGCGGTTTTTTTCGTAGCAAAATTTTTTTTCATGCGTTTTAGTGCCTTATTTTTCGGCAACAGGCCCCCGCCAAAAAACTAACAGCCTAAATGTGACTATATGGAAAGAGTTATCTTTTAATTCCAAACCGTTGAGGAGTTGACGTTCCATTATCAGCTGAGCGAAAAAATTTATGTAATCAGGCGAAAATTCTGGTGTAACTTTGAAAACATATACCAAAAAAATATATACGAGTCGAATTGAGAACCGTAAGGTACTACGATATTAATATATGGATTTGTACTCCTCTACTATTTCCTAACTCCTAATAATTATCTTATATAAAATAAGTCTCATATAATAAAGTAAATAGAGGAATATATATATACGACAAAAACTTATATGAGTGTAAAAAATTGATTACTGTTTTGGCTTAAAACTAAAAATTATATAGAGACGGAGGAGCTACTAAAGTAGAAACAAAAAAAAAATTAACCTACAACATATACGAAGACGAGCACGCACGCTCAATTGCACGCACAAACACACGTACATACACACACACTTACATACAATCATGTACTAGCATTACCATCGTCACATTTACAGACATTACTATAATTTCGTTTAAATGTTAAAATACTAGCTTATATGGAAGTGCGGAGACTTCAAACACAGGCTCTTGCTTAAAAGAAGTCTCCAATCACAAATCATTGTATCCAAGTTTTTTTATGAATAAAAACTATTTTATTTAATTTAATAATTGAGGACCTTTACCTACCATCACCAGGTCAGCAGCATAATATTATGATAGCCGGACGGAAATGCCAATAAAACTTCAGAAAATGTGTAAAACGCAATAAAATTTGAAGGCTCCCCTAAATATTTCCAGGATCCCATTATCAGATCCTGATATCCTTATAAATAAATAAATATAAATATTTCACAAAATCACATACATTGATCTGATTCCGAGTTAGGTAGCTCAAGCACCTGTATTACGGATATCAGAATCAACAGTGGAATTACAAATATATACATATAATACTTTTCTTTTGTAAATACATACATTATAATACATAGCAAACACCCAGACCAATACAAACAAACATGTTCATGCATCACAAATGTTTGTACTGTGCGGGGATCGAACCCGCAACCCGTGTATCAGAGGCAGCGTGCACTACCACTGTTCCAATCGGGTCGTCTTATCATGGTACCATTCCGGGACTATCTACTCTCCAAAAAGAATCATCTAAATCGGTTCATAAATGGCAAAGTAATCGGCGAATAAACTTAAAAAAATTAAATATAGGAGTCGAATTGAGAACTTCCTTTTTTTGAAGTCAGTTAAAAAGATGGGAGTATCCCTTTCCCCCTGGAAACCTTTTCCCCGTTCCACCGAAATGGTCCTCCGCTACCCTCACTCACGCGGAACATACAGCAGATGCTAGGTACTTCATCATCATCAGCCTATCGCAGTCCACTGCTGGACGTAGGCCTCTCCAATTGTTCGCCACTGTGATCTATCCATGGCTTCTCGCATCCAGCTCTTGCCAGCCATCCTGCGCAGATCGTCCCCCCACCTAGCCAGAGGGCGCCCTACATTACGTTTGCCAAGACGCGTTTACCCCATCGGTGGCTAGGTACTTACCTCCACGGTTTTTTGTGGGCCCAAGGTATCACTCCGCTCAAGCCGGCCATGGTACGGTAAAAAGTGATGTAGGTAAGTATAAGAGAAATGTAGGAAGATAAGATGCGAATAAGATTAATTACCTCATTAGGTACCTGTTGCGCTGGGCAGAAACAGTTTTATTTTACTATGGCAATACCATTAGCACTCGTTATGGGAATTTCGAGAAGACCCATTCAATTTTTTTAGAGTGAAAATGCTGTATTATTTAATATACCTATCTATTTTCCGAGCAATCTTAATAATATCTACAGCGTTCATAGCTTGGGTTTCGTTGGAGTTGTGTGGATTCGCCGGTATTTGTTGAGAGAAACTTTTTAACTAATGGAGTTGGTTCTTTATAGACTAAGTTTAGCTGTAGTTTCTTATAAGAGAGAGGATTGTAGAGAAATTATTGGGACAATGCAATGCTTCTCTGTGAAGAATTGAATTTATTGGCCAAACAGCAAAGTAGATACATACAAAAATTTACGGTTCGTGGACTCGTTCATGATATTGATGATCAGGCGTAGAGTGGTGCATGCTGGACCCCTCCATTGATGATGGCATGGGATACGGGTAGGGGGAAACTCGCCCTATTAAAACTCATCCCAGAATTTTAGGATTTTTTTGCTGGCCACTGTTCTAACCTAACCCAACAAATATTTTTGTGGCAGTAATACATACTGAATTCTTCAAAAAATTTCCTGCAAAAAAAAACCGCCTTCATAAACCACGTACTAAAAACTGTAAAATAATATTTTTTTCACTTTATACACTTCAAATAACATTTTATTACAGTACACTCGAGAAAAGGTGTTACCGAAGTCGGCGCCCAATACTATCTTGTAATTTAATACAACAATCAATTATTCCACAGAGATTAGGCGCCGAATTCGGTAAAACCTTTTCTCGAGTGTACTGTAATAAAATGTTATTTGAAGTGTATAAAGTGCTAAAAATATTATTTTACACTTTTTAGTACGTGGTTTATGAAGGGGGTTTTTTTTTCGCCGAAATTTTTTTTTCTAGCTTTTTAGTGTCATTTTTTGGCAAAAAAAATGAGACTAAAATGACGTATTTAAAATTTTAGGGTTCTCATTTCTTAGCAGCCCTCATTTTTCCAGGATCCCATCATCAGATCCTGATGGTCTAACAAATTGTGTTTAGAATGTATGTCATACTTTCTTTCTTATACCCAAAAATGTTCAATACCTATTTGTTCGAAATTCTATGCTATATATAAAAAAAATTACATTAAAGTATTAAGAGAAAACAATTATTAATTGATTAGGAGGAATGCTTATAGGGTTTACTGATACACCCTATATCATCATCAGTTACAGTCAACCCCGTAGAAATAATTATTTGTAAGTAGTAGGCACTGAAACTGAAACCGTCTGCTGGCAGTTAACAACATTCACGCTTGACCTTTCTCTCAATGGAGCGCGAAAACAAATCAAGTAGGTATCTTTTATTTATTCGCAATTTTTCTCCGCTTCGCTTTACGAGTGTGCGCGAGTATTTTCACGAACGTTTGGTTTATAGATGTAACAGTAAAATTGTGAACATTTCTCTCCTGAGATTGAACGCACCGAGAAATTGTGGGCTTATGGAAAGGGGAGTGATGTCAGTGGTGTATAGTTAACACATTCGGAAAAGAAGTGGAGGATATAATACAGCGTGATTACCTGACGATTGGAGAATGATGGTTGGAGTGAGTGGAATGTAGACTGCTACGGCTGCTGCCATAGCGCGAACCGGATGTTATGACCGATTCGAAGTTCCCCTCCCTCACGCACACGCTCCGCCTCGTTCATTACGGGACATCGCTAAGGCCCCTTGAGCGACTTGGTGTTCGAATCCTACCGAACATTAACTATTTTTCACGCATGATAACACTGAGGCGCACTGCATCCGTTTCCGTTTCATTATTAGAATGATGGCACTCAAAGACTTAGAAAAGCTACCGTAATAGAGTTGCTATGAGAATTTAACGTTTTATACAATATTATGTGCCTATCATGGCCGTAATAATTATTAATTAAAATACATAAACAACACAACACTTCGCGTCTATAATCACGAATGTAGTAGTGTGTTTTATACAAGTGCATTTAAAATGTCCCTATAAATAAATGGACGAAGCACGCGGTGCCCATACGTGGATACATAATAATTATAAAGAACATGCTTCACACCAATATTGTGCAGCTGCAAATAAATGTGAAGAATGATTACAATATTGTAATAACTAAGAATTTACGCTGTGACATTGAAAAGTGTAATGTGATGAACAGTGAGTGGTGAAAGATAAATAAAGCTGCACTATAAACCTTGGAAACTGTGGTTTTGTTATTATTAAAATAAATCTCCTGATAGATAGGCCTCCCATCACACGCCAGAAAGTACCTATATTACATATACAGTCCACATCACACACAAGAAGCTAGAATAACACCACGAAGGTAAATATAAGTAGAGCATAGAATCTTAGAGGCAGCCCCTAGATTCCTGCAGGAGGAGAAGCAGATTTCTACACTTGGTTGGCAGTTTTTGGGATAGACTTACGTCTAAAACGGCGTAGGCTGATTATAAATAGGCCGCTTAAAATTTATTTACATTTGTCAATTTCGTAGGCACCACTCTGCACTTACAATGTTGTCTTAACTTTAGATTTTTTTTCTACACCAGTGGCTACCAGTTCTTCTTGCTATGAAAGCTCTTTGTGTTCCGTCTTCCAGTATTAAATAGATGAGATGTGTATTTTGAGCAATGTAATTAGTCAATTTTCATAATTCTCCGCTCAACTCCGCGCAGCTTCTCTTCAATGAAACGCAGCCTTACTTTAACTTGCTGGATCGATGTTTAGTAACACGATCAGAATTGTTATCTCTATAGTTTGAGAGACTATCCGAAACGTGCAGGTTTCTCATAATGTTTTCCCTCACCGCCAAACTTATAAGAATAATAACAATGTCCTCCAAAACCGACATTTCGGTCATGGCGGCCAATCTCAGCGATCAGCCGTCGATGCAGGACATATTATAGTGCACAAGTATTTGCGCAGACACAAGTGTACTCTCTATTCCCGTACCCTCTTAGTTCGATGGGACACTAGTGTGACACGACCGAAGAGTGATTAGGCGCAGGAGCAATGGCTTAACGTGCTTTCCGAGGCACGGGGGTACAAGATCGCCAACGTCCGGGCTTACACTGAGAATTTCTTAACAGAAAAACTCAGGTACAAATTTTGTCCCGACCCGGGGATCGAACGTGGGACCCCAAGCGCAACCGCCGCTTTCAAGTGCGACCCACTAACCATTGCGCCACCGAAGCAGTCAAATACTCACAGCCTTTTTTTTTATATATATATATAAAAAATATTGTCTAGTATATTTAATTTTAAGTTGGCTGTTGTTAATCCTAAATAAATAAATAAATAAATATATATTAAATGGGTTTGCACTTGACCTCAGTCTAGAGGTCCATGCTAGAATTTAAACCCGCAACCTATCATTCGGAACCCGATTGTTCTTCAGAGTCACAATCTCACAATCCTGCGGTTGTTTGTCCTTAGTCCCTGTCTAGTACGTACTTTCAGTACGAGTGAAACGGAGGCGTTTCTTAATACATTGATTGCTTAAAAGGAATTTATTGTGTTACAGATTTGTGAAACATTTACGCTAGTGTAACTAATCTCGCGACTAAATTCGCGGAATTTTCAACTTCTGGACAAGGTGTTTACAATAAGTCATTCATGAGTACTATGTCGCGCCACCTTGCCATAACCCATAATCTATGTTGGCTCGTGTTTGCCGATATATAAGCATAAAAAGGTTCCATACGTCGCGCGAAGTTGTCGGAAATCGATAAACGATGGCATCGTTGATACGGCTATGGAAAGAAGTTGTCGCATTAATTCTCGATGACGTACAGCTTGCCACATATTGTATCCCAACTGTGACTATCAATAGTACTTATAGTTATGAGAGAGATCCAATCATAAAATATTAACCCTTATTTATTATAATGTCTTATGTCCCTATTGTATTTGCGTGTAGTCTATACGGCCATGTACCATTCTGATTGGCCTAAGGTGCTAAACGTAGATGATGCGTTTCGTTTTGTTTCCAAGATATGATGCGTTCAGTTGCGTGCCGCAACCCGATAATTCAGTATGCCTGGTTCTCTTGTTGAAGGGTTGTGAAAGTCAGACGACAGTCGCTTTACCAGACTCCCCAAATCGTGAATCTTGGTGTAAGCATACCCGGGCTCCAAAGCAACAGCTTTGGGACCAACCGGGAAATATAAGCTAAGATGAGGGTAATTGCTAATATCCGGGCGATGTAATCTAACTTCATTCGTCATTAGTCGGAACACGTCACCCCCAAATCGTACGTGACTCTTGAACCTACTTCTTCAGACTGGCGATGCTGATATAGACCGATCTTTCTAGAGAACGATATTAGTTCGATATTGAAACGACAAGGTACAGAGGACGGCCGATAAAGAGATGGATGGATTGTGTGAAGAATAACATGATAAAAAAGGGTGAATGATATGATGACGAATAAGAGGGACGTATGAAAAGGAAGACATACTGCTCCGACCCCAGATAACCTGGAAGAAGGGCACGAAGCTGATGATGATGATGATTGAAACGACAAGCACTGTAGGTGAATGAAAATTACTGGTGATGCTGGTAGACTGTATACTAACGGGGGATAAATTAATCACGGTTTGAATATTCATGTATTATATGGAAATGATATTTTTTATGTGACAGGTGGCAGACGAGCAGACGGATCACCTGATGGTCAGCAAATGCCGCCGCCCATGGACAATCTCAACACCAGTGGAGTCACAAATGCGCTGCCAACCTTTATCCAAAATTATGGGATGGGGTTTTGAATAAAGCCAGGGATTTTCTGAATAAGTATTCTTATATTTACAATATTTTATCGTCGTCTTACACCGTCCGCCATACGTCGTCTCTCTCACTCTCGCACGTCATTCTATAATTCAAATATCGATCTCTTTCACGTTCCTTATCATGCATCTACCACCAATCCTACACTCGGCCATCCTACACATCCAGTACCTATGCTCAGTGCTGCTTCACGCCGGTTTTCTTGATTATTCTTTCTGGTTCGCCCAATGGTTGACTGGTAAATGTAAGGTATTAAGTCCACCAATTGTACTTTTTTACTTCGTGCAATAAAGAATAAATAGATATTATTGCTATTGTTGTCAAAAATGTAAAGTAAGCTGACGCAAACATTTCAAAAGCTACTTAACTTTTTAATTTCGGTTAACGTCTCCATTTATAGCTTATAAAGTTTTAATATCGTGCAAACTCTGGAATGAGCTTCCAGCCGCGGTGTTCCCTGGTCCTTTTTTAAACGAAGTTCGAAAAGAGTTCTTCTTTCACGGTAGGTAGCGGCATGACTGTGCTCCTGCATTGTTGATGTCTATGAACGGCGGTTACCGTTTACCATGAGATGGGCCGCAAGCTCGTCTACCTACTATAAGCAATAAAAAAAATCTAGCCAAAATCCTTTTATTATCGTACCTCATAATCCCAAGATGGGCCCCGAATGTTGATGGCATAACAATAATGGATTCCACCGGATTATCTCTCACCTGTGTGATGATTAACTTCCTGTATGTGGAATAATGTCACTGGGAGATAGGAAAAGGGGGAGATAATCAAATCCTTACGAAGAAAAATACGAGTATCATATTTTTTTTATGTGATAGGTGGCAGACGAGCGGACGGATCACCTGATGGTAAGCGATTGCCGCCGCCCATGGACACTCGCGACGCCACTGGAGTCACAAGTGCGCTGCCAACCATTAAATCCCCCTTTCCCTCGGATTGGGCCCCCGGTACCCTCACTCAAGCAGCGAAACACAGCACAGTGCTGGTTTTCTGTGAGGCCGTGATATTATTCCGGTCAATCCGGCCCATTCATGCCGAAGCGTGGCTCTCCCACGCCAATACGCCAGTAGTTTCGGCTGTGAATTGAAAGATCAGTCAGACAGTCAGTCAGTCTCCCGCAGAGGCGTTACCGTCGTCGTAATACGCGTCAAACAGGATGTTGCCGTGTGGTCCCCGGCAGAGTAGAATAGGCCACCCTCACTCTTACCGAGGTGTCGTAAAAGGCGACTAAGGTAAAGCTGCTGGCATGATCATCAGCACCCAGAGAAGGAAAACTCTGCATTTATATCTAAACGCTCGCCAACCCGTCTGCCAAGCGTGGCGAGTATGGCAATTACCCCTCATGTGATTGAGGGAGGCCCGTGCCCCAGCAGTGGGGACTTAAATGGGCTGAGAATAACGATGATGATGATGAGGGTGTATAATATGCTAGCCTCACGCTCAAAACTGTTGCATGTAATGTTTTTTTTTATTATAAAAGATCTGAAAATTTTGTGCAAAAAATGTATCTTTTTAATTATCAATAAAAAGATAAGTAGTGCAATCACTACGAGTGCGAAGTCAATACTTCGCACTCGTTTGTCAAATCAGTATTGTTGGCGACGGACCTCCTTTTTAACCCCCGACGCAAAAACGGCGGGGTGTTATAAGTTTGACGTGTCTCTGTGTGGGTGTGTGTGTGTGTCTGTGTGTCTGTCTATGGCATCGTAGCTCCCGAACAAATGAACCCATTTTGATTTTGTTTTTTTCGTTTGAAAGATGAATAAGGAGGGAGTGTTCTTAGCTATGTTGTATAAAAATCGATCTAAGATGGCCGCCGTCACAATGATTTGGATTTTATGTTTTAACACAACTCCCACAATATGGGTATCATATAAAGGGCTTGAGTAGCAGAATATATTAATTGTGAAAAATTTCAAATCCAAGATGGCCGCCGTCAAAAAATGACGAATAACCTATTTGTTGTTCCAACTGCCTCAATATAGGTATCAAATGAAATAGCTTTAGTTGTGTCGGGGGTTTTATAAATTTTCAATTTAATTTTTTATCGGCGTTATGGACAAATAACCTTATTATGTATTCTTTTTTTATATATTTGAAATGTTTCATATATTTTTTATAAGATTATCTTTTTTTATTGCTTTCTTTTGTCAGTGTAATTCAGAGTACCACAGGAAAGGTAGTTTTTAGTTAATGTAATATAAAATTTGTGAATGTTTCATTGGTGTTTCACTGGCTGCCGCCAAAGGTGAGTCACCTTATCTCTGGTGTAGTGCCGCTGCCTCGGACGCTAGGTAGGCGCCTCATATTTCATCCTCAACAAGTATGCTACCATGTACTATCGATTATACGTGTAGATATGTCTGCCGTATTGAGCTCGTGTGCCGAAACATATGTGTCGCAAATAAATGTCTTCCTAAATTCACATTGTTTACTTCAATCAGGCCCCGGCAGCGTTTTCCGTCAACAGTGACATCCTTCTGAACACATTTTAACCGACTTCAAAAAAAAACGATAACTTTGCCAATTATGAACCGATTTAGATGATTATTTTTTAGTTGGAAAGTAGATAGTCCATTGGTACCATGATCAGGATATCAGGATCTGATGAAACCACCAAAAACCACGAAATAAAAAGTATAAAATAATATTTTTTACACTTTATACACCTCAAATAACATTTTATAACAGTACACTCGAGAAAAGGTTTTACCGAAGTCGGCGCTTAATCCCTGTTGAATAACTGAATGTTGTATTATTACATGATAGTATTGGGCGCCGACTTCGGTAACACCTTTTCTCGAGTGTACTGTTATAGAATGTTATTTGAGGTGTATAAAGTGTAAAAAATATTATCTATCTAAGTACTTACTCGTTATTTGGATTTGACTGTTTTACAAAATGAGTATCGAATTATTTTCTTCTGAAGCCTCTGAAAATCTACTAATCTTATTAAGATATTTTTACACCTATCATCATTATAATATAGGCATGTCATAACTCTTAGCTATGAACCTCTTTTTCACAAGTATGTTTTCTAGTTATTTGATTACTTTGCGGATTTATTTATCTTACTGCAGCATATACCTGTACGAAATCATTCAATGGAGTAAGCCCTCATGAATAATTAACGCTGTGAAGATCATAGGTACCTATTTCGAATACTTTAAATGATATCTATCTATAAATAGTTCCTTCATGGAGTAAAATACTGGCCAATATTTTTACATTAACCCGTTCGGCCTATATTATGAGTAAATAGATGGTTATTTATTTTATACCGTGACTTGTACTTTTGACACAAGATGTGAGAGCACTGTTTGCTGAAATTTAGGTTTATCAAACCAGTTTAGCAATAGTTGCTACATGCAATCAATGATATAAACGGCATTTATATACTTTACCATGCGTTGGTAAACTTTTGTTTGCAATAAAGTTTTTTATTTTTATTTTATCTTATATAAAAAATTGTTTGAGAGCTCTTTTTTTTTAATGGCTGCTATTACATTTGAGAGCTCTCCGAGCCACTAATATTGACACTGTGAAATGCTAAATGACGGAATTATAACAAAAAACGAATGTTGACAAAACAGTGACAAAACATTCATCAGCGAAATCAGGTTCTTTCTTTCCGTGCAAATAGAACTAAAGGTTTAGGTCCCAATGTATAGGCACACAGAAGTTATACCTAATTACGCGGGTGACAAGAATTCCTCCGCCATTATATCAACCGCGAGGTGGTTGAATGACGTACGTCAATTTATTAAATTTCTGGCTAAGGTTGCGGTGAAAGGCTTTTTGTGTCGGTGCCTTTTCAGCTTTCCTTACAACTTTATAATGTGTTGGAATAAGGTAATAGCCTACTTGCGAGCACCTCTTTACCTATTTCTAAAGGAGCATGCCGCTCCGCCTACTATTTTTAAGAGCACTTACATTACTTCAGTTTTAGCTGCACAACAGCAGGGAGGTAAATTAGCGAGATGCGGCCTAACTTAGCAAATATGTAATTTGTTTATAATGTAAGTTATGCTAGATAAACGATTCTAGCTCTAGAGGTATTTATGTCACGAAATGACTAGTGTCATCAAATTATTACTGGGTCAATATTCACAAATAATCATCACGTTCACTCGTAGGTATTTGTATTATTTACATTCACGCTAGATTAGGTAATTTCGAGATTTAGTTTAATGATTAGTTCATCATGGGGGGGGGGGGGGGAGGCACGGGCCTCCCTCAATCACATGAGGGGTAATTGCCATTCTCACCACGCTTGGCAGACGGGTTGGCGAGGGTTTTGATATAAATGCAGAGTTTTCCTTCTCTGGGTGCTGATCGTCATGCCAGCAGCTTTACCTTAGTCACCTTTTACGACACCTCGGTAAGAGTGAGGGTGGCCTATTCTACTCTGCCGGGAACCACACGGCTTAATGATTAGTTATTTTGATGTTTTTATGTTTTGTCTTATTGCTAAAATTAATTTGTTAATTTAAGTCCTTTTTGTCTTCGTTTCTGCCTAAGATACAGGAAATTCCTAGTTTAGGTAGTAAATTGTTCCCTAAGTTTAAGTACATTACAAGTCTTTTATGTTCTCAAGATTTTTCAATAATTTTTATTTATTATTTATTTATAATTCGGTAATATTTAGCACCTCGAATTAAGTAATTTACCATTTATTGACCACATACAAGAATTACAGGGATACTTTAGTACTATATTTGGCACGTGTAGTACTAGTTATAGCACCTTTAGAGCCAGATTTAGCACCTTTAGTGAGATTTAGCATCTTTAGTCCTAGATTTATCAACTGTAGTGCTAGATTTGGCACCTTTAGTGTTCGATCAGACTAGATTTTGCACTATTATCATGAGATTTAAAAAACGTATCTTTAAACTTCGTACTTTTTATTACTAAGGTCATAAATAAATGATCAACTCAAGACACATCAATGTATATCTACATAGAGTCCGCTCGTGACCACGGCTGCTGTAACGTAGCCGAAACGTCGAGCCAAATATGTGAGTACACAATGTTGTTTCACATAATAAATATCGTGTTAATCCCCGTATTGATACATTATAGTTATAATGCAACGTGAAAATCTAAAAAAAAAACTATAAAAAACTATACCTATCTACATAGTCTGTAAATATAATATCTTGAAATGCAAGGAAAATGTCAACGACGTAAATTATATATTTATAGCTGTTATAATCCTAACTATAATATAGATGTCACTAGTATTCAAATGCATAGATCTTAGAGGCATACATATATTAATTTAAGAAATAATATTTGAAAACAATTATGTACCTAGTTATAAGTTTTGTTAATTACATTATACTTAATCCTACTTAATCTATTTGCGCGCCTGCTGGCAGGCTGGATACCGTGTCCATGATACTTTTTATAACAGCTTTGTATCAAATTGTGTATTAAGCAAATAAATAATGTTTCTGTTTCTGCTTCTGTTTCTGTTTCTATAAGTAACTAAATTCCAAACATTATTCAGTTCAAATATTTTTTTAATGTTAGTAGGTATGTAACCTTCTCTATTGATCAAAGCAACATAAACGTACGCCTGACATCTATTTAATTATTAAACAGACTAAAGCCGACATCGAAAACAAACAACACCGATATATCCAACCATTAGATGATGATATGCCGACACTAAACGTGGTTCTAATACCAGACCTGTTTGTTGTTCGGTGGCAAATATCAGACGGGAGTGTGGAAGGTTGCGACAATCGAGAAAATTATCGACATGAGGGACAATCTCGTGCGATCGTTTTTTTATGTGATCGGTGCCAGACGAGCAGATAGATCGCTTGATGGTAACACTCGTGACACCTGTAGAGACACAAGTGCGCTGCTGACCTTCAAACCCCCCTTTCCCCCGGAATGGGCCTCCGGTACCCTCACTCACGCAGCGAAACATAGTACAATGCTACTTCACGCCGGTTTGCTGTGAGGCCGTGGTGTCACTCTGGTCGACCTGTCCCATTCCGAAGCGTGGCTCTCCCAGGGTCAATAGGCCCTATGATTACTCATAAAGACAGTATGGACAGCCACTGCTTCAAAGTGACAGGTTTACAACCGGGAATCACACGCTAAGATGAAGGGAAGCCATACCGTGGGAGACCGTGGGAGAGCCACGCTGTGGCATGCATGGGCCGGCTCGACCGGAGTGATACCAAGGCCTCACTGAAAACCGGCGTGAAGCAGCAGTGTGCTGTGTGTTCGCTGCGTGAGTGAGGGTACCGGAGACCCAATCCGGGGGAAAAGGGGGTTTAAAGGTTGGCAGCTCACTTTGTGTCTCCACATACGTCTGCTTTTCTGCCACCTATCACATAAAAAAACAATGTATAAAAATGTATAACACGTTTGGTTCATTTACAAGTGAGAAATCTTGGCAGATTGTAGTAAATTATCTGATGTGTGGCAGTCTGTACCCAAGGTCAATAGCAGTCTGTATACACCGTTTTACCGCCGTGTGGTCCCCGGCAGAGTAGAATAGGCCACCCTCACTCTTACCGAGGTGTCGTAAAAGGCGACTAAGGTAAAGATGCTGGCATGATCATCAGCACTCAGAGAAGGAAAACTCTGCATTTATATCAAAACCCTCGCCAACCCGTCTGCCAAGCGTGGTGAGTATGGCCCAGCAGTGGGGACTAAAATGGGCTGATGATGATACACCGTTTTACACTGAATACTCATAATAAGTATCGTGAATGAAGTCTATTTAACATGTAAGATCAATAAAATAAGTGTAACGCCAAGCGCCAGCCAATCAGAGCCAGCCAGCCAAGCCAGCCAATACCAAGCCGCCCCATAAGCCTGCACCCGTTTTGCCACTTCCGCCAGCCATGCAGAAGCCATTTTAGTGGGGGCCAGCATTTATAAAGCAGCGCAGCTCAGTTCTAAGCTCAGTTCTGTACTAGCCACTGCCTAAGCCGAAACTCTGCCGGTTACGTATCGAGCCTTTTTTATTTATGCCACTCGTTTCATAAGCGACAAAAAAATCTGCTCTTCCATACATTGCTGCCGGGTGGATATTCTATTGTGTATGGAAGAGCTGTTCTTTTTTTCGCTTATTTTGTTGATCTAACACTCTAAATGGGCTTGATTCACGATACCTTTTATTAGGTTTTTGGTATGTAAACGATAAAAAATTAAATTGAAAATTTAAAAACCCCCGACACAATTAAAGCTCTTTCATTTGATACCTATATTGAGGCAGTTGGAACAACAAATAGGTTATTCGTCATTTTCTCACGGCGGCCATCTTGGATTTGAAATTTTTCACAATAAACATATTCTGCTACTCCAGCCCTTTTATATGACAACCATATTGTGGGAGTTGTGTTAAAACATAAAATCGAAATCTTTGTGACGGCGGCCATCTTGGATCGATTTTTATCCAACATAGCTAAGAACACTTCCTCCTTATTAATCTTTCAAACAAAAAAAACAAAACCAAAATCGGTTCATTTGTTTGGGAGCTACGATGCCATAGACAGACACACAGACACACACACACACAGAGACACGTGAAACTTATAACACCCCGTCATTTTTGCGTCGGGGGTTAAAAAATAACGATGTATAAGGAAGGTAGGTAGGTTCGATTATTTAAATCGATATTGACATAACTCATGCATCCCTAATGAAGCGTCTATTTGCCTTCAATCCATCTCTATAGCAAATCAATACAACTTAATAGTCTGTTTACATACTCCTGTTTATCCTCGTAATTGAAAGCAAGTTACAACCTGTGCGGATAAAGAATGGGATCAGAAATGGCGGCGCATCTATTCACTTCTCGCTCGCACTACTATTTGCGTCTATACTCGCACTCGGAGTTAGTTCAGTGGTATAATTGGTAGTACATTCACCCGGATTGTGGAAGGTGTGGGCTCGAGTCCCGCCTGAACACGAGATGAAATTTTTAAGTGTGTTATTTACTTAAGAATAAATCGCAAAAGATTGCTATAAAATATCAACTTACACTATTGATTAAATAACCTATGCACAAATGTTGGGACCAACGCGTACGCGAAAAATTTGATTCACGCCAAAAGCGGCCACTTTGGATTGGACGTGAATCAATTTTTCGCGTACAAAAACGGACCCAACATTTGTGCATGGTTATTTAATAAATAGTATAAGTGTTTGCCGAGAAGTTGTAACCCCGAAATTGTTTAAAATAGATTCGGTTTAGTAGCTAAAAATTAAAATAGAGAATACCCTACCCGTCACCTTAACATGCTTTCCGAGGCACAGGGGTGCAAGACCGCCAACTTCCGACTCCGGGCTGACACTGAGAATTTTTTAACTAGAAAATCTCCGGCTACAAATTTTGGCCCGGGGATCTTTACAGCGACAGCCGTCGCTTTAAAGTGTGAGGCACCACCTACTGCGCCAACGAAGGCAGTCGTACCATCATGTCATATCAAGTGTAGTTGTATCTACTGTGTTGAATCAAAAGTATCAGCCTATATACTGTCCCACTGCAGGGCAAAGGCCTCCATCATAAAAATCAAGTCATCGCTACTATGATGGGATTAGGCTTTATCACCACGCTTGCCAAATGCAGGATTGGTGATCACAAACCCGAGCTATGTTCGAAAAATTAGAAACATACTGTTTGCTCGACCCGGGCATCGAACCCAGGACCCTGAGATCACGGACCGGTACTTAAACCACTAGACCAACAGGGCGTTACTTAAACCACTAGACCAACAGGGCGTTGAATCAAAAGCAAAGTCAAAATATGTTTGTACTTAGCAAGCTACCAAATAGCTGTTTTTGTGAGAACTAAATTTTCACAGCTAAAAGTTTGTCGTGTTTAACTGAAAGCATGGCTCATGTTTTCCATTTTAATCCTGCTAAATGTAATCCATTTTTGGAGTAGGTACTGTGTACATAATTGCTATGAATTTAATGAATACGAACGAAAATTGCTCTGCAGAGATTTGGATTAAATTTTACGAGTAACTCATTCCTAATGCAGATAAAAATATATATATGATATATACATATTTTATAAGAGATGCCCACAGTCGCAAGCAGGCCACGAGTATGAAAAAAAAATTTACAATACGAGAAGTCTTAAGGGCCTTTTTCGGTCACTAGTCTAAAGAGTACCTAGTTATCAAGTGTTAATGATTTACTGAAATAAAGTTTATTTGATTTGATTTGATCAAGGCCCTGAGACAATCATAATACAAAATATATTTTTCATCTTAGCTCTAAAAGGATACGAGTTACGAGTTTGAAATTACCTCCTATAGAACTATACTTTCCTGGTACTTTTTTCCTCTTGAATATTCAACTTTTCCTCTTGAATGTCCTGAATTTGGTATCAGTTAGTATCTATTTATGTATATGTAATACTAGCATGTTATCCTCGTGGGATTAGTCGAGGCCTTTCATACATTTGATAACGTACTGAAATTCTGAATACATTTTGATATATCGTAAGTAGCTTATTCCCTGGATACCTTTTTGCAAAGTCCTCGGACAGCCGAGGGATAAGGTAGCGATTATATCTCTCTAGTCGAGGGATCGGTCGCGGGTAAAAATATTCTTACCTAATTTTCACTCAACCACACCTGGATATGAATAAATATAAATATTGGCCTAACATCTCGTGTTTCTCGGTTTTATTCATGTACATACAGCCACACATCCATGTATACAAAACCGTCAAATTTCTTCATTCGGTTCTCACCTCAATGTCAAACACGTTCGGTTCAATATCAATTGAGGAATTTTGATAGATATAGTAACCTGATATGTGGCTGTCTGTACGTTCAATTGAACATTGTCTAACGAGGTGAGGCATAACCAACACACTAATATTAGTGTTGTAAACTTATTCTTGCTTAAGCAGGAATTAGTTTGCAGATTTCGCCCTTAAAAAATGTAGTTAATTTATTTATAACCTCTCTTTCATCTTTCCGCACGAATTTTCAGCATAGCGACGAAGATGTGACAATACCTCATATCTAACAAGATAGGTCGAGAAAATTACTTCCTTATGTCATTGGTGTTAAGGTTGATTATTAATGTCAGTTAATTTGTTATATAGGAGGTATTGGCACATCATCGTCGAAGGTGGAAATACGAGTTTTTTTTTCTTTTTTTAATCTGATAAAGACGAGCAGACGAATCACCCGATGGTATGCGATTGCCGCCGCCAATGGTCACCCACAGCCCATCACACATCACAATGGAGTAACAAAAGTACGCTACTAAAACCCCCTTATCCCCCGGATCGGGCCTGCGATACCCTCGGTAGTTTCTGATTTCACAAGGCTTTTTTAATGTCTGCACATTAACCCACAGAAAACCGGCGTGAAGCAGCACTGTGCTGTGTTTCGCTGCGTGAGTGACGGTACTGGAGGCCCAATCCGGGCAGCGCACTTGTGAATCTACTGGTGTCGCGGGTGATCATCAGGCGATCCGTCTGCTCGTCTGCCACCTATCACATAAAAAAGGTATAAGATATCCTGCCTACATATATACATACATGGCTGATCGTTGAGATTGGCCGCCACAACCGAATCGGTTCATCTTCATCATCATCATCAGCCTATCGCAGTCCACTGCTGGACGTAGGCCTCTCCAATTGTTCGCCACCGTGATCTATCCATAGCCCCTCGCATCCAGCTCTTGCCAGCCATCCTGCGCAGATGGTCCCTCTACCTAGCCAGAGGGCGCCCTACATTACGTTTGCCAAGACGCGGTCTCCACTTTCGAACCGAATCGGTTGCAGGATATTATTAATTGTAACAAGTCTGACCTGACATTTATTCTAGCAGCTTTAACAATAAGCGCTTTAAATCTATGTCTTTTCAAAGGGTGTGTGGACTCTGCAATTTCACGGCTTACTTACCCGACTGGAAATATTCGAGATCCCTAAGCGTCAAAACTTGGCACTTGTTTGAAAAGGGCCAAAAGGTGTTAGTCGCTTAAACAGATCTAGGCATAATTTTAGGATGAAATAATATCAAGTCAGGGCGATCAAGCTGTTTTCCAAGTTTCTGAAGTAAATTAGACTTAGAAGAACTTTTGGCTAATTTAAAGGGAGTCAGGGGATGTCGAACGAAAATCAGTAGAGGCATAGACTAATGGTGGAGGTGAGAAAATCCAAGTATCTAATCATTAAAAGTGATCTTTTCCAGAGAGAGTCACGCTTCGGCATGAATGAGCTGGAATGAAAATGTAGGGCAGAGGGAAAGTACAACCAATTGAAAATATAGTCTTAACTTCGTATGTTGACCGTGGGAGAGCCACGCCTCGGCATGAATGGACCGGCTCGACCGGAGTGATACCACGACCTGTCGGAAAGCCGACGTGAAGCAGCACTGTGCTGTGTTTCGCTACGTGAGGGTACCGGAGGCCCAATCCGGCGGAGAGGGAGATTTAACGGTTGGCAGCGCACTTGTGACTCTAATGTTGTAGCGGATGTCCATGGCCAATCGCTAAGCATCAGGTCACATGACCGCTCGTTTGCCACCTATCACGTAAAAAGAAATGTAGGGCAGAGGGAAAGTACAACAACTTGAAAATATAGTCTTAACTTCGTATGTTTACCGTGGGAGAGCCACGCCTCGGCATGAATGGGCCGGGTCGACCGGAGTGATACCACGCCTCACAAAAAACCGGCGTGAAGCAGCACTGTGCTGTGTTTCGCTGCGTGAGTGAGGGTACTGGAGGCCTATTCCGGTGGAGAGGGGCATTTACTATCAGTTGATCCGTCTGTTCACTGTATCAATATAAGAAAAAATGTAGAGCAGTGGGGAAATACATCGAAATTGAAAAAAAATTAACTTCGTATGTAGGTATCATTACTTATCATCTAAGTTGTTAACAACCATATTTTTGTTTTCAGCGGACGGCGACGACCTTTTAGTCAGCGGACGGCAGCATACACCACGGCTAAAAAGTACATTCCATGGATTTTTACTATGTAGACTTGTTAGCAGTACATACATAATTAGAAAGAAGAAGAAAGAAAACATTTATTATTATAGACATCACAACACAGGAAATACAGCAGTTGTAAACAGAACACAATTTGACATAATCAGAAAAAAATAAAAACACATGTAATTAGAAACAAACATATTAATTTATTTGGAAACAAACAGTCATTTACAAACTTTGCACAAAAAATATGATTAATAATAGACTTACAGTTTCACTAATTGCAATTAAAAACAGCACTAAGATAGACTTATTTAAACTTTAGAACAAACATTTTAGTTAAGAATAGACTTAAAACTATCGTTTTAAGTCTATTCTTAACTAAAAAATATTTACTACACGTTCACTTGTGCACAGACAGCCCCACGTTCGGTCACTTACTATCCGCCAAATTTCCCCAGCCGACTCCGACCTGAATGTGTTTAACATTCAAGCAAGAGTCGACCGGAGAAACCTGGTGGATCGGTATACTCGTAGGTAGGTAGTCCAGGCGCGTGTGACTGGCCGCGCACGAGTACCAGTGTCGGTGCCAACAATATTAACCGCTCACTGTTTATGTTTACCAACATATATGCGGCGCCGGTCGTATACTATCCATAAAATATGTTCAATCATGTCCAGACATTGCCAAATGAATAATAGTGTGTTATGACGTCTAGTATAAATGGTCCCTCACTCACTCAGCTTAAGTCACGGTCCAGACAAAGGCCATGACGCTGGTTTCCAGTGTGACCAGCCGAGTGAGTGCCACAGACGCTTGTCTAGTGTACCTAACGTGTATATGTGTAATGTAGGTATATAATATTTGTGTTTAAATATCTACAAAAGAAAATATAATTAGTCCATGGCAGTACCAAGATGACTCACTAAATCAAAGAAATAAATAAATCAAATCAAAGAATCAAATACGCCCATGCTTATTTGTTTTGTTGACATCAAATACGAAGATAAGAACCGTAACAGGCAATATAAAAAAATACTGCAAAGTTAGAAATAAATGTGCTTATAGGTAGGTACTCATTTTCTTTCTGTCGAATACTACAGATATGTCTAACTTTGTAACTTAGGAAACTTGTTCATGCAGAACCAATATCTGTTATTTGAACATCGTCACATTATGCTTTATGTAAATATTCCGTCCCAATATATACGAGGCTGAATATTTCTGTAACTTTCGTAGGATTTAAGCTCAAGGATAAAGGCAGGTAGCCTATGAAATTCAGCAGCTGTATTCTATTTGCAAAAGTACAAGGCTTATGTAAGTTAATACGTAAAAAGGTGTGGATAAAGATATGTGCCAATAAATTGACCAAAATGGATGCACAAGATCGCGCGAAGTGGAGGAGTAAAAGCAGGAAAGCGGATCCCGGGCTCCGGAGCGACAGCTTGGGATGCAACCGGGATAAAACGCTAAGACGATGAATGAATGAATGAGTGAATATACTTTTATTGAACTCATAATAAAGTATGAAATCTTAAGACTGGGTATTACAGGATATGTACAAGAAGGCATCGCTCATAGTGATTAGGCCTTATCACTATGAGCGATCCCTTCCAGGCAACCTTTAGGTAAACGATGTTTTTTTTATGCTAAAGGCGGACATACGAGCAAGCGAGTCACCTGATGGAAAGTAATCAACGCCGCCTATGAACATCCGCGAAATCAGAGAGATCGCTAATGTGTGCCGGCCTTTTTAAAAAGAGTACGCTCTTCTCTTGAAGGTCCCTAAGTCGTAGTCGTCCGGAAATACTCCTGCAGCCAAACCGTTCCTCAGAACTGAGATACGTGGATGATGACTAGTGTTAGCGTCATCTCTAAACACATTTACAGAATAGGAATATTGTTAATTAAAACATATATTTACCTTTTTTCCTTTTAATCCTGGAAACCTCCTTTCTCCGAATAATTATTTTACAGCAGTTCTATCTTGTTCGTTTCGTATCACCTCTCCCTAACTAATCCGCCATCTTTTCTTTAGACATTTTTTATTTTTTATCTTTTATTATTATCATATTTATTATTTTTAAACGAAAACGTCTTTAATCGATAAAATAGTTAAGAAAAGATGCAAATCAGTTATAAAATTACCAAAACCTAACATAAGGCTTATGTAAGATTGTATTTCAAAATGTTACGCTTCCAGCGCTCATATATATCTCTTTTATTTTTGAGACTTGGTAATCTTAAGTTGCAGCTTTATAGTTTATTGTATTATGATGTACTCTTGAAATGCTTTTGTATTGCAGATGAATTAAAATGACTGAAGTCCATCATTATCACATAGGATTATAGATCCCAAGTTAATTCGTTGAAAATATAAACGAATCAATCCAAATCTATTGGTCCTTTCTCTTTGCTTTTTCCGTAACTAGTATTTACCTTGTCTATTTACTCTGAACTAATAAGACTTCGTCGTTACTCTGTTCTAATAAGTAAATATGCTTGACAGGAATCAATAGAGCAAGCAAACAAGAAAGGGCCTTTGCCAAAATACACTAATAAATATGAGATATCTAATTTTGTTATTCAGTATACAGGTTGTGCCGATAAACAGATACCTACAAACTCTATAATAGAATAAATGAATGAAACATTTATTGATACAACAAATACATAACTTAAATAAAAAATATCCAAATAATATAAATAATAGCCATAAGACCACCCTTTTGTACTGTCCGTTGTTATTGCATCATACATAGGTAGATATAGGTACTTTACTGCACAAAATACACAACTTAAGTACTAGGCATTACAGAAATTTTGTGTACTATTTTGGAGGTCTTATCGCTGAAATTGATTTTCGAGTCGAAGATCGAGCTAACCCTTTCATGTCGACGCGTGATTCTCCCACTGTGAGATTCTCCTCTCCTGCCGCTCAAGTAATTCTGTTTCTATGGGGTAACAATTTTCCTCACTACTGAGGAACTCGGTAGTCGATAGTCGGTTGGCGACTGAGTAGTCCTGAGCCACCAATTTGGAATCTATATACTCGTACCCAACATCAATCAATCAATTATAATATGGCAAGTGTAGTGTAGGATGCGACGAGAATTGAAGGAATGATAAGGCATGAATAGACCGGCTCGACCGAATACCACAGCCTCATTAAAAACAGGCCTTAAGCAGCGCTTGCGCTACCTATTACCTATATATTTAAGCCTATGGGAAAATCTTAAAACATGTGATCCGTCTGCTCGTCTGCCACCTATGACATAAAAAATATGTAAAATATTTTACGATTCTCTTTTACTCTATTTTTTTTGTTTTTCATTTAAAAAATACACCACTTTGACTGTTTAAGCCTTTTCCGAAGAAAAGAGAGGGAAGTTCCGTAGGAGACCAACGCTCCGGCATAGATGGGCCGGCTCGACCGGAGTGATACCACGGCCTCACAGAAAACCGGAGTGAAGCAGCATTGTGCTGTGTTTCCGGAGTGCTTGGGTACCGGAGGCCCAATCCGGGGGAAAGGGGGGTTTAAAGATCGGCAGCGTACTATAGCGTAGCATACGCTATACAAAACACTTCATAGATGAAACGGAACGTAATAAGCCGTTGGTACTTGAATATGTGACCAATCAGGGCACTGCTCACGGACGCTCCGACAATGGGTCGACTCCGCGGTCTTATAAGGCAATAGCCAAAAGCTAACGGTGTTCTGCTCCTTCCATCTTACCGTCGCAGAAAACGACCGACGGAGGCGCGCCCGCCTCATTCGACTCTCAACTACGAGCAACCTCTGTGAATCAAAATTCTCCGCAGTTCAGCCATCTTTGCTGATTTCAAGAATCCAGGTCGTATTAGTGCCTGCTGTACTTTAAATCTTCCAGAAAAGACCCGCAGGATTTCAAGTGAGTACTCAGTGACGCAGTGACACAATTAGGTACACGACACACAACTCAAATAATTAAGCTACACCTTTTCCTGCTTTGCATTCTGTATGTACTAATTGAAATTTATTTACAGCTAATTAATTTGCCCTTAGTGCCCTCTTTTCTTGTAAAGTACTCCTAATCATTTCTCGTCTGCTGAGATCATGTGTGCTCCCAGGTGCCGGCTTTTGCAGCGGTGCAGCGCTATGCACTCGCCGAGGACGTGGGTAATCGTTATTTATCTACTTAAGAATAAATTGCTAAAGATTGTTATAAAAACATCAACTACCTACTATCTATCTAATGTATGAAAGCGTAATTTGCAAGTTTATATGAAAAATATGCTATGAGCGGGTAGATATGCCTCTGATTTTTTTAGTGACATAGAACTACTGCATAATCACAGTACCTACACGCGAAATAAGATTAAGTTTGTAAATGACAAACTTGTCCATGAGAGCGTAGTCACGCAAGGAGACCGATGTAGTAGGCGCAGTAGAGAAACTAACTTAGCAGTCTTAAACTTACGGTGAATCCAGCTTGAGGTGACGGGTAGGGCACACTAGTGACGCCAATCGATTTTAATTTTTAGCTATTAGTAACTAAAAATTAAGATCGATCGACCGGATCTAATTTAAATCATTTCGGGATTACACTCTCTCGGTAAACACTTATACTATTTATTAAATAACTATGCACAAATATTGGGTCCGTTTTGTTTCGTAAAAATTGATTCTTTTGATGCTTTTAGCGTGAATCGATTTATCGCGTACAAAAACGGACCCAAAATTTGTGCATAGTTATTCAAATCTATAGGACTACAAAGTTACGTTTGCAGTTGAAGGTGAAGGTACAGGAAAGCAAAAAGTAGGTGGACTACATAAAGAAATGATATGCCATAAAAACAAAACTTGTCAAAAAATCCAAGTCTGGCACTCAGTTGTTCTACCGTGAAAAGTTGTGAGATCTATGTTACCAAGTCAGTTATTAACTTGGCAATCGGTTATGTTTTCATGCAATTGTCCGAGTCAAATTTTCAATAACTGATTGCCAAGTTAATAACCGACTTGGTTACATAGATCTCACAACTTTTCACGGTGCTTTCAACTGAAGTGCGAGACTTGGATTTTTGACAAGTTTTGATTTATAAGGGATATCATTTCTTTTTGTAGTACACCTACCTTTTTTTCTTCTTCACCTTCAACTGCAAACGTAACATTGTAATCATATACATTTATATGAAATTATTCATGCAGTTGGTGTATTTAGAAAACTGGACCGAAATTACAAAAAAAATAGTTTTCCCTTGCTTAAGACACTAAATTCTATTTGTATTCTAAATTTGAAGCTTCTATGTCTGCTAGAAGTGCTTTGGACTTATGATGATTGGTGAATCAGTGAGTCAGTCAGTGAGTGAGTGACAAAATTCAGAAACTTTAACAAGTTGTCATTGTCAACTACTGGTTCTCACAACTTTTCACGGTAGAACAACTGAATGCGAGACTTGGATTTTTTGACAAGTTTTGTTTTTTATGGGATTTTTCGCTTTGCGTTGTCGCGTGTCGTAAAAAACTAGCAACATATAGGTAAATATTGAAATTACTCACCCTACTAGCATGGTATGTTAACAAACCTTTTAAATATTAAAATTATCTAGAATGACTATTTCAGTTCCTAACTGAAACTTTTCCATAAAGACAAGCCAGACCCAACTCAAACCGAACTACGTAAAATGGGATTACTTAAGTGGTAGATCAGGATTAAATCTTCCACTTTAAAGCAATGAGCAGAATGTTCAAAATCTAGCAGCCACGAAATGTCACTAAAATTGATAAGACGTTTGGATGAAATGAATAAGGACGAATAGAGAGACATGGTCATAGTTGGGTTCTTCAAAAATTCTTCTCTCGTACGCTCTTGTTATGTACGATCCTCTCTCATTCGATGTGTTTTAGTTTCGCCAATGATGTTATTATGGTCGAAGGCCAATTAGCCGTCCAAGGTACCGCTTGAGGGAAGAGGTCGAAAAGGATGTTTTTTTTATGTGATACGTGGCAGACGAGCAGACGGATCGCCTGATGGTAAGCGATTGCCGCAGCCCATGGCCACCCGCGACACCAGTGGAGTCACAAGTTAAACCCCCCTTTCCCTCCAATTGGGCCTTCGGTACCCTCACTCACTCAGCGAAACACAGCACAGTGCTGCTTCACGCCGGTTTTCTGTGAGGCCGTGTTATCACTCCGGTCGAGCGGGCTCATTAAGCCGGAGCGTGGGTCCCACGGTAACACGATTTTCAAATTCAAATTCAAAATGATTTATTCAATAACACATATGTCATACAGATAATTATGGTTGGAGCTTCCTTTTAAGCAACAGATTTGCTTGTATTAGGGAACTTCTTTCATTTTATTTTTTTTATGATATAGGTGGCAGACGAGCAGACGGAATCACCTGATGGTAAGCGATTACCGCCGCCCATGGACGCCTGCAACACCAGTGGTGTCACAAGTGCGCTGCTTACCTTTTAACCCCCCTTCCCCTGGATTGGGCCTCCGGTACCCTCACTCACGCAGCGAAACACAGCGCATGCACTGCTTCACGCCGGTTTTCTGTGAGGACGTGGTATTACTCCGGTCGAGCCGGCCCATTCATGCCGAAGCGTGGCTCTCCCACTGTTGAATGTCCTACTGTCTTTAAATTATTACATACGTTATGTTTAAACTTTCCTTAATTTTAGAACTTAGTTACAATAAATATTACATTTATTTTATTTTACTTTATTATAATTCAATTTTCATTTTTATTCTATTCAACAAATTGTGTGTGTGTGTGTGTGAGAGAGAGAAAGAGTGTGTGTGTTTACTCTCTGTCTGTCTGTGTGTACTAGGGAGTTATTTAAATTAAATTTATGCGTGATAATATTTATGTAAAAAGTTTTTAGTTTTAGAGTTGCCGTATAATGCATTTGTAATATTATATTGTTTTTAACCAGTTTATCAAAGATTTTTTAGCTTCAGCATATGATAGTTTATTTGTTGATTAATTTTGTTATAAAGATAGGCCAACTGATACTCAAATTGCCGCTTAGCAAATGTTGATTTGACGAGAGGCTGTGTTGATACGGTGTATTTTCTTCTCTTAGAGGTTATATTTGGGTTGTAGCCGATAAATTTATGTTTATTTAGAACTATTTGCATTAAATACAACTTCGTTACTGACAGTATCTCGCTCGATTTGCGCGAAATTCTTGCGAATGACTGGTGGCGTAGGACCGACCCTAATCATCGGAGACTTTAAGACTCTTGGAGACTCTAATTATCGGACGCCAAGGCTCACTGCCTGCGCTACGCCAACTAATTTAGTAAGTTATTTAGCTCTTATTGTAGGAGACACGTTTTAATCAAGCGTAGTGTAGAATTTCCCACTCGTTGCACTTCTGACCATAATAGAGTTCGTACTGGATGAAAAAAGCCTAATGCACAAAATAAATAGACCACACAATTGGTTTTTTTTTATTATGGCTCTACCCGAAGATATCTTGCCAATGTCAAGTAAATTAGTGAGACTAAATGGGTAGTCGACGCACTGATAAAAGATGGAGTCGACACGTACTGGAGTGGAGCGGTCGACACGTGGGGAAACGCAGTGTTGGACGCCCTGCGGCGCGATGGACAGACGATTTGAGAAAGATGGCTGGTGTGAGCTGGATGCGGACTGCTCAGGACCGGGCTGGTTGGCGCTCTTTGGGGAGGCCGTACGTTCAAGCAGTGGACGGCGATAGGCTGATTGATTGATTGAAATGGGTAGTCAACAGTCGAAGAAGTAATTCCCGTTGCGTCCAAAGTTGTTGCTTTGGAGTCCAAGTCTTGAAACATGGTCAAAACGTACCCTGGGCGTACGCTTGGACCATGTTTCAGGATTTGGGGAGTCTGGTAATTACAACAAAGCGACTGTCGTCTGACCTTCGCAACCAACTGAATCATGGTTACACGTTCCAGAAACCTCGACGATGTTTTCCCTCACCGCTGAACTAATGGTAGAAATATGCACATGGATTTGAAAAATCCAGAGGTGCATGCTCGGATTCGAACCACGATCTCCCGCATAGAAGGTGCGTTCTTATCCACTGAGCTGCCATAGTTCAAATTCATGGACAGAAGCAAGCTGTGAAATTGTTCAAGCTCACACAAACAAAGAGAATGAAGTTGGAAAGCCAGCAGCTAAGAAGCATACCTTAAGGCGACGGGTAGCCCTAACTAGCGACACCAATCGATTTAAATTGTTAGCTACTAAACTGGATCTATTTTAAACAATTTCGGAGCGGAACATTTATACTATTTATTTAATAATTGTGCATTACTTTTTGATCTGATTTTTGCACTCAAAATTTGAATTAACGCCATAAGTGGCCGTTTTTGACGGTAACTTAAATTTCGAGTAAAAAAGCAGACCCAAAAGTTAAGTGCAAGTATTCAATAGATAGTATACGTATTTTTCGAGAGGCTCCAGCCTCGATATTGTTAAAAAGATATATTTTTTTTGTGTGTGATAAGTGCGGTCGAGCAGACGGATCACCTGATGGTAAGCAATTGCCGCCGCCCATCCCCCCTTTCCCGGATTGGGCCTCCGGTACCCTCACTCACCCAGCGAAACTGCACAGTGCTGCTTCACGCCGGTTTTCTGTGAGGCCGTGGTATCACTCCGGTCTAGCCGGCCCATTCATGAAGAAGCGTGGCTCTCCCATGGTCAGAATATCTGGTTTATTTGCCAACAATTTAAATAAATTGGTGACGCTAGTGTGCCCTACCCGTCACCTTAAATGGATAGGACGTGTGTGGCTTATATACGGATTTGAACGTTTCAGGGTTTAAACTGGAAAAATACCGCTAAGAGAGAATTTACGAGTTCCTTTCCTTCTAGACGTTACTTGAAATTTCACGCACTTTTCACGAAATTTATTTCATGTGCGGGGAGTGAAATAAAGCAGTGGCGGTATAAAATATTACATACATTTCTCTGATAAAAAAAGATAAGAAGACCTAGAAGATAGATGATACCTACTTTGAGATAGATAGATAATTTACACGGTTATTTTTTTATCGTTTACATTACATTACATTCCATACATTTTTGCCAGCTGGATATTTTATTTTGTATGGCACAGCTGATTTTTTTCGCTTACTTTGTTGATCTAACATGCTAAATAGACTTTTTCACGGAAACCTATTATTAGGGTTTTCGGATAACACCGTTGTAAGGTGTATACATCGTTATTTTTTTATCGTTTATATCGTATATCGTTTACATCCCGAAAATCTCATAATAGTTATCGTGAATAAAGTCTATTTAGCATGTTAATGTTATCAACCAAATAAGCGATCAAAGGCCGTGTGGTCCCCGGCAGAGTAGAATAGGCCACCCTCACTCTTACCGAGGTGTCGTAAAAGGCGACTAAGGTAAAGCTGCTGGCATGATCATCAGCACCCAGAGAAGGAAAACTCTGCATTTATATCAAAACCCTCGCCAACCCGTCTGCCAAGCGTGGTGAGTATGGCAATTACCTCTCATGTGATTGAGGGAGGCCCGTGCCCTAGCAGTGGGGACTTAAATGGGCTGATAATGATGAATGATAATGAAGCGATCAAAAATCAGCTGTTCCATACAAAATAGAATAAAGTATCAGCCTTAACCATCCCACTGCAGGGCAAAAGCCTCCATCATAGAAATCAAGTCATCGCTACTATGATTGGATTAGGCTTAATCATCACGCTTGCCAAATGCGGATGGATGATCACAAACTCGAGCTATGTTCGAAAAATTCGAAACACACTTTTTGCTCGACCCGCGAATCGAACCCAGGACCCCTAGATTAAACCACTTTACCAACAGGGCGTCGTCAAAACGGAATAACCACCCGGAAATAATGAATGGAACGACTGGTTTTTGTTTCGCTTATTTTGTTGATATAATATGACGTTTTCGGGATGTAGATTAAAACAATAACAGTGTAGGTAGATAGATAGATAGATAGAGAGCACAAAAATAAAATACAAGCATGATACAGCAACAGCAACAGACAGTACAATAAGTTGGTCTTACCACTTGTAGCGATTTCTTCCAGACAACCTTTGGGTAGAGGAAAGAAATATCGTATTCGTAATAAGGGAAGGCAGTGCAAAGTAGTTTAACAAATGTAATTGAGAATGGCAGAAATATACATATTAGATACTCTTTATTGCACAACATACAAATCTTAAAAGATCGGACACATAGATAAATGTACAATTTATGAGATAATTTATGATAACATGGGCTACGAGATAATTAGTCCATGATGATAATAAATAAAGAGCGATGGCAGCTCAGTGGTTAAGAAGCACGTCCTCCTACCCTAAAGTCGCATGAAACGTGCACCTTTCCATCTGGAAGGTCGTAGACTCGAATCCGAGACACCTCTAGATTTTTCAAATCTATGTGCGCATTTCTCCCATTATCTCGCGGTGAATACATCTACGGAACAATCATGATCATATTCAACATGACCCTTCGACCGTGGGAGAGCCACGATTCGGCATGAATGGGCCAGCTCGACCGGAGTAATAACACGGCCTCACAGAAAACCGGCGTGAAGCAGCACTGCTGTGTTTCGCTGCTTGAGTGAGGGTACCGGAGCGGAGGTCCAATCCGGGGGAAATGGGGTATTAAAGATTGGCAGCGCACTTATGACTCCACTGGCGTCGCGGGTGTCCATGGGAGTTGGCACTCGCTTACCATCAGGTGATCCGTCAGCTCGTCTGCCACCTATCAGAAAAAAATGTACAACATGAAACATCACGCAAAAATGATATTTGTTCAAGTTTTAGTTAGGCTTAAAATCCCAGACATATCCTTGTGGCCTACATGTAACAAAATGACGGCCTACATGTGACGGGCTACATGTAACAAGGAGACGGGCTACATGTAACAAGGTGACGGCCTACATGGAACAAGGTGACGGGCCACAAGTAACAAGGTAACGGCCTATACATGTAATAAGGTGACGGGCTATATGTAACAAGGTGACGAGCTACATGTAACAAGGTGACGGGCTACATGTAATTAGGTGACGGGCTATATGTAACAAGATGATGAGCTACATGTAACATGGTGACGGGCTACATGTCACAAAGTGACAGCCTACATGTAACAATAGAGGGCCAACATGTAACAAGGTAACGGCCTATATGTAACAAGGTGACGTGCTACATGTAATAAGGTGACGGGCTATATGTAACAAGGTAACGAGCTACATGTAACAAGGTGACAGCCTACATGTAACGATAGAGGGCCAACATGTAACAAGGTGACGGGCTACATGTAACAAGGTGACGGCATACATGTAAGAAGGTGACGGCTTTTTTTTTCCATTCCTTGGAAATAAAAATATCCCTACTAAATCTGCCGGCGGGGTAAACTATGATTTTACTCCATCTCCTAAGTACATAGACCAATAACCATAAGCGGTTATCACGCACCCGGCCTCGGCCCATCGGCCATACAAAACGACCGGGTAAGGCGATATTGAAAATGTTATCTTCAGTATGATTAGCGTTGCCAGGTGTTCCCATTTGCGTGGGACGCCCGGAAAGCTAAATGTCCCATTTCTCATTCAAGTCAAGATAAATTCACTAATTTAAAAGATGCTTTATATTGACAGCCCGTGGCTTTGACTAGTTGAACCAATAAAATTGAAATCTTTTATACAATCCGAAGTCTTGATTGAACGATAATCTTACCTGAATTCATTCATCGATACAAATCATTAGGATACTATGTTCGATTTTATCGACAATGTCATATCGATGGTGTAGATTGGTGCTCTTGCTATCGATGTTATCGATAGAAATATAAGATACATTAAAATATTTTTGAATTAAATGTTTTCAATCAACATATTTGAACTCGTTTGAGGATATTTTTGCTGAGTACTGTCCCAATTTGAAACCTAAAGTCCCTGTAGTTTCTACCTTCCGTCCCGTTTAATACCCTGACCAAGGCACCACTAGTTATGGGGGTCACAATTTGAATCACAAAGTGCGTCTACTTCACCTCACTTTCTACCAAATCTGGGGTGATATCAAACATTATTAAAGCAGATATATTGATATTACGTGCTAGAATAACTTCTTATGAGACGTTACATAAAATGAAATACTAAATGAGTAAATAAGAAAGCTTTTATGGCACCCTTTCTTTCCAATTTTCTTGCTTATGAAATTTCTTGAAAACAATACGTAAATAATATATTGTACCTTGATAGCTGGCCAGGTCAGATTGCACAATTTAAAACTGTAAATTCGTGGGTTGTGATCGATCACCAACTACTCCAACGTGCGCACCGCCTGCTAAGAGAAGAAAACCTCAAGAAACCGAGTGACGTGAGTTCCCTACCCATCATAGTATACAGGGTGTAGAAACGACCCTTAACGAAGTCGAAACCTTCGTATTTAGTACATCATCAGGACCATTTTTTCCTTCTAGACCATACCTGGGAACTCAATACTTTCCTAAGTTATTGAAGGTCAAAGTCAAAATAAAAATCTTAAGATTTTGATGTAAATAAATTTTAAACATTATTACCTAATTTTGTCCAAAGAAACTTGGTCAAAATTTTAAGTTATTCCTAGGGAAAAATGGCTTCAAAACGTACAGCCCGTAATGTAATGTTTGAAAGCGGGGCGGGGGTGTGCGGGGGACGCGCCTCGGCGACTGAGGCGCGGGCGCGCGTGCGGCGCGGTCCGGTGTACGCTGTTCATTGCGTTGTCCGTTTATAGGATTAAAATTGACACCAAAAATCAACTTCGTTTCCCATCAATAATTTTTCGTTCTAAGACTTGTTTTAATGGTCTGAGTGCGTAGACGCCGGCTTCGTTAAGGGTCTTTTTACACCCTGTATATTTATTTAATTTTATGTATGTATATACCATAATCGTATTTATACTAATGTCTTTTTTTTCTCTTTCTGACTTGCACTGCTTTACGCCTTTTCTTAATTCGCTATACTTTTCGTCTACCCTGAGGTTGTCTGGAAGAGATCGTTATTAGCGATAAGACCTCCTACATTGTTTTAGTATAATAACATAGACTAAGATCTGTAAATTTTGTGCAATAAATTGTATCTATCTATCTGTAATTTTCTTTTCCTTACACTTAGTCTTTGTTTTTTTACAGTCTGCTAAATTAACTTCATCGTCATCATCATCGTCAGCCCATTTAAGTCCTCACTGCTGGGGCACGGGCCTCCCTCAATCACATGAGGGGTAATTGCCATACTCACCACGCTTGGCAGACGGGTTGGCGAGGGTTTTGATATAAATGCAGAGTTTTCCTTCTCTCGGTCTAAATTAACTTAACAATCCGTTTTTTGCTACATCACTACTTCCTTAGTACTCCGCTCGTCAGCGACCCGAACCGAGTCTTGGCCACCGAAAAAGAGAGCGCCACTCTGGTCGATCTTACACTACTTCCTGCCAGTCATTGGCCTGAAGTTCTCGAAGATTACATTAACGTTTGAATTAATAAGCAGTATTATAGAAATTCTAAATTAGAATCTCCCGTAGATCAAACAGCCAGCTGCCAGCTCTCTACGGAAGCACCACGTCGCGAATCACGTCAAGAATTCGTTTGAGTCAGCCCCTAACATGTACTGCAGTCTATTACACGGCACAAAGGCCTTGCGAAGCTGCTACTAGTCCCACTTTTATTAGTAATGGAGTGAGGTGTCACAGTATAGAAAGATACTAACGCGATATTGGATTTCAAGGTGACGGGTAGGGCACACTAGCGACGCCAATTGATTTTAAATTTTAGCTACTAAAACGGATCTCATCATCATCATCGTCAGCCCATTTTAGTCCCCACTGCTGGGGCACGGGCCTCCCTCAATCACATGCGGGGTAATTGCCATACTCACCACGCTTGGCAGACGGGTTGGCGAGGGTTTAGATATAAATGCAGAGTTTTCCTTCTCTGTGTGCCGATAATCATGCCAGCAGCTTTACCTTAGTCGCCTTTTACGACACCTCGGTAAGAGTGAGGGTGGCCTATTCTACTCTGCCGGGGACCACACGGCAACACTTACACTGTTTATTGAATAACCATGCACAAATGGTGGGTCCGTTTTTGTACACGAAAAATCGATTCACGCCAAATGTGGCTGCTTTTGCCGTGAATCAATTTTACGCGTTGGTCCCAATATTTTTGCATGGTTATTTAATAAATAGTATGAGTGTTTGCAAAGAGGTTGTAACCCCAAAATAGTTTAAAATAGATCTGCTTTAGTAGCTAAATATTAAAACCGATTGGCGACGGTAGTGTGCCCTACCCGTTACCTTAAAGAAACAAGACCACCCCTATCTCTTAGTACAAAGTATTTACATGCCTAAAATTAGTGAATGCTTTAGACCCTATACGTTATGCGTTTTTGTATCAATGTTTCTTATTACTTTCTTGTGGTGTGTCCCCTATCTTAGAGTCGCAAAAGTCAGGCGGCAACACTTCAATGAGTTTTTCTTATCAATATCCAATAACCCTGTAAAAACTATATTCAACGCAAAGAGTAAAGAAAAAACTGATTGATTGAAAACCCCTTTGAGGCAACAAAACTTTCATTTACCAAAAATAAAGTTTCAAGCAGAATTTAATAATGAAATGAACTTGTTTCACTGGTATGCTTTTAGCTGCGGCAGTAGTAAGCTCTCGGGAAAACCGTGAAATGTACCAATCAGTTTACTGTAAAATTAAGGTTTCTTTTCCCACGTTAGAAACTTTTCGATCAAGAAAAGTAGAAAACTGTTTCTGTACAGAAAATTCTAAGATTTTACCCACTTTTATTTTCATTGGCATTGAAAGATTGATAAGAGCGCCTTAGGGTGAGTTCAGATCTCACGAACACGTCGCGAATGTGGAGCTCGCGAGCCGTTTGTAAGATAAATCTGAAATAAACTGTCTTGGCTTAGCCTGTACCACATGCACACGCACACGCACACGCACGCACACGCACACGCACACGCACACGCACACGCACACGCACACGCACACGCACACGCACACGCACACGCACACGCACACGCACACGCACACGCACACGCACACGCACACGCATAGCCTACATAGGAATAGGCCTGACCTTACAAGGAGGGGGAATATTCTGCAGTTACATATCTTAGATACTTTGCTACTGTTTCACACTTCACTAGCGACGCCAATCGATTTTAATTATTAGCTACTAAACCGGATCTATTTTAAACGATACGAGTTACAACCTTTTGGCAAACTACTTATACTATTTATTAAATAACCATGCACAAATGCAGCCCCAATATTTGGACGCGAAAAATTGATTCATGCTAAAATGTGTAACCCCGAAATTGTTTAAAATAAATCCGGTTTTGTAGCTAACAATTAAAAACGAATGCTGTCGCTAGTTAGGGTTACCCGTCGCCTTAAGTGGGGTGGTTGGTAAAATAATTACCAGATCTCCAGGAGCCCAATTCTCGTGCTCGTGATATTTTGAAAACATGGCGGATATCACCTGAAAACCATACAAAAAAACTATGTTTTAGTGATAAATGTCGTATGAAAATAAATATCACGAGCACGAGAATTGGGCTCCTGAACTCTAAATCATAGTCGCGGCGAGCGTTTCGCGGGCTCCAATGCGACAGATTTAGACGCAACTGGGAATTATCGAAACGCTAAGATTAGGAAATGAGGGTGGGAAAAATACCTAGGTATTATTATTAATGCACACATGGTAAATTCTTAATAAAGAAAAGTAGATAATATAGTATAGTATAAGTAAAAAAGCTTTATCCTCTCTTAGCAAAGCACCTTAAATAACGAGCTTCTGCTAACGAACCTTGTTTCACGTGCTATAAAAAATACATTATGCATTGCATTTTCGTTGAATACATTTGCATCAAATGTGCCTAAAAGGACGAAAAGTGCATCGGTGAACACATTCTCATTAACTCCACTACGCAAATAGGCTACGATTTGGGGACCTTTAAGCGAGCAACGTACTCCTTTCTTAAGGCGACGGGTAGCCCTAACTAGCGACACCATTAGTTTTTAATTGTTAGGTACTAAACCGAATTTTTTTAAAATAGTTAAACAGTTTCAGGGTTACAACCTCTCGGCAAACACTTATACTAATTGAAAAATTGATTCACGCCAATAGCGGCCACTTTTTGGCGTGAATCAAGTTTTCGCGTACAAAAACGGACCCAACATTTGTGCATGGCTATTTAATAAATAGTATAAGTGTTTGCCGAGAATTTGTAACCCCGAAAATGTTTAAAATAGATCCGGTTTAGAAGCTAAAAATGAAAATCGATTGGCGTCGCTAGTGTGCCCTTCCCGTCACCTTAAAGGCCGGCAACGTATCAGCGACTTGTCTGATCTCGCAGATGTTGGTGCTGCTTATTTGGCGCCTCTAGCATATAAATAATATTACACATGTATAAAATTGCACCTGATCGAAATCGGGGCAGGTTATTAGTAATAAATAAATGAAAATAATCGGATAATTAAGTGCTCAAGCTAATTAGTACGGACACAGGTAAATGTGTGAGATGTTGTATGAATATTTTTTTATGTTATAGGTGGCAGACGAGCAGACGGATCACCAGATGGTAAGCGATTGTCACCGCCCATAGACACCCGCGACACCAGTGGGGTCAAAAGTGCGCTGCCTACCTTTAAACACGCAGCGAAACACAGCACCTGACAGCACAGTGCTGCTTCATGCCGGATTTCTGTGGGACCGTGGTATCACTCCGGTTGAGCCGACCCATTCATGCCGAAGAGTGAAAAGTTAAAAGAGATGTTGTATGAATGTATGTGGGATTTGAGATAAGTAAACAGGATTTCAGGGTCTTCAAGATCTTCTTTATTTTATAAAATCGCAGAGCAAGCCTATTCGCGTCTTTCGTCGTCTCACACCCACAGATAACTCAATCATTCCCTCCGTTCACTCGTTCTCTGTTCACTCTTACTTCGTTCCATTCTACTCGTCTTCCATTCCGTTTCACTCTCTCATAATCCCACACTACGAGCCCCCAAAATTGTGGGATGGGGTTCTAAATAAATCCAAGGACGGGAATAAGTAATACTATATTAACAATTAATATCAATCAACGTCTTTCATCGTCGTCCGCCATACGTCGTCTCTCCAATCTCCCTCTCACACGTCATTCTAATTCAAACATCGAACTCATACACGTTCCTTGGCATGCATCTACCGATCACCAATCCCACATGTATGTATGTATATTAATTATCAAGAAGCGTAATTATCTTGATAATTTCGGACTCAGGACCAGCATTAATGTTAACGCAGGCATCACACATTCACATAATGAGACAACTTTTTCGGCGTCTTCCCTTTGTCTGTCTGCCTTATGTGACAAAACTAATTAAAATGTATGGTTGTATTGCTTTTACCTGGAACGTGACCCTTAAAACAATAGGGGGTAATGCCAACAAAGCTTGCTGTATAAGCACTTTTTGCGCCATTCACCGCCATTGTACTCCTGGCTTTTGTTTGTTTTTACTAGTGTTTGGGGTACACGTTCGCGAAGGCTGTGCTCAAAGAAAATGTTTACCTGCACAATGTTTTATAAACACACAGCGTAATTAACCAAAGAAAGGATTAAACGCGAAGAATAAAAGATGAACAAACAAAGATGAAAATTTCACAAAATTAATAAAGACTGTTTTGGCTTAAAGTTTACCCATTTATTAACTCGCACAGTGTTAAGTAGATATAGTTATCATACGCATTTTTAACAAAAGCCATCTCCATCTCATCTTAGCATGTAATTCCATTTGCATCCAAAACCGTTGCTTCGGAGCCCAAAGTACACTAAAACCATGATTCAGTATTTGGTGAGTCTGGTAACAATGAAGCAACTTTCGTATAAACTTCGCAACTCTAGAACAGAGGAATCAGACGAGCTGAATCATGGTTATACATTTCAGAAACTATTGACAACGTACAACTTTCCTCACGATTTTTTCCCTCATCAGTGAGTTCATTGTAGAAATACATAATTTTCTTTTACAAAGTATTAAATTTAAATGCCCTCGGACAAGTGTTAGAAAATGTGATTTGTTTTATTTACCCATTTGTAAAAGAAATTATGCACAAAATACTTTTTTGAACAGATCATCTAAAAATTATAATGCAAAATTTGGCAAAATAGACATGTTCAGGCACTCAATTTGTGCTTACAAACAGGAGATTAGACTTGTTCTATTAGACTCCTAAATTTTGTCGAGGTATTTGATTGCTTTATTAGTATGTATTGTATTATTTGATTGATTTGGTTACTTACCTACTTGTCAAATGTGTTTTACTTTGCTTGCCTCATATTTTGTGCTGTACATGTACTTATGCTCAGTTTATGTTTTAATTCTGAACTGTGGAAACTTTACTGATTTCTGTGTTATTTGTATTTGTTTTAACTTTAAGCCAAATGTAATTGTATGTTTCCCAAATAAATAAATAAATAAATAAAATACGCATGCATATAGATTTCAAAACTATGACCTCCCTTCCGCATGAAAGGTGCGTTTTATCATAAAGTAACTTATATACTGGGTTATCTTACCTATCCATTGCGCTTCCATCTCTCCTGGTAGTGAAAATTGCATATCATCGTGTAAAGCAACCCTCGGAGCTCAGACAGGGAGACGGTAGAAATAAAAAACCAGTTCCGTCTTGAAAGCTGGAGGTTTATTTTGAACTGACCACAGATCACTATATTATGTAGCTAACTAAAACCACAGATAACTACATGTAACAAGCTAGAACTGACTAACCTAGGCAGGTGGCCTGGGGTCATTGTCCCGGTAACGCGCTTTGCTTGCGCGATGCAAAAATGCATAGCGCCATCTACCGGAACAACGACGAACCGCCTGCTTGTTTACTTTGTACACATCGGGTGTTCTCACAGACTAGATAGTAGATACTACCACTGAGTACCTTTTTAAAGACTGATCTGTCTGCTTTTCGGCCACTTATCACATAAAATACAGTCTAATCACGGTTCTTTGGCACGTGGAAAAAGTCGGAACGAATATTGGTTTGACATTTTCGGATAGAAAAAACATTTTACAGCGCCCCCCTATCAATGGCACTGAAGTGCTTTCTAATCTTGGTCGGTCTGTACTCGTCATCAAACCTAATAATTTCTATTTAACTTGACATTTATAATCCCCTATGAATTTAATTTAACTTGACATTTATATACTTATTACAATGTATGAATGTCAAATATTGTATTGCTATAATTAACTATTCTATTTTCTATTTTGTATATGACCTGTAATTTGGTTGAAATAAATGATATTTAATTTTATTTTATTTTTAATAAAATCCACAGACATGCACCCGCACCTTTGAGTATAACCCGCACCTGTATATAATCTACTTCATGGCTAGTTGGATCTCTTTCGCACTCTGTTGCGATTTTTCTGAAAATGGCACATTCCGTTTTCTAGTTCCATGCCCTAAACAGACTGTGCCTTTTCATAGAAAGCCAGTCTTGAAAAAATGCGCGAAGCCGTTAGTACTGGGGTGACGTGCTGGGCGACGTTCTTCCTCTATCGCACCCGTATAGAATAAGCATCAGGGCCGGTTGGATCTCTTTCGCACTCTATGACGCTTATTTTCTAGGACGGCACATTGACTTCTATTGACTACTTATTCCATGATGTAAACAGGACCGCCATATCTTACAAACCGTGGATACCAAAGAGTAAGGTAATTATAATCTGTGTGATACCTTTGTATTTCTCACAATTTTTACAACATTTTTACATTAAACCCGTTCGGACTATGTATATTATGAGTAAATAGATGGTTATTTATTTATATCGTGACTTGTACTTTGACACAAGATGTGAGAGCACTGTTTGCTGAAATACAGGTTTATCATAACCCAGTTCAGCAATAGTTGCTACATGCAATTAATGATGTAAACGGCATTTATATACTTTTCCATGTGTTTGTAAAACTTTGTTTGCAATAAAGATTTTATTATTTTTATTTTATTATTTTTTCTCACAATTCAAACTATGATGATCCCTATTTAATCCGTTAGGTGTTTCAACGATCCCGTGGGGCCGAATAAATACCTTTGTAAACAAGTCTTAACTCAGCCAATTAAAATAAATTTATCCCCGAAGCAGTTACAATAGTTATAAACTCGACTTAAGTTTCCAGAGGCCATGTGTTAAGCGAATATCAACCTTAATCCCTTAAGTTACATACTTCATTAATTGTTTTGATATAGAGCATAAAAGCACGGTATTAAGATTTGTAGTAATACGTACCTAGTTCAACGATAGAAGATATAGTGCTACAATTTATTTTTTACAATTTTTTTTATGTGCTAGGTGGCAGACGAGCAGACGAATCACCTGATGGTAAGCGATTTCCGCCGCCCATGGACACCCGTGACACCAGTGGAGTCACAAGTGCGCTGCCAACCCTTATTCCCCCCTTTCCTCCGGACTGGGCCTCCGGTACCCTCACTCACACAGTGCTGCTTCACGCCGGTTTTCTGTGAGGCCGAAGCGTGGCTCTCCCACGGTTACATTATTTGGTATTGAAAAATGTCACTAATATTTATCTAGTCAGTAATTGAATTTTAAAAATTGGATAAGAACGCGCCATCTAAGGTGGATAATAAAGGCCTCCATCATAGAAATCAAGTTATCGCTACTATGATGGGATTAGGCTTAATCACCACGCTTGCCAAATGCGGATTGGTGATCACAAACCCGAGCGATGTCTGAAAAATTCGAAACATACTTTTCGCTTGACCCGATAATCGAACCTAGGACCCTGAGATCATGGCCTGGAACTTAAACCACTAGACCCCCGTTGGTCTAATGATTTAAGTACCAGGTGGGGCGGAAGAACTACCCCAAACTTCTTATTTTTATTATTCTCTCACAGTAGGCAGCGGCATGACTATGCTCCTGCATTGTTGATGTCTATGAGTTGCATTTACCATATACCATTTAATAGGCAGACGAGCATTCGTCTGCCTATTTTTCGCAATAAAAAAATAATTAAGTAAATAACTCACTTTTAAAAATCACCGTAGGGCTCAGGTGGTACTCGAACCCACAACCTACCCTACGGTGAATTTTTTAAGTGTGTTATTTACTTAAGAATAAATTGCAAAGAATACCAAACACAATAATATTCGTTTAATAGTTTCATCTTAACTGGTGATCAAATATTTGTAACAATGTTTCCACTGGATATTGTAAAGTATACCTACAATATTGATGAGACTATCGTCGGCTCACCGGCACCTGGGAGCACACATGATCTCAGCTGACGAGATCAAGAGCTCCCCCATCAGCTCCATTCTCGGGTTTATCCTGGAACTGGAGCTGCATGAGGTGCTGTAATAGGTTACGGGGCTGCCACAATAGATCATCTACTGGTCGCAGTGGCTATGAGACGCAGGGCTCACCCCATTTCTATCAAATAATAATAAATAAAATCGTCGGCTCATGACGATTCAAGCACTTACAACATTCGTCGTCTAAGCAAGGGGTTCGGATAGCATAAATGGTTAGTGCAGCCACCCGGACTGTGGAAGGTTGTGGGCTCGAGTCCCACCTGAGCCCTACGGTGATTTTTTTAAGTGTGTTATTTACTTAAGAATAAATTGCGAAGAATTGCTATACCAAACACAATAAAAAAATAATTATACCGCAACACACTTGCAAAGGTGAAAATCTTTGCGCTACAAAAGCTTAACCTTTGGTTACATGTACACTGTAACAAAGCTCCAGTTAATGATTTCCAAGGAACCTTAATTAAGGTACGGCTTGATTGCGCCGTAATAAGTTTATAAGGTGCAAATACTGTTTATGATTGATTAAGGTTGAATTTTATTACAATGGAGAGTGAAAAGTTGCACTGGAATTCTGCGGCCATTTACAAAGGATAATTAATTATTTACTAGCTTTTGCTCACGGCTTGGCTCGCGTTAGAAAGAGCCAAAAAGTAGCATACGTCACTGTCCATCGCTCATGTATCTTCACTTAGAATCCGTAGCTGAGCTTTGCCGTGATAAACGGACAAACAGACAGACTGATAGAGTCAGTGCACTTTCACATTTAATAATCCTCCAACCGATTACGGCTACGGCGGCCAATTTCTTCGATCAGCCACGTACACAGGATATATTATAGTGCTCAAGTGTGTGCGCAAACACAAGTGCACTCTCTATTCCCTTACCCTCATATTCCGATGGGACACTACTGTGACACGACCAGAGAGGGATTGGGCGCAGGACCAACGGCTTAACGTGCTTTCCGAGGCACGGGGGTACAAGACCGCCAATTTCCAGACTCCGGGCTGACACTATGAATTTCTTACTGAAAACTTAGGTACAAATTTTTGGCCCGACCCGGGGATCGAACCCGGGACCTCTTGCGCAGCCGTCGCTTTAAAGTGCGACCCACTAACCACTGCGCCACCGAGGCAGTCACCCACACACACATTTATACATTAGTAAGGATTACAAGATTCACATTTATAACATTAGTAAGATTGGATAAAGCTATTTTATTAAATATCGATCGTGAGAATGTCACAGGGCAAAGTTGGTGGGTTGGAAACCAGTTGAGAAAGTGGCTGTCGGGAAATGGAAATGCTGTCGGGGATTTTGTAATTGCCAGGCGTACATCAATTCATATGACTGGAGGAAATGCTAGTCATCGGGAGATCATTCATTTACTCCACACAATGATAACTTACTTTACTCGTATATAACTTATGCCAGATAACAGTAGTAATTGAGAGCTACCGCCAGTTACTTTATTTAAAAGTAGTGCTATAGGTTATGCATAACCTGTATAACAGATGGTTCGAAGCCATGGTCGGTATATGTTTTCATTCTTTCCTATTATAGCGTAGTTTAGGTGTGCTACAACTACAAGGCTACATGTATACGATGTGCTACACGTGGACTACGAGATGCTACGATTGGCTACGAGACTACGATGTGCTACGAGTGGCTACGAAACTACAATGCGCTAAGAATGGCTATGAAACTGCGATGTTCTACAAATATGAGTGGCTACGAAACTTCGATGTGCTACAGATATGAATGGCTACGATTCTACGTACGTTCTATGAGTGGCTACGTGGCTACTACATTGCGATATAAACGAAACCAACGCACGCTATGTTAAAAATCTATTTTTTTACTTTATTTATTCACTAACACGTCACTAATTTTAAATTTACGAGTATTTCTAATATAGGCAAGATTTTTAAAATCTGAAACAGTATGTACTCGTCTTATATGTTTTAATCACAGTTCATTTTTTTACCGTTAGTTAAAGCTGCTTGTTTGGTCCACTAGCGGTGTCATTTGATTTTTGGTTAATTGTGAAAGATTTAAAATATTTTAAGAAAATATAAGGGCTTTATTCATAAACGTTTCATTAAGCTTTGTATCGTCAAAACTGCGTTAGCGTCAAAACTGCTCTATAGCACCGTTTTAGCAGCGGTACTATAGAGCAGTTTTGACGCATGAAACAAAAAAAATCATAGAATGTTTTCGAAATAATACTATATAGCACCGTTTTAGCTAACAAAGGATTTACAAACATTTATGAATAAGACCCCTAGTGAATAAACAGCCTCAAAATTGTTAAAATAGAAACAAAGGCAACCCTATCAATGGATTTAAGGCATCGCGTAAAGAGCTATCAGGCCGTAAACCTCAAATTACAAGGATAGCGTAAAAATGTATCGAACCGTCCCATAATTACCCCCATTAGGTAGGTAGTCGCTCCACTGCGCGTTGATCAAAGGGACTGTTCCGAAAGTATTTTTCTTTCCTGTCAGAGTCCATTAGTAGGTATACTTAGTTTTTCCGGGAACGTTGTTAATGAATGTCGCGTAAATTGAACATCAATATTTTGTCATCTGATGTTCGATCAACACTATAGAACTATAGTTAAGGTGACGGGTAGGGCACACTAGCGACGCCAATCGATTTTAGCTACTAAACCGGATGTATTTAAAACAACTTAGGGGCTACTTTTGGTATTTTTAGCTTCTAAACCGGATCTATTTTAAACAACAACCTCTCGGCAAACATTTATACTAATTATTAAATAACCATGCAAAAATGTTGGGTCAAACGCGTACGTGAAAAATTGATTCACGCCAAAAGCGGCCACTTTTGGCGTGAATCAATTTTTCGCGTACAATAACGGACCCAATATTTTGTGCATGTTTATTTCATAAATAGTATAATTGTTTGCCGAGAGGTTGCAACCCCGAAATTGTTTAAAATAGATCCGGCTTAGTAGGTAAAACTTAAAATTGATTGGCGTCGCTAGTGTGCCCTACCCGTCACCTTAACGCTTCCTGTACAAGAGCAGTAAGTATGGCCCGCTTCAAATAAAAATAAAACTATATTTAGTTAAAATTTTGTGTTTTTTTGTTCAACATCAAATCAAAATCAAAAAAGTCTTTATTCAATTTAAGTCCATACAGATCATTTAGGAATGTCAAATATTATGTAATCTACCGCTGATTCGGAATGTCAATTTCTACCGAGAAGAATCAGCAAGAAACTCAATAGTTACTCTTTTTAAAGAATATGGTAATTAGAATATTCATTCTTATACAAATTATGATTACAGTGACAGTATGATATACAATGCTTATAATAAATATCGTTTAGATAAATCGTCAAAGAAAAATTATGAAATGAATTATACATTAGAGGACAGGCGAAGAGATCAACATGTTTCATGTTATCTGATGATGTTATGTTAATATCTCAGAATTGGTCAGTCAACCTGACGTCAGAATTGTTTCTATACGAGATAAGTACCTTATTATATCCCAAAGATATCGTTGGAATAAAAGGGTAAGGGATTAGTTGACAAACACAAGTGCAGTGTGCACTTGTGTTTGCGCACACACTTGAGCGTGTATCCTGCGTACGTGGCCGATCATTGAAATTGGCCGCTGTAACCGTAATCGGTTGGAGCGTTATTTATCATAGTACTAAATTGTAGCAATAGGTAATAAATAATTCACTTGATCGTTGGGCCCAGCCATTCTAAAGATTTCAAATTTTGGCTCGACTAACTGGCCTAATACTCTAAGTGAAAAAAATCATCACACACAGATAGGTGTAAGTACGGTCGGCTGCAAAGAAATGTATGCACTTTAGTTCCTTGTCGCAATAGCTAGGTACCATCGAACTTCTTCTTTCCTACACAGATACGGACGGTATTATTGTGACAAGGTAGTAAAGTGTATGTATACATCTCTGTACACCTGACTGTACCTATCTATATAAGTATTTTTTCATTCATATTCGTTTATAAACATCACGCCGAAGCCATTGTTTCCGGAAAAATGCATTTGTTGACTTCCCCTAGTTAGTATCAGCTTAAATACTGTTCCACTGCAGAGCAATGGCCTCCATCATAGAAATCAAGTTATCGCTACTATGATGGGATTAGCCTTCATCACCACCCTTGCCTAATCATGTGATCACAAACCCGAGTAATGTTCGAAAAATTCGAAACATACTCTTTACTCGACTCGGGAATCGAACGCAGGTCCCCGAGATCACGGCCCGGTACTTAAACCACTAGACCAACAGGGCGTTACACAAACAGTGACAGTGACCAACAGTGACTTCCCCTACCTTTTCATAAACAGAAATAGATGTGCCTACACAATATTTATTCCTTTTATCCTTAAAATAAAAAACTACCTTTGCTGCCCAATCAATAGAAGCTGATAGATTCAGTATTTGCCGACTCCACGAGAAAAACCCAACTAAATGGCTATTTGTTACAAAGTAAATGGTGGAAGCCGTGTTGCCCGCTCAAAACTTTTTGAATAGAACTGGTTGAAAAGTGCTATCATCATTTTAGCCAATAAACGTCCACTGCTGGGCATAGGCCTCCCCCAATGATCTTCACACAGATTGGTCCTGTGCCGCCTGCATCCAAGTGATTCACGGGACCTTCACCAGATCGTCGGTTCACCTTGTGGGGGGCCTGCCACGGCTTCGACCTCCTACACGCGGCCTCCACTGGAAGACCTTTCTGCCCCATCGGACGTCTGATCTCCTCGCAATGTGCCTTGCGCATTGCCACTTGAGGCATGTAATTCTTTGGAAAAGTGCTATATTAAACGCAAGATCCCGTGGCGTATGGTAGCGTGTTTCATTCATTCATTCATACGGTATTTTGACCGTGGGAGAGTCAAGCTTACGACATGAACGGGCCTGCTCGACCGGAGTGATACCACGGCCTCACATAAAACCGGCTTGAAGCAGCACTGTTCTGTGTTTCGGGTACCGGAGGCCCAATCCAGAGGAAAGTGGGGGTTGAGAGTCCACTGATGTCGCGAATATCCGGGAATATATCGGCGGCGGCAATCGGCAAAAAAACAAAATTATGACAACGACTGCCACGAGTCTTTACGTTAAGTATAGCGCTTAAAACCGGCGTAAATCAATTAGAAAAAAAATATCAGAACGTGAGGTAGTTACATAGTCCATTCTACATTGGATGTTTATACCATTTATATTTATATCATTTATAAAGAAGAGACGTAATCCTACAGACAGCATCAACGCTTAAAGGTAATTCAAAAACACGAAACGCTTGCGCGATGTAATCGATACCTAGCGCAATCTATTGGTATAAAGTAGAACTAATGTCCCTAAACATAGTGAGGGCGGGCGGGCCACTATCATATATTGTCTTGTTTAGTAGCGATGTAACAAGGCCAATGCAACGTTAGCTTGTGAGAAAAGTAGGTATGCAGTTTTTCATCAATGTTTTCTTATATCATTATCACGTAAAATTTTCGTCTGTTAACCGAATTTACCGACAATCATATTTTTAAAATAAATATATAAGATAATTTACATAGATCAAAACGATGAATTCTGAATACGCCCTGAATTCTATGCTCGCAGCATAGCCAAACCCCCAACCTCTTGTGATGTTAACCTAACACTGCCTGAAGAATTCTGAAGAGACCGATACAGATGGAAATCTGATGGTGCAAAGTCAGGACTATACGGCGGATGCATTAACACCCCTCAGCCAAATTCAAACTCTCATAATTTTTGCTGGGTGGCTCCACCCACCCAGCAAAAATTCTATAATCACCAGTTATCAGCTTCTTCAAAAATTATTCGGTTTCGTTACGTCGTAATAAAGAAGCACAAATGAGTACACGGTTCATTAGGTTTCTTTCAGTGAGCTCGTGAGGTACCCAAATATCGAGCTTTTTTGTGTACCCAGCTTTTTTCAAATGCGCCAAAACTGTTTTGTGGTCAATTCCCAGTCGTAACTACTGATATGTCGATCTTGCTCCACTTTTACAAAAATGGCATCCATTTTATCCGTAATAGGGCGACCAGAGCGAAGTACATCTTTGACATCAAAATTTCCGGATTGAAAACGCATAAACCAAATTTGTGGTACTCTCACCGACTCCGACTCTGCACAAGGTCCATAAACATCGCAAATTTTTTTCGCGGCTTGCGTTGCATTTTTACCTTTTTTGTAGTAAAATTTTAAAATGTATCGAATTTCTTCATTAGATTCACTCATCTTGACAGTGCGAAAAACAAATGAAAATCACACATTTTACTAATTTGAATGTGGAATTATGTTGTTTAAAATTTTAACTTTCAATGATACCAAAACCAGCCAGATACAAACACTATAGCCAAAGAAATGTTATTACAAGTTCATAATACATACTATAATGCGAAAAGACTTTTATCCCAACCTATTATTTTCCTGACTGGCAATCGAACCCGAAACGAAATCATACATATGCCCATGGCACATAACATAGAGCTTAGATGCTAGGTTTTAAATTGTCGTTAGGATAAATAGTGCTATAACTAGTACTAATGGCTTTACGTTGGTCACACTGGTAAGAAGGCACAAGCAAATAGTCCGTTTATTGGAAGAATAGTTCTAATATCGGACTGTAGGCACAGTAAACAAAGCCCGATTCTTTTGTTTGCCTAAAGGTGGATTCGACCAATCTTTATCCAAAGATAAATCTATGGTATAGCGCAGTTATATGCAGTGTGAAATAAATATCCGTTCTACCAACTACTCATCCAACAGTCAACGACTGTTCCAATGATTTATCATTACCGTTTACCGGCAATTTTGACAGATTAACTAATATCATCGAGCATCCCGATGTTAGCGGTCTTTTACCCCCGGGTACTTTTACCCGTGGGAGAACCACGCTTCGGTATGAATACCCGGCTCGACCGGAGTGATACCACGGCCTCACAGAAAACCGGCGTCAAACAGCACTGTGCTGTGTTTCGCTACGTGAGTGAGGGTACCGGAGACCCAATCCAATCGAAGGGGGAAATAAAGGTTGACAACGCACTTGTGACTCCACTGGTGTGGCGGGTGTCCATGGACGACGGCAATCGCTTACCATCAGGTGATCCGTCTGCTCGTCTGCCACCTATGACATAAAAAAAATGCACTGCATATAACTGCGCTGTACCATAGATTTATCGTTGGATTAAGGATTGGACAAATCGGGCCTATATTTGTTGGCTCAAAGGCGATCTTCAATCTTTCTATATTAAATTCAGCAACACAGTTCATTTTTTATAATTAGGGCGTGATGATTATGAGTGATGATCTTTACATTGATTGGATTTAACTTGTTATGAAGATAGGCGCTTATCTGTTTGATCAATATTTTTCATTAAGAATTTAGTATTCACAACATCAGAGACATTAAGAATTTAGTATTCACAGCCTATCGCAGTCCACCGCTGGACGTAGGCCTCTCCAATTGTTCGCCACTGTGATCTATCCATGGCTTCTCGCATCCAGCTCTTGCCAGCCATCCTGCGCAGATCGTCCCCCCCACCTAGCCAGAGGGCGCCCTACATTACGTTTGCCAAGACGCGGTCTCCACTCTAGAACTCGTTTACCCCATCGGTTGTCGGTTCTGCGGCTAATATGGCCGGCCCACTGCCACTTAAGCTTGCTAATCCGGTAATTACCGGTCCATCCGGTTGGTGGTGATCCGGTAGTATTCACAACTCCTCGGCTTAACACTTTCTATGTCCCAAAGGCAATGTTCAATACAATTGCCATACGTCCACACGTTCTTGTGCTATTCTTGGTGGTTAATAATAATATCCTCTAACCATTTTCGGCTAAGGCGGCCAATCTCAACGATCAGCTACTTACGCAGAATATATTATAGTGCTCAAGTGTGTGCGCAAACACAAGTTCACTCTCTATTCCCTTGCCCTCATAATCCGATATGACACCTGTGTAACAGGACCGGAGAGGGATCGGGCGCAGAACCAACTTAACGTGCTTTCCGAGGCACGGGGGTACAAGACCGCCAACTTCCAGACTCCGGGCTGACTGAGAATTTCTTAACAGAAAAACTCAGGTACAAATTTTGACCCGACCCGGGGATAAGCGACACATTACCCACTGCACCAACGAGGCAGTCAAGGTTTGGTGGTTAATAGTGTATTGAATGTCATGCACGGACTTACCGAGGTAACCCATCAGTGCATTACATCTTCTGGATCTTTGAATCTCATAATAATAATAATATCCTCTAACCGATGTGTTATTTTTTTTAGGTGGCAGACGAGAGTAAGATAATCTTATGGTAAGCAATTTGAGCCCAGAATCAGGCTTCGCTGTGAAAAAACCTCAAACTGGATACCCACAATTGATGAGATCATCGTCAGCACGGGAATCCCTCAATCACATGAGGTAATTGCCATACTCAACACGCTTGGCAGACGGTTGGCGAGGGTTTTGATATAAATGCAGAGTTTTCCTTCTCTAAGTGCTGATGATCATGCCAGAGGCTTTACCTTAGTCCTTTTACGACACCTCGGTAAGAGTGAGGGTGGCCTATTCTACTCTGCCGGGGACCACACGGCTATTGATGAGATAATAATTTTGATCCTATAACAATGATGCAATAGGGTATTTGACTAAGCTTTCATCATCATCATTTCAGCCAATAGACGTCCACTGCTGGACATAGGCCTCCCCCAATGTTCTCCACACAGATCGTCGGTCCACCTTGTAGGAGGCCTGCCACGGCTGCGACTTCCTGTACGTGGCCTCCACAGGCGTGGGGGGTGTAAGGGGTCCCGCTAAACATCTAACGGGGCCTAAGTCAACCTTACCTGCACGTGGCGCACCCTGCTGTACAACGGAAGAGGCTTTGGCGTTCCCCACCAACCCGCACTGGGCCAGCGTGGTGGGTGTAGGCCCAAACCCGCTCTATGTTTAGTAAAACAAATACAAGGCCCCAAGTGGCCGGCGGTACTAAGCTCTTGAGCTTACAAAATATAAATATTTTATCAAAATATAGGTAAATATGTGCCAATAGAATAAAATCTCTACTAAAAATATAACATCTTCCCGGTTTTATGGTCATTCAATGATTTAAGTTCATTTTAAAAGTATGAAATTATTAAAAATTATTATAACATTGAATAACCCATACAATTTTCACTAACTATTATAGAACCATTGACATAAACGAAACATTTGATATGGCTACCATACAAAATTCAAATGAAGTGCATACAAAATACTTGTTTGTGACGTCACTTCTCAGTAGCCATTTGTATGGAGCGTTTTGGGTTTGCCCAAAATAATGTGATTTTAAAGTTGTGATATCTCAGGTGGTTTAAATAAGTATCAAGTAATTCTTTCAACTATGTTTCTATCATTTAGAGGTCTTTTGATTACAAAAATGAAAAAATAGTCAAATACCCTATTGGTTTTGCACCCCTGTCTAAGGGTTGCGTAAGTCAGTCCCTTACTCTCTCTTCATTGTAGTTAACAGACTTAGACCTGGATCATGGTCCAATCCCATCCTGGGCTCCGAAGCAACTTTGAACGCAACCGGGATGTCATTCCAGGATGTTTTCACTAAGGCATTAAGGTACAACCATGTCCGGATAAAGAATGGGATCAGAAATGGCGGCGCATCGCGAGTATAGACGCAAATAGTGTGCGAGCGAGAAGTGAATAGATGCGCCGCCATTTCTGATCCCATTCTTTATCCGCACATGTTGTAAATCACCTTAATAAGCACTAAGGTAGGATCGCACTACTGCCGCCAGTCGGTCTCGGTCGGTTCTCGGTGTTAAAATATTATAAACTCGTGATTTGTATAAAATTAGTCACTTCACGGTACATTTTGTTTTATATAATAGGTGGCAGACGAGCAGACGGATCACCTGATGGTAAGCGTTTCCCGCCGCCCATGGACACCCGCGTTACCAGTGGAGTCACAAGTGCACTGCAAACCTTTAAACCCTCCTTTCCCCCAGATTGGGCCTCAGGTACCCTCACTGACGCAGCGAAACAACACAGTGCTGCTTCACGCCGGTTTTCTGTGAGGCCGTGGTATCACTCCGGTCGAGCCGGCCCATTCATGCCGAAGCGTGGCTCTCACACAGTCTAAAGCGAGCATTAGAGCCATGCCACACGATGCAATGCGGCGGCGGTACTGTGCATGACCGACGCCGGTTTCCTAAAAGATGTGCGGATAAAGAATGGGATCAGAAATGGTGGCGCATCTATTCACTTCTCGCTCACACACCAATTGCGTCTATACTCGCACTCGTGGGTGTGCGAGCGAGAAGTGAATAGATGCGCCGTCATTTCTGATCCCCTTCTTTATCCGCACAGGTTGTACATATAAAATGTGTGGTATGGCACACGGCGCCGTATTGTGCGCTCCGGCGCTGCACCGCACGCACGCCGGAATCGAGTCGAGGCGGGGGATTTATTGAGGCACGGAGTGTTACCGTTCAGTTGTATGTGCAAGACGATGCGGCAGCGCAAACACCGTGTGGTCACTAGTGGCCTACAGTGCGGCGCCGCAACGCATCGTGTGGCATGACCATTAGAGTGGCGCGTCGCGTCGCATCGCTGTAATGCGGTCGTACCCATTTTCACATTTTGGGGAAAAATTAAACGAACAAATCTTATCCAATAGAATTTAATTCAGGACGAAAATGTTCACATAAGATGGAATTAACTCTAATCGTATATACCTATACTATAGTACATGTATTTACTTATAATTTAATATAATTGTCTTTCAGATATGTTTGAAAATAACATGAAAATTATTGTTATTGTATTTGAGTTTGTATATTAAAGCATCAAGCGAATAAAACTTATTGCAATTATAAACATAATATGATAATTTCTTTAATATAAGACAAAGTAAACTAATGATATACATATTTACATATCTTACCTGTTTTAACAATTCCATTTGCTAAATGTCTGAATATATTTTCGAACATTCGGCAATATTTAAAGAGAGTAATCGACAAATAAGCAAATATTGTTTTCATCAGTGAATTAAATTGAGTTTATATTTACAATTTATTACCAATATTCGTTTTGCATGAACATGAATTTTATTCATTCTTTGAATATATAACATAATTTTTAATAAATATGTACTAACGAGAGACTTATTACGTCTTATAAGTATAAGGTAATAAGTACATCATTCCCAGGTTTATTGGAAGAGAGTTGGTTATAATTTATATTTTTCATGTATGACGAATTGTAAGAGCTGTATACAAGCCTGCAAATAAAGTATTTCTTAATTTTTGAATTTTTGTACGGTCAGTGGACGTAGCGGTGTGCCAGTTAGCCATCAAAATCGCTCGCACTCACCCCGTTATGTGTGCAAGTCATTAAAGCCTAGCGCAGGTACACCAAAAATCGAATGTACGGTACAGAGAATGAAAAGGTTCGTCACCTTAAGGTTAATTTTCGCTAGCACGGCAAGAATCAGTTATACCAACATACCGTTTTAAAAAGATCTGCCAACCTTCTTTAAATTTCCTTTTACATCAAAAGGAAACAATGTTGCTAAAAGCAAATCTGAACTTTCGGATCTAACAGTTAAGCATAATTTTCTGTGTAACAGGTATTACTCTTGACAAATTTACGAAAGGTAATAAGTGCTCATAGCATATCAAACGACTCAATTTGAAAACTGACGAACCTTTTCGTTCTTTAACTGTACATTATCTACAAAAATTATATAACAGAATTTAAAGCCTTCTTTTATACCATTTGCATACTTTTTTTGCGAAACCTGCTTTTGCCTGATTTTTGCACAAGTTTGTTTTAATCCGTAATTAGTTTTGACTGTAACATAATATCCTGACGTCTGTATTCACACACATCATAAGTCTGTTTTTTTTAGTTTTGTTGTACTCAAACTTTGAGTAGAGAACTATTCCCTATTATCCAAGTACTCAAATGACAGGACTTGTACCTACTTGACATTTTTTTTTGTTTCTACATCCATAAGGATAGAGGACACAATAATAATGTCCTCCAAACCGATATTTCGGTCATGACGGCCAACCTCAGCGATCAGCCATCGACGCAGGACATATTGTAGTGCACAAGTGTTTGCGCAGACACAAGTGCACTCTCTATTCCCGTACCCTCACATTTCGATGGGACACCAGTGTGACACGACCGAGGAGGGATTTGGCGCAGGACCAATGTCTTAACTTGCTTTCCGAGGCACGAGGGTACAAGACCGCCAACTTCCAGACTCCGGGCTGACACTGAGAATTTCTTGACAGAAAAACTCAGGTACAAATTTTGGCCCGACCTGGGGATCGAACCCGGGACCCCAAGCGCAGCCGTCGCTTCAAAGTGCGACCCACCTACCACTGCGCCACCGAGGCAGACGAGTTGTGAGAGGACACAATATAGAGGATACGTATGAATACAACTTTCATAATGTGACTTTATGTCGAAAAATATCAAAATGGCGGCAAGGGCGATATGCTAGAATGTTTTGATTCAATCTCCTTTTCACTGTTTATCTTTATTATACAAAAAAAATATGATATAATTATTTTACGCCTGTTTCTAGGAATAATACGTTGATCCGAAACGAATTTTAAACTTCAAAATAAATAACTAGCAATCATAAGCTAGCTCCAGGCAAAAATCTAATTTTACGTTATTTTGCTTTGGAGTTTTGTAGAGTTTTTCTTTGAAGATTAAAAGGCTAAGCTCAAAGGATAAAAAATAACTACTTCAAATTAAAAAATTTAACTACTTAATTGTAAAACGTTATGAAACACAATCCTAATGTTTACACAATAAAATGTTTTGGTTAAAAGAGTTACGCCATTAAATACCTGATAATGTTTTTATAAGTCAAATTCCCAGATTTTTGTTATCATATCCTACAAAGAAAAGACGCAGGTATTATTTATATATACGAATTTCCAGCACAAGAATATCTCTGGCAGATATAAAACGCAAAAAGAAAACAAAAGAACGTAAACGGCGAAATAAGAAACAAAATAAATTAAAAAGTCATATTAAATATATGACTATGATACATTTTCATAATACTTAAAAACGAATTAAAAATAAATATAATATAAAATAACAGCGAAACTTTTTATGATTTGACTGTCACGTCACGATGTTCTTGGACGAATTACTTTTTTCTCCAATACTGTTTACAGCATCTAAAATGAGGGGGAAAATCTATTTATAGAAAAAAATAACTCAAAAGTGGCGGGGTCAATTTGAATGATCCTTGATTCATCTTGACTCCGAGTAGCTGCATAACTACATAATAAAATTGGTGGGGGAAAAGGGAGGAAGATTTTTACGAAGATCGTCGGGTGCTTCTAGTAAAACGTATGGAAACACACGAAAAATAAAGGGTCAAATTCCACTTCACCTTTTCAAGTAGGTACCTACCTAAGTAAAGTTTTCTGTTCAATTTATTTTTGACTGTACTTGACCTACCTGCATTATGTGAAACAAATTTTGAAAGAGCTAATAAATACATTTCTCGTAGAAAGAAGATTTCCAACAATGTTAATTAATATCGAGTATATCTTTAGTTTGTCTTTTTAAAATAATTGTTTACATTAATTACATTGTTAATAGGTACGTTTTTCATTGTTTATATTGTACATACTTGTATATTTTACTTAATAATTCCTGTTATTGAAACGATAAGTACATTTTTAATTTTTTGCCATGTTTTAGACTGGTAAAAATACATTGTATACTTTTGAAATTACTATTTATACATATATACAAGGTACATTATTTTATGATGAAGGAACTGTGAGGATGGATGAAAATGATGATTATGTAAATTATATGTACCTAAATACATACTTTATTGAAATAAAACATGTGATTTTTTTCTTAACATAAATATGAGCATTTTCACAACATTATATAATCACAGTTAGAGCTTACGTAATAAATGACGATAGAATTAAATAAATTATTGACAATTAACAACATATTTTATATAATTTTTAACAGTAAATAATTCTTACAATCAAAACCCATAGAGGTAGTCGTATATATTCTTTAATAGTTACATGGGGAACCAAAATCACCTCAATGTTAATATCACTTACCTACCAGTTCTTAATTGTACTTTAACTGTGGCATTTAGTATATACCTACCTATACTAAATGCCACAGTTAAATACCTATAGAATGTATACGGCTTCATCACATACATCGATCTGAGTTTGAAAAACTGTTCTCGCTATCCAAAACTATCGCTTTGTCCCTTTCATTGTGGTGCATGTGAAAGAGACAGAGCAATCGTTTTGGATAGCGAGGATAGTATTTCAAACTCACGATAAGGCCTCAGACCTCAAAAGACGAAGGTTTTATCACTTTTGTCAGCCAGTTCTGACGGCAGACATAAGATAAGAAAAAAGTTTTTAGGGGTAATTTTTACCCCCGATGCAAATGAAAGGTTATATTTAAATAATAGTAATAATTACACGCAATTTATTAACGCTTCGCATTTATTGCGAACTAAATAAATGAGGTATTCTTCTGCTTAAAATACATGATGTGATTTACAGATACCTAATGAATATACTTACATATATTGTACACTACATGCATATTACGAGTATTGTATTGAAAAGCTTAAAACTGCCAACGAGGAATAAATTTACTGTACCTAAAAACCAAAACAGTTTTTATGTCCTAATAATGAACATATCTTCTGCAACTAAATAATAATTATGAAATTTTAAATACTATGTTTTATATTTTTCATTTATACACGTTTATATTTTATTGGGGTTTCTTGAAGAAAATGGGTATTTTATAAAATGTTTATGAATGCGCCCGTCCTCAATCTTGCTTGAGGTGATGAATAAAACGCCCGAATGATGATGATGACGTATAATGATGATGAATATTGCAAATTTACAGTTAATGAATGATGAAAATATAATTATGTGCTAGTCACTCGGGAGCTGTAGGCGCACTGATTCTGTCAAATCTTCCTTGTACTGAGACAGATCTCTCGTCGACGTAACTTTGCCTTTCGTTTTACATCAGGCGTTATCTAGGCCTGAACATCCTCCCCCCCCCTCGAAGTCCTTGGGATTTTGAGAAGACGTGTCTGGTAGGAGGCAGAGGTTGTATGCAGCTCGACGGATGACGCCCTTTGAAGTGGCAACGTCCACCACCCTCGAGACGCCGTCGGAACCCGGGAAAAGTTTTTGAACCCGAGCCATTCGCCATTTGAGAGGAGGCGTGTAGTTGTCCTTGATAACGACCAGGTCTCCTTCTTTAAGTCCTCTTTGATTTACTTTCCATTTGAGTTTCTGCTGAAGCTCACTCAGGTACTCATGTCTCCAGCGTTTCCAAAAGGTTTGTCGCATTTGCTCGATGAGTTGATACCGGTCAAGTCTGCTTGGCTTCTCATCTAGGAGTCCCGCTGAAGGTAGAGATGTGAGCGGCCTGCCGATCAGGAAGTGTGCTGGAGTCAAGGGACATAGGTCGTTTGGATCGGAGGAAAGAGGAGTTATGGGTCTGGAGTTAAGGATGGCTTCGACCTGTGTGAAAAGGGTCGAGAGCTCCTCAAAAGTCAAATGTTTGTCGCCTAAAATTCTAGTTAAATGGTACTTTGCACTTTTGACCCCTGCTTCCCAAATTCCCCCAAAATGCGGCGAATATGCCGGAGAAAATTTAAAATGAATTCCTTCATCGGCAGCAAAACCAGTAATGTTTTCGTTGTTACACTTTAGAAACGTTGTGATTTCATTATTGGCGCCGACAAAATTTGTGCCATTATCGCAATACAACTCCAATGGCTTTCCCCTTCGGGATATAAAACGTCTTAAACACAACATGAAGATATCTGTAGAGAGATCACTTGCAACTTCGAGGTGCAAGGCCTTTGTAGCGAGACACACAAATAAACAAAGGTAGCACTTTGTAATCTTACAGCCGCGACCCTTTCGATCAGTGATATAGAATGGCCCAGCGAAGTCGACACCGCTGATGTGGAATGGAAGGCTTGGAGTAACCCTACTGGCGGGTAAGTTTCCCATAATGGGATTGATACCTTGAGCCTTAATTATTTTGCACAACCTGCAATTGTTTGTGGTGCTTCTAGCTAATATTCTACCTTTAATTGGCCAATAATTTTCCCTTATTGTGCTGAGTAATAATTGCGGTCCGCTGTGTAAAAGTTTTTTGTGATTATGAATAAATAATAATTTTGTGAATGTATGATTTGAGTCTAATAATATTGGATGTTTCTTTTCACAGGTTTCATTAGAATTTTGGATACGACCACCCACACATATGATGCCGTCGTAATTTAAGAAAGGAGATAAAGACAACAAGCGTGATTTCACAGATAAGGTTTGTTTTTTGCTTAATAAATTTAGTTCGTTTGCGAAGCATTCACTCTGATGTTGTTTTATCAAAATATTTAAAGATTTATTTAATTCACTAACTGTTAACGGACCAGTAATTTTTTCATTTTTGTTTTTTACATTGTGAATGAATCGCAATACGAATGCTAAGGATCGTTGCAACGCTGCAAACCTTGAAAATCTTTCAAAGTTTACAACGTTGAAAGGATTTGATAGCGTGTGTGTGGTTACGGTTTGTAGAGTAATTGTTTGTTTTTTAGTTTTGGTCTCAGGTAATTCAGGCATAACGATTGGATCTACTGGGCGTGGCCAAGAATTTGCATCTTCTCTAAGGAATGTTGGACCGTCCCACCATAGCTTGGCGGATTGAATTGATTTCGGATTAACGCCACGAGAGGCTAAGTCTGCTGGATTAATGTCACCAGGTACATGTCGCCAGATACCTGCCGCAGTTAATTCTTGTATTTCGCTGACGCGATTGGCAACAAATGTTTTTAAATCACAAGACTGTGATGCTAGCCAACTCAGAACTATGGTTGAGTCAGTCCAATGTACGAGTGTGTCAATCTTACAATGTAATGACTTTATGACCTTGTTGCTTAACCGCGCTGCAAGCAGAGCACCACATAATTCAAGCCGTGGTATGCTTGTCGACTTTAGTGGAGCTACTTTAGTTTTGGCACAAAGCAATTTTACGAGAATTTTGCCTGAATTATCCCTCGATAAAATGTAAACAGCAGCAGCATAAGCTACTTGTGATGCGTCTGAAAATGTATGTATTTGAATTGATTCTGCATCGTTAATGATGACGCATCTAGGAATCTCAATTTTCGATATTAACTTTAAATTAGATTCAAAGTCCAGCCATGCCTTTCCTAAATCACTATCAACTGTGTCATCCCAGTCTAGTTTAGATTGCCAGAGTTTTTGTAATATTATTTTGGGCAAAATAGTACATGGACTAAGTAAGCCCAATGGATCGAACAATTTTGCTGAGTTTGACAAAATTGTCCTCTTAGTAATTGCTGAACTATTGCTTATGTTTATTGGAAATTGCAAAATATCCTTTAATGGATCCCACTTTAACCCCAAAACACTTGATTCTGAGGTTGTATCTAAATTCTTTGGCAAGGCAGTGTTGGATTTATTAACGAATATAGCCGGCACGTTGGATCGCCATTTCCTCAATGGCAAGCAAGCTGAATCGAGTTTTTCTGTAACAGAAGCAATTAATACTTCTAAATCGTGTATCGATTCAGCACCCGAAAGAAAGTCATCGACATAAAAATTTTCCTTTATCGCTTGAGATAACTCAACATCATCGACACACTCCTTAGAGAGTTGCAAAAGACATCGAGTGCTTAAATATGGTGCAGAAGATGTACCGTATGTAACCGTTTTTAATTGGAATATTTTAATGGGCTGTGATGGCTCGTCACGCCACAAAATGAGCTGTAAGTTACGCTGATTCGGATCGATTAATATTTGGCGGTACATTTTTTCCACATCAGCAGAAGCAACATATCTATACTGTCTATATCGCAGTAGTATCGAAAATAAATCATCTTGAACCACGGGGCCAATGTGCTGTATGTCATTAAATGACACTCCAGTAGATGTTTTACAAGAAGCATCAAATACTACGCGAAGCTTCGTTGTTTCACTGTGTTCTCGTATGACTGCATGATGTGGAAGGTAACAGCCAAAAACCGGTTTCTCAATCTCGCACATGTGTCCCAAACGTTCATATTCATGAATGAATTCTGAGTATTGCTGCTTCAGCTGTGGTTTATTTTTTAACTTTCTTTCAAGCTGCTGTAAACGTTTTTCTGCAATCTCATATGAATTACCCAAAGTATCAATAGAATCCTTTAAAGGTATTTGAACACAAAATCTACCATTTGATTCTCTACGAGTTGTTTCGTTAAATAGTGTTTCACAATAATCTTCAGTGTTGTATGATTTGTGTTCATTGGATGTGGGTACTTCTTCAAGTTCCCAAAACTTAGAAAGTTGAAGCTTAATGTCCTGTGAAAAATTACACTGAATTTTTGTGTAATTATTATTATTATAAAATGAATTTGGAATAGATCCTGCTACTATCCAACCTAAATAAGTGTCTTGTAATATTGGCCTTTTAGGACCCAGATTAATCCTAGATGCCCTAATTAGGTCCCAAAATATGTCAGCCCCTAGTAAGAGGTCGATCTCTGAAGGTTTGTAAAACTTTGGATCGGCTAATTGGATATTATCAGGAATGTCTAAATCTTGTATACGCACTGCAACATGGGGCAAACGCTGAGTTATTTGTGGTAAAATAAAACATTTAATTTGTGTCTTGAAAGAACTGTGTAATGAATGTAAATGTATAGTGCAATGTTCTGTGATATTTAACACTGTGTTGCCAATACCAGAAACACTATGATGATAATCTTTTGTTTTACAGGAACCAATCTCCCGCTGAGCCCTTTCGCTGATGAAAGACGACTGGCTGCCACAGTCCAGTAAAGCCCTCATAATGACTACTTTGTCATGGCACATCACCTTGACCAATGCCGTGGAAAGAATGGCTTGATTGGCGGTAACGGCTGACATGGAAACACTGGTTGAGGGTCCGGGAGCAACGACGACATCGGCTACAGGATCAGGTAAGTTATTTGAATTTGAATTATTTTGAATAGCTTGTAATGAGCCTTGTCTATGTAGTAATGTATTGTGTCTTTTGTTACAGATTTTACAACCATTCAATCTGCATTGATGTGGTTGATGTCCACTACGCAAACAGTTATTGCATAATTTCAGTATAGATGTTTGAGTTATACGCTCCGCAATAGGTAACGATTTAAATTTAGTACACTCAAATATTCTATGATTTTGATTACAATATGAACATTTTCTTTCAGAGAACGAGTCAATGGATGAAGCAATAAATGATTTTGTATGTGGTAAACTATGACGTTTTTCATTCTTAAAAGATTTCCCGGCATTAATTGTTTCCAGAAGTGTAGCCCGCTTACGAAGAAATGAATAAAATTGATCCAGAGAGGGTGAATCATCACTGCTCCTGTGTTCCTCCCACTTACGCGCGGTCACACTGTCCAGCTTCGCTGAGGCCATATAAATTACTAAAGAATCCCAATTATGTGTTGGTTCGCCCAAAGAATTCAAAGCGCTTAAGTTTTTAGACAAAGTGTCGATTAAGCCACGAATACCGTGTTCACTTTCTTTATTTAACTGTGGAATCGAAAATAAACATTTGATGTGCTCATTCACTAAAAGGCGCTTGTTATTATATCTATCACATAATAAATTCCATGCTATTATATAATTATTGGAAGACACAGTAATTGAATTAATAGCGGAACTAGCCGCTCCCTGTAAGTATGATTTTAAATAATGAAACTTACTAATGTCATCCATATCTTCATTGTTGTGTACAAGTGATAAATATGTATCCCTAAAAGAAAGCCACTGGGCTGCATCGCCACTAAAAGGAGGTATTTTCAACGGAGGCAGTTTAACTTGTACATGGTTCCCTTTGACCGAATTGTTGGAAGAATTTTCTACTTTAATCTTACTTTTAAAATGTTCTAAAAGTGATTGTGCCTTTGCAATCAATGAATAAAATGAATTTTCAGTAATTTCCCGTTCTTCCAGCTGTTTTATACCATCATCATCCAACAATTCGATGCGGGACTGTATATCATCGAAAGTACATGAAAGATCACGTATTTTATCGCTTCTTAAGCGAAGCTCATTTAATTGTAATGAATTAGTCTCCTTGATATCCATCAAAGGAGTCAAATATTTATCAAATATTGTTAATCTGCCTCTAATATTTCCCCTTTGCTTTATTAACTCTTTTAACTCAGTCATTTTGACGGCGGAAATAACGAAAAAGAAGTTGTTTACAACGATAACCAATAGAATAATAAAATAGGTACGTTACAGTTATGTTGATTTCCTCACTGCACTGCTGTTTAACAAACTGGTTTTGCTCCGTCCACCCGCCGATCACTGATAATAATATCTCACAGGTTCTTATCACTCTCACTATTCCCGCGCATTTGACCAGAACCTGGAAATGTTTATGTTAATGCTTTTAACAAATGAACTTCTTAATATTGTGAAATGATTCTACTCGTAAGGAATTAATTTAGCAAAGAGAACTAACAAAGTGCTTATTGAATCGAATATTTTATGTTTTCGTGAATTTTAAAGAAATAGTTACAAGAAATATTTAGTTAACTGGATAGCAAAGTATTATTTAACGTTTTTATAAAGACAAATGTGTTTTGTGAATTAGGAAAAAAAATATTTTTAATGTGGGTTGGTTGAACACAAAATTTCAACCGTTTTCACACAAATCGAAGTGGAAAGGATGGGTAAAATATGGATAAATGCACACTTCCCTCGGATTATTAGCTGCAGCTGGATGTGCTGGCGGTATCCTGAAGGATGGATTCCACTATTCCTCTCGATTTGCTTGATGATGAATCGAGTCTTATCGCGTCCTTATCACGTCGAAGGGTCACCAGAATGAATGCGCCCGTCCTCAATCTTGCTTGAGGTGATGAATAAAACGCCCGAATGATGATGATGACGTATAATGATGATGAATATTGCAAATTTACAGTTAATGAATGATGAAAATATAATTATGTGCTAGTCACTCGGGAGCTGTAGGCGCACTGATTCTGTCAAATCTTCCTTGTACTGAGACAGATCTCTCGTCGACGTAACTTTGCCTTTCGTTTTACATCAGGCGTTATCTAGGCCTGAACAGTTTACTTTTTGGTCTATGCTTGTTTTATTTTGATTTGATTTACGGTTGGGTTTAGTATTGTGGTGTGTTAGATCTTACGTTGTGCTCTTACTTAACCTTACACAAATTACTTACACGATGTCACACCAAAAGACCCGAACACGATATGTAAGGCTACTATTTTTTTATGTGGTAGGTAGCAGACAAGCAAATGCATCACCTGATGGCTTTCACATTTAATAGCAAATGTTATAAGATATAAAATATTCTCATTTGAATTATCATATAATATGGCATTATTAGATGCTCTGGAAATGTTGTGCTGGAGAAAAATGCTCGGCATGTCGTGGACAGAGTTTCGCACCAACGTGTCTATACTCCACGAACTCGGCATCACAAAGCGTCTATCAACTATAGTACAGACGCGCATACTGCAGTACTTTGGTCACGTCTCTAGGCATGATAACGAATCGATAGAGCGGCTGGTCGGTAAGGGGAGGATAAAGGTAAGCAGGTCACGTGGCAGATCATCGTGTCAGACTGTGCCAGACAGTCTGTAAACGGAAGGGCATGGTGAGAGATCGTGAGGAAAGCTGTGTCCGCCTCTAACACCAACATTGACGCCTCAACGTGACCACGACCGCTCTGGCAAGAGCGTAGCAACAGAGAAGAAGAATGGCATTATAGTATAGTCCGCGCCACGAAGAAAGTCCCGCAGAAAAACACGGAAATAGAATTTAACATTCCTTCCCCCTTATTACAAATCTCGAACTAAGGATAGTCCCGGAAAAAAACTCATGCCAGCTCCTTTTAACATTGCGTGTTGGAACGGGATAACATGCGCTTTAGTACTGTTATAACTTTGAATCACGATTTATTATAAAGTTGCTTGTGTCTACGGGCATTACGCTCAAATTTGAATGTTGATAGCGACTCAAGCATGTTTCTTTAGTAGCCCAGACTCTATTATACGCCGTATAGTATACAATTGTAAATTGTAAAAAATATAAGTGAAGAATAAATTTATTTGCTAATTACCAAAGCAAGCACAAAACTAAATACCTTACACTGTCCTGATTCAGACTGCGTTTGCGCAAAAACTCTAGTTGAATTTTAAGTGCACGCTAGTCTATACTAATACCGCACCACAAACACCCAGTACCAACATTAACGTTTATAAACAAACTTTACATATCAACCAGCTCTATACAAAGGGCCTGCAACGAAACCGTCCCGTTACGAACGAAGGTATACCTGTCGCATCCAAACAAAAAAGAATCACATCGCGTGTGAGAGGGACGTGGATAAAATTCGGTCGTGAATTTAGCTGCGTTGCGGGCCACCTGTTCAAGAAATTCTGCCAATGTCAAGTGATAAAAAAGTGACACGTACTGTTAAGGTGGAATTTTCCAGCAAATTGATCTGTGTATATCTCTTTCGGGTTAATGAATGGAATTTTCTTTTAAATATTACTCCACCTATAACAAAAAAAAATACTCATAGAAATCGCAATATTTTCGTATATTGTGATTAGAGATAAATATTATTTAATTTAAGGATAAACATCTGTATTGGCACGGTCATCGAATCTGCTATTGTAGTGTATGAACACGCATCATAATAGATAAACGTGTTATTCACGATAGGTTTATTCCATGACTGTCCTAAAGTAGATGATAGTACACACGATTATATAGTATGATGCGTGTTCATATACTACACTATCCTTGTATCTGAACCAAAAGTGCCTATATAATAACGTTAAAAATTATGTAAACTAAATAAATAGATCAATATTTTATACACCGTTATTTTTTCATAGTTTACATCCCGGAATAGCCGTGTGGTCCCCGGCAGAGTAGAATAGGCCACCCTCACTCATACCGAGGTGTCGTAAAAGACGACTAAGGTAAAGCTGCTGGCATGATCATCAGCACCCAGAGAAGGAAAACTCTGCATTTATATCAAAACCCTCGCCAACCCGTCTGCCAAGCGAGGTGAGTATGGCAATTACCCCTCATGTGATTGAGGGAGGCCCGTGCCCCAGCAGTGGGGACTTAAATGGGCTGATGATGATGATGATGATCCCGGAAACCTCATAATAGGTATCGTGAATAAAGTCCATTTAGCATGTTAGATAAACAATATAAGTGAAAAAAACACGGAAATCTATAAGAAGAAAATGGTGGGACTATTAGAATTGTAGTTGATAGATAGGGCAAAATGATATTATATGCCACTCTTTTCATCTCAATGATATTAATATTGCGTATGTCTAGCTTAATTACTCTATAATTGTCAATGAATATGATATGTTTTAGTCGGCTTCTCTTCTTTTAATACTCACTACATCGGTATCAAGATAAACATAGCAGGATTCTCCGGTCTAGGGGAACCAGACCAAGGATCCCCTGTCAGTTGGCGAAAGTCAGATGCCAATCGCTTTATTGTAATGAGGGTTTTTGCGTGTGAAACATTGCTAGATGGAGTACTATAGTGAGGTCCATATAATGTCCTCCAAACCGATATTTCGGTCATGGCGGCCAATCTCAGCGATCAACCACCGACCCAGGATATATTATAGTGCACAAGTATTTGAGGTCCATATACAACGTGTTTAAATTTGTGTTCTGTGAACAATAATATAATCTGTGAACAAGTATCTGTATCGATGTGATTGGTTATTTTCAAACGTGATCTGTCAAAATGTCAATTTCACGAACTAAACAACCAATGCGATTGATGTTGGAGCTCAGTCCAGCAGTACGCCATCTAGCGGATTTTTCACACGCGAAAACCCTCATTACTACACTTCCCAAATCTTGTATCATGGTCCAAGCTAGGGTAACATCCCTAGTCCAAGCGTACCTCAGGCTTCGAAATGACAGCTTTGTACGCACGAAAGAAACTCTAGAATGATGATATAATAGTTAGTATAATATAATAGATATAATAGTAGTAGCCTGCTACTTATACAATAATTATGAACAAAAAGTAATTTGACTTTATACTATAAATCTTACCTAAATGCCGTGATTTTACAATACCAGTGCTTTATCAAAAACATACTTCCATTGTTAATTACTACAGATGTTTTTATATTTGCGATGAAGTTGATAAATTACTTTCGTTTTTTGTAGACTTTTTAACTCGATTCGTCCTCTTTACAAAGTATTTCAAAAGAGTAATTATTCTGCTCAAAACAATAAAAATCAACAACCCTAAAACCTTTTGTTTTCAGAGTCGTTATCAAGGGTTGCCCAAAATTTTGAAACGCTATTTTCAACACACAATTTTATTGTGTTCTTTTTAATATTGCTTCCATTAGGTAAATCTGCAAATCTTTTGGATAAATAATTTATTAACAATGAATATTGGTTTCGATTGTTCATGGTTAGTACTACGTTCGCTCGAAGCCGAGCGGTTACAGATTAGCGTTTTTTCCTTAAGATTTTGAAGGCGCTCTCAAAAAATTTCTTCCAAATTAATTTCGATTTCGGAAGCTTTTCCATAAGCAACAAGGTATACGCGAATTCAAAACGCTAGTCTAAAACCGCTATTACAGGTTATTTTTGTTTTTTTTTTCTCTTTGTTTTAGGAGCATTCTCAATGACCAACCGCTTTTATAGTTATCATCTAATTTTTCTCCGACTCACTAAATAATAATAATGATTAGGATCAAAAAGATCCTGAGAATTTCGGCTTACGATAGATATGTTTGTGTTGCTTATCAATTTAGAAAGGACAAATAAAAACGAATTTACCTATATAAATCTACTGAAATTTTGCTTATGTAATTCATAAGATATTGAAGGCAAGTGTAAATAGTATGTCCAATAATAAATTGACAGACGTGCACAAACAATATACCTACTGGAAATAAGACAAGCACAAAATTTAGAAGCTATAATAAAATTCGTGTTATGATAAAGAAAAATAAAGCTTAATCCTTGATCCGTGCAGTTGTAGCTTACAAATAGGATTTTTAGGGACCGAGAAAATGGCGGCAAAATAGAGTGCCTACACGTGGACCATGATCAAGGATTAATTAAGGCGACGGGTAGCCTAACTAGCGACACCAATCGATTTAAATGGTTAGCTACTAAACCGGATCTATTTTAAACCATTTCGGGGTTACTACCTCTCGGAAAACATACTATTTATTATATAACCATGCACAAATGTTAGGTCCAACGCGTACGCGAAAAATTGATTACCGCCAAAAGCGGCCACTTTTAGCGTGAATTATTTTTTCGCGTTCAAAAACGGACCCAACATTTGTGCATAGTTATTTAATAAATAGTATACGTGTTTGCCGAGAGGTTGTAACCCCGAAATTGTTTAAAATAGATTCGGTTTAGTAGCTAAAAATTAAAACCGATTGGCGTCGCTAGTGTGCCCCACCCGTCACCATAAGTCTTGTTTAACTAAAAAAGTATACACATTCCTTATTGCTACAATAAAGTTTGGTAAATGTTAACAACCCCACATAACCTTACACTGCGGCCGATCCTGGTACTTCTGCTTTAGAGCTCCTATGATCTTCATGTACCGCTGGGTGTTGACCCTCTCTGCGCGTCGGTGGTGCACCCCAGACCTGGAGACGGCAGCGTGGCAGAGGAACCCACCGTCTAGCACCACCATGCGGTATTCCTGGAGGCACAGCTCTAGCATCTGCGTGGACAGGGTTAAGGTGACGGGTAAACACACTAGCGACGCCAATCGATTTCAACTGTTAGCTACTAAACCGTATCTATTATAAACAATTTCGGGGTTACAAGCTCTCGGCGAACACTTATACTATTTATTAAATAACCATGCACAAATGTCGGGACCGTTTTTGTACGCGAAAAATTTATTCTCGCCAAAAGTGGGCACTTTTGGCGTGAATCAATTTTTCGCGTACGCGTTGGACTCAACATTTGTGCATGGTTGTTTAATAAATAATATAAGTGTTTGCCGAGAGGTTGAAACCCCGAAATTGTTTAAAATAGATCCGGTTTAGTAGCTAACAATTTAAATCAATTGGTGTCGCTAGTTAGGGCTACCTGTCGCCTTAAGGTTAAAGTACAGTAAGGTGAATACCAGGGTGGGGCTGGCACAGGATCGTTGCAAGTGACGAGAACAGGAGGAGGTCTATATCCTGCAGTGGGATACAGGCTGATGCAATGATGATGACATTAAGGTGACGCGTTTAGTGCAGCAGTTTGTGCGCCGGTTGTGACAATATCCAATCCATAGTTGAAGGGAAAACCTTAGTTTTAAACCACGACCTACTCTTATGAGTAGTTGTCTCAATTTATACATCGTAATTTTTTTAGGGTTCCGTAGCCAAATGGCAAAAAACGGGACCCTTCTAGATTCGTCACGTCTGTCCGTCTGTCAGCCCGTCCGTATGTCACAGCCACTTTTCTCCGAAACTATTAAAACTATACTATTGAAACTTGGTAAATAGATGTATTTCGTTAATCGCATTCCGATTTTAACATAAGAATTGGAAAAAATAAAACAATTGGGGGGGGGGGGGGGGGGTATGCTTGAAACTGAAACTCAAAAAATATTTTTTTCATCAAACCTATAAGTACCTTTATCTATGGATAGGTCTTTAAAAATGATGTTGAGGTTTTTAACATCATTTTTTTCTAAACAGAAACAGAAACATTATTTATTTGCTTAATACACAATTTGATACAAAGATGTTATAAAAAGTATCATGGACACGGTATCCAGCCTGCCAGCAGGCGCGCAAATAGATTAAGTAGGATTAAGTATAATGTAATTAACAAAACTTATCACAATACTTTGCGCAAGAGACGCTCCCAAAGTGGTAAATTGTTGACACAAAAGTTCTGTTAAGACTTCTTGCCGTTACATTAACTGATGTCTGTACATAGTTCTTCATAAAACAGCGAAAAGAAAAGGAAATAAATAATTCAATCAAGTAGATACTCCATTCCTGAATAGTTTATGATACTTTCTTAACCATAACAACAAATGGCTAAGGAGTTGACTGAAAATTATCATGCAAAAAGTGATCTTATCTCAGGATGTAATCCCAGGATAAATGATGTCTAGCGTGAGTTTTGGTATTGGGTTTGCTGGAACAGAGAAATACTCTGGATGTCTCTTGAGGCAACCTCGTTCTGAAGATGACATTCTTTCGTACGATTGCAGCAGAAGCTGTAATCTCACATCAAGAGAGCGAGAAAGTACAATGTCATGCTACTTATGGGTGTTGAAAATTTTACAAGCAAATTAGTATTATGATAATTAAAGCAATACACATAACCAAAGTTATTGCTATTCAAAGAAAACAATTATCATTGCTCATTTTGATGAAAGCTCCGCCGTATGATAATCAGACCCCATTACTATAATAGAAGCTAATAAAATTATGCGCGATGTTAGAAATAATAATATGTTAGAATTAAGGGTTCGATTCCCGCTACCAGCACAAATTTTTGTTGATGAAACAGATATTTGTGTTGGGTCTGGGTGTTTGTGATACCTTCGTTGTTCTTGGTTTCCATAGTACAAGGGAAAAACCCTAAGGTGACGGGTAGGGCACACAAGCGACGCCAATCGATTTGAATTTTTAGCTACTAAACCGGATCTATTTTAAACAATTTCGGGATTACAATCTCTCGGCAAACACTTATACTATTTATTAAATAACCATGCACAAATATTGGGTCGGTTTTTGTACGTGAAAAATTGAATCACGCCAAAAGCGACCACTCACTCCGAGAGGTTGTGACCCGGAAATTGTTTAAATTGGATCCGGTTTAGTAGCTAAAAATTAAAATCGATTGGCGTCGCTAGTGTGCCCTACCCGTCACCTTTAATTGGGACCGGAACAATCAAAAATAAATTGAGACAACATCACACAATTATGATTATTTTTATTTTTATTTACTACCTATTTTTGCTCTTGAAACCAACCACCAATTTGTTTCCGGTATTAACCAAAGTGAAGTTCGGATAGTTGTGTGCGTGTAATTCCCGGCTGCGCCAAAAATTTTTGCTCTGGAGCCTGGAGTACGCTTGCGCCATGATTCAGTGTTTGGGGATTCTAGTTATCACAATGAAGCGACTGCGATCTGACCCTCGTAACCGGGTTATCAGGGGAACCAGAACATTTCAGAAACTATCCGAAATGTGTATGCTTCCTCACGATGTTTTGGACACCGCATGAACTACACAAAACGTCTGGAAGAAATCTTATTGAATATTCCGTCGAGCTCGTACCGACAAACTTATTGCGAGTCCAACAACTCAGAGGAAACTGTAACTCGATTGAACAATCCACAAAACTTAACCACAGTATGTCATTTAGTAGTAAGATATTTGGTACCTATTTGTTTGACTGCCTCGGTAGCGCAGTGCTTAGTGGGTCGCACTTTAAAGCGAGGGCTGCGCCAGAGGTCCCGGGTTCGATAACCGGATCGGGCCAAACAAAAATTAGTACCTAAGTTTTCGGTAAGAAATTCTTACGGCCAATTTTTTTTATCCGTAGTTATCTTTTGGTGTCCAGCCGTGTGGTCCCGGCAGAGTAGAATAGGCCACCCTTACTCTTACCGAGGTGTCGAAAAAGGCGACTAATGTAAAGCTGCTGGCATGATCATCAGCACACAGAGAAGGAAAACTCTGCATTTATATCAAAACCCTCGCCAACCCGTCTGCCAAGCGTGGTGAGTATGGCAATTACCCCTCATGTGATTGAGGGAGGCCCGTGCCCCAGCAGTGGGGACTTAAATAGGCTGACGGTGATGGAACTGTCTAACCAATAGTCAAAGTGACAGCGTCAAACTGACGTAATTCCTTCTAATATAATATTGGTTAAGATAACTATTGTTCCAAAACCACATTTTGGCGATATTTGACCATTGGTTACTTTTTTAACCATTAGTTCACTTTAACTACGGATCAAAAAATCGGCCCTTAGTTTGATATGTTAGATAATGTTTGATAATGTTTATTCAATATCTTTAAAATCCTCTTACCTCTGCCTCTTACGCCAAAGGTCGTGGGTTCGATCCCCACCCTGGACAAACATTCGTGCGATGAACACTTGTGTTTGTTCAGTGTCTGGGTGTAATATATGTATTTAAGTATATATTTGTTTCCTCTGTTGTCTGATATCTGTAACACAAGTTACTAGTTAACTTAGTACGGAATCAGGTCAACCTATGAGATGTTGTGAGAATTATTATTATTATTATTATTATTATAAAATTACATACATTACAAATGGCTGGGGTCTCTATTTAAGTATGCAATACCTGTGTTTAGAGACCCCGCTCCTTCTTAAAATTTACAAAGATAAGGATCATACCAAACTAATGTGTGTATGTGTGTGCATTTGTAGTGGCAGCCCGAAGTCTGGAAGTTAGCGGTGTTGTACCCCCGTGCCTCCGTAAGCTCGTAAAGCTGTTGGTCCTGCGCCCGATCCCTCTCCGGTCGTGTCACAGTAGTGTCCCATCGGAATATGAGGGTAAGGGAGTAGAGAGCGCACTTGTGTTTGCGCACACACTTAAGCACTAAAATATATCCTGCGTACGTGGCTGATGGTTGAGATTGGCGGCCGTAGCCGTAATCAGTAGGAGGATATTATTCGGTATGTGGCAGACGAGCAGACGGACCTAGAATAACATAGTTCACTCATGCGGCGAAACACAGCACAAGCTCGACTTCATGTCGATTTTTAATGGTTCCCGTCAAGCCGGACCTGTCATGCCGAAGCTTGGCTCTCCCACGGAAAAAGTTTCGTGACTTATCGCAGTCTCAATTTTTTGCATTACAGTACAGTCACGTGACTGTACTATGAACCTTAATGAATATGAATGTAATATGAACCTTAGCTACTAAACCGGATCCGAACCGAAAATTGATTCACGCCAAAAGTGGCCGCTTTTGGCGCGAATCAACTTTTCGCGTACGCGTTGAACCCAGCATTTGGGCATGGTTATTTAATAAATAGTACCTATAAGTGTTTGCCTAGAGGTTGTAACCCCGAAATTGTTTAGTAACTAAAAATCAATAATTGATTGGCATCGCTAGTGTGGTCCTTTTCCTATACAAACTTGTTTTACAGGAATACTAACAGGCAGAAGCTTGAATATGGTTAAAATGTCTTTTAAAAAATTATATATGTGTGTCTATTTACGCGAATGGTATAATCTTTCAAGTTTAAAACATAAACAAAGTATAATTTCGATTTTAAAAAACGTAGCAATTTGCGAAATCGCTTGAATGTGTGTGTGCTTGAAACGAATGCAATCTCTCGTAAAAACGGCGACATCTATACGAATCTAGTTAAATTTCCTAGATGGTAGGCTATGTTTGCTTAGCTAAACGAACTGGCTATCGAACAGATGGCGCTGAACTGCAATAAAAATATGCATGATATTTTAGCGATTTGTTAATTTATATTCATAATATATTAAAAATTGTATTATTTTATTGCTTTAATAAAACACAAAAAAAGGTCACACACTTTGACTTTACATTGATAAGAAATAATAGAGGCTTTTAAGTGCGACCGTCTGTCTACCCGCTGCGCCATCGAGGCATGGCATTGTGTTAGCGACGTTGCCACTCTTACGCGTCGTTGCCATATTTCTATAGCACCAATTTCTTCAACTTGAAATTATTTCGGGATTTTAGATTGCTCCTTTACTGGGTTGCCAGAAGGTACTTTTCCTGAAATTCTTGGTAAAATTTAGTCTTTCTTTTTTTTAATTTCCTTTTTTTTTCATTGGTTCCATAGGAGAAATATTGTGAAGTGAGTGTACATGAAACGAACATGCAATTTATATACGCATCCAGGTACGAAATACAATTGATCTGTCAAAATGAGCAAAAATGTACATTGCCATCTCTGTCAGTTTTAGTCTGCATGAGTTTAGCTTGGTATTGGCTGTCTAAAATCGCCGTGAGACTGGGGCCAGAAAACTAGTCTGTATATTTATGGACAGGAATTTGGGGACAAATACAAAATCGTACCTGGCAACTATGACTCAATCTAGCATCGCGGCATCGTCCGAAGTGCGATCCTGTTTACGCTTTACAAAATGTACCTACCGCTAATTTCCAAAACTTTTCAACTAAAAAATTCAACTGTAAAGTAATAAAATTTTAAGAAATACCTACTTTATTGTTACAAAGGATTGGTCATAATAGTGCATAAATAATTATTTCCAATAACTTAATTATAATACATTTCTAAGGAATGATAAACCTATTTGCTGTAACGGAACGTAATCTAATTTTTTGTGATAACTAGTGCTGTGTATGCATCAATCCATTCAACGCTAAAATAAATAAATATCGATGATATTCATAGCCTTGGTTTGGTAGGTGCATTGTTGAAGAAATTGAAATACAAACATGAACATCTGCAGTTCGCGCGAAACGTAACAGCCACGCGCTATCCGTACTTATCTGATAATATATAATAAGTAGTACAACGGGTAGGCCAATACAACAGAGTTGGATGGAAGTCTACTACTGCTACTCTCGGCTCCGTTCGGGTTCCGGGACAAAAGTATACGTACAAGTACAACCAATTATTTTAGTGAAATTACTGTATTTAGAGTCGAATGTTGCTACGAATTTTCTATGAGCGAACGGTTTTTTTGAGTGATATTGAATCAAGTTCGTCAGGGTACAAAGTTAGGAACTCATCTGTGCAATTTATTGTTTACGTCGCGTAGTGTTAATCAAGCGGCAGTGTTTTAAATATTCTAATGTTAAGTGATGAGTTTAGAGGATAAAGTCCAATGTGGATTGATAAATAGTGACTCCATTGGTAATGTATTGGCCTTAAAGTTATGGGAACTCGTGATAAACTCTTGGAATTAAGAGTCAAATGTAACTCTTGTGGTCATTGATTGAATTAAGTAAAAAAGTTAAGCTTGGTAAGTACATACCTACCAATTTAACTTACTTTTCTTGCTACTTTTAACTTCTACTACCTATGATAATATTATTTTTAAAAAGTGATAGTCTGTAATTTAAAATTTAATAGATTTTTTCCAATAAAATGTATGCTATGCTATGATGATAAATTTTCATTTGAATAATGCTTTTATCGATAAATTGCCAGCTTCTCTGATAGCAAAATAAACAACTCTACTCGTACTTTTTCAAACAACTTTTTTTCATTATGTCTGAATTTCTGACTGACTTGTTCTGATCGTTGTTTAGGTATTATATGCAATTTGATTGACTTTCCTATATTTTGCTGATTTTTTTGATAGTTTTGTTTGAGATGAAGTGAGGAGCTGGGTGTTCACAATGGACTTTGGAAGGACAATCAAATCGAGCTTTTTAATGTGTTACTCTCTTACTATGTACAGAACAATAAACTTTGCTTTTCAATTACAGAAAGACCTATTCTCTAACCAAACCTCTAATTGAACTGAATGATGAAACAAAAAATGGATTACACAGTGTTTACTCTTTTGAATGTACCTTGTGTGGAATGCTCTGGAAGCGAGCTAGTGAAAAGGATGGTCACATAAATAAAGCCCTAGTTTGGGGTGCTGTGACAAGTGGCAGCTACTATGCACAAGTAGCCCAGATGACTGCGCTTATGGATATACCAACTTTATCACCGAATAAGTTTCACTCAATTGAAAAAGAAGAGATCTGTGTGGAAACATCACTTGACAGAGGAGAAAATAAAAGCTGGAGCCGAAGAAAGAGCCATCGCCATTGAAAAGGGACACATGTCCCCTGATGGGGTGCCATATATCACTGTCTAAAAAGATCATATGGGCATAACTTTAACTCATCTTCTGGGATGGTAAGTTTAACTTTGTTATAATCACTTGTTTGTTATACATTTTTCATTGTTATTGAATTATTGCAAGTAAAACTTTAATCCCACTGAAAATGTGTCTCAGACAAGGACAGTACAAAGTCCAATAAGGGTAACTCCGTGTGTACCCGTATTATTACTTTAAAAAAATTTCTTACCAATTCGGGAGTTCAACGTAATAATAGAATGTGTTATAAAACACACACCCCTTTATTACAAAACGTGCTCTAAAGTTAGGCTTGGTTTAAAACCGATGCTGTCACTTTCATTTGAAAGTTATATAAAAGTGACAGCGTCATTTTTAAACCTTGTAGACCATTTTTTTAATAAAGGGGACAGACAGGTAACAATATTTAATAACAAATTGAAATAATATAAATTAATTGTTACAAACATTCTTACATTATTTATTTCTTTTTACAGATACTTCAGTCCACTTGGGATAGAATGCATAGCATTCAAGCATGGTGACTTTCAAGAAACACTCAAAGTTACTTTAGAAGCATTTTATTGTATATAAATTGATGTAAATATTTTTTATTAATTATCAAAAATTTACTTGATACTACCTCCTGCCTACCTACTCCTCTACTAATTTGTACACCTCGTCATACAGTTAACTAGTTTTGGAATATTTACTTTTGTTGGTAACATATGAGGGGAACTTCACTAATGATCATGCTCCCCAAATGTCTCTGAGGTTGTGGCACTATGTGGCTGGTCATAACATTCACTCTGCTATGGTTGAGTGAAATGATGGCTAAAACATATGTCATACTTGAACAGGTGCCACCTTTGGGGACTGGTCTGCTTTGGTTTAAATCATATTTAGCTTATTATTTTGTGTTGCATTATTAGCTGTATGACTTGGTATAAGGTATACTTTGTATAATGTGTAATAAAACATTGTATAAAAATATGGCGTTTAAAGAGTAACTGGTGAGTTTCTTGTCGGACCTTCTCGTCCAGAAACAACTTTCCGATCCGGTGGTAGAATCGCATTTTGTGTATTTATATTTTAATATATTTTATGTATCGGCATATTTATGTAATCACATGTAAATTATACATACTAATGAAATTGTTTTAAAGGATTCAAATATAGATTTTATTATAATGATTGTTTTTTAATTATCATTCCTAAGGACTTATACCACTCCACTTCTTCTGCACGAACCTATCTACATGAAGTTATTAGAAGTCGCCCACCTACGCACACCCAGCCTACTCTATTAGGTCTACAGACGTTATGTGGCAAAAAATCGTCCCGAAACGAAGTGAGGGCGGACCGCTAGTTACATAATAAACCGCACTTCAATTTCGAAAAGTCCAGTGTGTGTTAAGTTATCTACTAGATTACCATCGCTACCTATCCGTAGTCCATTCGATAGATCCGAAGAAGAAATTCATATATTCCGTAATTCCTACCCACATCATATTTTTAGGCGCCATCTATTGCCAGCCAGGAATAACAGCTATCCGATAAAAACCATGCTTCAGCTTTGTATGTGTGTGTGGGGACGATACGTACGTACACAAGTTGATATTAATTTAGCAACGATGCAGGAATATAACGATTCTGGTTTAGTTGTTAATTGTTGAAATACATCAAAAAATCGCAGTTATTACGTAGATGTCGCGAATCACTCTACACTTAAAATTACTGTCCTGTAGAAGTCGTAATTATTTATTTTCTCGATTCACTGACAACAGAGCCATCTCTTAGCAATCGTTTAGCAGGATTGCGTGAGCTTCCACCTTAAGAGTAAAGGTGTTTACATTTCATTACAGGCCATTCATGCGGAAGCTTAATATTCGTAGCTCGAATACGAACACGCATATTTAGATTTTTCAAATCTAAGTGCATATTTTTCCTTAAGTCATAAGATAGTCGTTCATCCATAAATAAGATGTTATCGTGACAAAAAAGGATAGGAATATAAACCCCTGATACGATAACTGAATGTGAGGCAGACGAGCTCGGAACGACCTCGAACCGACAAACTTATAGTCCGTCCAGCAACTCGGGGCGATCTCTAACTCGATTGAAAATTCCACTCAACTGTCTCCGGGATTTTCATCTGGCACCACAATCGCGGGTCGCAGTGAGTTTACTTCGTTCAGTTTTGTTAAATAGGCGAATGATTTTTAAAAACGTCTAGTAACAATTAAATAAGCTATTGTGACAGAATATCCTGGCCCGCAGTTAGTTGCAGTACCTTTTGTTATCCCTGACAAAAAAACGAAAAAGAATATAGATTCTGTTGTTTGGTATGCCAGACTCCAACCCTTCGACCTTCAGCGTGCAGTTGGAGTTCTTTCGCACGTAATGTACGAATCCCTCGTAGACCAGTGTAGGTGGGAAACATACAGCTGCGTAGTGTGAGTCTCTGGCTGTAACGAGCTTTCCATTCCTAACGGTGCAGTGCCGCGGTAGTTATGGCTGGCGGGCTTCTTCTTCTTCTCCACTTTGGTGAAGCCTTCTTCATCGCAATTCTTCGGTTTAAGCTACTTAGTAAATTATGAGATCAATATGAAGTGTTGTATGAATTTTATTTATTTATCTTGTCACCGGCCTGAAGTTCTCGCAGATCATTCTCGACGACGTCCTTCCAGCGATACCTAGGCCGGCCTACCGGGCATCGGCCCATCGGTCATCATCATGTTGTGAAATATTTATTTATTTTTATAAATATTTACTGAATCATTATTATTATATTATTAATCTATTTTAATAAATTAGCCGTGTGGTCCCCGGCAGAGTAGAATAGGCCACCCTCACTCTTACCGAGGTGTCGTAAAAGGCGACTAAGGCAAAGCTGCTGACATGATCATCAGCACCCAGAGAAGGAAAACTCTGCATTCATATCAAAACCCTCGCCAACCCGTCTGCCAAGCGTGGTAAGTATGGCAATTACCCCTCATGTGATTGAGCCCGTGCCCCAGCAGTGGGGACTTAAATGGGATGATGATTGATGATTGATCTTGTAAGTTGGTATGAAACAACACTTTCACCTTTGTATCGCCGAGTAAGTGAGGGTACCTGAGACCCCATTCGGGTGAGAGAGGAAAGGTTGGCAGCGCACTTGGGACTCCATTGGTGTTACTATTATTAGGTAATTGCTAGTCTGCCACCTATCACATAAAACAAAGTTCAACGTGTTTGTATGTCTGTATGTAAGAGCGGTTATGTGGTACGTCTAAATCAGTGATAATGCCAATACAGAAAACTCTAGTCGAATTCGGGTATTGCTTATTGTGTGTGTAAATTGTGACGACACATTTAACGCAGTGGTTTTGGGTTTGCGGGTTCGATTCCCGCACCAAAACAAATGTTTGTTGATGAAACAGATATTTGTATTGGGTTGTTCCTGGTTTCCACAGTACAAGGGAAAACCTTAGTTTGGGACCATGACAATGTATGTGATGTTGTCTCAATTAATTTAATTTAATTTAAAAACCAAGCAATTCAGGGACTTTTAGCATACATAATGTTACAGGTGTTCTTCCACAAGGAACAACAATTTAAAATTTACGATTTAAATATGGCGATAAATATTTCTTCACTGTTACTCCTCCGGCTGTATCTGGAAGATTTTTGCAAGATGAAGCGGCTCGTAATAGTGTTAGGATGTTGGATAAACTCGGATAATACCTGTATTATCCAGGACCTGCCCTGGTACATGCTAAGACTCAATTTAAGACAAGCGGAAAGTATAGATAAAATCATCTTTGACACTCTAAAAATCAAACTTTTTCTAATATCTTTTTTTTTATGATACAGGTAGCAGACCAGCCGACGGATCACCTGATGGTAAGCGATTACCACCGCCCATGGACACCTGCAACACCATTGGTGTCACAAGTGCGCTGCTTACCTTTTAACCCACTTCCCCTGGATTGGGCCTCCGGTACCCTCACTCACACAACGAAACACAGCGCATGCTCTGCTTCACGCCGGTTTTCTGAGAGGACGTGGTATTACTCCGGTCGAGCCGGCCCATTCATGCCGAAGCGTGTCTCTCCCACTGTCTTCTAAGAAACATAATTTCATACCAAGATATTGGTAGCTTTCAATGGGACACCGCTGATACATGACTGAAGAGGGATCTGCCGGTTGACTAATGGCTTAACGTGCTTTCCAAGGCAATGGGGCACAGGAATACTAACTTTTAGACTTCGGGCTGACACTGAATTCTTAACACAAAAACTCAGATACCAATTTTGGACATACCCGGGAATCGAAGTCCGGGCCCCAAGCGCAAAAGTTGCTTTAATGTGCCTACTAGCCACTACGCCACCAAGGACAGAGGCAGTTAAGAGATAAATATGTATTTAACAGACAATCAACCTAACTAACCGCTTTATTTGGTTTGCTAACCGAACATTAAGTGCAATCACCATTTTAATGAAATGATTTGCAAGTCATCAATTTTGGACGCAATCAGTAATTGCTGGGCATGGTTTGAGAGTAAATTTAAATCGTTAAATTGAGTTATTCGATCGACTCACTTACCATTCCTTAAGAACAATAGAATTGAAACCTCAGATGAAATTATAACCACTGACAATCTCTATCTGAGCATGAATATCAAAATCCAGTTGAGTGGAGGTTCTTCACCAACTTTTATCTATGCCATTCGTTCGTTTATTTTATCAACCGACTTCAAAAAAAGCGGTTCTCAATTAGACATGTATATTATAGATTTTTATGTTTGCAATTGGGTAAAAACAACCTCGAGGATGAGGTGAATAGGAGAATCCAGTTAGGTTGGGCAGCATTTGGAAAACTACGTCGTGTCTTCGTATCGTCGATACCACAGTGCCTAAAGACGAAAGTCTTCGATCAGTGCGTCCTACCCGTCATGACATACGGAGCCGAAACGTGGACACTTACGGTACGGCTGGTCCACAAGTTAAAGGTCGCTCAGCGGGCTATGGAACGAGCAATGCTCGGCGTCTCTCTCCGAGATCGAATCCGAAATGAGGTGATCCGGCAGAGAACCAAAGTTATCGACATTGCTCACCGGATTAGCAAGCTTAAGTGGCAGTGGGCTGGCCATATTAGCCGCAGAACCGACAACCGATGGGGTAAACGAGTTCTGGAGTGGAGACCGCGTCTTGGCAAACGTAATGTACGGCGCCCTCTGGCTAGGTGGGGGGACGATCTGCGCAGGATGGCTGGCAAGAGCTGGATGCGAGAAGCCATGGATAGATCACAGTGGTGAACAATTGGAGAGGCTTACGTCCAGCAGTGGACTGCGATAGGCTGATGATGATGATGATGATGATGATGATGATGATGATGATGATGTTTGTTCGCCGCTTACTTTGCCACTTATGAACAAGAGCTGTCAAGTGTTTTTCGTAACTCCAGTGTTTGGTACTTAGTATTTTTTTTTGTTTACTATTATTTGCGTCGTAAGTTTTCTCTGCTCGATAAATCGCATGACCCTTAGTCATCTCATAGAATAATACGGGGTACAATTATATGTTTAGACTAGCTTTTGCCCGCGGCTCCGCTCGCGTTAAAAAGTGACATAAAGTAGCTAATGTCATTCTCCATCCCTTCAACTATCTCTAAGTAAAATATCACGTGATCCCTTTCTTCGTTTTTGCGTGAAACGGACAAACAGACAGTCAGACGTACACACTTTCATATTTATAATATTAGTATGGATTACTTTGGTCTCGTTGACAGATAACAGAGTATGAGTATTGACACAATTGAGAATCCTATATTTAGGTACTTTTGAAATACGGAACGTCAAAAAGTATATACTGTGAACACGGAAAAAGATAAATCTTAACCCAAAACTTCGATGGGTCTCAGCCCTAAAAAGACGGTAAAAAGAATATATCTTTCAAGCTAGGTCCATTAGGAGGAAGTTTTTAAACGGCATTAGGTAACTTTACCAATTTCTGGAAGTCGGGAGAAAATCGATTAAATAATTGATAAAAACAGGTCAAGTGCGAGTCGGACTTGCCCATGAAGGGTTCCGTAGCAGCAAGTAAGATATATGGAAGATAAATTGCGGTTTGCGGTTTATAACGTATTAAAAAAATCTCACTATATCTAGTATTGTGTTTAGAAAAAAATGATGTTAAAAACTCAACATCATTTTTAAAGACCTGTCCATAGATACCCCACACGTTAGGTTTGATGAAAAAAAAAATTGAGTTTCAGTTTCAAGTATAAAGACCCCCAATTTTTTGTTTTTCCAATTTTTGTGTAAAAATCGTAATGCGGTTAACAAAATAAATCTTTTTACCAAGTTTCAATAATTAGTTCTTATACTTTCGGACAAAAGTGGCTGTGACATACGGACGGACGGACAGACGGACAGACGGAAAGATGGACAGACATGACGAATCTATAAGGGTTCCGTTTTTTGCCATTTGGCTACGGTACCCCAAAATGGTTTCGTATTAAAATAATATCCTCCAACCGATTTCGGTTTAGGCGGCAAATGTTAACATTTGACGATCAGCTACTTACGCAAGATATATTAATAGTGCTCTAATGTGTGCGCAAACACCAGCGCACTATAGAGAGAGGTTTCCCATTGGATTACGAGGGCAAGAGAATAGTCCCTTGCCCTCGTAATCCGATGGGACACCAGTGTGACACGATCTGAGACGAATCGGGCGCATGGCCAACGGGCTAACGTGATTTCCGAGGCACGAGGGTACAAGACCGCCAACTTCTAGACTCCGACCTGACACTGAGAATTTCTTATGAATAAAACTCAGGAACAAATGGCCTGACCCGGGGATCGAACGCGGGTCCATAAGCGCAGCCGTCGCTTTAAAGTGCAACGCATTACCCACTGCGCCAACGGGGCAGTCGTTTCGTATTAGTGTTGTTCCTGATTGATATCAGTATTGCAATATTTTCGATTGCTCGTAAGACCGCTTGAGTACTAAAAATGCATTTCGAGTAGAATACGTTACGACGTATTCTACACAATCTACGGATTGTGTAGGAGCTCAATAAAATGGGTGCACGTAGAGATGACAACTGACTAATGCAGAGATACGAGTTGTTACAACTTAATATGATGGGGAACCAGTCATCGGTAGTAGTCGATGGTCCGTCTAAGATCCTAATTTATATGAATGTATATCTAGTACTTTATATTATTTTATCCAAGCATAACATATTTATTTATTAGTATATAATATTTTGTTTATTTATTTATTAGCATTATAAATATTTTAATATATATATACAGTTCACTCTTATTTCCCTTTTTCAATATTGCACCACCTACCCCTCCTCTACTATCAAATGTCCTTTGCCTGAAGGTTGTCTGATAGAAATCGCTTCCAGCGATAAGACCGCCGAAATTGTACAATTAAGTTTCTGTAATGCCTTTTAAAGTTGTGTTTTTTTTTGTGCAATAAAGTATATCTATCTATCTAACTAGCTGGTACAAGACTTGTGGGTCCGAGGAAAAAGAATGGCTGCGTAACATCTGGATGTAGACTGTGATAACTAGTGCCGTCAAATTGTTCCGCCTCTCTAGCGATCGAGAGGGATATTATTTTGATATAATGACGGCCAACCTTTGTTAGTCAGAGAGGCACTTGAGAAGAAGGAGAAGAGATGTTGTCGTTCAGATAAATTTGATCATAGTCTGGCGTATTTGCGTGTTCGGGTATAAAGCGAAGCAAAAATGCAAAATATAGTAAAATGAATATAAATGAAATTAGTGATCAATATTGAGACAAGACCAAGATTTACTAAAAACTCATCTGTCTTGCATTTGGATCAGACCTCTTACAATGTGGAGAAATGTTTGTAACAAAACTATAGTGGCTTATTGAATATGGAGTAGGCTATTTCCGCTCTCTTTGATAAACTTCTAATAGAAAGAATGCCAACTCATGTAAACAGACAATTCTCTTTTGACTTGTTATAAGTTTTGTGATATCGTATTTCTTTAATCCTGTAATACTAAGACCAGGGAATAAATACAAAGATTCACTCAGGAAATTATTTGCGTGATCGTATCAGAAATGATAAGAACAGACGGTCGCTAGGGTGGAAAGGTCCTTGAGTGGAGGCCACGTACTGGAAGTCGCAGTCGTGGCAGGCCCACCATAAGGTGGACCAACGGTCTGGTGAAGGTCGCGGGAATCCATTGGATGCGGGCGACACAGGACCGATCTGTGTGGAAAACATTGAGGGAGACCTATGTCCAGCAGTAGACGTCTATTGGCTGAAATGATGATGATGACTTAGAAAATATTGAAATAATTTGCAAATCGTTTTTCAAAAGGATAAAGTTTGGGGGAGAGTCAGGTTTCGGCATGAATAGACCGGTTTGACTAGAACAAAACTACAGCCTCACAAAAAACCGGCGTATAGAACAAAACTACAGCCTCACAAAAAATCGAGGGGAAATTGTTACAAGGTTGGCAGCGTACTTGTGACTCTACTGGTATTGCAGGTGTCTATGGATAGTAGCAATCGCTTACCAACAAGCGATTCGTCTGCTCGTCTACCATCTATCACCAAAGAATTCTCTGCCGGAATATGTGTTCCCTGAACGCCATGATCTGAACTTATTCAAGAAAAGAGTGAATAGGCTGTAACTAGACAGGCATGATCCATCCTCAGCCACATCATCACTTACCATCAGGTGAGATTGTAACCACATGTCTGGTTTTTCTAATAATAAAAAAAAATACAACTTGGCTGACATGCAACATCGTTTTCTAATCCCGAATTCCCAACATCTCATTGGCTGCCTCATGCCGACCCATCCGGAGATTTTTTTTTATTTAGCCTGCGTCGTCCCACTGCTGGGCAAAGGCCTCCCCTAAAAGCTACCATTAGACTCTATTTGCAGCGATGGTTTGCCAATTGCCCCAGAAGTGGTCAAAATCATCACGCAATCTCTTTTCGGGCCTGCCTCTCTATCGACGTCCTGTTGGCTGCCAATGTGTGATTACTCTCGTCCACCTCTCCGGGTGCATCCTACAAACGTGGCTGGCCCAGTTCCATTTTAGCCTAGCGATTTTTTCGCCCACATCCACGATCCCGCTTTTGGAGCGTATTGCTGTATTTCTGACACAATCAGAGATTTTTATGCCTAGTATGATCTGCTCCATAGTTTCATCTTCAGCTCGATCTTTGGCAAATCTTGATCTTGGACTTTTGATGGTTGGTTAGTGACCAAGTCTGAGCACCTTCGGACTAGTATTATAATATCTGAGCCGTAGGTAAGAATGGGCAAAATACACACGTCAATAAGTTTCCGTCAATAATAATCCGGATACCTACCGAAGAAAAACATTTACCTGTGTCATTTTATCCTGCCTCCCCTCCCAGGAAAGCATTTCGCTGTACCACGGCTCCTTGTGCGTGCCGAAGTACAACGGCTCCCATCTGTGGTAGGGATACTCCCGGCGCGCAATCAGCATCGGCTGGAAAAGAAACTTTATGTAGTGCACATAAAAGGATTTTTAACACTGTTTGAAATTCTTTTTCAATACTTTACTCTTTCTACCCCGAGGTTGTCTTCAAGAGAGGTCACTATCAGCGGTAAGACCGCCTACACCTACCGGGTCTATTTTAAACAACTTCAGGTTACAACCTCTCAGCAAACACTTATACTATTTATTAAATAACAAATGTTGGGTCCGGTTTTGTACGGGCAAAATGATTCACACCAAAAGTGGCCGAAAGAAGAAAATGTCATATGATATATACCTTTTCATCGGTGGGGGGAGAAGCTATAGATTTTCAAAAATGTAAAAAATAACTGTTGCATGGACATACTCGACCGCGTCAGATATGAATAGAATACATGTCTCAGGTGTTTTAATAAATGTATTTATGTTAATCTGATTGTTTTTATGATGGTAGTGGTCGCACATAAAGGATGAAAATTATAAAAAAAAACATAAATCTACTGTCGACGATATATTCATCGATGTCGCGCCTTAACCGAATCATTTAGGAAGATTAAATGTTTGTGCAATAAAATGTACGAGTCTATACCTATCCAGCCAGTTAAATAGATATCTAACTGTCACAAACAGCAAAATAAAGAGCCGCCCAGCAGAGTATGTACCTACTTACAGCATTATGATCGCAGCTGAGCTATTTAGCTTGCTAATATTACAAGAAAACTTTATCTTTGACACCGTTGCAATTAGGTCTCAGTTTGCAGGGATCTAAGTTTTTAATACAACATCTGAGCTCACAGCGAGGCTAGGAACAAAACAAACTTGATAGTCATTTGAGAGACGTTAATTAATAAATGACTTTAGTAAAACACTGCTAAAAATAAATAGGTACCTATCCTCGTTATGTATACGGCCTTATTGAATATTAAAAAGAAAGTTTAATAATTGGACATCAATTAAATGTTTTAGTAACAAACTTTTTTTACGTAAGAATCATTAAAATATGAAATGTACCTATGCCTAAAGTAAATGCGGCATGAATTCATATATTTTAATGAACCTGAAGATTGAAAGAAACTTGTTTTGTTTATGTGATTTTAGCGGCCATTTTTTTTGTGAATTATCTAGTTTTATGATCTAGCTAGAGAATTGACGAGGATTATAATTTTTATTACATAATTGGTAGGTTGTGGATAATTTAAAAGTCAAGTCAAGTCAAGTCAAATAATTCTTTATTTGCATAGGCTTGTACACAGGACTTACAAATCGTCATACATTTGAATGATTTAAAATTATTTATAGGCACTTATGTATGATTAATTTACATTTTTATCCATAATTGACATTACTTTTTTCGGTATGAAACTCTTGGTAAAGTTTCTGGGATAATTGGGTATAAGAACGCCAACTTCCAGACTCCGAGCTGACATTAAAAGCGAAAAGCTCGAGTACAAACTTTGGTCCGACCCGCGAATCAAACCCGCGACCTGAATCATATCCATCATTTTTAAGCTACTTCTCCCACAATTCCCCTGGTTTTAGGCTACTTCTCCCACAATTTTCAGCCAATGCGGTAAAACCGTTTTTGAGTTATGTTTTTTTATATAAATATTTCACATTACATATATTTATCTGATTCCGAGATAAGTAGCTCAAGAGTACAGGTGCTTGAGCTACCAATATATACATATTATAATACTTTTCTTTTGTAAATACCTACTTATATTACAAAGAAAACATCCCGACCAATACAAATATACATGTTCATGCACACAAATATTTGAACTGAGCGAAGATCAAACCCGCAACCCTTGCACCAGAGGCAGCATTCACTACCACTGATCCAAACTGGTCGTTATAAATAGTGTAACTAACATAACTATAAAAGTAAAGTAAAGTATCAGCCTATAAACAGCCCCACTGCAGGGCAAAGGCTTCCATCATAGAAGTCAAGTTATCGCTACTTTGATGGGATTAGGCTTAATCGCCACGCTTGACAAATGCAGATTGGTGACCACAAACCCAAACTATGTTCGAAAAATTCTAAACATAGTTTTCGCTCGACTCGGAAATCGAACCCAGGACCCCGAGATCACGGGATCACATACTTAAAGCACTAGAACAACATGGCATACTATATATAATATTAACTATTCATTCTATACTATAATATTAACGAGGCACTTTCCATTACTCCATAATATAACAATTTCAAATTCACTTTAACGTTGCTATAACCATAATTAATTATATTAATATTATTATGACTCATAATAATATTTATGAAACACTGATCTTCACATTAAAAGCAAAGCACAGACGAACCCCATGGGGTGACGGATGATAGATGATAGCAGGAAGACACCAAATAGGGTATTTGACTAAGCTCGAGATTTTACAAAACATAAATATTTTATCAAAATATAGGTAATATATGCCAACCACCAATAGAAACATTTGATATAGCTTTCGTACAAAATTCAAAAGAAATGTATACAAAATACTTAGGTGTGACGTCACATCTTAGTAGCCATTTGTATGGAGCGTTTTGGGTTTGCCCAAAATAATGTGTTTATAAAGTTGTGATATCTCAGGTAGTTTAAATGAGAATCAAGTAATTCTTTCAACAATGTTTCTATCATTGAGAGGTCTTCATGATTACAAAAGAAAAAAAATAGTCAAATCCTGTATTCATTAAAATAATGTCAGAAAATTTCAAATACCTCTCCACGGGTGTTGCAGGTGTCCATAGACGGCGACAATCACTCACCATCAGGTGATCTATATGCACGTCCGCTCCTATCACATATTTAAAAGATATCGATATTAAAAACTATTGATAGTAAATTGTACTAGTACCTACTTGTAGTTATAGTAGTAGGTAATTAGGTAATCTAGCTTTACAAAATGACAGTTCATAAATTGATACAGTGTCTCCAGTCCGCGTGCCACGACCAAAACACCGAACTAAAATTTTAGATACCTTGTGTTTTCAAACATAAATCTCAAATTTGAATGTTGATGGCGACTGAAGCGCGCTTTTCAAGGGACTTCTTTGGTGACGCGGGCTCTAAGTATACAATCTTACCGGTGACATACACAGAACTTCGACGGTCTACGAGTGGGATCCAAACCCATGATTTTTCGAAATTTAAAAAAAAAATGCAAAAGAGTGCTAAAACTAAAATTTTATAGACTTTCCTGAGAGACAATGGAAATTATTGCGTTTACCGAAAACTCCCTTTTTTTCAATGACTTCCTCAACTCCTGTTCTTGATCCGTTTTTCTAATTTTAATTTAAAATTTAAATTAAGAAGAAAATATTTAAATAAATAGAAAATGAGAACAGTTTATCCGAAAAGTTAATATCAGAAAGGAAGTAATGGAACGAAAAATAAAGATACAATATGCTATTTATAGGCACGGACTTGCAACGAAACAGGAGAAGTTTCGAAAACTAACTAAACACACTAGTTACATCCGTAATATCTACCAAATTGACTCATATTCAACCCAATAATTTGTCCACTTTTATCGTTGACACATTGTCGTACAACGAAAAAAGAATCCCCCAGTCAGCTCACATTCATACATCATTTTCCACGACATGTCAAAACTTGTGAAGATTTATTATCTCACACGTACAGGAGCATAAAAGATATATTTTCCCCCTATGTCTATGTAAGAGCACAAGATATTTTCTTTTTTATGTTAAGAGTGTATTAACATATGAAACACATGTTTGGTTATTGCAATTTGTCAAACTTCAACTGATTGTCAAACATCATTTTGCTCGGAAACGTTTTCCATGTACCACTAACTACTGAAAGATTGTAACGAACCTGCACGTTTCGTACCATTTCTCCAACTGTGGATCCTCAATTTTCAAGACAATGTTTCTGTATGTGTAAGCATTGATCTAGTTAGCCTGGTTCCAATTTATAAGGGTTGAGAAGGTCTGGTAATTAGGTACCAGAATAACCAAACCCTGGATCATGGTCCAATAGTGTTTCAAAGAGCTATGACTTTGGACGACTTCGGAAAGGCGCAATCGAAAACGCGTAATCACGCGTCAAAAACGGGTACTCACGCGTCGAAAACAGGTACTCACGCGTCGAAAACGGGTACTTACGCGTCGAAAACGGGTACTTACGCGTCGAAAACGCGAATTTACGCGTCGAAAGCGCTACGACTTTAGATGACTCGCGTCGAAAACTTGCATTTACGGTGCAATACTGACAGCTACACGTGGGATTACTACAATCTGTCAAACCTCTATTAATATTCATACATTAAAGTGAGAGTCGATTGAAAAAACGCATTTTTTGGCGAGAGCTGACCAGCCTGACCCCTTGACCTCCACACCAGTGGAGTCACAAGTACGCTGCCAACCATTAAGCTTCTCTTCCTTATTTATTATTATTGTTGCATGTCAGTAGTCTTTATATTTTTTTTGGCAAAGGCGTCACCCAAGATGCAGCTGAAAACCAGCGCTGCAGCGGCTGCTTGCAAAAGTTGCAGCATGTGCTAGCCTGGGCCTTGTTGGCCGCAAGTTTTAATGTCTTTGTCCTGTTTTTTTCTTTTATTTTGTATGTATAATGTATTGAGGTCAATAAATGTTTTCTTATTCTTAATCTTCCCCCGATTGGACTTCCGGTACTCTCACCCACTCGATAAATAGTTTACCTTGTGGCTATCCGTACTTCGTCTAACAGCTTCCGTTAAGTACATTTTATTCGCAGAGTAGTCTCGGCTGACGCGCGCGGCGCGCTAAGTGGGCGGGCGGAGCTGAATTAGCACGCAATTAACGTCTTCGCCGAGCTTGGGAACATTCGCCGTTGTAGGAGATAGGATAGCTTTATAAATAGGTACGTTTTAACTTTTTATGAATAAAATGTACGAAGAAATCATCGTCATCAGCGTCATGACCTTGCTCAAGGCCATGTCATAGGCTGAGTGAGAGCCATTTACGAGTAAGTTGGAAGTCATAACACAGATAATCTTTATGCACTGCCTGGTTATTTGTACCCTTGTATATATTTTTTGTCTATATTGTGTTTTTCATGTATTTAAAAAAAATGTACTCAGTCTACGTTTATGAATTGTCGAATCCTTTGCTTTTTATTCAATATTCCTCCACCACCCGCTTTCTCCATCTTATCTCAAAGATCAGTTCCGCCTTCAGTGTCTATCTTATGACCGCTCTCTCCGTTCTTCAGACAACCTTCGTCCCTACACCCCACGACACCGCACCTCGTTCGTCACCAACTCTTTCACCGTGCAGGCTATACGGCTTTAGAACCTCTTGCCTTTATCTATAAAACCTTCTCTAACTAAACACACATTTAAAAAAGGGTCCTACGGCCGCACTCAGAGACGCCATTTAAGCTAATGTTCATTAACTTTAGTAAAGTTAGTCTTTATGTGTATCAAAATAAGTGTCCATATTTTTTCTTAAGTAGTCAACTAAGTTAATCAATGGCTCTGAGTGTGGCAGTTAGAACATTTTTCCTCTTTTTAGTATCCCATTTAATTATTATGACTAAATTGCTTATCATTATAAAGATGTATTCTTTCTATTTATGTCATATTTATAATACATATGTATTGTTATGTTTATGTAGGTGTATATGTATATGTATATTATGTATTGTATAGTTTTTTTGTTTTGTTCTCCACGTTCACGAAATCTTCTTTCGCCGCATCATTATCCTTTCTGTATGACCCAAAGGTTGACTGGTAGAGAATGCCTCTTGGCATTAAGTTCGCCTATTGTATAAACTATTTGTGCAATAAAGTTTTAATAAAATAAAAATAAATAAATATGAAACTGATGATTGTATCGTGCTGTGATGTCCGAAATAATAAACTATATTCTTAAGAAATATACGTAAAACCAAATGCTTATACAATATAAGATACTTACACATAGGTAGGTACATAGTGTAACGATGGTGAACTCCTTCTTTGCTGGCTGTCGGTTTAATGTCAGTCGTTTAGACAGCCAGCAACAAAGGAGTTAACCATCGTTACAATACCTATAAGATATACGTTTTTGTAACCATCATCTTAGCGTGAAATTCCCGATTACATCCAAAGATGTTGCTTCGGAGCCCGGCGTACACTTAGACCATGAACCACAATTTAGGGAGTCTGATAATTACAATGAAGCGACTAGCGTCTGCCCTTCACAACTCTTTAACAGGAGAAGCAGACTAATTGAAAGAAGAAACTATGCGAAACCCAACTATAAATTTGACCCACGTTTCCATGAGTGAGATCTTCAGTGCCATCGGCAATGCTTATAGGTATAATTTGGCCAGAGGTAGTTAACCCTGTATTATGCTGATATATTACCCTATCTAAGTTGTAAATGACAGAGGATCCTAATAGCATTTCCAATATAATTAAGTATACTTTGTCACTGTAATATGTGACTGTCATAATTATTAAAATTTTGCACAAAACCTAGGTAAGTATACATACGAACATTGCTACAAAGTAAGCATCTCCAGAATAAAGTATTACCTACATCAAAACCATTTTCTACGCCGGAAGATACATACAGCGCCGGAACCAAAATGTCAGAAGCTTTGCTACTGGAAACGAAAATCTCCTGGATTTTACATTACAAAGGTAGATATTATGAACGAGGAACTTAAATTTTCCAGCTCGTATGAATTGAACTCAAAAGAATTTCGGGTTACCTAACGCCTAAATATTTTGTTTATTAAAAACTGGTTTCTAACACTTGTCTACATAGTTACACCAACTATGATTCACACTCCAAGCGGCCACTTTTGGCGTGAATCAATTTTTCGCGTACAAAAACAGACCCAACATTTGTGCATGGTTCTAACCCCGATATTGTTTAAAATTGATCCGGTTTAGTAGCTAAAAATTAAAATCGATGGGCGTCGCTAGTGTGCTCTACCCGTCACCTTAAATTATACATTAACTTTTTGTCATACTTAATACCTCTGTATTTTGTGCAATAAGTGTACCTATCTATGAATCTATGATGAATCGTCAACTCACCTCTACGACTTTGACGTGAGGCCGCGCCAGCCACGTCTGCAGCCCAGGGAATCGCTGGCAATGCGAGCACAGCTTCTGGTGGAAGTATGAGGCCTGGTTTGATGCCACCATGTCCACGAGCCTGTTGAAGTAACTTTTCGTTTATTGATACTTCAGTATTAATATAGCTAATGACTAAATTAAACACAAAGACTCGTAGCAGCCGGTAGAGTATGCCATTCATACGACCAATTTGTAACATTTTACCCGTGGGAGAGCCACATTTCGGCATGAATGGGCTGGCTCGACCGGAGTGACAAAATAGACACAGAAAACCGGCGTGAGGCAGTGTCGTCTGCTATGGTTCGCCCCGTGAGTGAGGGCACCGGAGGCCCAATCCAAGGGAAAGGGGATTTTTAAGGATGGTAGTGCACTAATGACTCTACTGGTGTTGCGGATTCGCCGGCGTTTTTCTGCGTGGCCGCCAAATAAAAACAATGGCGTTCAGACTTATCTCCGCGGCGAATCCGTCACGCATCCGCGGCTTGAACGCTGCGCAGCCGCAACATGTTCGCTGCGTCGTCACTCCGCTTTGAAAACGCTAACAATCCGCCAGTGTGGCACCTCCCTAAATCTCGAAGTTGGCGGTCTTATGCCACCGTGCCTAGAAAAGCATGTTAAGTTATTGCTCCTACGACTGGCTTCGGTCGTGTCACATTAAATCACGTCAACACCAATAGAGTCAAAAGTGCGCTAATCTTTAAACTTGCCTTCCCCCTGATTGGGTCTAGTGCCCTCACTTAGAGCTTGTCCGGATGAAACGTTTATGTTCGCACGTGGTACACGCGATTTGTACTTCATTGCTCTTTAGTAAGAAGCTCTGTAAATAATGCGTAGCACGCTTCCAGCAATGAACTACAAATGGCGAGTAAAACGCGCGAATAAAACGCGTCATCTGGACAAGCTCTTACTCAGCGAATCACAGCGCAAGCGCTTGGTCACGCCGGTTTTCTGAGGCCATGGTATCACTCCGGTCGAGCCGGCCCATTCATGCCGAAGTCTAGCCCTCTCACGGTTTCCTTTCGGATGCCCTCATCCGAAAGGAAACCACAACCATGGGGCACAAGCATAAACAGTTCATAACGCAGAAGACCTACTTAGTAGGTAGGTACCTATCCTTTATTTTGTACGCAAATATTAAACATTTTTCTTTTATTATTCTTATCATACACAAAACCAATTACCTTGACCTACGCAGGATTTCTGCCTACTTTTTACTAAAACAAACGATATGCTAATGTTTCTTTACCTAAGAGTAATTTTCTTTTGAGATTTACTTCATGAATCATTTGCGGTTACAAAAATTTACATATTTACCCCAGATAACCTGGGAACAGGGCAGGAGGGTGATGATTCGGTCACTTGACTCTGACTCAGACTTTCAAAGTGACTTGGATTATAATAGTGACTGGTAACTTGTTCTTTAGTAATAAAATCTTAAAATATACAGATTGTTACTTAACCAATTGTGTCGCACATATTTTTTAATTTATGGGACAATTTGGGGGAAATTTATTCTGGGCGTGTACGAGTCAACAACAGCTGTGGGCTCTTAAATGTCAAATTTCTGACATCTGTGAATCCCGTCAGAGGACATGTCACAGACAGGGGTTTGAGCACAAATTTTTGAAACCTAGGTTTAGTAAACCCCGAATTTCTCTAAATCTAGCTAGAATTATGTATAACTACCATTAGTTTTATAATAAAAATATATTCTTTATGTTATTTCTTACATTTCATTTATGTTATTTTTTTCATTTGATTTTAAATTGCATTGGAAATGTTCTATGAGAAATAATATGAGTTATCTAAAACCAATCTTTTATTTTCTGATTTATAAAAACTCAAAGATTGCTGTGTCTATTATTCTTTTTTTTAAATAATATCTTACATTTATGGTAAAATAAAATCATAAAACAATATGTTCCAACACATTTTTCTTAAACTACAATATGACGTGTATTTTGATGATTCCGATGTACGGCCGACCTACTTTTGCAACTTTACGTAAAATCAATAAATTAAAATCAGTGCAATAAACTATATAGCTGTCGTATGCATTTTTTCGACTGCCTCGTTGGCGCAGTGGTTAGTGGGTCGCACTTGAAAGCGAATGCTGCGCTTGGTCCCGGAGTTCGATCCCCGGAAAAGTTGTACCTGAGTGATTTCTGTTAAGAAATTCTCAATGTCAGCCCGGAGTCTAGAAGTTGGCGGTCTTGTACCCCCGTGCCTCGGAAAGTACACGTTAAGCCGGTGGTCCTGCGCCTGATCCCTCGGTCGTGTCACAGTGGTGTCCCATCGAAATATGAGGGTAAGGGAATAGAGAGTGCACTTGTGTCTGCGCAAACACTTGTGCATTATAAAATGTCCTGCGTCAATGGCCGATCTCTGAGATTAGCCGCCATGGCATATTGGTATAAGGATAATAAACCATTGTATAAAAAGTTGGCGTTTAAAAAGAGTAACTGGCGAGTTTCTTGCCGGATCTTCTCGACCAGAAACAACTTTCCGTGCTGGTGGTAGAATCGCATTATGTTTATTTATTTCTTATCATATATATGTAACTGCATGTAAATAATTATTATACTTATTAACAGTTTCAAAGGATGTTAATGTATGACGATTTGTAAGTGCTGTGTACAAGCATATGCAAATAAAGAATCTTTTGACTTTGACTTTGATCTCGGTTACGTCTGGCATCTAGTACCGAACGCTACAAGGAGTGTAATCATGATACAGTTGGTCTGGGTCCCTTGTTCGAGGGTTGCAAAGGTCAGACGGTAGTCGCTTAGTTGTAATTATCAGACTCGCCAAATCCTGAATCATGATCCCCGGGACCATGTATCCCATGTACCCCGGTCTGAGATAAGACTTATGACGCAACTGTTAATGACACGCTGAGATGCTGGTGATTTTATCTTGAATTGTGTTGAAAAAAAGAACCTTAATATTTATTTATTTAACACTAGTGACCCGCCCTCACTTGGTTTCGGGACATTAGTTTCACTCCATACCAATAGATGGCGCTAGGTGTCGATTACATCGCGCAAGTATTTTCAGATTACCTATAAGCGTTGCCGCTGTCTGTTGGGTTTACCTCTTAATATATAGTAATGATTACACTGATAAACACTGTTACAAGCAAAAAAGAAAAGAGACAAACATAATCTTAAAGCTATGTGTCACCTTACTATAGGTTGCCACGGCATGCAATGTGGACTATAGTGTGTTACTATTCTTCGGGTCTTCTTATAACGATGACTTTTCGCGATAAAATTACTCGTATCTTGTCTAATTTTCGTGATGTACAAAACGCTTATTCAAAATGCTAAGCTCTAATTTATGCAGGGCCTACAAAACCTCTTTTTGAGGTGATAAAACTTCAGCGTAAACTCAAAGGATCGAAGTTAAAAGTTTAAAGCGACGCGTCCTCCATAAAGTGGACCACTGGTTGTAAACTTTATTTTACGATGACAATGAAAATAATGTGGAGAGTTTACGTTGGCAATAAGATTCCTGATGCACAAAGGGCTACACTTCACAAAATAAACTATCGAGTTTAAAAATAAGTAAGCAAAGAAAAACTAAATACGATAAAAGAGTTTGCTGTGAACCAAAATAATCTAAAAAGGGTTTTGGTAAATCAAAATAGAAATTGTTTATTTTCTATTCCTAGGCAAATATAGAAACTCCTAACACTAATATTGTAAATTTACAATGCACAATATGACAAAAATAATTTTCCGAAATGAAAAAAACTATTTCTAGATTAGACTTAGAAATTTAAGAAAATTAATTTCTGAATGTTTAAACAGATATTTATGGAGAAAAAACATAAAATGTAAAAATCCTCCTATGACGTCATCACTCAGCATGACAAATTAATAAAGCTTTTGCTCACGTTGATATTTAACAGCAAATGGTGCAAGAAATAAAAGAGCAATATTACACAGCAACAATAACAATGTAAGCATGACAACAAAAAAAAAAGAAAAAAAAACATTCTAACAATAATTAAAGCAAACCATTAACATATAGTAACATAACAAATAAAAAAATAGTAATAAAATTACAAAAAAAAATACTACAAAAAAAACTTCAAAATGAAAAAAAAAATTTTTAGACATAGAATAGCATTAAGACTCTTAGAAATTTAAGGAACTTTTAGGCACAAAATCAAAATTTTGTTACGCGGAGCACTGTTACTAATTAACACAATAAAAAACTAGCATAAAAAAGGCGCAGACCAAGAGTCAGTCGAAAATTTTTTTCATTTAAAAAAAGAAAAAAACCATGACCCCCATAAGGAAAGCGCGTACTGAACCACTCAGCTGCCATCACTATAATATTGATCCTATCAATGTAAATAAATTATTACGGATGCATTTGGTCTCCCAGACTATTTTATTAGAGTTAGACGAAAGTTTTTACGCTGAGAGCGAATTTGAAGCAACCATACGACTGGAAAAGTTGTAAAAATCAGACGGTCTTCGGTTCGTTTGGAATTCCGCCCACGACAATATAAGAAACTTAATGGTCAGGTAATGTATGGGTTAAGGGTTCTTTGGGCATCGGGTGACCTGTGCTAAATATTATTTACGACTGTCCACAGATGACGTAAGAGACAAAATGATGAATGTTAGGAAATGGTATTCGAGAGGCTCTTACACTAAATTAAGCGTTCCTATGAACGCACTTCTTTTTTTTTATTCTGACCCAAGTACGTGAGTTAAAATCTCAAGAGGTAAATCGTAGCTCACGTATGGACCGAATATGTTCATTATTTTTATTATTTGATAGAAATGGGGTGAGCCTTGCGTCTCATAGCCACTGCGACCAGTAGATGATCTATTGTGGCAGCCCCATTACCTATTACAGCACCTCATTCCAGGATAAACCAGAGAATGGAGCTGATGGGTGAGCTTTTGATCTCGTCTGCCGAGATCATATGTGCTCCTAGGTGCCGGCTTCTGCAGCGGTGCAGCGCTATGCACTCGCCGAGGACGTGGATAATCGTTTCCTCGTCCTCGCGACAGAACCTGCAGATTTTGGTATCTGAAAGGCACCGAATATGTTTAGGAAATTCTAAGATTCATCATCATCATCATTGCGTGATCGTATCAGAAATGATGAGATCCGCAGGAGAACTAAGGTCACAGACATAGTCCAAAGGGATGCATGCCTCAAGTGGCAATGGGTAGGGTATATAGCGAGAAGAACAGATTCTAAGATTAATTCACCATAAATAATAAAAACCGCAAAAACCGTTACAAACTTCACAGTGTTCTTATAGGCAGAAGCTCAACATTATGTATCTACGAGCGTGGGAGAGCCACGCTTCGGCATGAATGGGCTAAGTCAACCGGAGTGATACCACGGCCTCACAGAAAACCGGCGTGAAGCAGCACTGTGCTGTGTTTCGCTGCGTGAGTTAGGGTACCGGAGGCCTATTCCGGGGGAAGGGGGTTTAAAGGTTGCCAGCGCACTTGTGACTCCACTGATGTCGCGGGTGTCCATGGGCGGCGGCAATCGCTTACCATCAAGACCCCAATTCTCGGGCTCGTGACATTTATTTTCATACGACATATATCACTAAAACATAGTTTTTTTGTATGGTTTTCAGGTGATATCCGCCATGTTTTCAATATATCACGAGCACGAGAATTGGAGTCCAGGTGATCCGTCTGCTCGTCTACCTCCTATCACAAAAAAGAAGGATAAGTCAGGTGCTTGTGTTAAATGTACCTTTGTGTCATAGCACCATGTCGGAGGTCCTAGATATCATGACAAAATCTGGTTGAATCATTTTTTTCTTTTTTTATGACATAAGTGGCAGACGAGCAGACTGATCACCTAATGGTATGACGCCCGCAACTTGTGGCAAAACGTGCTAAACGCCATGCTTGACAGTCTTGCCACCCCAAACGTAGCGCTCGATTCACTTCGCTTTAAATGCGGATGAAAAATACATTTTCGCCTCGGATTATAAAGCTTTAATGCAGCTGTAAGTTGTTACTAACACCGCGTGATGCTGCTTGAAACATTTGCCACAGGTGTAAAGGCGATGTGTGAGAGAACAACATGTTTGACGCAATAGTTTTGCAATTTTAATTAGCATTAAAACATAGAAACGGCGCAATTAATAAATAATAAATAAATATTTCACAACATCACATACATTGATCAGACTCCGAGATAGGTAGCTCAAGCACCTGTGTTACGGATATCAGAATCAACAGTGGGATTACAAAATATACATATAATTCTTTTCTTTTGTAAGTACATACTTATAATACATAGCAAACACCCAGACTAATACAAACAAACATGTTCATGCACACAAATGTTTTTACTATGCGGGAATCGCATCCGCAACCCTTGTATCAGAGGCAGCGTTCACTGCCACTGTTCCAATCGGGTCGTCGTATAAAGTACTTTGTTTGGTTAGTTTTTGGAGAAGGAATCGGGAGACAACGAATCGTTGATTTTTGTACTTTTATATAATATGTATTTCCAGTCTTGAAGTTAAGAAGATAGAATAGATTTTTAAAATACCTATTTCTATTTTTCTAGCACAGCTATTTCCTCTTAAATTTCCGTTTGCAAATCTATTAAAGCGGCGCTCGTGGAATCGTTTTATGTTCTTGCTACTGGCTTTACTTATGCTATGTAAATATGCACGGTTTTCCATATTTATTAGGATATACATATTCGCCATTCGTGTCACGTTCGTAGAATGAACGGATGGTGACTTATAAAAGCTATTTTATGGAGGCAAATGGAACCAGCGGGGTTCGTGTGCTTTGCCCTTAAGGATATTGGAGTCCGTACGAACCTTTTAGTGTCGTATTTTATAGGGCTTTTTAATTTATAGCGGACGCAAATTTATTGTACTGATTCGAAAGCGGATGTATCATAGTAACTTTTCCATAACAAGTTAATTTATAAAATTGATTGTATTTTTTTAGTGACAGTATATTGGCTTTCCTCAGCCTGATGGTAAGCAAGAGGAGAGCACACGTTGCATTTACAAAGGACAAATTTTGTTTGTTTTTGGTCAAATCTTATTTAAATAAGTAGATGAGTCCTACACAGGTAGATCATTCGTTGTTTTCATCTAAACTATTACTTAGTGAATAATATAGAGCATACTTCGTCTAAGTTTACCTAGTAAATTAGGGAGCATTATATGTAAATGATTGAGCTCAGGACCAACGTTTACCGTTTACTAATCTGAGGCAACGACATACAATACCATCAACCTTAAGATTCTGGGCTGACAACCAGAATAGTCTTGTACATAGCCCGACTCGAGAATTCAACCCCCGAAACTACATCCGTCGCTATAAAGTGCGACCAGTATACTGCATTTGAAACACGTTACATAAATACGCAAGTCATTATGACAAGAGAATTAGCTTCCATGTTTACTTATCATCAATTCTTAGACTTCTCGAACATAAACAATCTGAGGCATATCTAATTCAAACTTCAAACTACCCTACCCAACTCACAAGTAGTTCCCACATCTATTAAGATGAAACATTAATTAATCAACTTACGTGTCTTTGTCGTGCGGAATTTCCTCCCCCCTCTCCACCTCAAACAGCGGCACTACAAAGACGGCTTTAGCAAATATGTAGCCCTCGTCTCGTTTCTTATCTCCCATAAGTTTCCTCACCATTGTCAAGAATTTCGGCGCTAAGCTGTTGCTCGGCACCATTTCTATATCCGACACTATGAAATAGTTCGTCATTGATGCGTTCCTTGCCACATTTCTACCTACGTTTATCGGGTATATCATATTGTTCTCCTTTCTGAACGTCGTCATGTCAAACGACTCCAAACCCGAACAGTCAACAAACTTTAAATTTGGCGTCAACGTCCTCTTCTTCGGCATCCTCACCATCATCCTTTTGATCTTATTCTTTCTCACCCACTCAATATATTGCGCTCTTGTTTTGTTATTCAAATTCCTAAACTTATCTAACCTCGCTTGCATAATCTCCTCAATAGAACTATTTGAAGTCGTCGTCGAGACTGTCGTACGTCGTAATCAGCAATTCTTCTTTAGTCCTAATTTTTGGTGGAAACTTTTTCGGGTAAAACAAATGGAGGGACACTTTCCTCATCCCAGAATAGCAATGGCACAGCTGATTCATAATTTGCATCGTCAAATCTAGATCGTAACCGGGCACGAAGACAGAAAGACTGATCGGGCCGTCCCAGTATCTTGCGATTTCTACTATGTGGTATATAAATTCTGGTGTTGATTGCGTCGCGTATGTGACTGCGTCATATTTGCTGACATTGGCATACGCTCTGCCTTTGATCGCGTTGTAAATGACGCTATAAGGACTGAGGCTTCCTACTTCAGGTGAGTGATGCACTTTGAAGGTCATCCATTTGAGTGCTTCAGGGAGGCCGTATTGGAAATCGCAGTAACTTGTATTCTCGTTGGGGTGGCTGTCCTTTAGAAAGGAACCTGGTCTATAGTCAAAGTCACCGATCCTCGGTTTTGTGTGGGGAGGCTCCTGGTGCTTGTAGGCGTACAGCTGTAGTATCAGCGTGATGGTGAGGATGAAGGAGCCTATGATGACCAGCGTCGAGTGCCTCCTCGTCACCCTGAACGAATATGCTCCGAATATTCGCAGGCATCTCGTCATTTTCAACAGACATCGTTTTTATTTAAAAAACAGAACATATATCTTCCATTATCCACTGACGGTTGCACTGTCTTCGTTATTTACATTTAATTTATCTTCATATAGTTTTTTTATTCATTATCATCAACAACTATCTAAATCATGATTTCAATACTAAACTTTCAAAAACTTATTCGAAAAAATATTGCCACAAATATGTCAATGGGATAATCAAGTTTTAAGAAGTTCAAAATAAAACGAAAATCTTAATTTTGTTTAGAATTTGGTAATTTCTGAACTTTATATAATAACACCAGCAATGCAGGTAAAAAGTTGGCCTTGCGAGTTCAACAGCAACATACCAACTTAGGTACACAAACCAAACCTACTAAACTTGTAATTTTTATATCATTGTACCAATTACATACTTTAGAATCATTCCTAGTGATATATGAGCACTCGATAATAATAATTTAGCCACTTTTAGGTACTCTATAACCTCATTCTGTTGCTATGGAAATTTGACGCATACTTGCTTCTATACTACTAAAAACCTTTACTATACGCAAAAGATATACAACCATAATCTCCCCCAACAATCAAAGAATAGAATTGATTAAATATTTGTGCAGAAATTACCAAAATAACATTGTTTTGAACGAAAATACGAAATAATATTACCACTCTGTTCTCCGAGCCCAACTTTCAATTAACAAAGCGAGTACTAACTAGATCTGTTGTAAAATAAATTATAATCACTGTAGGTATCTTAATTCACAAATCACTGCACTTATTTACACACAAGAATTTTATTTATCCGTCGGCAAATATTTTATTTTGACAGCTGCTGCGCGCGCCGCCTGACGGAATTCCGTGGAACCGGAAAATCAATATTCGCGCCAACTGGTTCTGGGTGCGTTCTTTGCAAATAATATTGTTAGTGACGTTTCAAGGCGGAAAAGAGGAATGAAAAACAAATATTGTCCGACTTGAAAAAATCTTCAGAAGATTTTTACACCGTTTTTTTCCTTTGCATACAAATTAAAGTAAAAAGTAGATAGGTACTATTTTTAGCGAATCGCTTTTTTTGCAATCGTAAGCCTTTGAACAGCAATGAAGTGTACGAGTATCTTTACAATTTATAAAGAAGAGTAAAATCCTACAGACAGCGGCAACGTTTATAAGTAATCCGTAAACACGAATGCTTGCGCGATGTTATCGACACCTAACGCCACCTGTTGGTATAAAGTGGAACTAATGTCCAGGAACGAAGTGAGGGCGGGCCACTAGTCAAGTAATAATATCTAAGTAAGAGTAGTAGAACTAAGACCAAATAACAAATGCGAAGAGACCGTATAACCACTATGTACCTATAACTACGACCAGGTAAGTATCTCAGCAAACTATTAAGAATTAATCGAGGTTACAGAGGTACCTAGTCGCATACAGGCTGTATTTGTGAACATTTACATCCCTTTAACCAAGTGAACCATTCTGAACAATATTTGTTTACCACTTTTCGAAATTAGTTGAAAATTTTTTCGACTCCTCATACATAATGATATCTGTCTGTATGATATGTGGTTGTCTGATATCTGTAACACAAGTGCTTAAGCTACTTAGTACGGAATCAGGTCAACGTATGAGATGTTGTGAGAATTATCATTATAAAAATAAATAAAAAAAATTACCAAGTCACTTGACCGACTTTGTATGAGAAGTTGAATTTTTTTATGCGAAATTTTAAAAGTCCTAGAACAAATGTTGTTCAGAATGGTTGATAGAGCACGTGGTTAAGATGACGGATAAGGCACACTAGCGACGCCAATCGATTTTAATTTTAAGCTACTAAACCGGATCTATTTTAAACAATTTTGGGATTACAATGTCTCGGCAAACACCAATACTATGTATTTAATACTTATAGTTAACTGTTTGGTCTGCTTTTGTACTCGAATTTTGGATTTACGGCAAAAGTGGCCGCTTTTGGCGTGAATCAATTTTTCGCGTACAAAAATAGACTCAACATTTGTGCATGGTTAATAAGTGTTTGCCGAGAGGTAGTAACCCCGAAATTGTTTAAAATAGATCCCGTTTTAGTAGATAAAAATTAAAATCGATTGGCGTCGCTAGTGTGCCCTACCCGTCACCTTAAATCAACTGATGGAGGGAACTCTTCAAATACAGGCGTTAAGAAGATGTGGCAATATAAACCCTCGCCCTGGGTTAATTATTGCAGGTAAGGAGCTTCCCGCAATGAAAATGAGCCATTGAAAATCCACAGGGCTTAAGATATTGGCACCGACTTCAGCATATTCTTTTTTCATTTTCAACATATTCTTTTTTCATGTCAAATTATAAAGTGAACTTAATAAAATATCGTTTTTTACTTTTGATAGTAAAGTATCAGCTTACGAACTGTCCCAGGGCAAAGGCCTCCATCATAGAAGTCAACATATCGCTACTATGATGGGATTAGGCTTAATCACCACGCTTGCCTAATGCGGATTGGTGATCACAAACCCGAGCTATGTTCGAAAAAATCGAAACATACTTTCGCTCGACCCGGGAATCGAACCATTAAACCACTAGACCAACAGGGCCAAAGTAAGTTATACTTAAGCTTCCTTATTACAAATCGATAACTAAGGATAGTCCCGGAACAAAAGTCGTGCCAGACCCTTTTAACATTGAGTGTTGGAACGGGATGCCATAAGCTTTAGTACGGTATTAACTTTAGATCGCGATTTATAATAGGGTGGTAATTGACCACCACAAAATAAAAATTGTCCACGGAAAAAATACTAACAGAAGGGGATAAAAGTTGCTCCTTTTTTATTTTTTTAAATTTTCCATCTAAGTGGAGTTGGTTTCTAAAAGAGATAGATAGATTTTTGTTCCTATTGCAGTAAGTCATCAATTTTGCAAAATATTTATTTCCTGTATTTCCTAATTTAAATCCAAATACAAAATGCTTTATTTGCAAAATATGGGTGGGTATAAAAATATGTTAAGTTTTGTACAATGGTTCACCATATTTGGCCAAATACGGCATGCAAAATTGGGCTAATGTTCATAATTATGGAATTAGAAAATTTAATTTAATTGATTACGTTCAAATTCCCTGAGGTTGTCTGTAAGAGATCGTTATTAACGATAAGACCGCCTACATTGTTTTAGTATTCATAGACTAAGATCTGTAAATTTTGTGTAATAAAGTGTATCTATCTAAGTATCTACGTTACATTATATGGGATGCATTCAGCACTTTATAAATAGGTCACAATATATGTAACTATGTCAAATTAAATTATATTTTAAATTACATTGGGATAAATTAAATTAGATTATTATTTTAATGTCCCAAAATTAAATTACCTACATAATCGTTTTATCAGATAAGTAGACATTAACACTGTAGTAGCTTTTTCTAGTAGGATTTTTTTAACCATTTGTTGGAATGACTAACTTAAAACCTACCTACCTTAACTACCTACCTAGTAGATAAATGGATATCAACTAGTTTACCTAGTTTAGCTAACTATGCGATCGTATCGTCTCATATGTGATGTAAGCATCGCCCACGTCCTTCCACAGAAATATGCAAATAAGCCTCGCATCGATCTAATGAGAAACACTTCGTGCCAGGGTTGCTAGGAGGTTATATTTGCAAACGTTTCAGTGATTTCTTGCTCCGTAAGGACCATAACTATTAATCAATTAAGCAGCCAAACGCAAATGTTGGCAACCAAATTAGGTATGACGACATCGTCCAAGATTGGCATATTTATTCGAATAAAATGGGAAAATAAAAAGATCTGTACAGTACGCAATTTCAGCTTTATAAGTTACGTAAGTATTGTTTTTTTTTTATGAGCTTTTAAATTTAGATAGGCAAGTCGATTTTAAAAGTATTATATTTACATAATAATTATTACATACATTAATAATATTATGTTACCATTTTTTCCAATCACAAAGTTACCATTCGATAACTTATGCAATTGCAATCATTTTCATAAACTATCGAACAAAGTTTTTCCGCGATGCGTATGCGAACCGTGACGTCACCGGTAGCCATTTGTATGGAGCGTTTTGGGACGGGTTTTGGTCCATTTTATGTGATTTTTGAATCGTGATAGTTAGGAGAGTTTTCAAGCTAACAGAGTCATTCTTTCACTGATGCTTGTTTGAGGGGTTAAGAGGTCCTTTGTTCACCAATTAGAAAAAAAATAATGATCTGAGTGAGCCGAATGATCCGAATGAGCGGAAGGATCCGATGAGCCGAATGATCCGAATGAGCTGAATGATCCGAGTGAGCCGAATGATCTGAATGGGCGGAATGAATCACGGATCTATGCGAGAGTCGATGTTCTAAATGAAGCGTTTCACTGTTCCGCATCTCTGCACTGATCCAGAAGCAAATCTTTTGAAAGATACTTTTTGCCAGGTCTACTATCTACTATCTATATCTATACTATTTATAAAAGAGGTAATTGCTACAGACAGCGGCAACACTAATAGGTAACCCGAAACCACGAAACGCTTGCGCGATGTAACCGACACCTAGCGCCATCTATTTGTATAAAGTGGAACTAATGTCCGCAAACTTTTCATATAAAGTGAACAAAAATTTTCACATGTTGGTTGGCGCCGTGTGCGTCAGCCGTTATTTGGTCGTGATACCCACTTTAGTTACTTTTTACAAAACTCGGCTGACAACACTGCTTCGCTCACGGGAATAACTTGCCTTTGAATATTCGCCTGGGTGGGCCCAAACTGGGAAATTAGCTGATATTTAGGTAAAAAGGCTTCGTCAGCTTTAGGATGTACCTATCTACCCATAGTAGAATGACAACGCTATTCGGGGTTCGTACTTTGTTAGAAAAAGTGCGCAGGCAAGTGCGGAGTCGGACGTAGCAAGGGTTCCGTATCAACTTACAGAGATGTAATTACGAACCAGCGGTAGATAATATGTGTACCTATTTTAGCATTCATAAACGTTATGTATGGACCTAAATTGAATAAAGATTTTTTTATCTTTATCTTTAAGTCCTAAAAAACTTTTAGCGGACTTTTTTTTATGTGATAGTTTGCAGACGAGCAGTCGGATCACCTGATCTGATAGTAAGAGATTGCCGCCGCCCATAGGCACAAGTGCCCTGCCAACTTTAAACCCCCACCCCCCCGCTCCTTTCCCCCGGATTGGGCATCCAGTACCCTCACACTCACGCATCGATACACAGCACAGTGCTGCTTCACACTGGTTTTCTGTGAGGCCGTGGTAACACTCTGGTTGAGCCGGCCCATTCATGCCGAAGCGTGGCTAGCACATAAGATTCTAACTCTGTTTGTTACTAAAAGGTTTATCAGCTTCTGAGCCAACTGTACCCTGTTCAATTTATTTGTAGGTATAAAAAGTAAATTCGCCGAATGTGAAGAACGTCAGCGAAGTCGGGTAATAGAACTCAGGGCGTTGAGCGACAGACCACATGACACCAACTCAATTTAAACTTTCTTTCGCGAGAAATTAGGTTGTCTTCGTGTGGATAAGTCTGTTCATTTTACTTTAATCAATTAATCAACATCTTGTATCCATCCACTGAACTGTCGCAGACATTGACGAAATTCGCCGTTTAGGTACGGCCTCGTCAGCTTTGGTAGCTAATTGGGAATGAACGCGCCTAACAGACCTCCCGCAGGTCGCATATTTGATTCCCGGTTGCGTCTAAAGCTGTAACTTTTTGGAGCCCGAGATCATCGTCATCGTCAGCCCATTTAAGTCCCCACTGCTGGGGCACGGGCCTCCCTCAATCACATGAGGGGTAATTGCCATACTCACCACGCTTGGCAGACGGGATGGCGAGGGTTTTGATATAAATGCAGAGTTTTCCTTCTCTGGGTGCTGATGATCATGCCAGCAGCTTTACCTTAGTCGCCTTTTACGACACCTCGGTAAGAGTGAGGGTGGCCTATTCTACTCTGCCGGTGACCACACGGCTGCCGGAGCCCTAGGTACGCTAAGCATAATTCACCATCATTCAGGATTTGGGAAGTTTGGTAATTTACATTGATGTGTGGTTGGCCGTAGAAAATTGTTAGACTTGATGTTACTGCGATTAAGTCCGTTAGTCATACAGAAATTTAAAAAAAAACAGCCTCCAGCATACAAAATAGATTTACCCAGCAATAATGTAGAAACAGCTGATTATTTTCGCTTATTTTGTAGATCTAACATGCTAAATGGACTTTATTCACGATAGCAGTTATGAGGTTTGCCGGATGTAAACGATAAAAAAATGACGGTGTAATACTCCGGTCCTACGGTACGGTACTACGGTGTATACTCGTCGAACGCAAGCAGCATACAGATATTCCTATGTATAGTACATTCAGTACTCGACGGGAGATTGGGTCGGTAGGTGAAGTTACTCGTACGTCAAGGCCATCTCCGCACTTCGGAAATTGCGTCGAGCAGCTGCTCCTTGTAAATGCAAATGCATACGTGCATATACTCACTGTAGATGTATACCTACTCCGTCTATCGTTTGTTTAGGCAAGTATGTGCCTTCATTAGTGCTTAAATTCTCCGATACAGCCAAACAGGGTCAGCGTACTGTTTTAATTATTTAGTTCGACTGATAGAATACCTACATAATCCTCCACCTATCTTATTCCTAGAATTAATGAACAAATAGTTTTAAAAATTGTCTTTTAACAAGCTGTGAAAATTAAGAAACAAAATCATTTTAAAAATTATTTAACTATATTTCACTTGTATACCTAAATGAAAACAAAATATATATATTTTTTAAGTTTCCTCAAAATCAAAGCTATTACAGCCGCTATTTTGATTTAATCTAAGAATAGAGTAGGTACATTTTTTGTGGCCTTATCCATAGTAATCTTACGGAAGACATAAAAAAATCTTTCCCAATAGCCGAAATAATGAATCAAGTGCAACTTCGAGTATCTGAGAGTACTTTTGTTGTGTTTTGAACTCGTTGTACCCAAGTTTAGATTTATGATTTAATTTGATTAGGCTGCGGTTTGAGAGAAGTTTGAAAAAATATTTTTCTATATTTACGAGGTGAAGGAAACACCCACAAAATAATTAGAAGATATTGAAACACCAGATGTCAAACTGTAACTTTTTTCTCTAATTGTTTTTTTTTCTTAATCATTTCGTTCCATAAACCACGTGTCAATATAGTAGGTGATATGAAATAATTGATGGCGCCACTGTCTTCTTCTTCTTCGTGCGGGCTTTTCCGCAATCAGGCAGCAGTTGTGCCCTTTTCGCTTGCAGAGGGTGAAGTCGGCCAATGTCATTCCAACTAGCCGAGTTCTTGAAGGAAACCTATCAGCGCCTTGGTGTTGCTGAAGATTTCCTGGAGACTGCCTGGGTTTCCCAGGTTGTTAGCCACCCTAATGCACTCTAAAAGTACATGAGCGGCCGTTTCTTCCTCCTCCATACATGTTCTGAATAGAGGACTGTCTGTAACACCTAGATTGAACAGATGTTTGTTAAAACTGCTATGCTCCGTTAAAGTACTGGTCACTAATCCTGTTTTATTCTTTTAATTTCACTATTCTATCGCGTATCTATGCAAATATGAGTACCTCCACATTAATGATATCTCACATTAGTATTTATTTATGTATGTTTCTTCATTAACACGGTCGTCACTCACAACAGGTCTTGCCAGAATACCAGCGCTGCCGCGGCATTTCTGTTGGTGTCGTGGCAGCACCATGGTGAGGCCGGGACTTGATTGACCTCACACTTCACATACCTACGCCTATTCAATTAGAATATTTTCATTGTTTAACTATGTATTATCTATCTATCGTCTGTTTTCGTACTCACCTTTGTCTGTAATGTTTTAATGTGTGAATGTCACCTATATTTCCCTAATGAGTGTCAATTGTTAAATTATGTATTCTGATGGTCAATAAAATTTTTCTTTCTTTCTTCCTTTGATGTAGGGTGTTGAGCAATGGTAGTTCAGTGGACAAGAGCGAGCGCCATATAACCAGGAGGTGGAATTTTCGAATCCGCTGATGCACAAGGAGTGGAACTCGTTGCCCGCCATTATTACCTGAACAATAACCTGGGCCTCTTTAAGGCAAGAGTGAATAGGCTTTTTACGGGCAAGCATAACCCACCTTGGACCTCATCTTCACTTAACATCAAGATTGAGGTCAAATGCTTGTCTGTTGTATCATAAAAAAACCTCTCGATTTTTCAGATCTATATGCATATACCTATCATTCGCTTGTCGGTGAGATCGTACAATCATGGTGCAGTCTGCATCCCCTGTTTAAGGGGTGTGTATATCAACATTAGCGGCATCATTGTACATACCTTCCTTTTTATGAACTTGTCTAAATGGCTCATGGTCCAAGGTGTGACCCAGGCTCCAAAGCAACGGCTTTGAACACAACTAGGAATGATACAGTCATCATCTCACCACTCATCATCATGAGTGGTCGTGGTGCCATGAAGGAGGTCCATATCCAGTAGTGAACCAACCCAGACTTTTGATTCATTTACAGACCAACAAATATAACCATTATGGTCAAACGTTATCGTTTTGACAATGAATATTATGCACACAGACCGTGGGAGCCGCCCTGACGCCATGTTGGTCTAGTGGTTTAAGTACCGGGCCGTGATTTCGGGGTCCTGGGTTCGATTCCTGGGTCGAGCAAAAAGCGTGTTTCGAATTTTTCGAACATAGGTCGGGTTTGTGATCACCAATCCGCATTTGGCAAGCGTGGTGATTAAGCTTAATCTCATCATGGAGGCCTTTGCCCTGCAGTGGGACAGTTTTAGGCTGATACATTAGACCGTGGAAGAGTCACGCTTCGACATGAATGGTACCACGGCCTCACAGAAAACCGGCGTGAAGCAGCACTGGGGTACCGGAGGCCCAATACGGGGGAAAGGGGGGTTTGAAGGTTGGCAGCTGATGACTCCACTGGTGTCGCGGGTGTTCATGGGCGGCGGCAATCGCTTACCATCAGGTGATCCGTCTGCTCGTCTAACCATTCTGGCCAATCGTTATCGTTTTGCCAATGAATATTATGCACAAACGCCACGTATTAAAACAAAACACAAGACAAAGCCATGCGGTAAACTTTGGTAATTACAGTTTGGTAAGTAACTCACAATCGCTGGTAAACTACATCCACCGAAAATCGAACTCTAAGTTTGGTATTTGAGGTGTAATTAACCTGTATGCCCTAACTTCCAACTGTTGGCCTGTTACTATGTGCAAGTTCGAACACGCTAGGCTAGACCATAATTCCCAGTAATGTTCGAAAATTCCACCAGACCAGAAGCCATGAAGAAATCTTTGCGGGAAATGTTCAAACAGAACATTGATTTCGTAAGGCCATTGTATAGGAAAGTGAAATTCGGAAACCGGGTCAAACCAATGAGAAAAGTTTTTATTCCCGTCGATGTGACTGGTGATAATAATCCATGTGGCGATGGAATTCGTGTCAAACGTGTTAGAGATAAAAACCATTTTAATATATTAGACCTAAATGGTGTGAACACTACTAACTATATTTTACCTGGTGCTTGTGATGGTAATAACCAAAGAAAATATTCTAAACTTAAAACTATTCAACATGTGAATAAAAGTGATAAAAGAGTAAAGAAAAATGTGGAATATACTACTTATAATCTGAATCTCCCAGATGTAAATTATGGTAAAATGGACAAGAACAGAGACTTTATTAGTGATAACAGTAATAAATCTATTCAAGCCAAAAACAGTTTGCTGCTAATAGAAACGGTAAATTATGTACCTACCAGATTCTCTTCGAGGCAATTAACTGAACAGAAAAACACTAAATCCTCTTTTATGGTCCAAGTGGCTGCCAGATTTTTTTTTGCTGTATTTTGTAGGGACTTGTCTCTCTGACTATTTGTTACTTTGGCACTTAAGCTGTAGGGTCATTATCCTTAATTTCATTTGTGTGCATGAACATGTCTGTTTGTATTGGTCTGGGTGTTTGTATGTATTATAAGTATGTATTTACAAAAGAAAAGTATTATATGTATATATTTGTCATTCCGCTGTTGATTTTGATATCCGTAACGCAGGTGCTTGAGCTACCTATCTCGGAGTCAGATCAATGTATGTGATGTTGTGAAATATTTATTATTTATTTATTTCAGGTCAAAATTGAACATCTTCATTTACTTATTTTCAGTGAATTAACTAATAAACCCGCTTGGAAACCCGCTGTAACGACCCGCTTGGAACAGTGGTAATGAACGCTGCCTTTGGTCCGAGGGTTGCGGGTTCGATCCCCGCACAGTACAAACATTTGTGGGCATAAATGTCCGTTTGTATTGGTCTGGGTGGTTTCTATGTATTATAAGTATATATTTTAATTGTAGAAATTCGCACATAAAAAAAAACATTTATTTCAATAGTCTGTGTTACATTGAGTGGCCGAGTCTACCCAGTAAGTTGTCATAGACTACTTGTATTGGGTATGGCTCGCTTCTTCCCTTACGGTTAGCTAAGACATAGATTTTAAAAAACACAGCGAGTAAAATCCGAGCATTCAGCTCGGATTCGAACGACGATCTCCCGTGTGGATGGCGCGTTTCTAATCACTATGGCACTGATCTTCACCGCTTAAGGCCGCGAGTCCTTGCATCATCATCATCAACAGCCCGATAAGTCCCAACTGCTGGGGCACGGGCCTCCCTCAATCACATGAGGGGTAATTGCCATACTCACCACGCTTGGCAGACGGGGATGGCGAGGTTTTTGATTATAAATGCAAGTAGTTTTTTCCTTCTCTGGGTGCTGATGATCATGCAAACAGCTTTACCCTTAGTGCGCCTTTTTTACGACACCTCGGTAAGAGTTAGGGCCTATTTCTAACTCTGCCGTGACCACACGGCTGCCGGAGCCCTAGGTACGCTAAGCATAATTCACCATCATTCAGGATTTGGGAAGTTTGCTTATTTACATTGATGTGTGGTTGGCCGTAGAAAATATGTTAGACTTGATGTTACTGCGATTAGGTCCGTTAGTCATACAGAAATTTAAAGAAAAAACAGCCTCCAGCATACAAAATAGAATATCCACCCAGCAATAATGTAGAAACAGCTGATTATTTTCGCTTATTTTGTAGATCTAACATACTAAATGGACTTTATTCACGATAGCAATTATGAGGTTTGCCGGATGTAAACGATAATAAAACTCCGGTACTACGGTACGGTACTACGGTGTATACTCGTCGAACGTAAGCAGCATACAGATATTCCTATGTATAGTACATTCAGTACTCGACGGGAGATTGGGTCGGTAGGTGAAGTTACTCGTACGTCAAGGCCATCTCCGCACTTCGGAAATTGCGTCGAGCAGCTGCTCCTTGTAAATGCAAATGCATACGTGCATATACTCACTGTAGATGTATACCTACTCCGTCTATCGTCTTGTTTAGGCAAGTATGTGCCTTCATTAGTGCTTAAATTTTCCGATACAGCCAAACAGGGTCAGCGTACTGTTTTAATTATTTAGTTCGACTGATAGAATACCTACATAATCCTCCATCTATCTTATTCCTAGAATTAATGAACAAATAGTTTTAAAAATTTTCTTTTAAGAAGCTGTGAAAATTAAGAAACAAAATCATTTTAAAAATTATTTAACTATATTTCACTTGTATACCTAAATGAAAACAAAATATACATATATTTTAAAGTTTCCTCAAAATCAAAGCTATTGCAGCCGCTATTTTGATTTAATCTAAGAATAGAGTAGGTACATTTTTTGTGGCCTTATCCATAGTAATCTTACGGAAGACATAAAAAAATCTTTCCCAATAGCCGAAATAATGAATCAAGTGCAACTTCGAGTATCTGAGAGTATTTTTGTTGTGTTTTGAACTCGTTGTACCCAAGTTTAGATTTATGATTTAATTTGATTAGGCTGCGGTTTGAGAGAAGTTTGTAAAAATATTTTTCTATATTTACGACGAGGTAAAGGAAACACCCACAAAATAATTAGAAGATATTGAAACACCAGATGTCAAACTGTAACTTTTTTCTCTAATTGTTTTTTTTTTTTAATCATTTCGTTCCATAAACCACGTGTCAATATAGTAGGTGATATGAAATAATTGATGGCGCTACTGTCTTCTTCTTCTTCGTGCGGGCTTTTCCGCAATCAGGCAGCAGTTGTGCCCTTTTCGCTTGCAGAGGGTGAAGTCGGCCAATGTCATTCCAACTAGCCGAGTTCTTGAAGGAAACCTATCAGCGCCTTGGTGTTGCTGAAGATTTCCTGGAGACTGCCTGGGTTTCCCAGGTTGTTAGCCACCCTAATGCACTCTAAAAGTACATGAGCGGCCATTTCTTCCTTCTCCATACATGCTCTGAATAGAGGACTGTCTGTAACACCTAGATTGAACAAAGGTTTGTAAAAACAGCCATGCCCCGTCAAAGTACTGGTCACTAATCCTGTTTTATTCTTTTAATTTCTCTATTCTATCGCGTATCTATGCAAATATAAGTACCTCCACATTAATGATATCTCACATTAGTATTTATTTATGTATGTTTCTTCATTAACACGGTCGTCACTCACAACAGGTCTTGCCAGAATACCAGCGCTGCCGCGGCATTTCTGTAGGTGTCGTGGCAGCACATACTTTGCCTATTCAATTAGAATATTTTCATTGTTTAACTATGTATTATCTATCTATCGTCTCTTTTCGTACTCACCTTTGTCTGTAATGTTTTAATGTGTGAATGTCACCTATGTTTCCTAATGAGGGTCAACCGTTTAATTATGTATTGTGATGGTCAATAAAATGTTTGTTTGTTCTTCCTTTGATGTAGGGTGTTGAGTTGACTACGGTGCGGCGGCCTCCTCGTGTGGCCCTTTCAGTAGTATTTTTGCTCTGTTTGGAGCTGCTACCGAAAGGGTCCTGGCGTCCCTGGGCAACGGCGGGTAGTAATCGGCATCACCCATTGCTACTCGACGGCTAACAGCTGCACACACACGGGAGGGCTCCTGGAGTCGTTCTGTCGACCCCCAGTTGAGCCCCCCCGGGGCCTAGGACCAGCCTCACGGTTTGGGGCATCGGAAACCCCTCTCCTGTGGCCTTTTTTTGTTCTGGGCCCGGGGCCCTGTCCGGCGTCACGCTACGCGTGATAGCGTTTTCGACGTGGGCCCCACTGGGTGGAGAGCCTTTGGGCTCAGCGGCCGTAAGGCCATGTGCTGGAGGTCCGGCGTTGGGTCGTCTAGCCAGGATGGCTCAATGTCGACCGGTGGTGCCAATTTTCTCGGCTCCGCATCCAGCGGAGTTGGGTTTTGCGGCGTTTTTTGTTTTGAAGCCTGTGGGTTTTATTTCCCCAACCCACTCTGCACTGCAGCCAGCAGTGTATGGGTGGGGAAGGGTACTCGCAGTCCTCCTCCCGGTGGTGTTTGCACTGCAGCCAGCAGTGTGGGTGCCATTCGGGGGGCGGTGTTTGGTGGGCCGTGGGAGAGGCCCTAGGTCCGTTGGACCGGAGTTTGGTAAGAGGCCGTACTGGCGAGCCTCTTTCGCCCTGAGCGGGTTCGCGGTGGCAAGGTTCGTCCTATAGCCCGCGTTCCCGCTCTGAGAGTTTCTCCCGGGCGAGGGATGGAAACTGTCGCAGAGAGTTTAGTGGGTATGCCCCTAGGAGAACCCCAGGGGAGAGCCCCACACTACCCGGCCGACTCCCAGCGGCCGGGTGTGCATAAGGCGGCGCCGACCAACGGTGCCGACGTCGGTTCCTTCTGAGCCGGCGGCATTCTCTCTGCGTTACCAAAAAAAAAAAAAAAAAAAAGGGTGTTGAGCAATGGTAGTTCAGTGGACAAGAGCGAGCGCCATATAACCAGGAGGTGGAATTTTCGAATCCGCTGATGCACAAGGAGTGGAACTCGTTGCCCGCCATTATTACCTGAACAATAACCTGGGCCTCTTTAAGGCAAGAGTGAATAGGCTTTTTACGGGCAAGCATAACCCACCTTGGACCTCATCTTCACTTAACATCAAGATTGAGGTCAAATGCTTGTCTGTTGTATCATAAAAAAACCTCTCGATTTTTCAAATCTATATGCATGTAACTATCATTCGCTACTCGGTGAGATTGTACAAACATGGTGCAGTCTGCATCCCCTGTTTAAGGGCTGTGTATACCAAATGGCAAAAAACGGAACCCTTATAGATTCGTAATGTCTGTCCGTCTGTCCGTCCATCCGTATGTCACAGCCAGGTTTCTCCGAAACTATAAGAACTATACTATTGAAACTTGGTAAATAGCTGTATTTTGTTAACCGCATTACGATTTTTACACAAAAATTGGAAAAAATAAAAAAATGTATTTATCATACTTTTTTTTCTGGTAAATTATGTCGTCGTCGTCGTCGTTCACAGAAAACCGGCGTGAAGCAGCACTGTGCTGTTTCGCTGCGTGAGTGAGGGTACCGGAGGCCCAATACGGGGGAAAGGGGGGTTTGAAGGTTGGCAGCTGATGACTCCACTGGTGTCGCGAGTGTTCCTGGGCGCGGCAAACGCGGTAAGCGTGTAATCAGGTGATCCGTCTGCTCGTCTAACCATTCTGGCCAATCGTTATCGTTTTGCCAATGAATATTATGCACAAACGCCACGTATTAAAACAAAACACAAGACAAAGCCATGTGGTAAACTTTGGTAATTACAGTTTGGTAAGTAACTCACAATCTGGTACACTACATCCACCGAAAATCGAACTCTAAGTTTGGTATTTAAGGTGTAATTAACCTGTATGCCCTAACTTCCAACTGTTGGCCTGTTACTATGTGCAAGTTCGAACACGCTAGGCTAGACCATAATTCCCAGTAATGTTCGAAAATTCCACCAGACCAGAAGCCATGAAGAAATCCTTGCGGGAAATGTTCAAACAGAACATTGATTTCGTAAGGCCATTGTATAGGAAAGTGAAATTCGGAAACCGGGTCAAACCAATGAGAAAAGTTTTTGTTCCCGTCGATGTGACTGGTGATAATAATCCATGTGGCGATGGAATTCGTGTCAAACGTGTTAGAGATAAAAACCATTTCAATATATTAGACCTAAATGGTGTGAACACTACTAACTATATTTTACCTGGTGCTTGTGATGGTAATGACCAAAGAAAATATTCTAAACTTAAAACTATTCAACATGTGACTAAAAGTGATAAGAGAGTAAAGAAAAATGTGGAATATACTACTTATAATCTGAATCTCCCAGATGTAAATTATGGTAAAATGGACAAGAACAGAGACTTTATTAGTGATAACAGTAATAAATCTATTCAAGCCAAAAACAGTTTGCTGCTAATAGAAACGGTAAATTATGTACCTACCAGATTCTCTTCGAGGCAATTAACTGAACAGAAAAACACTAAATCCTCTTTTATGGTCCAAGTGGCTGCCAGAATTTTTTTTGCTGTATTTGGTAGGGACTTGTCTCTCTGACTATTTGTTACTTTGGCACTTAAGCTGTAGGGTCATTATCCTTAATTTCATTTGTGTGCATGAACATGTCTGTTTGTATTGGTCTGGGTGTTTGTATGTATTATAAGTATGTATTTACAAAAGAAAAGTATTATATGTATATATTTGTCATTCCGCTGTTGATTCTGATATCCGTAACGCAGGTGCTTGAGCTACCTATCTCGGAGTCAGATCAATGTATGTGATGTTGTGAAAATTTATTATTTATTATTTATTTATTTCAGGTCAAAATTGAACATCTTCATTTACCTATTTTCAGTGAATTAACTAATAAACCCGCTTGGAAACCAGCTTTGACGACCCGCTTGGAACAGTGGTAATGAACGCTGCCTTTGGTCCAAGGGTTGCGGGTTCGATCCCCGCACAGTACAAACATTTGTGGGCATGAACATGTCAGTTTGTATTGGTCTGGGTGGTTTCTATGTATTATAAGTATATATTTTAATTGTAGAAATACGCACATAAAAACAAATAAAAAAAAAACAAAATACCCGACTGCACACTAAAAAAAGAGTAAAACAAGCCCCACAATAATATTGATCAATCAAATGCTAAAAACTAATTATGTAATACCGTTTAAACAATACCTATATTAAAATACACTACAATATGTGTTCGTAATCGATAGTTAAATAAACAGAAACTTATTTTGAATACAAATTTACTGAATATAATTTATAAATGTTGATGGAAAGCATCGCAGGCGGGGACCAACAGAGGCTTACCAACAGAGGCTTATTTATAGTCATTTCGGTTGTGCACCATTTAGCAGAATTTTCGTTGGTGGCGGTCAAGGTGGTCCCCGCCTGCGATGCTTTCCATCAACATTTATAAATTATATTCAGTAAATTTGTATTCAAAATAAGTTTCTGTTTATTTAACTATCGATTACGAACACATATTGTAGTGTATTTTAATATAGGTATTGTTTAAACGGTATTACATAATTAGTTTTTAGCATTTGATTGATCAATATTATTGTGGGGCTTGTTTTACTCTTTTTTTAGTGTGCAGTCGGGTATTTTGTTTTTTTAATAATATTTTTTTTTATTTATAACTTTTTAGCTGTTTTTATTTAACGAAAATGTTGTAGATGTAGAAGACTATGTATATGTAAGTACCATTTTAAATTATTTCGACCACATTTGGCTTTAGATTACGAGTGATGTTACTCCGCAACATAAATTTACCGCCAATCTGGTAAGTTTCGCGTCAGACGACGAAGTATCGAAAAAATCGCTATTTAGAGACGACCGTCAACGACGTGTGCCCTTATGCGTGTGCCCGCATTCGGGCTGTATACTCGAGCATATCCCCCTCCGCACCGCGCCGCGCGCCGCATGCCAGGCCACGCCCTATCTTTTTGCTTGCTAACGCATGAGTTGCTTTGCGTTGACGCAGAATTAACATGTTCCCGTGGGAATTTTGAGAAAAAACGTATCCTATATTAATTACTCCCGTGATTGAAATGAATCTAATGATACCGCATACATATTTTTTTAAAGGGAAATTTAGAAAAAATATTATTATGTCTTTATCCCGTGGGACTTTTAGGATAAAATGTATCCTATGACACTCCCGTAATCAAGACAAATCTAACGATACCTCATACATCAAAATCCATCAAGCCGTTTAGGCTACAGGAGGTCACAAAGGAAAAGACATACATACATACTTACATACACTCGAAAAACATTACCCTCCTTCTTTGGCAGTCGGGTAAAAAAAACATTTATTTCAATAGTCTGTGTTACATTGAGTGGCCGAGTCTACCCAGTAAGTTGTCATAGACACTTGTATTGGGTATGGCTCGCTTCTTCCCTTACGGTTAGCTAAGAAATAGATTTTAAAAACCCACAGCGAGCAAAATCCGAGCATGCACGCTCGGATTCGAACGACGATCTCCCGTGTGGATGGCGCGTTCTAAATCACTATGCACTGATCTTCCAACGCTTAAGACCGCGAGTCCTTGCGTTGACTAAAAAAACTACTAGATACTAATTTCCAAACTAAAACTTGCATCAGCCAACACTTGTGTTTGAGTTTTACCCACTAAATCCCCCACTGAATGTTCCTACTTATTTCTCAGGTGGCAGTATCCTGGCTGCGAATATACCCTGCGCCCCAGATCAAGGGCGAGTCGGTTCTGTCCGTGGTGTTCCGCTGCATGGTGTGCCAGCTCGGGCTGGCTGCCATTCTCATCCTATGGACTGTCCTCTGGGTCTTCGTGGTGCAGAGCTTTGAAGGTGATACTTAATAAATAAATAAATAAATAAATAAAATAATATTAATTCTCACAACATCTCATACGTTGACCTGATTCCGTACTAAGTAGCGTAAGCACTTGTGTTACAGATATCAGACAACAGAGGAGCACAAATATATACTTAAATACATATATTACACCCAGACACCGAACAAACACAAGTGTTCATCGCACGAATGTTTGTCCAGGGTGGGGATCGAACCCACGACCTTTGGCGTAAGAGGCAGGGTCACTACCAATTGCGCCATCCGGTCAGTCAAATATATAAAATGACGGTGGGAGAACCACGCATCGGCGTGTATGGGCCTTCGGAACGCTTCGGCTCTTCCTGAGTAAAATCATGGCCTGTAAAAAACCGACGTGAGTCTCGTCTAGTGACTCAGGATGCTGGAGGCCTAATTAGGGTGGAAGCGAAGTTTAGGGATTAGCAGCGCTCTCGTAACTCCATAGTTGCTGGTAACCATGGGTGGCTTTAATTGGTTATAGGTACATTGTAATCTTTAAGATTTTACTCCTTCTTAAAAAGCCTGAAAAGCATTTGCACTCCTTCTGGTGTGGCTTATGTCCATGAGTGGCGGTGATTACTTACCATCAGGTGACCCACTTGCTCGTTTTCCTCTCCATCTCTTAAAAGAAAATACTCCTATTCCATAATTATCCAACTGGGCTTTTTCGGTCATGAATGACTACCTAGATCTCCACTTAACATCAGGTATATATGGTGTAGTATCAGCCTATATACTGTCCTACTGCAGGGCAAAGGCCTCCATCATAGAAATCAAGTCATCACTACTATGATGGGATTAGGCTTAATAACCACGCTTGCCTGCGGATTGGTGATCACAAACCCGGGCTAGGTTTGAAAAATTCGAAACATACTTTTTGCTCGATCCAGGAATCGAACCCAGGACCTCAAGATCACGGCCCGGTATTTAAACCACTAGACCAACAGGACGTGACCAACAGCACTAATATCAGGTGTGCTTGAGGTCAAATGCTTCTTCAAATTCTTCGTATTCAACACACATAAATTCACACAAATAAAACGAAGAACATAGTCCGATATTTGATATTGAGAGTGAAAGAGAAAGAGGATTACAAAATGGATTTTCCCAATCCATTTTACTGGTTTCCACCAAAATCGAGTCAGAAAGCCGCAAAGCGCGAAATGTCAGCGGACCACGATGTGAGCGTTGCGCTCTGGTGGCTTCATGTTTGCCTTTAAGCTCCCAGCTGATGAAATTCGTCTGTTTTTATAAAATACACAGTAGTTCAGCAGGACCTACAATATTAGAGATAGTAATTCAGAACGTTTAATCATGATTCATTTAGATTCAATAAATAAGTAGTTTTCATGTTTAAGGGTTGCGAAGGTCAGACGGCAGTCGCTTCATTTTAATTACCATACTTCATGGTCCAAACGTACCTTGAACTCCAAAACGACTGCTTTGAGCACAACTGGGATTCCCAGTTGTGCTCAAAGCAGTCGCTAACATAAAAAGCACACGCTAACATAAAAAGTTTGTATCATCATCATCAGCCCATTTAAGTCCCCACTGTTGGGGCACGGGCCTCCCTCAATCACATGAGGGGTAATTGCCATACTCACCACGCTTGTCAGACGGGTTGGAGAGGGTTTTGATATAAATGCAGAGTTTTCCTTCTCTGGGTGCTGATGATCATGCCAGCAGCTTTACCTTAGTCGCCTTTTACGACACCTCGGTAAGAGTGAGGGTGGCCTATTCTACCCTGCCGGGGACCACACGGCTATTACCAAAAAGTTTGTATAGCAGGACCAAAATCTATAGCAAAAATAAATACTTATGTATACAAAATACGATTATGTGAGGGTACCGGTGCCACAGGCCATTTGGAGAGATGATTTTTACTATGTGGCATGAGTTCGTTTAGCAAGACGAAAATCTGTAAGTAGCAAATCAATCAAAGTGTGAGTCGTACACATTGGTACATGAAGTGGAAACCGCGTCTCGATAAACATAGTGTAGGACGCCATTAGGCAAGGTGAAGTGTCGATTTGCTCAATATGGCTGTCAGGAGCTGGATGCAAGTAATCGAGTATCGAACAAAGTGGTGAACATTTAGGTTAGCATTTAGATTTAGCCTTATGTCCAACAGTGGACCGTGACAGGCTGATTATTATTAATAATAATAATTCTCACAACATCTCATACGTTGACCTGATTCCGTACTAAGTAGCCTAAGCACTTGTGTTACAGATATCAGACAACAGAGGAAACACAAATATATACTTAAATACATATATTACACCCAGACACTGAACAAACGCAAGTATTCATCGCACGAATGTTTGTCCAGGGTGGGGATCGAACCCACGACCTTTGGCGCATGAGGCAGAGTCACTACCAATTGCACCATCCGGTCAGTCGATTAAATTGTTCATCATTTCAGCCAATAGACGCCCATTGCTGGACAAAGGCCTCCCCCAATGTTCTCCACACAGATCCGTGCTGCGCATCCAATGGATTCCCGCGACCTTCACCAGTGGTCCGTCGGTCGTCGGTCCACCTTGTGGGCGGCCTTCCACAGCTGTGACTTTTTGTACGTGGCCTCAACTAGAAGACCTTTCCGCCCCAACGGACGTCTGTTCTCCTCGCTAAGCTTTCCTGTGGATCTCATCGTTTCTGATACGATCACGCCAGGAGATTCTGAGCTACATTGTTCTTTGAGAGACTCAGAATTAAATTGTTATGATGACCTATTTAGCGCAGTCGTTTGAGTGGCGGTTGTGGCGCAAGGGATTAGTTGTTCAGTATGTAGTTTGTGGTGATTTATTAAAAACTTTTTTTTTTAATTGTATATGTTGTTTTGTTTCAGGGCCACATGAAACCGAAGTATCAATTGAATTTGAGAAAGAACAAAATCAGCTTGTTATTGACCTCGCTACTGAACTGAGACAGGTAAGTACAAACAACTTTACATAGATCGAATAAGTGGTTAACTACTTGAGACAGTGGTCTCAACTAAAAAATAAAGGCACGGTACCAATCATAGATCAATTCAGATTCTTTCAAACGAAGTGTGGCTAGATCATATCGATACTATTTATAAAGGGTTAAATAATACAGACATACAAGCAACGCTTATAGGTAATCCGAAAACAAAAAATGCTTGCGCGATGTAATCAACACCTAATGCCATCTATGAGTATAAAGTAGAACTAATGTTAGTATGGCAGTGCCAACGAATGTGATACTAACTCACCGCGTCCATTGTATTGTGGGCTCTCATTTTGCTAATGCTAAGTTGAGAATATACTATGCCACTAGAAAAAAACCTACTTAATATAAACGAATCTCGAATTATCACCCTTTAAATGGCAAGCAAGATTTCATACTTTCAGTGAGAGAGCACATACATTATTTCTCCTCCCCCTGCTTTGTCGGGCACATCGCTCTCAACTTTGCCTGAACATTAATTCCCTTTTACACCTTTTAGCCAGACCCTAAACTTATGATTGATGGTCTTTACATTGTGCATATTTTGCCTGTATATTCGAATCATGCATGAACACTGGTATATTTTAATACATTTTAGGTTATGATATTAGACCAGGCAAAACGTATCTTTCAAAAGATTGCAACATTTGCGTCTGGATTAGTGCAAAGATGCATAACAGGGAATCGCTTCATTTAAATCATTTGGAACATCAACTCTCAGATAGATCCGTGTTTAATTGATTTTGTTACAAATGAATAATCGAACCATTCCTTCTGTGCCATGTCATATACCTATCTCTTTCCCCTGCGTCCTTACATGGAAAGACGATTACCGATCGACCCTGAAAAGCCCACGGCTTACTCTTTCGCTCTGATTTTGCTCATTCAGATCATTCAGCTCATTCAGCCCACTCGGATCATCCAGCTCATTCTGATCACTCGGCTCATCCGTATCAGTGAGCGAGATTATACATTTGAGTCGAACGATACATTCGGAATGAAAATTAGAGATTCGGAACAGTGCATCATTTGGCTGAGTCGGATCACTGAGTGGTTTCAGGAAAGAGATACACACATCTATACGGTATAGTAACGGTATACCGTATGGGCGATGGCTGCACAGTAAATACGAACGCAGGTACAACTTTTAAACGAGGTTGCGTAGGTTCGAATCCAAGCACTCTCCTCTAGATTTATCTAAACTATGAGCGGGGTTCTAGCAACTCAGCGGTGAGGGAAAACACCGGGTGGAGAGTTTCTCAAATATTTCCCACAAGAAAGTACAGTTGGGATAGTAATGCTGAACATGCAACCATGATCTGATTTGTATGGTTCCCTTGTCTATATGTGGTAAAGCGGCGTTATGCTGTGTAAATGTTTAAGCGCCTCGTCAATGATCAATGCATTTTATTATCTACAAGTGGCCCTCCCTCACTTCGTTTCGGGACATTAATTCCACTTTATACCAATAGATGGCGCTAGGTGTCCATTACATCTTTCGGATTGCCTATAAGCGTTGTCGCTGTCTGTAAGATTTAAATTAAAATGTCTTCTTCATCCATACGTCCCTGTCATACGTCATCGTAACATCCACTTAGGTATTTTTCAATCGTATGATTCTGCACACAATCCATCCATCTCGTTTTCGGTCGTCCTCTGTTCGTGCACCCACTAACATTCATACTCATCATTCATTCCGTTACATATCTTCATCTCCTTTCATTACAAAGCGATACCAAGATAGACGATTACCTACCCTTTAGTTTTGAAGGCATATTGCGCCTACTCCAGATAACCTGGTATTAGGGCAGGAGCAGTGAACAAAATGAGGATCAGGATGATTTTTAATTAATTCATTAACAACGAATGGTTAATGAATTAACCCAAGACACTCCGTTTCACTTCCTAACTTACCGACGACAACTTGTGTTGCCGGATAATCAATTGTACGTCAATTAGACAATCGATTCTGCAAATGGGGCCCGAATAATATAATAATTGATTATAATCGATTAAATTGATTAAATCGATACTAGAATTGAGCCGATGCAATCGATTATAATCGATTAAATTGCAATTATTTTTAGATATAATCTTTATTCATACAGAATAGGCATTTTCTGTATGAATAACGATTATATCTAAGATAGAAGGCATAATATAAATGACGTTTTATAATCGATTACCTATATCGACCAAAAATTCGATTCGATTTAATCGATACTATCGATTATTAGATTATTAAGGGTGAAAAAAAATGATAAATGGATTGTCGATTATTCGGCAACACTAACGACCACATTTCAAGTGAGTCGGTACTCAAGCCCAAGCCACATCAAGCTCCCGCCAGACAGCCGGATTCCACGAAGAATGCTGGAATATTCAAATTTCATTTCGTCGAGATGTGCAAATTGGTGCGAAACGTATCACGCCTACCGGCACAATAAAATCTTTCAATTTATGATATCTTTCCTCACATATTTCGGGGGGAAAATAAACTTATTTATGTATAATAGTTTTCGGTGAAAGGGAGGAAATCCTTCGACAAGTGAATTTATTTACTATCAATAACGAAAAAGTATTTACGTGTTTGTACGAGTAGATAAAAAGATGTAGGTACGGTCGGGGAATGTGGCGCTTATCGCAATACTGCGACGATACCACCGCCAAGTGATCAATATTGATTGTGGCGAATAGGACACATTATTTTAAAAAGTGAGCAACAAATACTTTGAGGAAATTATTAAGGATCAACTGATAGTTAGCGATTGCCGCCGCCCATCGACACCCACGACACCAGTGTAGTCACAAGTAAATCAATAAATATTTCACAACATCACATACAATTGATCTGACTCCGAGATAGGTAGCTCGAGCACCTGTGTTACGGATATCAGAATCAACAGTGAGATTACAAATATATACATATAATACTTTTCTATTGTAAATACATACTGTTAGCGGAACCTATGGTAGATTTCTGTAATTTCGTGACGTCACCAACCAACGCCTATAAATACGATCGCTGTTATGCGGTCGAGCATTTGCTCGAGAGACTCTGTGCGGTGAGGTTGTTGAATTGGTGATCGGCGCGATTTGCAGTAAGTCTATTTACTGGTCCTTGTCCTAGGTCATGTACTTGTGTACTAATTTTCTAGTTATGAAATAGAAATAAGAAATAGTTGTTTATATCAGATTGTCGGTTAATTTAAAACCATATTTGAAATAAAACTGTTTTTCGTTGCATAATTATTGTTTTTTTTTTTTAATTAATTTCACTCCTGGTTCCTAAAAATACTTATAATACATTGGGAAGACCCAGACCAATACAAACAGGAGCCCAATTCTCGAGCTCGTGATATTTATTTTCATACGACATTTATCACTAAAACATAGTTTTTTTGTATGGTTTTCAGGTGATATCCGCCATGTTTTCAAAATATCACGAGCATGAGAATTGGGCTCCAGACATGTTCATATGCACACAAATGTTTGTACGGCGATCGAACCCGCAACCCTTGGACCAAGGGCAGCGTTCACTACCACTGTTCCAAACGAGTCGTCAAAGTGTGCTGCCGACCTTTCCTCCCTCACGCATATTAAGCTACTTTTGATGCTGACCTATCAGTAGATTTTTTTTCTAAATCTGGTAAGTATTTTTTTACCAGATTTAGAAAAAAAAAATCGATTATTACACTAGAGATAATAGTAGTATTCCGGGCATAGTTCGTGGTAGGTATTTGAACCTCCCTTGAACATTAATTACTCACATAGCTGTAAAGCAGCTATAATCGTTGGAATGCCTGGTGCAGACTGGTAAAGGCTATTACATGACTAAAATTGTGTCGATAATCTTGAAACGTACATTTAAACGAGCTAACCTACATATATTTAAAAATAAATAAATATTCCACAACATCACATAATGACTCCGAGATAGGTAGCTCAAGCAGGTGCTTGAGCGTAACACAGTTGCTCGAGAGACTCTGTGCGGTGAGGTTGTTGAATTGGTGATCGGCGCGATTTGCAGTAAGTCTATTTACTGGTCCTTGTCCTAGGTCATGTACTTGTGTACTAATTTTCTAGTTATGAAATAGAAATAAGAAATAGTTGTTTATATCAGATTGTCGGTTAATTTAAAACCATATTTGAAATAAAACTGTTTTTTCGTTGCATAATTATTGTTTTTTTTTTTTAATTAATTTCACTCCTGGTTCCTAAAAATACTTATAATACATAGGGAAGACCCAGACCAATACAAACAGAAGCCCAATTCTCGAGCTCGTGATATTTATTTTCATACGACATTTATCACTATTACATAGTTTTTTTGTATGGTTTTCAGGTGATATCCGCCATGTTTTCAAAATATCACGAGCATGAGAATTGGGCTCCAGACATGTTCATATGCACACAAATGTTTGTACGGCGATCGAACCCGCAACCCTTGGACCAAGGGCAGCGTTCACTACCACTGTTCCAAACGAGTCGTCAAAGTGTGCTGCCGACCTTTCCTCCCTCACGCATATTAAGCTACTTTTGATGCTGACCTATCAGTAGATTTTTTTTCTAAATCTGGTAAGTATTTTTTTACCAGATTTAGAAAAAAAATCGATTATTACACTAGAATAATAGTAGTATTCCGGCATATTTCGTGGTAGGTATTTGAACACTCCCTTGAACTTAATTACTCACATAGCTGTAAAGCAGCTATAATCGTTGGAATGCCTGGTGCAGACTGGTAAAGGCTATTACAGACTAAATTGTGTCGAATAATCTTGAAAACGTACATTTAAACGAGGCTAACCTACATATATTTAAATAAATAAATATTCCACAACATCACATAATGACTCCGAGATAGGTAGCTCAAGGAGGTGCTTGAGCGTAACACAGGTGTGTTACGGATATCAGAATCAACAGTGTGATTACAAATATAGATACATATAATACTTTTCTTTTGTAAATACATACTTATAATAGATAGAAAACACCCAATACAAACAGACATGTTCATGCACACAAATGTTTGTACTGTGCGGGGGTCGAACCCGCTACCCTTGGACCAAAGGCAGTGTTCACTACCACTGTTCCAAACGGGTCGTCAAATTATATATTGCCTGCCTCGTTGGCGCAGTGCATCCCATTTTAAAGCGACGGCTTCGCTTGGGGTCCCGGGTTCGATTCGCTTCGTGCGGGTGTCTATGGGTAGCGGCAATTACCATCAGGTGATCCGTTTGATCGTCTGTCACATATCACATAAAAAAGTAGCGCAGCACATATTTGGTGGAAAAGAAAGAAGAAGTGTGCATCGCCCCTAAGCCCGTTTTCGCTTGGAAATTTTAGTGGAATGTGCAATACAAACACTTTCTCGTTATTCACCGCAGATTTTAATTGGAGGATAATAATAATAATTCTCACAACATCTCTTACGTTGACCTGTTTCCGTACTAAGTAGCTTAAGCACTTGTGTTACAGATATCAGACAACAGAGGAACACAAATATATACTTAAATACATATATTACACCCAGACACCGAACAAACACAAGTGTTCATCGCACGAATGTTTGTCCAGGGTGGGGATCGAAACCACGACCTTTGGCGTACGAGGATCCCATAAAGTATGTCTTGATACGTGCATTATAAAATAAATCTATGTTTTCGTATTTATGCGAAGCAACGAATTTCATTTTAAATCGAATAACGAATTTAATTTGACTGACTGGATGGCGCAATTGGTAGTGACCCTGCTTCTCACGCCAAAGGTCGTGGGTTCGATCCCCACCCTGGACAAACATTTGTGCGATGAACACTTGTGTTTGTTCAGTGTCTGGGTGTAATATATTTATTTAAGTATATATTTGTGTTCCTCTGTTGTCTGATATCTGTAACACAAGTGCTTAAGCTACTTAGTACGGAATCAGGTCAACGTATGAGATGTTGTGGGAATTATTATTATTATTATTATAATCGCCCACGTTTAAGATCATTAAAAAGCGAGGCAATTTTTTAAAGAGTTATTAGCGAGAAAACTACTTGTCCTTGAAGTTCAACTGGTTTTTCTGCATAATACGTGTATTGTGGTTCAAATCATTTTCGTAAAGTACCTAATTCAAGTATTCAAGTATTTATTTGCAATTACTCCTTTACATTGGTAGACCATTGGTAGCTCCACATATCAAACAAATAGAATCAAAAAAATAGTTGACGACCCGTTTGGAACAGTGGTAGTGAACGCTGCCTTTGGTCCAAGGGTTGCGGGTTCGATCCCCGCACAGTACAAACATAAGTATGTGTGCATGAACATGTCTGTTTGTATTAGTCTGGGTGTTTCTGTATAATATAAGTATATATTTACAAATGAAAAGTATTATATGTTATATATTTGTAATCCCACTGCTGGTTCTGATATCCGTAACACAGGTGATTTAGCTATCTCGGAGTCAGATTAATGTATGTGATTATGTGAAATATTCATATTTATTTTAATAGAGGTGAAGATAGGATAGGGACAAAAAACATATATTTACTTTTTTTATGATATAGGTGGCAGACGAGCAGACGGATCACCTGATGGTAAGCGATTACCGCCGCCCATGGACGCCTGCAACACCAGTGGTGTCACAAGTGCGCTGCTTACCTTTTAACCCCCCTTCCCCTGGATTGGGCCTCCGGTACCCTCACTCACGCAGCGAAACACAGCGCATGCACTGCTTCACACCGGTTTTCTGTGAGGACGTGGTATTACTTCGGTCGAGCCGGCCCATTCATGCCGAAGCGTGGCTCTCCCACTGTTAAAACTTGACATTACTTGACACATACGACATTTTTTATTACGAACACAAACAGCCCAAACAAAAAAATATAATAGGTAACTAAAAATAAAAGCGGTAATCAATAGGGAAGAAAATGTTAAAGTTGAGTCCACACCTGACAAAAATTTACGATAATATAATAAAAACGATTAAAAATGTTAAAAAAAATTAAAGTATAACATAAAAATCAATAAAATAATCCTCAGTTCAATTTCGATTTATAGCCACGGGAAGCCAGCTAGGGAAATATAACGTTAAAGGACCATCATACAAAAAGACGTAACCCCTATTCAAAATAAATGCTCTAGAAAACTACTCGTGCGTTCACCCGTTTCTAACATAAACCCGGCAATGGACATTAGTGGAATATAAACGTTAAACATTTACTATTATTCTACCTATAGTTTTCCGTCGATGAGTGGATTTGACAGCCATATATGCCATTGCCAACCACCGAACTGGCGTGATGCCAAATAACGTTATCGGACTGTAGCAGAACTATGGCTTTAGTGGATTTATCTAATCTTATTAAATAAATAAAATACCTTATAATAATATACTACGACATAGCCCACCGAATTGGCAAACTGAAGTGGCAGTGGGCTGGTCATATTAGCCGCAGAACTGACAGCCGTTGGAGCCGTAAAGTCCTTGAGTGGAGACCGCGACTCGGTAAGCGTAGTGTAGGACGCCCTGCGACAAGATGGGATGATGACATTCGAAGGCTGGCTGGTGTGGGCTGGATGAGAGTGGCCGAAAATCGGGAGCAGTGGCGTGCATTAGGGGAGACCTATGTCCAGCTGTGGACCAGTGTGGGTTGCTGATGATGATGATGAATAATATACTGTTTAAATTTCGAAAACGCTCCCACTTCAAAATGGCGTTGCATACACGGATATAACGCGACTGAAAATAGCACACCTTTATTATTGTTCTTACATTCTAATCTTTAGATATTCATTTATTCTAAGGGCATTTGTATCAGGCCTAATCTATACTATTGATTAAAAGGTAAATTCTGTAAACAAAGACAAGGTTTATAGATAAACCGAAAAAACTAAACGCTTAGGCGATGTAATCGACACCCAGCGCCATCTACCGGTACAATTTGGAACCGCCCCGAAACAAAGTGAGAGCGGGCCACTAGTAAATAAATAAAATAAAAATACGTGACAGCTGTTATTTAAAACATTTTTCGGCACTTTAGCTTGGACCAACGAATTCCATTTTATTTGCAAATTAAGGAAAGTTGTTGGATATTTTTAGGATTCCGTAGTCCATACAGCTTTTCCCGAATAATTCCAACGCGATGCAGCCGGCGTAAGCATTTTGACACAACACACCACTACGTATTTTGTTTTTACCCAACTTTCGTTTTCAGGAACAGTTTTTTCTTCTGTAAATAGATAAAATTTATTATATGTCTCATATTGTGCTATATGAAAATAAGAAGGTAATTTTCATATTATCAAATATCATATTATTGTTGTTAATTATGTCTATGAATGGATATGGATGGCGCAGTGGGTAGTGGGTCTGCGCAAGAGGTCCCGGGTTCCAGCATCGGGTCAGGCCAAAATTTGTACCTATGTTTTCTGTTAGAAATCCTTAGCGTAAAACCGAAGTCTGGTAGTTGACGGTATTGTGGCGGAAAGCACGTTAAGCCGTTGGTCCTCTCCGTTCGTGTAACGCTGGTGTCCCATCGGATTATGAGTGTAAAGGAATAGAGAGAGTGCACTTGTGTTTGCGCACACACATGTGCACTATAATATACCCTGCGTATGTAGGCGATCGTTGAGATTGGCCTCCGTAACCGTAACCTGATTGAAGGATATTATGTCGTATTATTACAAGTATTGCTCTCTGGTCAGTAACTACTACCGTTGGGTTAATTGGCCGGCCATAATCACAATTAAAGGCTTTGACTAGTCAGTCGAGCCAAACTACTGATAGCTGCACGGATACTGCATAATTTGACGTGTCTAATTAGCTGTGGTTGGATGCTTGATTAGTTGTATAAAATTAATCAAATCTGCAGTAGTACCTATTAATATCAATTACCCCTCATGTGATTGAGGGAAGGCCCGTGCCCCAGCAGTGGGGACTTAAATGGGCTGACGATGACCTATTAATAAAGAGATACTTTTTTCAGACGATCAAACGACAACGCGCAGACGACAGTCGTCAAACGCGCCGATGACGCGCGTTTCTCAAAATTCGAAATTCAAGGTCATAACCTAATCATTTGGTCCATTGTGCCGTCCATTAAATAATAAATATTACAAATTGATCTAATTCCGAGATAGGTAGCTCAAGCGCATGTGTTACGGATATCAGAACCAACAGCGGAATTACAAACTTAGATACTTTTCTTTTGTAAATACATACTTAAACTTAACTTAGTATAAATGCGTAATGTATGCTGATAATATTTCAGTAGTTACATATACCAAATATCAATAAAATCAATTATGAAACAGAAATAAACAATGCTATAACTTCAATAATACAATGGCTTCATAACAATAATTTAACTGTAAATGTAAGTAAAACTAACTTCATACAATTCGGAACAAATAGAACAAGCAAATCACATCTTAGTATTAAATACAATGGTCAAGACATACAGGAATTGACTGGTACGAAATTTTTAGGCATTAAGATTGATGATAAACTTGATTGGAAGGAATATATAGACTCTCTACGACATACATTGAACAGCTATGTTTATGTTTTAAGCAGACTGCGTAATACCTTAGCGCTTTCCACACTAGCAGCTTATCATGGCTACATATCACGTCTTTTGAGCTATGGACTTTTGGTTTGGGGCAATCCAGTTGACTCAAATAAATTGTTCATTGCTCAGAAAAGGTGTATTAGGGCAATATGCGGCAAAACTTCTCGTGGATCATGTAGGCCGCTGTTCAAATCTTTGTGCATTTTGCCCCTTCCTTCGCTTTACATCCTAGAAGTAGCAAATTTTGTAAAATGTAATATTAATCTCTTCAAAAAATCTAATTGTACATTTTCTAGAAATACCCAAGATCCCTTAAAGTTAGTTTATAATAACAGTTCAAATCTCAGCCACTATCTACGCCAATGTGATGCTATGTGTGTAAAAATATTTAATTATTTACCCAAACATTTAAAACTACTACCAATCCATGTATTTAAAAGAAAATTATGTGAATGGCTTAAAGAACATAATTTTTATTCTCTGGAAGATTTTTATAAAAGCAATAGTTTTAAGCTAGATTTGTGAGCACAAGAATTATTAAGTTTTATATAATGTTATGCTATTTGTGTTGTTCCTAAGTCTTTAATTTATTTAAATATTTTTCATTTTTGTAGCTATAAGTACCTAATTTTAATATTTGCATGCCATGTTTTGCAAAATATGCGGACAAATCTAAACAATGTTAACAACAAATGTAACGAACGAACAATTTAGAATAGAATAGAACATATTTTACGCAAATAAAATATATTCTACTCTATTCTAAAAAAAAACAGAATACACCCAGACCAATACAAACAGACATGTTCATGCACACAAATATAATTGTACTGTGCGGGGATCGAACCCGCAACCCTTGCACCAGAGGCAGCGTTCACTGCCACTGATCCAAACGGGTCGATTAATCAAGTGACGTTTTCTAGCATTTGGAGCTAATAATTTTCTGGAACAAAGTGATGGCGGACCACTAGTGATATACCACTAGTATAAAACCACTAGTAAAGAGAAAAGATTTGTATGTATGTTTTTCTTTGTCACCCGCATCTCACCCAAATACCGCCTGCTATAGGTCATAACTCATAAGTCTTCCCCAAAGTTGTATGTAACGAATAATCTCAAACAATGACCTGAATTCAAAAAAATATTTTCCTGCATCATCCATCGCTATCATAGAAAAAAAATAGAAAAGGTTTGAAAAATAGATTATAAGGGGAAATCGAGACACAGTTAATATTCGCGCAGACTCGTGCAAAATAATTTATTCTGCGTTACTTGGCACTAACGGTTGCCTTGCGATCCACCACAGCCGAAATATTGGAAATTTCCTCCCGCACTTAAAAAGAAAAATCTTTTTCACGAAGTTGGTTTAATATAAAAGCAGTCAGACATGAACCAGTCAATGTTTGTAAGGATTTAATAAACTTCAGACAGGATCCCGTGGGTTGCGTTATTTGATTTTACGAACTTCAAGTTTGTTCATCATAAAACTTTTCGGCCGTTTTTACTCCTTCTATAGGGATCTGTAGGCAGCAATAGCATTTTTTGTTGATGAAATATATAATTTGATTTGGGTGAAAATTAACCGCCATAGAAAATTGGCGTGAAGCAGCGTTTGTGCTGTGTTTCGCCGAGTAAGTAAGAGTTCCGGAAGTCCAATCCAGGGAAAATAAAAACAAAAAAAAGGGAAAAGGGGGGTTGCTTGTGACTTCACTGGTGTTGCGGGGTATCCATGTGGGTGGCGGAGTTTCTTACCATCAAGAGACCCGTCTTTATTTTTTTATGTGATAGGTGGACAGACGAGCGGATGGATCACCTGGTAGTAAGCGATTGCCACCGCCCATGGACACCCGCGAAACACACAAGTGCGCTGCCAACGTTAAAACCCCCCTTTCCTCCGGATTGGGCCTCCAGTACCGTCACGCAGCGAAACACAGCACAGTGCTGCTTCACGCCGGTTTTCTGTGAGGCCGTGAAATCACCCCGGTTGAGCCGGCCCATTCATGCCGAAGCGTGGCTCTCCCACTGTCTGCTCGTCTACCTTAGGTACATAGTCATACCTACATAGTAGTTATAATTTATGAATCTTATTTCTATAATATGCTCTAGTTCTTACAATGTATAGGAAAATATTCTTATCCATCACATATATGTGAACAGTTCGTGCGCGTAATTTTTAAGAACTTTATAGTGTAATAGGTGCGGGACCCGTCTGCATAAACTGGTAAGGTCTTCACATCTCTTTCCGAATTTAATATTAAAATGTTCAGCGTCTAAATCAGCTTTTGTTGCAAGTTTGGAAAAAACTTTTTTTCATTGAGTAAAAGGTATCTTTTACGTTTGATACTTACCTTTTTGGAGTCCAAGCATGCACCTCTAACTATTTCAATGTATGTATGTATGCGTAGCGTATTTATACCATTCACTCAACGCTGAGGGAAAAAATCGTGATGAAAACCTTACTTACTTACTCTGCTGGCTCAGTGACCCAAATAGAGTCTTGTCCTCCGAAACAAGAGCCTTGCCATTGATTGACCAGTAGCTCGCGCAGATCAGTCTCGACGTGACGTCCTTCCAGCGATACCTAGGTTGGCCAACTGGACGTTGGACCACGGGTCGGCCCTGGTATGCCCATATGGTATGGTATGGTGGTGAAGAAACCCACCCGTTTTAAATAGATAGTGTCTCAATTCAGGCTAATGTACAATTAGGTGCACCGCACACAGGCGGTACTTCTCGTCTGCGCAACGACTTATGCTTTACAAACCTCAAGTACATCCGTGCGCAGAATACTTCAGTCACCTTAGGGATGGATCCGCCAAGTATCAGCTTGCAGCTCTAGATTCTGTGGAAAAGCGTGCCAGAAGACTCGTTGGCGACGCAACTTTCAACAAGGTTAACTTACAAAGCCTCGCCCACCGTTGAAAAATAGGTGCATGACGATATTCTATTCACTTTGAAGAATGTGCGAAGGAGCTACATGAACTAGTTCCGCCGGCCCCATTCCATTATCGGGATACCAGGCGAAGACTGGGTTACCATCCCTATATGGTTGAAGTTCCAGCCACCCGCACTAATCGCTACGCAAACTCCTTTCTGATGCGTGGCCACCTTTGACCTCATCTTCACTGAACATCAGGTGAGATTGAGGTCAAATGCTTCATCATCATCATTTCAGCCAATAGACGTCCACTGCTGGACATAGGCTGCCCCCAATATTCTCTCCATACAGATCAGTCTTGTGCCGCCCGCATCCAATGGATTCCCGCAACCTTTACCAGATCATCGGTCCATCTTGTGGGGGGGCCTGCCATGGCCACGACTTCCTGTACGTGGCCTCCACTCCAGGACCTTTCCGCTCCATCGGCCGTCGGTTCTCTATCTACCCTGCCCATTGCCACTTGAGACATGCAATCATTTGGGCTATGTTTGACCTTAGTTCTCCTACGAATCTCATCATTTCTGATACGAGCAAAGAGACTCCGAGCATAGCCCTCTCCATTGCTATCTGGGTGACTCTGAGCCTTCTTAATCGTTGAGGTCAAATGCTTGTCTGTCGTATAATAAAATGTGCTAACAAAGCTGTCTACTGCCCGTAGCCTATGCAACATAGCGACCAGACCCTTCGCTTACTTTACAAAATGATCAACACTACGCCATGCCTCCCTAAAATCCGAATATCGTGAGATTGCTCGGAGGAATGCGACCACAAGTTGAAATTCGGTCCCGGCTGCTAGAGGGTCCGGACCGAATCCTAAACCAGATTTCGGCCGAATTCCATCCTGCCAAACCAGCGATGAGATGCGGAATATCAAGACGCATAGTTGGTCCTGAGGTATCAGGAATAATCTAGGTAGAAATAACTAACTATACTAATATCGCGTTCAATTTGTATCTCAGAGGTGTGCCGTTGTTAAAAAGAACTTTCCACGGTACACCCGGTGGTCACAGGAGGTGTACGGTGGTAAATAGGGGATATCAGCGTTGGTTCAGTGACATCATAACGTTCTCCGAACGATTACGGCTAAGGCAGCCAATCTCAACGATCGGCTACTTACGCAGGATATACATATTATAGTGCTCAAGTGTGTGCGCAAACACAAGTGCACTCTTCATTCCTTTGCTCTCATATTCCGTTGGGATACCAGTGCGACACGAACGGAGAGGGATCGGGCGCACGAGGCACGGGGGTACAAGACCGTCATCTTCTAGACTCCGGGCTGACACTGAGAATTTTCTTAACAGAAAAACTATTGAAAAATTTCGCCCGACCCGGGGATCGAACCCGGGACCTCGAGCGCAGTCGACGCTTTAAAATTCAACGGACTACCCACTGCGCAAAACAGGTAATCATACGAGTATAGTGGACTAAGGGAGCTGCCACACTGGCAGATTGCGAGAGTTTTCAAAGCGTTGCGACGCAGCGAATACGTCGCGGCTGCGTAGCGTTCACGCCGCGGATGCGCAACGGATGCGCGACGGATTCGCCGCGGAGATAAATCTGAATGCCATTGTTTTTTGTGGCGGCCACTGCGTCGTAGCTCCTGGGCTCCTAATATTAAATCAAAAACAGTTTGTTTTAACATTTTTGTAAGTTCAACCCTTAAGGGAGTAAAAAAGGGATTGAAATTTGTATGATAGTCGTCTTTGATATTAGGAACGTGACAATTTGTACGAATACGTATAATTTGAAATAAACAAGAATTCACTTCAACTTTTTTGGAAAATCGCCCTTTGAAGGGGTGAAATTGAGGGTGAAATGCAGTATGGGGGTTTGCTAATCAATAAAGTAAGAAACTTAAAATTAAAGTTTGGGCACGGGTTTTGAATAAAAAAGTGACTTTTAAACTTTCAACCCTTAAGGGGTGGGGCAGGGTTGAAGTTTGAATGAAGACTTTTGTAATAAAGACTAAAACTGCGTAAATAACGCCGCAGGCGCAGTCTAGTTTTTATATTTACTTTGGGATAGCTGTATAAATTCGCTCAACCAATTGACAGCCCATTATCACGGTTTCTACGCCCTGCCAATTACGCCCGAACCTACACATTGAACCTACACTAAGAAGCTACAGGATGTAGCTTTATTAAGGAAATAAATGTACGCCTATAGTTGGGCCAATATAAAAGGCCACATTTGACACTTCAACAAAATTCGACAACGTAACCTTGTAACAACGGTCATTGAATTTAATAATCTTTCTATTTTAAAAAGCACAATAACTTAACTTTTTAAAATTATGTTTGCATTTATTTATTTCAATAAAGACATAAAAAATAATTTCAGTATTTAATTTCTGCGTTAAACTATTTATAATCTTATTAAACATTTACTTTTCTAGAGAATTGAGCGTTAGTACAATGTAGTGTGTCAACCCATTTTCTTTTTAAACTCTAGTGATGTACGCCAAATAATCGAACGAATTCAGGAATATTCATACATAAATGAAAAGCTACATTCTGATTGAAATAAAACGTATTATTCTCTTGTTTAAAAATAAAAATACATTAATAACTTTGTAAAAACTTTGTGTGCTTTAGATTTTATTTCTTTTACTAAAAATAAATAAAATCTATGGCACACAATAACGTATAAGCTCTTTGATTTCGATGAAAATGAAATAAACTGGCCGCGGGTCGATATCTAGGATCAGTACCTTCTTTCCTCTTTCTTATCAATAATTTTAATTGACATTTCTCCAAATAAAAGTACTTACTAATAACTTATTTTCCATTATTATAGTATTCGATTCACGTGGCTCGACCGGAGTGATACCACTGCCTCACAGAAGACCGGCGTGAAGCGGCGCCTGCGCTGTGTTTCGCCGTGTGAGTGAGGTTACCGGAAGCCCAATGGGGGGTAAGGGGAAAAGGTTGGCAGCGCACTTGTGACTCCACTGGTGTTGCGGGTGTCCATGGGCGGCGGAATTGCTTACCATCAGGTGATCCGTCTGCTCGTCTGCCACCTCTCATATAAAAAAAAACAAAAACGTTTATTTGTAAAATCGATTAAAGTGAATAATCGATATGTACTATATCGATTATTCACTTTAATCGAATTTTTTGGTAGGTTGTTTCTCTATGAATCTAAGATTTAGAAACGTCAAATGCGTCTCATTAGCTTGGCTCAACTATAAATTAGAAAAGCTTTTTACGGGATTGCTTCCATGTACCTTATTTTAGAGTTCCGTATATTTTGGCGCTGTTGCACGGGCATATGGTCACGGTGTGTGACTTCACTGAGCACTATATGGCCATAATTTATGATCATCAATCCACATTAGGCAAGCATGGTGATTAAACCTAATCCCATCATAGTAGCGATACCTTGATTTATACGATGGAGGCCTTTGCGCTGCAGTGGGACAGTTAAGGTGACGGGTAGGGCACAGTAGCGACGCCAATCGATTTTAATTTTTAGCTTCTAAACCGGATCCATTTTGAACAATTTCGGGGTTACAACCTCTCGGCAGACACTTATACTATTTATTGAATAACTATGCACAAATGTTGGGTCCGTTTTTGTACGCGAAAAAATAATTCACGCAAAAGTGGCCGCTTTTGGCGTAAATCAATTTTTCGCGTGCGCGTACGTTTCGATACTGTATATCTTATGATTGGTAGGAGTAGGAGAGCAGAATATCAGTAGGAGAACATCGTGATCAGAACTATACCCACTCTTTACTATTAAAAATATTTTTACACCTTTTTAACGATCAGGCTACGGCCTTCACCTTTAGGGAATAAAATAAAAATCATCTAGATGTTGAGATACAGGCAGATGGATGCGAATTTTATCCCATTCATCATCGTTTACCTCAAATGAGTTATTGGGTTGAAATAAGAAACAGCTTTATTTATAACCGTGTTTTCACGGTTTGTTTCCTACTATATTTTTGTATTATTTATTTTTAACCATCAATTATTGTTCTTCTTTTCATTTGTTTTATCTCTCAACAAAAAAGGTTTTTGTGAATTCTGTGTAGGTGGAGGTTGACGTACATTATTATACATATGTATACTGTGGTGATGTGCTCATTTATAATGGGCCGGCTCGACCGGAGTGATACCACGGCCGCATAGAAAACCGGCGTGAAGCAGCACTGTGCTGTGTTTCGCTGCGTGAGTGAGGGTACCGGAGGCCTTATCCGGAGGAAGAGGGATTTAAATGATGGCAGCGCACTTGTGACTCCACTGGTGTCGCGAGTGTCCATGGGTTGCGGCAGTCGCTTACCATCAGGTGATCAGTCTGCTCGTCTGCCACCTATCACATAGACAAAAAAACTTAACTTAAAGTAATAATTTAAAATATCTATGATCTATCTATCTTTAATTCTCTAGAGGAAGATAAAAAAAAATCTGCGCAAAAAAAACCGCCTTCAATAATCACGAACTGAAAAGAGTTAAATAATATTTTAATCACTTTATACACTTCAAATAGGTAACATTTTACTATTATTATTTATTTATTTGTTACTAAACTTACAAATTTAGTTTACAAATTACGCTTGATCGGTTGAGTCTTAACACAATAGGGTATATAATTCTAAACCAAATCAAGAAAATACTTTCTTAGTTTGTTTCTAAATATATTTTTGACTGGTTCCCGTCGAATGGCAGGCTATTAAGAAGATATGGTAGTCTTTTTTTCAACGTTCTATCTCCAAAGTAGTTATGTACATGAAAGTTGCCAGCCGACATCGAGCGAGTACCTATACTATGCTTAACCAACGTTATATTACGCTCCCGAGTGTTAAAATTGTTTATAGCTAATAAATATCTATGTTGTAAGCTAACCGGGAGTATCTTACAAATCTTAAACAATTTTGTGTAATCAACTTTACATTTAGCTTTATAACAGTACACTCGAGTAAAGGTTTTACCGAAGTCGGCGCTCAATTGCTATCTTGTAATTGAATACCTATTTGAAGCGTATAAAGAAATTAAAATATAATTTTACACTTTTCAGTTCGTAGTTATTGAAGGCGGTTTTTTTCAAGCTTTTTAGTGTCTAAAACACACTAAAAAGACCTTTTTGAAAATTTGAGGGTTATATATATATAAAAAATTCGACGTATATATATATACATCGAATTTTCACTCTTTTTTTTAAGTCTGTTAAAAACAGTATTAAAAATCCGCTAGATTGGTTGTCTAGTCAAATCGACATTTTGACAGATCACGTTTAAAAATTACCAATCACATTGTATATGGACCTCACTCCTATAGTAGTCCATCTAGCGGATTTTTCACACGCGAAAACCCTCAATTGGTTTTTTTCTTTGTCCTTACCGACTACGTCCTTAGGAGGAGGCAAATTTTTTGAGCGTGTGTGTGGCGTCTAAATTTATTGCCATGTCACTAGATGATAGAAAGAACGGCACCGTAAGGCGCGACGCCCACACGAGAGTCGACTCGAGGCGAAGGCGCAGCGTGTAGCGAGGCGTTGAGCGGCGCAGTCGCAGTGTGTAGAGTCAATCGCAGTGTGCTTCCTTCTCATTTTAATGCTCCCATACGCAAGAAACGAAATGACAAAATGGCGGTCGTCGTCGTCCCCCCACCTCGACTCCCCTCGCCCCGACATGCCTCAACGCGACTCCGCACTTATGTAAGCGCACTGTGATTATTTTTTTAAGAGAACCTAGATGCGGCGCGCTGCTTATGCACCCGCGCCTCGACTCGACTCTTGTGTGGGCGTCACTCCTAAGTCTATGGACAATATTTAAGACAAATAAAGAGAGGCTCTTAGCGTATCCGGATACAAATGACGGTTCTCGCGTCATCCCGGCTTAGGGCGGGCTTATCGCGCATGTTAAGCTGTCTGAATGGCTGACGAAGAATTATTTATAAGAGCTCGCGTGTCATTAATCCTTGCACACATTCCACTACATTATGTACTTGTACCCTGTCTACTTCCATTCATTCCTTTATATTGAAATAGAATGAAATAGAAAAACGTTTGTTTGGCACCAAAAATACAATTGATACATATTACAATTTAGAGAATCTTATACAATAACAAGGTATTTGACTAAGCTCGAGATTTTACAAATTAAAATATAGGTAAATATGTGCCAATAGCAAAAATTCTCAATTAAAAATATAACGTCTAGACGGTTTTATGGTCATTCAAATATTCATGGGCAAGTCCATTTTAAAAGTATGAAATTATTAATAAATAATTATACCATTGATAGGCAAGTAAACTTTAAGTCTTAAATTTACGAAATATTTACATAGCAATCGATAACTTTTGTTAAGAAACCATTTTCATAAACGCATTATTTCATATAGCTATCGAACAAAGCTATCGCGCGATGCGCACAAACTAGTGAGGGCTGACGTCACGCCTCGCGTCGCTGATTATATGGAGCGTTTTGGGCAAGTTTATTTTAAGTGATTTTCAAATTGTCCAATCTCGAAAAGTTTCCAAGCTAACAAATCCATTCTTTCACCGATGTTTACACTTTTGAGGGATTCTTATATTACCAACAAGAGAAAAAAATAGGACGCAAGCCTATTCCCCTGTCTAAGGGTTGCGAAGGTCAGACGGTAGCTTCATTGTAATAATGATGCAAACTTACCCAGGGCTCTGAAGCGACAGTTTTGAACGTATCTGGGAATTACAAGATGAGGACGAAATATAACATTGGAAAACCATTAGGTATTTCTCACATTTGCATCACCATAATCATGAAATGTATAGAATTTTATCCAATTTAATTTTGTTCCAATCATTCTGGAATCTAATCTCTCAGGATTCTTCCATCCAATATTCGCTGTCAACAAAATTTCAGCGGCAATCAGTATTGCAAATTTCTCTTCGTGGAAGTAGCTCATTCAAGGTCAATGTTCAAGGGAGAATTATTGTAAGATAATATTTTTAAGGCTTTGAGGATATTTTGAGGATACTGATAATAACACATCGCAACGCAACGTGATGTGGAAACTTTAGCATATTTCTGATACTTTAAACTACACGGTAGGTACTAATATTGTTATATCATGTTCTATTTGTGGAAAGGACATTGCCAGGGTTTGGTCCAAATACTGCCCAGACATGGGAGTACCTGCAACTGGTTATTTAGCTTAGTAGTAAATAAATATTTTAAAAAATCGGCCCTAGGTGTAGCAAACCGACCTCTTTAAGTTAATCATTTTATTTTCGTTTTTATTTTGTTCTCAATGTGACGTTTTTTTTATAATTGTCATTGATTTGGTTTGGTGCAAACGGTACGTAAATATATTTTATTTCTATATTTTTATTGATTTCTTGCTATTTTTACCCATCTCCCTCGCTCGCTAACACTAGGGTTGTCACATTATTAAATATTTTGTTTTTAAGATTTATGTTGTTATTAAGGCAATATAATCGATTATTTTCTAATTCTTTTCACGCCTCGGCAGCACTTGGTCCGAAGCCCATACAAAAACTGGCAATAGCCTTTGAAATTAACATAAGGTTGAATACTGTCCTACATATTTGAAAATTTGTCTCAGCATTTTGGTTCGCGCTTTTCATAAGGGGGTCCCGGGTTCGAATCCTAGCATGCACCACAGCAGGAGGGGATCGATTATTCATTCCTAACAAAATCAATTCATCACGGATCTATCTAAGAGTAGATGTTCCAAATGATTCAAATGTAGCGTTACTTTGTTCCGCAACTTTGCACAGATCTAGATTCAATTGTTCAAATCTTTTGAAAGATACGTTTTTTTTCGAGGTCTACTAAGATTAACATTTAAAAGTTTGTCTATAAATTTCCCTCATAAAATAAAATGTGATGCACAGGTAAAAAGAGGTTGAAAGTGAGGACCAACTAAATAGCAATGTATACATACGAGGCAGTTGATCTGGTTCCCCTGCCTATAGTCATGAAGGTCATGAAGATTAGAAATGTTGCATCATCAGTTGTGTCCAAAGCCGTTGCTTCAGAGCCAGGGGACCTACCTACGCTTGGACCATTATCTAGGATTTTAGAAATCTGGTATTTACCAAAACCTACCAAATCCTAGGATATGGTCCAAATCAGACTTGCCCTACATTCTAGCCATGGGAAAGCCACGCTTCAGTATGAATGGGCAGGCTCGACCGGAGTCCTACCACGGCCTCATAGAAAACCGACGTGGAGCAACACTGTGCTGTGTTTCGCTGCGTGAGTGAGGGTACCGATGGCCCAATTCAGGGAAAAGAAGGGTTTGAAGGTTGGCAGAGCACTTGGGACTCTATTGGTGTCGCGTGTGTCCAAGGGCGGTGGCAATCGCTTACCATCAGGATGCTCGTAAAACATTAAAAAGCAGACAACCATAGTGTATTCACAATATAACAAGATACTGTAGTAACAATTCTCTGACGTTGAGTTACTACAATCTCTCTTACTTCATCCGATTTTCAACACAAGGGTGCCTCGAGACATACGCCTAAATTCCTGTGGGCGAGATGCCTCCATTTCCGAAGTAAAAAAAATTCCAAGCGATTTTTCAAACTCGGATAGAGCAAGCCAGCTGATAAGTAATTTCATGGTCCCGTAAATTTTGGCCGCGCAGCCGTCGTGTGCGCTGTATCGAGAGTGACGCCTACGTTGTAATTAGACGCCTGCGGGCTTCCGTGCAAGGATCATTGACTTCTCCACTTCTTTGATAGGCACAGACAGTCACAGGTGGAGTACCGATTTACACCGTGGGAGAGCCACGCTTCGCCATGAATGGGCCGGCCGGAGTGATACCATGGCCCCACGGAAAACCGGTGTGAAGCATTACTGTGCTGTTTCGCTGCGTGAGTGAAGGTATCGGAGGCCCAAACCGGGGGAAAGGGTGGTTTAAAGGTTGGCAGCGCACTTGTGACTCCACATGTCGCGGGTGTCTATGGGCGGCGGCAATCACTTACCATCAGGTGATTCGTCTACTCGTCTGCCATCTATCACATAAACTGCATTGCACCAGCAGGAGCTGGATAAGAAAGTAAAAAAAATAGCTAAAGGTCGATCAGAGTGGCGAACATTTAAAGAGTTATATGTCCAGCAGTGGATTGCAATATGCTGATGATGATGATGACAGCCACACATCATCATCATGATCATCATTTCATCCAATAGATGTCCACTGCTGGACATAGGCCTCCCCTAATGTTCTCCACACAGATCGGTCCTGTGCCGCCCGCACCCAATCGATACCCGTGGAAGAGCTACGCTTCGGCAAAAATACGCCGGTGCGACTGGAGAGATACCACAGACAATTGGCGTGAAGCAGCGCCTGCGCTGTGTTTAGCCGAGTGAGAGAGAGTACCGGAGACGCGATTCGGGGCGAAGCGAAGAGGAAAAGTTTGGCGGCGCACTTATGATTCCCCAACTGCTTGGCATCGGGTAATGGGCACTGCTCATCTGCTTCCTATCACATGAAATGTGATGATGAGATGTGGTGATGAGTTACCATCATATTACCTCCCTTTCCCATAAAACACACCTTTTTTTCTATCTTAATCGGTCCCTTAAGTGTTATGGAACGTGACCCCCCCCCCCCCCCCCGCAAATTTTCAAATTCGTCAGCGATCAATTGTCGCCAGTTGTTACGTTGTCACGATCTTACGCAGCTCTATATGCCTCACGGAACGACTCTAACTCATGAGAGTGTCGGACTATCGGACGTGGTCTCTTGCCAGTTCTTTTCCCGGTTAGGATCGCTCTTTCTATACAATCCGGTGGCTTCCGCACTATATGCCGAGAGTATCGTAGTCGTCGTTTTAGAATTATAGCTAAGAGACGTTTTTTGATTCCTAATTGTCTTAAGGATTTGTGCGGAATGCGGTCCAGGGTATCCTGAGCAAGCGACGCCAGCACCAGATTTCGAAGGCGTTTATTCTGTGCATGTCCGCTGATTTGATCGTCCAGGTCTCACAAAAAACCAAGGTTCTGACAAGTTGTAATTTAGTCTTGCGTCGAATGTTGCTGGAAAATACTTATAGTTGTAAAATATTTGAAGCTAAGACTAATAAATATCAAACGGAGCGTCGTGATATCCAAGTTTCACTTAAAAGGCGACACTTCGCGTTTTTATAAAGGGACAAAATAAAAACGAATTTGCAATTCATAGCAAAGACTTCCTGTACAGTCTATTTCTAATATAAATTCGCAAACTTGATCGGATATTCATGGCCCGCGCGTGCCGGGTAAATTACTCCAATGCCAAAGCATCTACAGATTCCACTGCGCTTTGCACTATGATGACTTTGGTGGTAGTTTAGCTAGCTAGTATTCGTATATTATATCACATAGTATAAACCAATTCGCTTTCTTTAGAATAGTTAGTTAGTGCGTGTGCGTGTGCATGTGCGTGTGTGTGTGTGTGTGTGTGTGTGTAAGAGAGAGATATAGAGAGAAAGTGTGTGTAGCTAAGTGTTTGGGTGTATAAGTTGATGGGTATTTGAGTGTATGAGTGCATATGCGGGGGAAAGGCAATGCTGATGCCTGTATGCCCTACGGATTATATGCCTTGGGGTCGGTTCAGCAAATTCTCACATATAAGTTTTTTACCTCATCGTATTTGAGTGTAGTTAGCCATATCACAACGGTATTCTTCCAGAGAATACTGTGGGTTTCTCGCGGAACATTCTACTACATACCTCAGTTCTGTGCAACGGCATGGCACGGCTACGACTTACTTACTTACGAAGGCCGGCAACACATCAGGGATCTCTCTGATTTCGCAGATGTTCATGAGCGGCGTTGATTACTTTCGTTTGACGCCTCTAGCATAAAAAAAATGTGTGTAACTTATTTTAAAACAATATAAAGTCGCTTTCGCTGTCTGTCCCTATGTATGGTTAGATCTTTAACTGACGCAACGAATTTTGGTGCAGTTCTTTGATAGATAGAATAGTTTCAATGTTTCCAAATATAATTATAATATAATAATTACATGCATAATATAGCATCCGTGCGAAGCCTGGGCAGGTCGCTAGTAATCCTATATAAACAAATTCATGCGCCATACATTGCGTTGACATGACTCGGTCTATTATAGCATTTATATTGTAGATATCAGACATCAGAGGAATTACAAATGTAATAAGTAAATATGTACATCATAACACCAAGACATTAAACAATGATTTCATCACACGAATGTTTATCTAGGATGAGTGTCGAAAACACATTATTTGGCGTATGAGCCAGGGTCACTCCAGATGCGTCTTCGGGCCATTAATATCTACTCGCATACTGGTCATACTCGTATAAGATTTCGAGAAGAGAAGAGAGAGAAGACACAAATTCATCTCAAATAATACAAAATAATTTAAGGTAGGTACACTAAATTAGCGAAATACAATATTTAATGGAAATAATGTTACAAATATTTAACCACGTGCTTAATTTTTATTCAAATCTAGTCATACCAATTTTCTTCGCAGTTTATTTAAATGAAATTAAATCATTTTTTGACTTAGGAAAATGTGCTGCCCCACTGCTATTTAAAAATATTTACAAACATTTTCTAATATCAATACATTCAGTAACTAATTTTAGGAGTTGTTACATTCTGATAGGAATTGTTAGATGGTTACTCCTACACTGATGGTTCTTTTTTACAAACATTTGAATTGGATTGAAATTGAATTGCGGAATTTCCGCATTCCCTGCTGCGGTCTTGTTTACAAACAAATAATAACAAATGTTTTATTATATAATATGTTAACTAGTTTAGAAATGTAAATGTACGAGTATATGTATTACTTACATTATCTAACATGAAAATATTTTCTAACACTGTGATCGTATGTTTCTAAAGAAATGTTGACTAACGTTTGTAAATATTTTTAAACAACAGTATAATTTTAAAAATAATTTCCAAACGAGCTTGTACAAAGAGTGTTTCTCTTAAATTCGCAAACATAATCGGATATTCATAGCGCGCTCCGTCCCGCAAATTACCCACTAAATGCGGCCATCTTTAGATTTCCGTTGCACTTTGCGCTATGATTACTTTCAGAATGTTAGCAAATTTAATTTAATATTCATAACTTAACAAATTACTTTGGAAAAAACAATAGGCCTTCTGACTAAAACGAGATCTAAGACGGTTCCTGAGTCCACAAGGAACCCGTAGCTTCGTCATGTTATGGACTAATGGTCTTGTATAAAGACGTATTACTTAGACTAAACCTTTTGAAATAAAATTTTAACGTTGATTAAAATAACTTTTTAGCTGTAAATGTTTTGTTCGATCCGCCGGGGTGATGACGCGGTTAGAGGACATGCTTGCAAATAAAACATAAAATATCCACTTACCCCAAAACCCTCCCCTCTGAGGCCCATAAATTATGTAAAAACCAACCCCCTACCCCCAAAGACATAAAAACCCACTTACAATTACACTAAATTCATTCTACTAACAATAACCATGCATGACTGCCTAAACTTAAGCTATTGTAATTTTATTTTATTTAATTTTGTCGCGGAGAAAATTTAAAAATTTTGTAACCTTTAAAAAGGAATAAGCACAAAAAAGGCACGGAACCAGTGTCCGTGGAATTCAATGTATACTAAAAAAAAAGTTTTGTTCTTTTATCGTAAAATTAAGATAAGGCTATTTTGTAAAAACGTGTGGACAGAAAAAGGTTAGGTACATAGACATGTTTACTACAGTGGTTAGTGAAGCTCTAGGGTTTCACAAGTGCGCTGCCAATCTTTAAACTCCTCTTCCCCCTAGTATTGGAATTCCGATACCCTTACTCACTCAAAGAAACACAGAAGCGAAGCTCTTCCAAAGTCTGTTGACAAAAAAGATATTTATATTGGGTCTACAAAGAACAAATTGATTTTTTCATATTTAAAACGAAACACGAACGCCTTATGTACTTATGTAGTAGATGCTCAAGAAATCTTTACATATGCAATATCCTTTGCATTTACATAAAACTTTCCCGGGAAATGTAGAAAATTGCAACGGATTTTAATAAAAAAGGACCCAAGCGAAATTTCTCTGTCACGAGGTTCCCGCTGAATTCTTGCTCCCAAAATCAGAGGGTGGTATCCCGAGAGAATGGCTGGAATTTCGGAGTGTTGGTGCTGCGGCTTTGTCATGTTAAAACTTTGGCCACACGCAGTTTAGAAGCAAATATATGCAGGAAAATGACCAGAAAAATCTAAATTTGGTTGGGTCCCCAAGAGCATCAAATTGACTTTTAGTTTTAATATTAGAATACTAGGATATTCGGAAAACTCTAGCTATATTTTAAAGGTTCTGTTACTCAATGTACTCGACAAAATTCTGAAGAAAGATAAACACATGACTTATTCATAAACACAAACGACGCAACAGCAAACTGGCTGCTAAATACAAAAATAAATAAAATTGACAAAAAACAATATGGTCTAATTCATAAATGATTGTTAAACCTTTGTTTTTTTTTATATGAGAGGTGGCAGACGAGCAGACGGATCACCTAATGGTAAGCAATTCCGCCGCCCATTGACACCCGCAACACCAGTAGAGTCACAAGTGCGCTGCCAACCTTTTCCCCTTCCCCCATTGGGCCTCCGGTAACCTCACTCACACGGCGAAACACAGCGCAGGCGCTGCTTCACGCCGGTCTTCTGTGAGGCAGTGGTACCATACATTTAAAATAATATTTAACGTTTTCTGTAATAATATATGACACATATATCAGTTTTTATTCTATTTTCGAAAAATGTGAATTATTTTTTTATTAAAAACGGCAAAGCTGCTTTATAACTATAAACTTTAAATTATTCCTTTAGTTTAAGTAGATGATAAGTCTTTTAAGTTCTAAAGATTGTTCAATAAATTTTATTTATTTATTTATAACACCTTTATGGCTAACAAATGGTTATTGAACGTTAATGAATAAACGTTAATGAAATTTGGAAGGTAAATTGCGGTTTACGTATTAAAAAATACTACGTACTAGATCTAGTTCAAACCCAAAATGGGTTGTTAGTTTTCATATCTTATTTTTTTTAAGTTTTATAATTCTTTACAATAGAATTTAGAGGGGGAGGAGACACAAATTTTACTAATTTGGGAGCGTCTCTAAGAAGTATTAAGTTTAGAAAAAAAAATTAGAAACCTCAACATCATTTTTAACCACACTGATGGTTTTGACAGTGATCTATTGTGTATACCTATATTTAAGATCTTATAATGTACACTGTGAAATGCAAATAAAATATTGAGTATTGAGTATTAATGAAAAAAAAAAAATTGAGTTTCAGTTCTAAGTATGGGGACCCAAAAACATTGTGTAAAAATCGTAATGCGGTTAACAAAATACTTCTATTTACCAAGTTTCAATAGTAAAATTCTTATAGTTTCGTAGAATATACATATGCATTGCTAATGAAATGACGTTTCTAAAAGTTTATAATCCACCCGAATGGAGAAGCTTTGGTAATTTTTATTGGAGTATTCTACTGAAGCAACGTAACATTCACAAAGAAATGGACTGATTCGGTCTGCTGGTGGCACCCTCATTAGCGCTTTTGGTAACGTTGACCTGAATTTAATTCTCACTGAAACCAAAGTGAACAGAGTAATGTAACACACTATTACGAGTAATAAGGATTAAAGGGTATTTGGAGCCAAAATGAGGAAGCTACGTAGTAAAGGATCTATTTATCGGATGGAAAGTATTGTAGAGATAATGATTTTGAACGTGTAACTATTCAGTTGGTCTGGTTCCCCTGTTTGAAAAGGTTAAAGATCAGTCGCTTCATTGTAATTTCCTCCTTAAATCCTGGATCATGGTCCAACCGGTCCCCAGAATCCGAAGCGACAGATTTTTTTTATATGCTTATATTAAATGGGGTTACACTTGACCTCATCTCACATGATTTGGACGCAACTGAGATTTACACGCTAAGATGAAGATCTTTTGTACATGAAGTTTTTTCACTGGAGCCCAATTCTCGTGCTCGTGATATTTTGAAAACATGGCGGATATCACCTGAAAACCATACAAAAAACCGGCCAAGTGCGAGTCTGACTCGCGCACCGAGGGTTCCGCCGGTATCTTTTGATTGCGTTAACTTTTGTTTGATTTTTTCACAGCTTAAAGGGACAGTAGACCTAGGTATTTGGCATAAATTTCAATTTGATACCTTTATTCGTTCGTGAGAAATAAAGTAGTAAATTTCATTTTATTAAAATATTTTTATTATTTTATATAACTAAAAAATATGATTTTCGCAATTTTTCCTATATTTGCATTATATGACAATGCTTCATGCCAAATGTCAAGATTCTGAGTTTACGGGAAGTACCCTGTAGGTTTTGATTCCTTTGCGAGTGTCGAAAATTTGACGAAAATATCGATATAATCGGCTGTATCTTTTGATTGCGTTGGCTTAGAAGTTTGATTTTTTCACAGCTTCAAGGGACAGTAGACCTGAGCAATTGATATAAATTTCAGCTTCATACCTCCACGCGTTCCTGAGAAAAAGGGTCTTGACAGACGGACGGACGGACGGACAACAAAGTGATCCTATAAGGGTTCCGTTTTTTCCTTTTGAGGTACGGAACCCTAAAAACTATGTTTTAGTGATATATGTCGTATGATAATAAATGTCACGAGCACGAGAATTGGGCTCCTGATCATCATCTTAGCGTGCCATTCTCAGTTGCTTCCAAAGCTGACGCTTTGGAGCCCAGGTTACACAGGTTATTGCTTTTTTTTTCATAATACACTGATTACTAAACCTAGACCAAAAGCGAGATGACCTCAAGGCGCACCCATCTGCATCTATCCCCTATTATTACAATGGTGGTGTGTTGACGTGCTCCCTTTGTGGTCGCACGTTCAGCGCTAAGGTTGGCTACGCCAGTCACTGGAGAGCACACCAGAGGGCAAGAAATTCTTAGTCCCAAATAAACATCGATGATTGTTATACAAAGTGATCACTGTAGCCGAAATCGGCTGGGAAGGCATCATCAACATCATCAAAACCAAATAGACGTTAACTAAATTTACATTTTAGTTAACGACTATTTATTACTCCACACAACAGGGAAATTTTCGGGAAGAGATAGCTCTTCCCGAAAATTCCTGTTGTAGCAATTAAATTGAACATCCCCCACAATATGCCGGGGGAATTTGTATTATGTTTGCTGTCCTATAATTACTGCTTTTATCAGGCGAATGTAATCTGGCCGCTCAATATTTGAATCAAATATTGGCAAAGAGAATTTCGCACTTGATCGGTTATGCTTGGTATTGTTTTGGGGCTTTTACACTTTATTGGTCTTTTGACTTTTTTGGTTCGCGCTCGGCTCGCTTTGGCGGACGGACGTGCAACGCGTACGCTCCCGTGTAATATTTTTTTACAGTGGGAATATTGCTGATTTTCCAGCTTTGTAGTGTATGTTTGCTATCGTGCAGCTGTGCAGTGTTTGTGCGTGGTATTGGTGCAGTGAAAAGTGAAAATCTTACGTAGTTTTTCCTGGTTTTGTTCGAACCACGTGTTGGGTAGCACGTGATTCCTGTTTCACTGACATTTTCGGAATTAAAATTTCAAACTAGTAATCTGGGGGTCTAATTTGAAGTTAACTTTGAGACTCAACCAAACGTATTTGACGACGTTTCCTAATTTGAAGTGAACATTGCGTCGGTTGAACTCAACCGAAACTCTTTTGACACATCTCGCCTCAAACCCTAATTTGAAGACGCCAATGCTCAACCAAATTATCGAATTTGACATTTCTTGTCTCGCGTCTTTATGTCAAAATTCACGATAGCTCGAAAGGTGTTTTGGTTCGGTTGAATGGATTTATGGTGTATTAAAAAAGGATCTTTATGTCTTTGTAGATAAGGTCCAATGACTTACATATCAATAAAGATTAGTTTAAAGCGGAGTTTCTTGGTATAAAATGTTAAAATTGCTATACCTATATAGATGATTATGAATACATAGGTACTTAGGTACTTTTAATGCTTAATCAAAGTTTTCATGTATGAATCTCAGTACTTACGTTTAAATATGTAAATTAATTTACATTAAGTGCCTATTTACCTACTTACTGAGAATTTTTGTAGATTTATGCCAGTGAGAATATGTATGGTAGGTAGTTCAATGATTTATGCAGATTTAAGTAAGTAAGTATACTAAGTACCTACCTAGTGGTGTAGGCTTCTTATAGATAAACTAGATTCACTAAGTAATTAGTCTTTTTCTGCGACTAAGTACATTGTATTCTTCAAACTTAATCTTAACAGTTCAAAAGTTTCAAACTTTTGATGGTTTAATTAGGTATTATTTATATAGGCTTTTGATTCAATTAGGTATTAATCCACCAAAGTACAAAGTGAAATACATTTTGAGGGTTTTAACCATTTGCAAGCCTCAATTATGTATTACAAGAGGCAATAATTTTGCCTAAGTTCCTACTTTGTCTACATTACAAGTATAAGTAATAAGTTTTCTCTTTCCTTAAAAAGTAGGTATACCTACCTACTTACCTTTGTGTTAGGTTCCTACATAACTATTTAAGTACCTAGTTATCTACTTATAAATTTTACAATTTTGGGGTAATTTTGGATATCCATTAAAGATTACACAGTACCAACCAGTTAAACTTATGTTTAACTGGTTTAATACATTTGCTCCACTATTAGTTAGTGAATTTCAATATATCCCATAGAATATTTCACAACATCACATATGTACATTGATCTGGCTCCGAGATAGGTAGCTCAAGCACCCATGTTACGGATATCATAGTCCACAGTGGGATTACAAATATATACATATAATACTTTTCTTTTGTAAAAACATACTAATACATAGAAAACACCCAGACCAATACAAACAGACATGTACATGCACACAAATGTTTGTACTGTATGGGGATCGAACCAGCAACCCTTGAACCAAAGCCATCGTTCACTACCACTGTTCCAAAAGCCCTGTTAACACTCATGCGATTAACATACTAATTAACAGGAGAGCAGTACATAAGGAATGAAAAAAACAACAAAGTACATGTGATGGAATCATTTATTAAAATAAATAATAAAAGATACAATAATGTTATCCTATTTTAAGAAGAAACTATGTACACACACATATTTTGTATTCTTTCTGTGCAATAAAGGATGTCTATCTATCTATCTTCACACACCCACTTAGTATTAATTAATAACCTTTAACTATTTACAAATAAAACAACGCCCCATTGTCTAATGGTTTAAGACGGTTCTGACGATGGCCCTGTGGCCATGATCTCGGGGTCATGGGTTCGATTCCCGGGTCGAGCAAAGTTTTGAATTTTCCGAACATAGTTCGGGTTTGTGATCACTAATCCGCATTTGGCAAGAGTGATGATTAAGCCTAATGCCATCATAGTAGCGATGACTTGATTTCTATGATGGGGGTCTTAGCCCTACAAAGGGAATAATGAAGCTGATACTTTACTTTATTTACATAATAAATGATGACTGAATGATGCTTGTCCATAGGTACTTATCAGTTGAATTATAACAAACTATTTTCAGCAAATAATTAACTTCGTTTAGCAATGAAAACCGGAGTGCTGGAACTGGGTATGTTTCTTCTAGCGGAGATCTGTGCAATGCTGGTAGATATTCTGCAATAATCATAAAGGAGTTTTAAATAAAATAAATAAATACCTAATAATAAAAGTATTTTTATTGCTCTCTCATACAAAAAACTGTTGGTAGGTACATAGGTATTTCGATTACAATCATACTTATTAAGTAAATAAAAACAAGCTATTTAATTTTAAAATGGAAATAATGTAAAAAATAAACTCAAATGCATATTTCTACCAATGAGCTCCATATGCACTTAAGATTACTTGAATAAGTTTCTGTAACATGTAACCATGATTAATTTGGTGTGGTTCCCCCGTCTAAGGGTTGTTAAGGTCAGACGGCAGTCCCTTCATAGTAATTGCCAGACTTGCCAAATCCTCGATCATGGCTCACGGTACACTGGCCTCCAAAATCATGGTTCTGGACCACCAACCAAGAATAACACTGCAAGGATTTGACAACCCATTTGGAACGGTAGTGAATGCTGCCTTTGTTCCAAGGGTTGCGGGTTCAATCCCCGCACAGTACAAACATTTGTGTGCATGAACATGTCTGTTTGTATTGGTCTGGGTGTTTTCTATGTATTATTAGTATGTATTTATTAAAGAAAAGTATTATATGCATATATTTGTAATCCCACTGTTGATTCTGATATCCGTAACACAGGTGCTTGAGGTACCTATCTTGGAGTCAGACCAATGTATGTGATGTTGTGAAATATTTATTTATAAGGATTACACTTTTGTATACATGTTTCAAAAATTATATTATCTTTATCTTAATGTTTTTTCTTTCAGTAAGGAAATTAGTTATAGCACAGATATTATAGATTCAGTTAAATAACTTTTTGTTATTTCGATTACCTCCGGTGAGATGTTCACTTTTTTCAACTCATTCTCCAACAGTCATTCTAGCTCAGCTTTCTATTACAGTTTGGTCCAATGGAGAACTTTGATGTCTTGTTTACTGAAATATTTAATTACAAATGGTTAAATTATAGAAATGATGTTTCAAAGTTGTTCTTTCTAAAGTGTAAATTGGAATAGTCATCATCATCAGCCCATTTAAGTCCCCACTGCTGGGGCACGGGCCTTCCTCAATCACATGAGGGGTAATTGCCATACTCACCACGCTTGGCAGACGGGTTGGCGAGGGTTTTGATATAAATGCAGAGTTTTCCATGTCTGGGTGCTGATGATCATGCCAGCAGCTTTACCTTATTGGCCTTTTACGACACCTCGGTAAGAGTGAGGATGGCCTATTCTACTCCGTGGCCGAGTGGTCCCCGGCAGAGTAAATTTAATAACAAATAAACTTATTTAGGTAGGATTATGCGACTAACCTAACTTATACTTGATTTTACTTAAGAAAGTAGAGTCTTTAGATAACTATAGAACTTGTATATAAGCATAATACTAATGTACATACGCTTTCAAACAATTTTACAATATTTTAAATTATGTATTGAGATTGCATATTTATCGTACGTAGGTACATACTTATGTCAATAATTTACAAGTTTTTTTCTAATGTTTCACAGATGGCCACAGATAACTATATGGGCTATGATGTAGAAAAATAGCAAGCTGTCAGATTTTTTAAAATATTTTAACATTTTAATGTTTTTATTATTTAAAATCTTTCTTTCAAACACATTAAACAATAGTCCTTTAATTTAAAAAGTCAAATATCTTTTATTCGTTAAAAAAATATTGTTAATTATAAATAAAATCAATTCAATTGGTTTTATTTGATGTGGGTCTTTCGGCGACACTATCATCGCGAATATCATTCATTCACGAGAGTCTATGGTCGGATCCGTACGAAAGTGTCCCATACGATGGTGTTTCAAATTGCCAAACTAACTACAATTGATTGACTGTCGGCTCGATCGAACGATCGTACGTGGTAACTTGAAATTAGACCCCCTGGTTGGGGGTTGTCTGGGAACGATTTGTAACGTGCATGCTTTGTTTACAGTAGTTTTACAAGATTTTTCAGCACGTGGTTGTCAGTGTCAAAGTCAATTTGACATTGACAGCTGACGTCAAGGTGACGTTTGCGGACTGCGTTCGGAAACGTATAGTGTTTGGAATCACTGTGATTCTATAACGAGTGATTTAGTATTAGCAACGGACTTTGGTAATTTAGCCAATTAATTTTATTATTAGGTAATATTTTATTTTATTTAATAATAAGTGTGTGCATTTATTCTGGACACTTGGTGCGACGAATAGACGAAGATGAGTACTCCTGAGGAGCAGGAGTACCAACGGCTTCTGGAGCAGCAGATGCTGGAAAAGGAGAGGGAGATGAAGGTTCTCCAGGAATTGAGTCAGGAAGCTGGCTTTCGGCCCCGCGCGTCCTTACAAAGGACTCCACCCCACGCCTTCTCGAGCCCCCCTCCCCCTCCTCCAGCGGAGCAGCTCCCCCCAACAGCCAAACGACCGCTGGCCTCCCCGCAGGAAGTGCAAGAGGCGGTTCGCCGGCGAGTCGCCAGCAGACGGCCGCAGGTGCCCCCCATTGGAGGAATCCTGACAACCCCCCTACAGGCAGCGACCCCCTTGGCTACCTCGGTTACATCGGCACCCCCGACGGACACACCTAGTGCGGCACAAATTGGGAACAGGCAGGAGCAGGAGAGTCTGGCTTCAAGGTCTAAGGAGCAGTTGATGGACTTGGCCTACGAAGCGGTGAGGGGTATCAGTTCGGTAGTCAACGCTACTAACAAGCTGAACCACACGGAAAAGGGTGTTATCTCCAGCTTCAGCCAGGACATACTTGCAGCGGTAGCGGCACTGAACATTCGGTTAGCGGAACAGGAACACGCTGTGACGGCGATGAAGCTGCAGGTGGCCTCCATGGAACTTAAGGTGGCAAGCGTAGGTGCAGGAGTAAGCTGCGCAGCTCCCCCACCAGGACTGACTCAGGGCGTAGTAAGCTACGCTAGTAAGTTGAAGCTGCCCAAGGGAAAGCCCGAGATGGAAGTGAAGCCTAAGGGACCGGCTGTACTTTTCTACCCGGCGTCTGAGTCCATCAAGACCTCGAAAGAGACAAAGAAGGAGCTGCAGAAGGCTGTGCAACCAGGGAGCCAGGGAATTCAAGTCCAGGGAATCCGTAGGGTCGGCAACGCAGGCGTCGTTGTGCAAACGGCGACCGCCGAAGCTGCTCGAAAATTAAAGGAAGCCGCACCGCCGACCCTTAAAGTTACGGACCCAAAGAGTCGGCGACCGTTGGTGGCGATAAGAAACCTGCGGAAGGACCATGATGGAGAAAAGGTGATACAGGACCTGCACGCGATCAATCTGGCGGAGTTCCCCGAGTGGAACATGAAAAAGCTGCGCGAGAGCTGTAAGGTGGCTTTTAAGAAAGGCCGTCGTGGAGGGCGGACAACGGTAGTGCTAGAGTGCACTCCGCAGCTGCGTGACACCCTCATACACTTGGGGAAGGTCTACATCGCCTGGGATGAAGCAGAGGTCTGTGATTATATTCGCGTGACCTGCTGCAACAAATGCCAGCAGTACGGACACCCGGAGAAGTTTTGCAGGTCCTCGGACTCAGTCTGCGGGAAATGCGGGGAGGTCGGACACAGGGCTCAGGAGTGCAAGTCAGAAAAGAGCTGCTGCGCGACTTGCAAGCGCTTTAAACGACCAGAGGCAGCCAACCACAACACAGCGGCGCTAGATTGTCCAGCGCGCTTATACGCAGAGCAGCAGGCGGGTAATATGACGCAATGGCAGTAAGAGCATCAATGAATAATGAAGGCCAGGCGGCTGGGCCTTGGGGGTTCGGCTGCCCTGCAATTAACGTAGGGCAGTTCAACCTCCATAGCTCAGCCGCTGCAACCAAGGAGATAACCATAGTCGCCAAGGAGCTGGGTTTGGACTTGGTACTAGTACAGGAACAGTACAATCATCCGCAGATCATCCAATGCGGATCCAAACCAAAGGCCGGAGTGTTGGTGATGAATCAGGCGTTTTCGTTCACGTTCTTGGAACATCTTAGCAACGAACACTGCGCGGTCGCACACGTTGATACCGGAGATAAGGGTCGGAGCTTCTACGTGGTATCGGTATATTGCCAGTACAGCCACGACATCTCCCGACACTTGGAACAACTGTCCCACGTGATGGATCAGCTGGCAGGGAAGCACATATTGATAGGCATGGACAAGATAAAGATAAAGATAAAAAATTCTTTATTCAATTTAGGTCCACACAGAACACTTATGAATGTCAAAATAGTACATATTATCTACCGCTGGTTCGGAATGTCGATTTCTACTGAGAAGACACCAGCAAGAAACTCAGTAGTTACTCTTTTCAAATATTGATGATGTTACAGAGTTTCAATTGAGAAGAGAGAAAAAAATACAATTATGAAAGTTAATAGACTACTATGAATAACAACTCAAAAGATTAATGAATTAACATGACCAAGAATCCTTATCATTTAAATAGTCTTGTACACTATAGTAACCTTTCTTCATTAGGCAGGTTTTAATATGGGACTTAAACTTATCCAGTGATAGGTTAATGACATTTTGTGGTAGCTTATTAAATATCTTAATACTTAAGCCAACAAACGAATTACCGATTTTATGAAGTCTGAGGACCGGGACGGCAAGCCTATGTTTATTTCTGGTGTTAAGACTATGACTATCGGACTTTTTTGGAAAAGTGTGCAAGTTCTTACGTACATACATAATGCAGTCGAGGATAAATTGGGAAGCCACGGTTAAAATATTTATTTCTTTAAATATTTCCCTAAGTGAGTCACGTGATCTAAGGCTGTATATAGCGCGGATGGCCCTTTTCTGTAATACAAAAATAGTTTGTATGTCAGCAGCAGACCCCCACAACAGTAGACCATATGACATCACACTGTGGAAATAGCTGAAATAGACCAGTCTTGCCGTTTCGATATCAGTCAGACGCCTAATTTTTCTTACTGCATATGCAGCGGAACTTAGTCTTCCTGCCAAGGCAGCAATATGGGGACTCCACTGCAATTTCGCATCTATAGTTATACCGAGAAAAACGGTGGAATTAATGATTTGAATAGATTCATTGTTCATCTTAATACTTGTATCGACCTGCCTTACATTTGGCATGGTGAATTTTACACATTTAGTTTTCTTTGAGTTAAGAAGTAAATTGTTGGTCGTAAACCAGTGCAATACCTGTGAGAGAGTATCATTTACATCGTCAATTGATTTTTTATATCTATCAACCTTAAAAATCAAGGAAGTGTCGTCAGCAAATAACACTATCTCACATAGATCTTTCGTAAAGTATGGAAGGTCATTTACGTATATTAAGAACAACAAAGGCCCCAATATTGAGCCTTGGGGCACTCCCATTAATAGAGGAGCGCCAGAAGAGTCGATTCCATTAACATTAACCCTTTGAATCCTATCAGACAAATAAGATTTAATCATATCAAGTGCGTTATTCAATACACCGTAATGCCGTAACTTCATCAATAGTGTTTCATGATTAACGCAATCAAATGCTTTCGACAAATCACAGAAAACACCTATTGCATCCTGCTTTTTCTCCCACGCATCAAAAACATGTTTGATAAGAGCCACTCCTGCATCAGTAGTGGATTTTCCTTTAGTAAATCCAAACTGTTTTTCATGCAGTAATTTATTAATATTAAAATGAGATAAAAGTTGAGTAAATATAATTTTTTCGAATATTTTACTGAGTGCTGGCAATATGGATATTGGCCTAAAGTTAGACGGGTCACTCCTTTCTCCAGATTTGAATAAAGGTATGATTTTACTAATTTTCATCTTATTTGGAAATTGACCCTCGTCAACACATTCGTTAAATATTATAGCTAAGTGGGGTGCGATAGAGTGTATTATATTTTTTATTATATCTATCGAAATTCCCCATGCATCCTCAGTTTTTTTAATATTTAAATCTTTTAATGTTTTAAGAATAATCTCTGAGTTTACATGACTAAATCTAAAAGATGTGGTGCACTCATCTACATGCGACTTGATGAGAGAAGCAGCGAGATGCGGGCTCGAATTTAATGTTTTAGTGGTAGTGACTGGAATGTTTGAAAAGAATGACTCAAATGTGTTTGCCACTTCAGAGTCTGTATCAATAGATTTACCATCAATTTTAAGAGAGAGCTTGCTGTGTTGTGTTTTGTTTTTGCAAGTCTCTTTATTTATAATTTTCCATGTAGCTTTACTTTTATTACTAGCTTTCATTATCTTATTTTTAAAGTAATTTGATTTGGCCACTGCGCATACTTTTTTAAATAGCTTTGAATATTTCTTAACATATTCTAATGTCGTTGGGTCATTAGAGTTGGCCTTAATATCATACAATTCAAATAACCTCTTTCTACTTTTATAAATACCTGTAGTGGCCCAGTCACTGAATTTGGTTTTAGAGGTATTTGTTTTAATGGTTCTTTTGGTAAAGATACCATTAAATTCTTTTTCAACGACATTAAATAATTTATCATAATGTTGGTTTACATTTCCTTCATTATAGGACAATGTAGACAACTTTTGTGAGATAGTTTCTTTAAATTTATTTATACGGTTTTCAGTGATTGGTCTACATACAAAACTATATGAAGAAGGGGCATGACGGTGCTCAAACACAGTCATTTGACCACTATGGTCAGAATTGATAAAATTTATTATGGACTTGTCCATAACTTCACAGTTACAAAATATGTTATCTAAACAAGTAGCTGAGGTGGGTGTGACTCGCGTGGGTTCGTTGAAAAGATGATGTAAATTAAATGATTTAAAGAGATTCAGAAACCTAACAGAGTTCTGTGAGTTATCTAAAATGTTGATATTAAAATCTCCACAAACAACTACTTTTTTATTAGATGAACATATTTTGCTCAAAACTTCTTCCATAATGGATTCAAACATGGTAAAATTCCCATTTGGGGGCCTATACACACAGACAATGACATGCCGCTCCAGCTCTGCACACGCTAACTCAATAGTTCGCTCAACTGAGAGTAAGACAATATCTTTACGTTCTTTAAATTTAATTGTATTATTCAATAAAATAATTGACCCGCCTCTGATTGCCAACTTTCTCGTGAACGAACTACTGACGCTATAGTTATCTATATTGATAATTAATTCATGTTGTCTTAACCAGTGTTCTGTAATACATAAAATATGGATATTCATTTCATTTAAAAATAATACAGGACAGCAATGCACACTCGCCACTCTGGCACTGTGAGGAACGACAATACGTTGGGAGAGGACCTGACACCGAGTACAGGAGAAATCAGATGGAAGGATTTATCCTGGGACGAGCTCTTTTACTCCATAACAAGGAAGGTCAACCCCCAACATTTCACGGCCCCAACGGATACTCAAATGTGGACCTGACACTCACTACAAGAGGAATCACTGTGTCAGAGTGGACTGTAAGAGAAGGAGCAAGCTTGAGCGATCATCAGCTGATTACATTTAGAGTAGGCGACACAGCGGTGCGATCGCGGGTGGAAGTTGCTGGTCAGGGTCAGATGCAGCCATCTTACAGAGACCGAGGCGTGAACTGGGCGAACTTTTGCTCAGCTTTGCACTACCGAGTGGGACGTCTGCAACTCAGGAGACCAGCTGAGGACATCTGTAATGAGTACACAGACATACTGACACGAACGGCAAGCGAATGTCTGGGCAATCGCAAAAAAGCGGACACCGGTGGGTACGAGTGGTGGACACCTGCACTGGACAAACTCAGGAAGGAAGTGTACAGCGCGCGTAGGAACTGGCAGAAGTCGCGGAAGAGAGGAGGTGAGCAGGAAACTCATTTGAAGAATGAGCTCAATGTTGTCAGAAATCACTACAAAGAGGCAATGAGGAGCGCGGAGATCACCTTTTACCGCAAAGTGGCCGAATCCGGCAACAATGAGCCGTGGGGGATGGCTTATCGAGCTGCCTCTGGCAGAGTTCGCCCCCCACCCAACGTGATGCACGGAATGAAGCTCATGGAAGGACATGCAGAAACTGGAGAGGAGACCATGTCTGGGCTCCTGCGCGCGCTGTGTCCTGATGACGACCTGGAGAAGGATGATGCGTACCACCGGCAGGTCCGAATAGCTGCTGCGTGTGCCCCGACTGGACGAGACTCAGATCCACCCAACCGGGAGGCACTGGCGCGAATAGTCAAAGATCTACCAAACACGGCACCGGGAATGGATGGAATGACGCCACGGATCATAAAGCGAGCATGGAGAGCGAGTGGAGAGGAAATGCTGTATATGTTTTCCGCGTGCATAAGAGAAGTTGTGTTCCCAGCCATATGGAAGACCGGAAGACTAGTGGTCTTGCCAAAAGGCAACGACAAACCCCTGACAGACCCAAAAGCGTATAGACCGGTAACGTTGCTGCCCATTTTGGGAAAGATACTGGAACGTCTCATTATCACCTGCGCTCCTTGTCTGCACCGGAATATCTCACCAAGTCAGCATGGTTTTAGGTGTGGAAAGTCGACGGTTACGGCGATTAACGCAATTATGGACCGAGTTACGAATACCTCCAAAAACTATTGCCAGCTTATATTCTTGGATATTTCAGGGGCCTTCGACAACGCCTGGTGGCCCATGGTCCTGCTCAAAGTGAAACAAGGTGGATGTCCACCAAATATTTACAAAATCTTAGTGAGTTACTTCACAGACCGGCGAGTGGGTTTATTCATGGGTCGACAGGTGGTGTGGAAGAGGTCTACAATGGGCTGCCCCCAAGGTTCGGTGTTAGGGCCTACTTTATGGAATCTTCTGCTCGATGACATCCTTAGGTTACCGATGCCCGAGGGCGTCAGCATGACAGCCTATGCGGATGATATCACGATCGCGATCGAAGCACCAACCAGAGCTAAAATAGAGCGAGATGCACAATATATGCTCCAGGCGGTGTCCGAATGGGGGCATCGGAACCGTCTGACTTTCTCAGCCGCTAAGTCGCAGACGCTTACCTTGAAAGGCAAATTCAAGCGCCCCCCAACGATACGTATGGACAATAGATCGATCGCGCACGTGAGCATGGCAAAGTTACTTGGGGTGGTGATTGACCAAGGGTGCTCCTTCTTGCAGCATGCGAACTTTATCGGCCAGCGGGCTAGTAACTGCTTCGGGAAGATGTCGAGAATATCTTCATCGACCTGGGGCGTGCGGTACAAAGCACTTAAGGTCCTGTATTCAGGGACCTATGTTGCAAGTCTTACTTACGCTGCGGCAGTTTGGTGGCACCGGGCAAGCATCTTCGTGGTGAAGCGAGCTTTGCTGCGCACCCAGCGGCCTGCAATGATTCTGCTCACGAAGGCTTATAGGTCTGTTAGCACATCAGCGCTGCCCGTGCTAGCTGCGGTGTTGCCGGCCGACTTAGAAGTCGTTCGTGTGGGACGATTCGCCCAGGAGTGCCCAAAGGAAGCCACAGACAAGGAGCAGACGGCACTTAAACGTAGAATATTCGGAGATGTTGTTGCCCAATGGCAGGAGCGCTGGTCGACCAGCGACAAAGGAAGAGAGTTGTCGCAGTTTTTCCCAGACGTAGAAATGAGATTATCGGCCGGTTGGGTGGAACCAGACTACGCTGTGTCACAAATATTTACAGGACATGGGAGTTTTAACAGCAGACTGCACGCGATGACCCTCTGTGAGTCACCTGTATGTTCCTGTGGAGAAGCTGATGAAACTCGGGACCATGTGCTGTGGGAATGTCAGCTGTATGAAGAAGAGCGGCAACAGATGCTGAATGGACTGGAACAGAAACGAGATAGGACCAGTATACCATCAGAGATGGTCAACTCTGCAGAAGGTTTTCGACGGTTGCGTGCGTTTGCACACAAAAGGCTTAATATTAGGAAGGAGATTGATTGATGTGGAACTGCCCGAGCGTGAGTCGCTTGTGTTGTGGTGTTTCACGCCCCATTTGGGGAGAAGTGACATTGAGATGGGACACAGACACAGATTTTGTAGGGAGTGAAGAATCGCACCGGGGAAAGAGCCCTTAGCAAGTACCTGGTGAGCGTCTCCCAAGATTCGGTCCGTATGCCGAGACGGTAGGAAGGACCATGGGCTGGTGGAGGGACTGTGTCTATTGGTCTTTTGAGCTACATCCTGATATAAATGGGGAAAAATAATTACCTACCTACATTTACAGTTAGCATTTACTTATTCCCAGGCTATATTGTTGTGGAAAGTAATTAGGAAAAGCATTGTATAGGAACTCTTCATAACGACTTTGTACTCAATTTTAACCATTTTGATGATAAGAATTAAATTGAAAATTTAAAAAACCCCCGACACAAGTAAAGCTCTTTCATTTGATACCTATATTGAGGCAGTTGCAACAACAAATAGGTTATTCGTCATATTCTGATGGCGGCCATCTTGGATTTGAAATTTTTCACAATTAATATATTCTGCTACTCAAGCCCTTTTATATGATACCCATATTGTGGGAGTTGTGTTAAAATCGGCGGCCATCTTGGTTCAATTTTTATCCAACATAGCTAAGAACACTCCCTCCGTATTCATCTTTCAAACAAAAAAAAAATCAAAATCGGTTCATTTGTTCGGGAGCTACGATGCCATAGACAGACACACAGATACACACACACACACACACACACACACACACACGCACACACACACACACAGACACGTCAAACTTATCGTCCCCGTCGTTTTTGCGTCAGGGGTTAAAAATGGAAATACGTAAATAAGTACTTTTTAAAATGTCTACAATGTACAAATTAACTGTTATGTTTAAAACAAACGATGGTACCGTTCAGGTTCATAATGTCCTTTTCCCGAAATGTCCCTCGTTTCAAAAGGTCCCTTTCCCGAAATGTCCCTTTTCCAAAATGTCCCTTTCCCGAAATGTCCCTTTCCCGAAATGTCCCTTCCCTACAACAGATACAATAGTCAAATTAGAGACATTTAAAATATTAATGAAATAAAATAAACCTTATTGTCAATCAAATTTCAATAAAAAATAACAGAAATATTCAAGTTGTTTTAATTTCAAACGATTTTACAAGAAACTCAAAATATCCAAACCAAAACGCACTTTTTTACCTATTACCACCCTCACCCTCATTACGTTTACAAAATTCAACACAATTGTCGAGCGAAGCTATGAGCACTTATTTTTGTATATAATTATTGTAACTGTACTTGTTCTCGTCTTTGAATATTAGTAAAATTAATAAATGTTTTATGATTTTATTACTAATAATAGTGTATTCGCAGCATAAACGAAACGCATTTGTCAGAGAAAAATATAGTACAAAATGTGGGTAGTTTTCAAAAGTTATGACTTCATTGTTAACAGTTAAATCTAGGAGACTATATTTGCATTCAGTGTTCGGTTTCTTTGCGTTAAAAATTATAAATATAACTAATGTGTAAACACGAGTGAAAATCTTACATTTTTATGCAATCAAAAAGGGAACCCAACATTATTATTAAATGCATAAATAGATTATGGAGATGCATAAATAGAACGGTATGTACTGCATCAGTAACATTAGATAAAACGAGGAAAAATGTATTACGAGAAACACCGCATTCTTGTGCTAAAGATCGCGTTTCAATTAGCGTTAAAAAGGAAAAAGAGAAATTAAAGACTGCAGTGTGTCAAAGTTTGGAACCAATACAAAAAAATTGTGAAACTTCACTACAAAAGCTACAAAAGGAGAATGTCGGAGATCGAGATTTAATACCAACATTTCGTTCCCTTAAGACCTCTTTATACAGAGCTCGAAAAAAATATTTGGACACAGAATTGCTAACACATAATGATACAGAATCGATACAGATACCGCAAGTATTGGCAAAAGATTTCCTGATTTGCAGTGACGGTAGTACAGAGAAAATATTATTTTTTGCAACGAACACGGCAAAGAATATAATAAAAAAATGGTGGCTCTTATTACGCTGATGGGACTTTTAAATCCTCGGCAAAACCCTTTTATCAGATGTTTGTTATGCATTTGGATTTAGGATCTGACGAAAATATTACCAATATTGTACCAGTTATTTATGCCCTCTTGCCAAACAAAACAGAGCAGACGTATGTACGCCTTTTTACCCTCGTCAAAGATAAATTAAAAATTGAAATAAAATCATTCAAATCGGACTATGAGATCGCGATTATGAATGCTGTGTCAACGGTATTTCCAGAAGCTAAAGTTACTGGCTGTTACCATCACTTTAATGAGGCGGTTTGGAAATTAAATTGAAAACGTTAAAAAAATTAAATTGAATAGGACGAGAAACGGCCGTAATGTAGCAAGAATGAACGCTATCATTCCATTGGTTCCTGAAAATGACATACCAGAGGCATGGCATCATATATTAGAAAATTCTGAGAATTCTCCGGAATTGAGACGTTTTCGAAGATACTTCGAGTCTACTTCATCATCATCATCATCAGCCCATTTAAGTCCCCACTGCTGGGGCACGGGCCTCCCTCAATCACATGAGGAGTAATTGCCATACTCACCACGCTTGGCAGACGGGTTGGCGAGGGTTTTGATAAAAATGCAGAGTTTTCCTTCTCTGGGTGCTAATGATCATGCCAGCAGCTTTACCTTAGTCGCCTTTTACGACACCTCGGTAAGAGTGAGGGTGGCCTATTCTACTCTGCCGGGGACCACACGGCTAACGAGTCTACTTGGTATCCCAAAAAATCACCAGCAACATTAAGTTGCGCCGGTCAGCGCCATCGCACGAACGGCTTTGGAGCCCGGGGTCTATTGTTGTGCCATGGTCCAGTATTTGTTGAGACTGGTTGTGACAATGAAATGACTGCCGCTTAACCTACGCAACCTTTATGCGTGTCAAAATCAGGTGACCGTACCTAATTAATCTGGTTACCCCAGACTAATTAGGTACGGTCACCTGATATAAAATGTAAATACCTTGATTTTTATACCAGAATAAAGTTCATATTTGAATGGGCTTGTGTACTTGAGGTTGAAGGTGCCTAAAATCAGGAACTATTATGGCAGTCGGACAAGATCTTGGCTGACTCCTGTTCTCTCTCACCAAAGACCTGCCTAAAGACTTAACGCAAACAGCGCAGAGTAAAGATTCCTCAAAAGCTTGTTGAGAAGGCACTACTTATCCTTATGCCCTTGAGCTTCTTAGACTTAAATTAGTTTCTAAATAGGTTAAATTAAATATAATATAGATATATTGCATGTTATGTACCTATGTGTTGTTGTTATTAGAGTTAAGGATATATTTAAGAAAAATAATGTAAACTCATGTACGAGAGCTACTGTCGACAAACTGTCTCACAGTTGGGCAGAAAATATCAATATTATTGTTCTTTTTTATATGAAAAATAAATAAATGAAAAAAAAACCTTATTAGTGCACGACTGTACATGTTCAAAATCATTATCTCTACCATTCTGGTTATCCACAGTTTAAAAACTATCCAAAACGTGCAGGTTTCTTAGCGATGCTTTTCCCTTCCGATTGGATATTATATTATGATTTGAAAAATCTAAAAAGTGAGCCAAGTTAGTGCTTGGCAAACCTTACGACTTTTTTTCTTAGTCAATAGGCTAACGCTTGACCACAATCGCACCTGACGGAAAGCGAAGATGAGGTCTAAAGAATGATGCGCATTCGCCTAAAAGATGCTTGTTCAGTCTTGCTATAAAACTGTTCACTCTTCCCGAAGGCGTACGCTTTTGTTCATTATGCTTCCATAGTAACAACGTAATAAATGTTTCTTCTTTTCAAAAAAATCAAGGTCCTCTACTAAAATCTCGCGTACATTTCATTTAAACGTTTGTGTACATTCAATCTTATACAAGTGTGTACTTGTTAAAATCATATAATCGTACAAGTGTAAAAGCCGGAGAGCAATGGAAATTTGGAAATTAAATTTGATAGCGGGTCACCTGAAATAAAACGTGACAAAAACGACTGTGGTACCCAGATCTGCGGTTTTCCGCGGATAACTATTTTTTTTAAATGGGAACTGAAATGATTCGGGTCAATCACTTTATAGTTTAAAACTTAGACGCAAAAAGGTTTGGCTTGACATCTTAAGGGATGACATGCGTGCCAATAAATTGACCATAATGGATGCACAAGATCGCGCCAAGTGGAGGAATAGAAACAAGAAATCAGACCCTGGGCTCTGGAGCTTGGGACGCAACCGGGACAAAACGCTAAGACGATGATGATAATGATGACCCACTTTATAACTTAAAAGGTATACTCCTTCTCGACCTTTAAGGGATCAGAGTACTTTATTATGACCAGAGAGAACTCAAATCTTTCCTTGTGCGAGAGAGAGAGAGAGGGGATTGGTAGTAGTACTCTTGAGGTACTTATGACCAGAGAAAGGATTGATGAAATTATCATATGCCATCCGATATTTCTACATAAAAGTCGTATTTAAGTAGGAATGAAATGAATGAACGATTCTAAATAAAAAAAAATCTAGCTCAAATGGTCCCACTGCTGGGCAAAAGCCTCCCCTAACTGCCTCCACTGCTCCCTATTCATTGCCAGCGTTTGCCAGTTACGGGAGTATTGGTCCAGGTCGTCACGCCATCTCTTTTTCGGCCTACCTCGTGGGCGACAGCCATCTGCAGGCTGCCATTTCGTGACAACATGGGTCCATCTCTCCGGGTGCATTCTCACAGTATGGCCAGCCCAGTTCCATTTCTACATAATATAATATTTTAATATTAAAAGAGCCATACTAAGAGACTAAGAGATTTGATATAGATAAGATAAAGATAAAAAATTCTTTATTCAATTTAGGTCCACACAGAACACTTATGAATGTCAAAATAGTACATATTATCTACCGCTGGTTCGGAATGTCGATTTCTACTGAGAAGACACCAGCAAGAAACTCAGTAGTTACTCTTTTCAAATATTACGAGTAACATGTCGCACTACAGTAAAACGGCAATCTGTGTTTCAGTTTAAAATAGTGAACTGGTACATTTAAACTAGGTACTCACTCAGGGACTACACAAGTCTAAAAGGCAATTAGTTATGTCTTCGAGTGTGTACCCGTATGCTTTACGGTTCTCTAGCTACGAGTAGCTATGCCGATTAAATCACGTATCTTGAGTCCTTGAATCCTAACCTCATAAGCACAAGGTCATTGGTTCTGGAAATAACCCTAAAACTCATTGCTCAGTGGGTGAAAACCAGTACCTTTGAAGTCATAGGTTAGAATCCGAGCACCTATCTATGGATTTTTTTATAACATCAATCATCAAACAGACTGACGGGATTTCTGCAACATCTGAGGTATCAGAAACGCGTTGCCGGTTTTTAAGGAAGGAAATTGCTTACTCCACTTTTCTTTAAGATCAACTGGTCGTATTTTTCAAATCCAGTGCGTATTTTTACCACTGCACCAGCGATGCATGGAAAAATTGTAAGGGAAAACGGCATGCTTTTGATAGTTTCTCGAATTCGTGGAAACCAAAATATGGACATATAAAAGGCTGATAAGAATTTATTGCTACTAATAGACTTTTGGATCCGTAGTAGTGAATGCTGCCTCTGGTGCAAGGGTTCGATCCCCGCACAGTAAAAACATTTGTGTGCATAAACATGTCTGTTTGTATTGGTCTGTTTGTTTCTATCTATGTATTATAAGTATAAATTTACAAAAGAAAAGTATTCCGCTGTTGGTTCTGATATCCGTAACACAGGTGCTGGAGCAAGCAATCTTGGAGTCAGATATTGATCTGACTCCAAGATTGCTTGCTTTGCATACATTGGTATGTGATGTTGTGAAATATTTATTTATTTATTATTACTACTACCTACTTGCTCTTTTGCCCGTACATATTTAGAAACGAATAAAATATTAAGCGTATAAATAATGTCCGACTTTTTTCTTTCACCATATCCACCCTACTCGCACTCAGACTGAGTTTTAATAGTTACACAAATTATACGTTTGCGTCAACATTGGTAGCAAAAATACCGTGGAAAATGTACCAACAAGTTCAGAAACACAATCACAACTTTGCTCGGGTAAATTTTGAAATGCTGGCGTGATGTAAAAATAAATGAGCAATTAAAATTAAAATGTTTGTATATTTTGGGATAAGTAATTACTGTGAAACCTTGGCAAAACCTGTTGTCATGGATAATCGGCTGAAAGCGACAAGTAGCGACACGAACCTTTGTTAACTAAACGATGTTATAAAGCGGTCTATTTTCATTGTATGTTTTTTTTTGTTCAAACGTCAAAACTACTCTATAACACCGTTTTAGCTAACAAAGGTTGATTTGAACGTTTATAAATAAAGACCATAATATTTAATTATGTGGTTCCCGTACTCTTACGATGGCGCTTCAAATCGGCACAAATGTTATTTGTCATCATATCACATGAGTTTTATGAACTTAAGTAGGGTTACGTTGACGTTAGAACGTACGTTCGATCCCCACCCTGCACAAACATTCGTGCGATGAACACTTGTGTTTGTTCGGTGTATGTAATATATGTATTTAAGTATATATTTGTGTTCCTCTGTTGTCTGATATCTGTAACACAAGTGCTTCAGCAACTTAGTTCGGAATCAGGTCAACGTATGAGATGTTGTGATAATTATTATTATTATTATTATTATTAATATAAAATATAAACAAGTGTTGTGCCAAATAGGCACCCGCTCAGCATAAGTCGTGCCGGGACATTGCTGACACGTCACGACGCTGGTATTCTGCGGGTAACCCTGTAGCATATCGTGTGCCTGTTCAAGATAAAAAAAAGTGTTATAAGAATAGAAAATTGGCCGTGTGGTCCCCGGCAGAGTAGAATAGGCCACCCTCACTCGTACCGAGGTGTCGTAAAAGGCGACTAAGGTAAAGCTGCTGGCATGATCATCAGCACCCAGAGAAGGAAAACTCTGCATTTATATCAAAACCCTCGTCAACCCGTCTGCGAAGCGTGGCGAGTATGGCAATTACCCCTCATGTGATTGAGGGAGGCCCGTGCCCCAGCTGTGGGGACTTAAATGAGCTGATGATGATGATGATAGATAGGACAACATTTCATATTTTTAACATGTCCATATGGTTTTTTTATATGAAAATAGACATAAAATGACCAGACCCATATTTTTTCTTTTTTTCAAAATTTTGCCATTTTCATACATAAAATAATTATTGAAATTCTTTATATTCTAAAAAGACGAAAGCGCCAAATGACGTCATCGGACGGCTGAATACAGCGATATTCCTTTGCTTATATCATTGTTTTAATAAAAAAAGGTACTACTGTCAAAGGTAAAGAATACCAGTGTCAACATTGTCAACGTCATTCATTCATTCAACGTTGACGAGTTGTCTTTTTTTTGACAGTTGCATGTCCTGGGTTTGGCATTTCGTGAATTTAAAACTATAATGTGCTAAGCAAAGAAATATTTTACATTCTGCCGTCCGATGACGTCATCTTATGTGTTTTAGTTTTTAATTTTTTTCTCAGTAAATAAGCAATATAAAAAAAGAATAAATATATATTCGAGAAGCGGAAAAGTAAATAAAGAATTGGTATTTTTTGTTTCATAGCTCAGCAATTTTGAAATGTTGTCCATTAGGATTCATTCCGAACTTTTGAAGTTCACAACGTGTAGTGAGAATTTTAACCTGATAACCATTTGTTAATTTAATTTAATTCCTTTTGTTTCATTCAATTGTATTTCGTTTGTTTTTGTCTTGTACCTATAGTTATCTTTATTAAGGAAACTGAAAGTAGGTCAATAGTCGGTTAATTTTTTCGGACGGCGTCACTGGCTTAGTCCGCAATAAGCCCCTGCTTCCGGGTGCAATGCCATCTCTAGTGATGTAACATATTTCTTGTATCTTAAAAAAATAATAATCTTCTGAAATAAGTTGTCCAATAGTTATGAACGTGAGAGAGCCACGCTTCGGCATCATCATGCCATACCACTGGCCGGCTAGACCAATATCTAACGTCTGTGCTGTGTTTCGTCGAGTGAGTGAGGTACCTGAGGCCCAATACGAGGGAAAAGGGGATTTAAAGGAAAATAAATAGTTATGATATTGTTAATTTTTGCATGTGTCACAAAGTGTCCACATTTGAACTTTTGAAGCCCACGGTTTCGGCAATAGTGCACACCTACTTACCAAAACTAACATCTTACTATCTTATTACAAAACGCAGTTTGAGTTATTATCGTACCAAAGCTCATGCCATCCTGTCCTACTACCTACTAATGTTAAAAGGGGCAGGAACGGGTAAATTTCCGAAACTTATCTTAGATCGCGTTTTGTAATAAAAGTTAGTATTTTGTTCCATAGATCTATTAGTTCTGTTCTGTTCTATTCTGATTCTTAAATATTATATTCTAGTCCTAGTTGCTGACCAAGCAGTCGCTTAGGAGCCGAGGTCCGCTTCCTGACTACCCCGCTTTTACATTCATAGTTCAGTTTCACGCCAGTAGATCATTTCCGAAGTATGTAATTAAATGGAAATAAGATTCTACGGATAAATGCTGGATTGGTGATCACGCGGATCCATACATTTGTATTAGGCAATCGTGGTGATTAAGCCTAATCCCATCATGACTTTGATTCTATGTTGGAGGCCTTTGCCCTGTAGTGGGACAGTTTATAGGCTGATACTTTACTTTAAGATTCCATTTTAGCATTAACCCTTCACTCCACTCTTCTGTGAAGCCATGGTATCACTCGAGTCGGCCCATTCATGCCGAATCGTGGCTCTCCCACGATCCACAATAAAGATTTAAGCGTTGAAAATTTCTAGTTTCAAATATTGGCACGAGTCCATTTCCTTTGTAAACCAACTAAGTCTAGTTTCAGCCTTAAAAGCACGTCTCTGGCATCGTTTAGATCTTTACACAAGTGTTCAATCCAGATAGATAAATATTAGGGGTTAAAGTATAAAATTGCTGTTTTTATTATTATTATTTTGTATCTCTCCTGCGGGAAATTACGGCACAGTCAAGCCGGTCCTTATGGAGGGCATACGTGGGGATACAGATCCAACACGAAGAAGACCCTTTGAGACAGAATAATGTAAGTGGGGATGTGTAGACCTAGCGGATGCTGTCTCTGTCTGCACTTTTGAAGAGATACAGCCAAAGACAGCACCCGCCAGGTGCAAGGACTATTGCAGATAAGAAGGGAACTATGCCGGGTCTATAGGTAGGATCTTGCTGGACTGGTTGCCAGGAATTGACGAGAAAACGGGACGCCTGCCACATAAAATGTCTCATCTTTATAATCATGGCAGACGGTGACTCGCCTCCCACTAGATGGGCCCCCAAAATCAGCCATCATATTAGGCGGCAAGGCCGCAACATCCAAGCAGTCAGCTAAGGGTGTAAAGAGGTGTGCACCGATTTCTGGACCCCGGTGCCGTTCCGTTCAACCGTTCCTAGCTATTACGCAGGTTGAGCACTTCCGCCCTTTCGAGCATTATAGCTCTTGCGCTCTACTCTGGCCGGCCAACAAAGAAAAGCCAGAGGTGTATATCTATCTATCTATCACCAACTCTCACCAGCGGGCGATGGGGTCGTCACTTCCCTACTTATTTCTATTGAAGCTTTATTTCAGTCCACAGAGTGCATATAGGTGTTAGTAACAATATTAACTTACAAACTATGTTAGTACGTAGTCATTATTACTAATGAATCATACATTGCTGGAAAGTGGGACACATCTGCCCGCCTGTTTTGTATGTTGATTTCCTTAAAAGTTGTGTTTTCCATTATATTTTCTTTTAATTTACAAAGTATTACTAACTAAATGGAGTTTACAAAGTCCATAATTAACTGTGATTTAATGGACAGTTAGTTCATCAAAACGCAGTAAGTTTTTCAGAAAAAAATAATAATAAAAAAGCTCGTACTATTTTGATAAAAATTACAATTCTGCCAAGTAAAAAAGAGTAATTTTCAAAACAATTTTTTGCGTTAAGAATACAATAATATCTTATCTCCATTTAATATAAATCTTAATAATATAGTTGTAATTCAAAATAAAATTATAGCATAGTGACTTTTTGCTTGTACATCTTATTGTGTCTACAAAAAAAACCGGCCAAGTGCGAGTCGGACTCGCCCATGAAGGGTTCCGTAGCAGCAAGTAAGATATATGGAAGGTAAATTGCGGTTTACAGTTTATGACGTTTTAAAAAAAACTACTCACTATATCTAGTTCAAACCAATTTTCGTTGTTAGTTTTCATGATGAAAAAAATATGTGATGTACATACATCACATATTTTTTTTTAGTTTTGTAATTCATTTATTATAGAAGTAAGAGGAAGGGATGGGGGGACACACAATTTAACACTTTGGGAGCGTCTCTTGCACAAAGTATTGTGTTTAGAAAAAAAATATGTTAAAAACCTCAACATCATTTTTAAAGACCTCTCCTTAAATACCCCTCACGTATAGGTTAGATGAAAAATAATTTTTGAGTTTCAGTTTCAAGTATGGAAAGCCAAATTTATTCACGCCAAAAGCGGACATTTTTTGCGTACAAAAACGGACCCAACATTTGTGCATGTAGCTAAACATTAAAATCGATTGGCGTCGCTAGTGTGCCCTACCCGTCACCTTATCATGTTTTCCGCTAAGTTCCTGACTGAAACAACTTAATGAAACTGTCACAAATACTTTTAAAAACGAAAATTTAGCCTACAACTTTTTGTCTCAACTCGACTGTAACTCAGCCGCTTTGAAGTGCATACGTCCCTCTAGCCACTGCGCTGCCAAGGCAGACAGGCATACAAGTTGATCACAACACTAGCTTCCCCCACACACCCCGAAGCCACCTCAATTAGGTGTCCGGGACAAATCTCAAAGTGGATCTAACTACGCCATGGGAAAATTAAAAGTCTTTCACGTCCCATTGTTGTATGTAATTAAGCTTCCTACAGTTGAATTTAAACAGGAGAATATGACAGAAGTAACTGTGGTTCCATAATAATAAAATTATTAGGTACTTTAAAACAATATAGTATAGCCCTGCAAAAATATATGAAAAATAGACCTGGCAAAAGCATCTCTTTCAAAAGAGCATCGGGATAAGTGAAAGATGCGGAACAGTGAAACGCTTCATTTGGAACATCGACTCCTCCGCTCATTCGGCTCAATTAGATCATTCAGCTCATTCGGATCATTCGCCTCACTCGGATCATTCAGCTCATTCGGCTCACTCGAATCATTCGGATCATTCGGCTCATCCGTATCAGTGAGCGAGATTACTACCGCGTACCGATTGACCACGAGATCCGTTTGAGTCGAATGATACATTCGGATCGAACTGTTCGCTGTTTCATTAGAGATTCGGAACAGTTTATCATTTGGCTGAGTCGGATCACTGAGTCGTTACAGTAAACACACGTCTAATGAAAACACACTACAGGTTAGACCACAAAATGGGGACTGTCGCGTGTGATAAAATCACTAAATGGCGTACCTACATCTTAAATTAAACCGCTATTTTGATTGAATCTAAGACCTACCTACTATAAAAGAGAGGTCCATAGCTACATCGAGTACAGGTGATTGGTTATTCTTGAACGTTCAAAATGTCAGTTTGACGAACGAGACAACCAATGCTGTTGAGGTTTCAACCACCGGTCAATAACCATTAAATTAACGTGTCTCTTTGATCACTCGACATTGGCAGAGTTATTATAATAATTCTCACAACATCTCATACGTTGACCTGATTCCGTACTAAGTAGCTTAAGCACTTGTGTTACAGTTATTATGTGTTCGCCGTAGGCAACACAGTAGCAGCCATATAGAAAAAAAAAGAGGTTTCAACATATAATATTACTCTATGGTTTCAACACATTGTCCAACTCGTCTTAGCTCAACAGTAAGCCTTCGAGCTGGTTTCCCGTTTCCAATCAATGAGCATGAGAATATGCCTGTTGCATCCAAACGAAGAAAAAACTGAAATTTTGCCGTAACATCCAGTTTGCGCTAAGGTCCCGTTTTCAATAGGGACAAAGATCAGTGCACAACATCAACTGTTTCCATCATCAAACTCCAGAACAGCCATTATCTGGAAGACAGCTGTTCAAACCGCACTGTCCCGGGTGAGCACTCAAATATCCTGACAATTTATGTGTCCACAGTTGAACAGGATAAGACAATTTGTGGCCAAGAACTTTGACGCGAAGACTAGAAACTAATGCGAACTACGGACTTGGAGATATCACAGTTGTGTGTGATACATTATATTGTTTTAAACTTTCATGGTCACTAACATTAAGATAAGAAACAATTTATTGACCACAACACATTACACATAGAACAAAACAGAGAAAACAAGGTACAGAGACAAAGAGTTGCGGCCAACAAGGCTCAGCCTCAGCATATGCTGCAGCTGCCACACACAGCAGCTGCAGCGCTGATTTTCAGGCTGGACCTTGGGTGACGCCTTTTCATTGAAAAAAAAATATTATAAAAGATTGACATGCAATATATACAAGTAAAAAGAAAATGAAAAATTACATATACAAAACAAAGAAATAATAACACAGAGATACATACATAATCAATTTAAAAACATTAAAATTATATTTAAAAAAAAACACACACAAAAAAAAGAAACAACAAAAAAACAAAAAAATTTCATTCGCGGGTGTCAAACCAATATTGTCATAATAAGACATTAGAATAGTTATTTACGAGATTTCTACCATGTACCTAATTTTTGAGTTTCCGATATTTCGGCACTGTTGCAAGCGCCATGGTCACGGAGTAACTGAATTTTTTGCGGGTAAGATGTTACTGGCAGACAAAACGGTCTACCCTCCTTCACAGTCTTACTACGCGCACCTGCGGTACCACTGTTCACTAACTCACTCCTGAACACGAGATGAAATTTTTAAGTGTGTTATTTACTTAAGAATAAATTGCAAAAGATTGCTATAAAAAATATCAACTAACAAATGAATTATATCATCAGCATCATTATCATTTCAGCCAATAGACGTCCACTGCTGGACATAGACTTCCCCCAATGATATCCACACAGATCGGTCCTGCGCCGCCCGCATCATATGGATTCCCGCGACCTTCACCAGATCGGCCGGTCCAATTAAATTAATTGATGAATTATACCTTGCTCCCATAAACTGAACAAACACAAGTGTTCATTACTGTTTTGTTTAGTTTATTAGTTAATTGAAAAGGTATTTATTTTTAGCTTCTAATATTAAAATCTAATTCGTCTTAACCCAATATTTTAAATGCTATAGATTTTTAGGGTTTCGTAGCCAAATGGCAAAAAACGGAACCCTTATAGATTCGTCATGTCTGTTCGTCCGTCCATATGTCACAGCCACTTTTCTTCCAAACTATAAGAACTATACTATTGAAACTTGGTAAATAGATGTATTTTGTTAACCGCATTACGATTTTTACACAAAAATTGGAAAAATAGTACATAATCATGAAAACTAACAACGAAAATTGGTTTGCATTAGATATAGTGAGTAGTTTTTTTTTTAATATGTAACATAGGTGCTTGAGCTACCTATCTCAGAATCAGATCAATGTATGTGACGTTATGAAATATTAATAAAAAAAAACAGTAAACCACAATTTAACAACCATATATCTTACTTGCTGCTACGGAACCCTTCATGGACGAGTCCGACTCGCACTTGGCCGGTTTTTAACGTGTTGTAGTAAGCGCGGAATGTAACTACGCATAAATTTAATTACATTTATAAGGAGAATCAAATATAAGAGTTGCTAAATAACCAAAAAATACAAGTCTAGTAAACGACGGAATTTCACATTTCTAACTACACTGAGCCTAGGCTTTTGTGCCGAAGCTCGCAAGTAGCTAAAGCTCCTCACAGGTGCGAGCGCCGGCGTCAAAGACAAAAGTCAAGGCAGATTAGACGGTGTCAACCTAGTGAGTGAGTGCCTTGCAAACACTGTACTAGTGATGTGTGTAGCAAACAAAGTATATGTAGAAAATGACGGTTTTTCACACTAACACCCACAAACGCCTTGTTGGTCTAGTGGTTTAAGTACCGGGTCGTGATCTCGGGGTCCTGTGTTACATTCCTGGGTCGAGCAAAAAGTGTGTTTCGAATTTTTCGAATATAGCTCGGGTTTGGCATTACCAATCCGCATTTGGCAAGCGTGGTGATTAAGCCTTATCCCATCATAGTAGAGATGACTTGATTTATATGATGGAGGCCTTTGCCCTGCAGTGGGACAGTTATAGGCTGATACTTTACCCGCAACTATTTACTGGTAAAAAACGGCGGTTAAAACAGACCCAACATTTGTGCACGGTTATTAAATAAATAGTATAAGTGTTTGCCGAGAGGTTGTTACCCCGAAATTGTTTGAAATAGATCCGGTTTTTCATCGTCAGCCCATTTAAGTCCCCACTGCTGGGGTATGGGCCTCCCTCAATCACATGAGGTGTAATTGCCATACTCCCCACGCTTGGCAGACGGGTTGGTGAGGGTTTTGATATTAATGCAGAGTTTTCCCTCTCTGGGTGCTGATGATCATGCCAGCAGCTTTACCTTAGTCGCCTTTTACGACACCTCGGTAAGAGTGAGGGTGGCCTATTCTACTCTGCCGGGAACCACACGGCTAATCCGGTGGCGGATCCGGTTTAGTAGCTAAATATTAATATCGATTGGCGTCGCTAGTGTGGCCTACCCGTCACCTACCCAGTTATTACTGAAACTATTTTTTGTCTCCAATCTCGGTATTTTTCGGATATTGTTACCCTGGTGCATATATGTAACACGGAAAAATACTAAAAAAAATCTGGGTTTTCTGGAAATCTCGGAAAATGGTGATCGTTATAAAGATCAGTAGTAATAGGCGATTAGGTTAACGATCATACAAGTGAACAATTAGGAATTATATTATTTTGTTAAAAATAAACACAATCACTATTATGAAAATGATTTATTCAAATGGTTTAACAGTTACAATAGAAGTTATGCCTGTCCCTTGAAATGGCATTGTGCACAAGACTGAAAACAGTGTCTGAAGATTTGTTCCAAAACATGCATCCTTGGGGAACTGAGATGTATCCACTATAAAGAAGAATTGCAAGGAAATACTTCATTTCACTAATAGTTACATTTCCTGCCTTATTATTTTTATTCGCGTTAATATTTGTATATTTGACTAAACATTCGATAACGCCTTTATCAAACATACATTCAAAAGAATATAAGGGCCTTCGAAGAGTTTTCGCTAACAGTAAGTTCTAGAAAAGGAACGGCGGACTGGCTGCCAACATTTGAAGTTGAATTGGATGTAGATGATTCTAGAGTTCTGTCGTAAATTTGGTTTTCTTCAGTGGTCTGATATCTTTTCGCTACAGAAGATAAGGGTTCGTTATCATCCTCACTGTCTAAGAACATGACGTAATCTTAGCTGTGAGCCTAGAAATAAAAAAATATAAATAAGCATAATATGTCGGTAAATGATGATAAATGCGTAAACATTGACAAAGATAGACAATAATAAAATATCATACTTGGGAGATTTGCCAGAATCTAATCTAATCGTAAACTGTTTAGCATACCTAGTCACAAGACTAACTTAGGTACTCATAGCCCCCCGCTAGAATGTGTAAGGAGTACAATGAAATCGTGAATAAAATACCAACTCTCGACATTTACCACGACTCGGCTAGAATATTCAGGGAAAAAAATATATTTTTTCTGCAGTCTTCCAGTGCTCCCTCATTTAATTTTTAGGTCCGCTTGAACTTTGTTTAGATTTTAAGTTTAAAATAGTTATAAATTAGCTACAATATTAAGAACGCTGTGTATAACGCTGTGTATATTAGCTACAATATTAAGAACGCTGTGTATATATATAATTGGCAAACATATTTGAATATTTCCTTTTTAAGTTACCTGCTGTCATTTGTGATTGTTTTATGTGTATTGCTGTTGGTGTACCTTATATATAAATAAATAAATAAATAGAATCTTCATCTGTAATGTCTGTATTTTCTGTATCCGGTGCTAATATGGTCACCCTTTTTGGAAATGGAGAACCATCATCTAATCGCTCCAATTAGTCAATTATTTGTCATTGAGACAATGGTTTACGCTTTAGTCTGAAAGACGAAAACACTTCACCAAATTTGTACCGATCGTTATAACGATCATAAAAAATATCATCGTATTTTATAAAACGAAACCAGGTAAAAGGCATTTTTTTCACAATCTAATTGTTTAAGTCATACATTTACAAAAAATAGGTATATTATGCACTTCATTCAATAACTACCATTAAATAACTTACCGTTTTCAAGACATAATGAAAATTAGTTCAGCTACTATGAAAAAATAGGCAAATACACAGTAAATTTGTGTTATTATTATAACTGTTATGTACGCGCCTAATCACTGTCAAACAACCACTACTAAATTCACAAACAATAAGCATCAGTTATCTATTCATAAAATATCATTTATTTGAGGGTACTTTTAATTAATTAATGATCTTTATAACGATAAAAGGGCTACATACCAATAGATAGCTTCCCTTAAGAACCATGAGAATTAAACTAGTAACGTATCCAAGCTGTAGCCATTTAACACCTTTAAAAAAATCTAGTTTTATGATATTTTTTGTATGGCGTTACCTTTGTAGCTTGGATATAAAAAAGTTTTCGGATTTTGAAAGTTGGGCACGGAGTCCATACAAATGATCCCATGGTCCTTTGTTTTACTAGATTTTTTAAATTTTCATTTCAATTTAAGTATAATACTGATCTGGAAGATTCCATATACATCTTTTATTGATATAGAATCTCCAAGAGAATGGAGCTCAGTGACGGTCATTCCATGCAATATTCAGAGTGCATTTGCACCGGTGCACGGCTGAGAGGTATAAATTGCAGCATATTATTCGATGTCTCGGTCCAACGTATTGAGATAAAACGACTTATTCTCAACCTTTATTCCTTCAAATACAATTCCAGATTCAATATATTTCCTATTTTTAAACCAACCTAGCCTTGTTAAAGACGATGTTTTCTTGAAGCTGGGTTAATACAATAGTGGGATATTTTACCATTTATAAAATAAACGTTTCGGGTCTCCCCGGTACAATTACCGGGATTTTCATCAGAGCTTGTCTCGAGCTACATGTATACTACAAATTCGAACCTTGTTGACGAAATCATAATATTTTTTGGGTAAAAACCGTAAGTGTTTTTGATGTGTGGTGCATTACGTTTTAAACTTTCATGGTCACGGAGTTACTCGAGTGTAGCGCCATGGTAAATATAATAAATATAAATAAATATTTCACAACATCACATACATCAATCTGACTCCGAGATAGGTAGCTAAAGCACCTGTGTTACGGATATCAGAATCAACAGTGGGATTACAAATATATACATATAATACTTTTCTTTTGTGTAATACATACTTATAATACATAGAAAACATCCAGACCAATACAAACAGACATGTTCATGCACACAAATGTTTGTACTGTGCGGGGATCGAACCCGCAACCCTTGGACCAAAGGCAGCGTTAGACCACTTTTCCAAACGGGTCGTCAATGGTATTACGAGACCATATGTGCTTGCAGCAGCGAAATATCGGAAACTGAAAATAAGGTACATGGTAGAAATCTCATTTAATTAATCTAATGGTGCATTACGTATTCTCAATACGTGCGTATTCATCACCTATCATTTCCACCAGCAAACTCCTATTAAAGCTAGCAATTATTGTTCCTTGCACTGAGCCGCTCCGAGGGATAAACCATAAATAGTCCGGGGCCGACCATTGCGGGACTAATGCCGTTTGGAACAGTCCTAAGCTGCTAAACCGATAGCGATGACAAGCGTTAACGCGGTCTGGGTGTTGCAGCGTTTAGTGATCCGTAATAGCGGTTAGAATTGCATTTTAGGAGAACTCGGCGGGTTAATGGAACACGGATGCAATCAGCTAAATATAAACATGTTGAAAACGCTCATATCAAACAACGCGTCGCGTGGTTGTTTTTCTGGAGTGATGTATCGGCCTCATTATTCTGACTATACAGCTTTGAAGAACTTAGGTCTTGTAAAGTTATGGCGTAAAGAGTGAAAGGCTTGCTCAATATGAGATTTGATACACTTTGGGAGAAAAACTTATAATATGTTCAGCTGGGCTTGGCAACATTTTACATGAAAATGTTTTTGGTGATTTATATTCTTTCTCTCTCAGGACAAACATGCATGTGGTAAACATGTTGTTCAGTAAGTTTTGTGTGCGTGTGTGTGTGATTGTGTGTGTATTTTTTATGTAATAGGTGGCAGAGGAGCATACCACAGATTTAATAATAGTAAGAGCAGACGGATCACCCGATGGTAAGCGATCGCCGCAGCCCATGGACACCCGCGACACCAGTGGAAACACAGCACAGTGCTATTTCACGCCTTGTTTCTGTGAGGCCGTGGTTTCACTCTGGTCGAGCCAGCCCATTCAAGAAAAAGCGTGGCTCTCCCACGGTCGCGGTCAACGGTGTGCGTGTATGTGTGTGCCTGTGTGTGTGAGAGAGAGCTGTGTGTGTCTGTGATCTAGAATGTAGGTAACGCGTTTGCCTAGAAGATGCCTGTTTACTCTTTTTTATTTTATTTTTTATTTATTAAAGACACACCAACAATACATGCATGATCTGTTCGCTATATATATATTACAATTCTCACTACAGTTCTGATACATGTATCAATTATAGGTGAGTACAACTTAATATAATTTTTTTTACCTTATTTATAAGTTAAATCTTAAGACGACTAAGTATTTAATTGAAATTTCAATTTCTTTTATTTATATTCAGTTAAACTAAAGTGCCTCTGATTTTATGAAGTGTTAAATCTTCCCTTTGAATTTGACGTAAGTATCATTAAATATGTCCAAGTCCTGCATATTGCCACAGAGTACGTTGTAATCGGTTTGAATTCTGCTTAACGGGGACTAAAGGCCAAGATTAGTTTTAGAAGCTGGTGCTGTAAATATTTTTTTTAATTTTGGTTCTTGGGTAACGATAAGGCACAGAGAGACACGCTGAAGGAGGTTGCTACATTTAATTTTCCCTGTGATGAGTTTGTGGAGGAAACACATGCCCAACAGGAGTTCTATTTCTAAGAGAGACCATTTTAAATCTTTTTAGACTTTGCGACTTTAGGGATTCTTATGGGAGAATCCAATGGAACAGAAAGCAAGGTGTCTCTTAAAGGCACGTTGGATGCTTTCAAGCCTTTGCGAATGCACGGTGTAATAGGGGTTCCATGCTGTACATGCATATTCAAGATGGCTGCGGACTAACTCTTGACAAAGATGTCCAGATTTTATTGTATATGTGAGAGAGATGTTGCATGAATTGAATTAAATATATCAACGGACAGTAACGGATAAGAAAATTGACATTTGTGTGTCCCAATAGGTACCTCATATCACACCGGCCATCAAGGCACTCATCATCCTAAATTAGAGCCTCTCCAACACGGAGCCACGACGCAGGGTCAGAACTGACAGCTCTCGAGCCCGACAGGATGCGCGTGACGCGCCTGATGTGGACCACTCGTATGGAGTTTGACAGGCGATTTGCACACCTGATGCACTTAAATCGAATGTAGGCAATAGGTCAATAAAATAGCACGTGACCTAATTGTATGGAGATTATGTGAGAAGCTGTGTTTCCCATACAAACAACAACAATTTGTGTGTGTTGCAATGAGGGCTTTCGCGTGTGAAAAACCCGCTAGATGGAGTGCTATAGGAGTGAGGTCCATATACAATGTGATTGGTTATTTTTAAACGTGATCTTGAGGCCGTGTGGTCCCCGGCAGAGTAGAATAGGCCATCCTCACTCTTACCGAGGTGTCGTAAAAGGCGACTAAAGTAAAGCTGCTGGCTCATCAGCACCCAGAGAAGGAAAACTCTGCATTTATATCAAAACCCTCGCCAACCCGTCTGCCAAGCGTGGTGAGTATGGCAATTACCCCTCATGTGATTGAAGGAGGCCCGTGCCCCAGCAGTGGGGACTTAAATAGGCTGATGATGATGATGATGATGAAACGTGATCTGTCAAAATGTAAATTTGACAAACTAAACGACCAATGCGGTTGATGTTGGACCTCAGTCCAACAGTACGCCATCTAGCGAATTTTCACACGCGAAAACCGTCATTGCCACACTTTGACATCATCAAAAACGGCATCAATCAGTGCTTGCGCTATGTCTCGGTACCCTTACTCACTCGTTGAAATATTGCGCACATCACACATCTTACAATTAAAGAATTTATTATACTAGGAGTTCTCCTTTTTGTCTACCCGAGTGTACTATATTCGTGAACTACGTATTTTGTTCCCAAACGTCACCCCTACATAATTGCCAGTGTGACCAAGTTAGGCGATTTTTCGCCTTTTAGGCTACGCCGAAGGGTGTCGGGACGACCAAAAATGACTTTCGGCGACTGGTCGCCAATTAGGCTACTTCGAAAAAAAAAATATTGCAGATTGTTTAGGTTCTTTTATAGGGAATCAAAATATAAATGAGTATAATGAAACGCACATTTTGGCACACGTGTCAAACTAAATGTTCGGAACATTCAAAATCATACTTTAATTGGATTGTATAAAGACGATAATAAATTGACTTTGTACGTATAGCCACACATCAAAGTAAACAAAACTGTTAAACTTTTTCAATCGACTCTCGCCTTAATGTCAAACATATTTTGGTTCATTATCAATTGAGGAAATTGGACAGATTGTAGTAACCTGATGTGTGCCTGTCTTTACTGTACATCGGATCACAGATTAAAAAATAGCTCATTTCTTTTCAAAGATTAAAAACAACTCCTTTCATCCCGAATTGAAATACCAACCTAAACTTACCGAGGTAGGGTCCCTGAAATCTCTTTTTAAGCAACCTGACCTATAATAGGCGATTATTGGGTTACTATTGAGAAAAAAAAGGATTAGGCGAATTTAGGCTACTTGGCGCCAATTATTCGGCGATTTTGTCAGGGCTAGACCTGGCAACACTGATAATTGCACTTGCACCAAAACAAGCGTTAACCTAAATCAGAGCCACTCAACCACTGGAACCGTAACGTAACACTCAGAGGGCCTACAAGGAAATCGTCCTGTAACGATCGTGATTATACTGTCGCACCCAAACAAACGATGACGGTAGGGACGGGGATAATGACTCGGCCGTGAATAATTATGTTTCGTTATGAGTCCTCAGGATTGTTCCCTCTAGGGGCCGACAGCTCGCGCCTAACAGTGTGGAGTTATTGATAGAACAATAGTAACTTACTAAGTATAACTAATGGCCTTAATCCGATGCACTTAGGGGTAGTTGTTCGAGTACTAGGGTCATACGTCCTGGATATACGGGATATGTCCCGTATATGATAATCCAGACCTGAATTTATTTGAATGAAAAAAAAATGCATTTATTGACCATTACAACACATAAAAATTAATACTTTAGGCATAACACGACACGACACAGATACAAAGACTCCTCTTTGTATCCCGCCTCTCCAATACGATGCGGTGTGGTTGTGTGGTCGATGAGGTGCCGACCTCAGCGTTTGCTGCTAGGGCATTATCTGCGGTGCCGCAGCAGCGCTGGTATGTATGGTAAAGCCCCCTTTAATAATAGGGGTTAAAGTATGTTAACCCCTATTATTAAAGGGGCTTTATCATGGGCCGGCTCAGCGTTAGCTGCTACGGCATTATCTGCGGTGCCGCAGCAGCGCTGGTGTTTATTGCGCTGGTATGTATGGTAAAGCCCCCTTTAATAATAGGGGTTAAAGTATGTTAACCCCTATTATAAAAGGGGGCTTTACCATGGGCCGGCTCAGCGTTTGCTGCTACGGCAGCCGCAGCAGCGCTGGTATTTATTTATTTTTAGGAAGACTAACAGCTAAATATGACAATAAGCTTAACAAACAATATGAGTAAAACAATGCCAATAATAAGTATCCGCCTATGGTATTAAACAATAACTATGGAAATCTGAAATGTAGTTAAAACATTTTGTTGTCCCAGGAAATGGTGAATTAGTAGGTATTTATTATTATAGACAGAGTCAATTCGACCCAAATCATACGACATCAATATCTCTTTACATTGACCTGACTTTGTACCAAGAATTTTTGCTACAAATGTTAGTCAATGAAGGCCGTTCACCGGTAGAAGCAGCCCAAAAAACAAATAAGACGGATATGGAGGGTCTAGCGTGCCAAAAAGCTTTCTGCCTTAATTATTTTAATATTTCCCATGAAAATATATTTTCCTTCTTCTCTTTTTTATTTTTTTAGTAACCCCAAAATTAATTAATTTTTGATAATGGCATACTGGCAACTCTATTGAATAAGTTCGTCCGGTTTTTGCGTAATATTTTAATTTCTTTATTGCACAGAAAAATAATAATTACAAAGAAAAGGTTAGTACAGTTTAACAATAGTGCGGTAACAGAAATAATTATATTTGTATTTGCAATTTAACAGAGGTCCCCAAACTAGGCATTGCCTGTATCTTGGGGAACCATTTTGAGGTGAACATATAAATGTATATATTTTTTAAATTCTCATATAAAAAAATAAGTATATAGAGGTAGGATTTGGTTCTAAATTGAATGATAGTCTTCTAAACAAACAAATAACGTAACAAGTCAATCGAAGCATGAAACAAAACATCAGTTTATGAAATTAGCTCTTCAGTGGATTTATAATCAATTTTTTTAAGCATTTTGTGATGGCCAATAGTTCATTGATCACACGTGGAAAGCGATAAAAGTACGACGTACTCACGTACGATGAGCAAATCGATATGCCCCATCGACGGGGCATACACAGTCAACGTGTTAAGCACTTGTGCTACGGATATTAGACAGCAAAATAGACGTATGTCATAAGTTACGTTCAAGTTAAATCTTGAAGTAGTCTTCAGCAAGTTGCCGTTTGAGTGATGTGGTGCACCAGGAGCTCAATTTTTGATTCACTCGTATGACTTAGCGTCGTCGCATGCGACGTAAGTCACATTCGCCTTCTAAGTCGTATGAAGCCGATTTCCCTTAGTTTTGAATCATTCGATTTCGATGTTGCCAATATAATGCGGTAAATTGACATTCTAACAATCTAACCCTTCCTTGCAGAGTTTTACAAAGACCGGTAACTTCCGCATTGCAAACGGAACGCAAAAACCATAGATTATTGGCTGAATATGAAAATCTTTGCTTTTTTGACATCATCACCATCATCATCAGCCCATTTAAGTCCCCATTGCTGGGGCACGGGCCTCCCTCAATCACATGAGGGGTAATTGCCATACTCACCACGCTTGGCAGACGGGTTGGCGAGGGTTTAGATATAAATGCAGAGTTTTTTGACATAAAAACTATAAATGTATAATTTGTAATATTTTGTTTATGCTTGTTGCTTGTTTATGTATTGAACAACTATTTTGACGTTGCTTCTACCGCTCGCATTATGTCACTCGACCAACTAGTGGGTGGGGTCACTCGTTACAGACGAATGATTCAAAAATGTGGAATTTCGTATGTCGAAGGAAAATCAGTAGAAATCGTGCGCTGGTCACAACGCGAAGTCATTTACTCAATCAAAAATAGGCGTCCAGTACCAGAATAAATCAAAATCTGATGATTATCTGCTGAGCTAGCCAGCTGAGAGAATTCGTTTTTGCAATAGATCGTACATTTAGTATATGTCCCGGTTTTATCCCCTATTTGATTCGATTACAAAACGTGACCTTAAATTATTACCGTACTGATGCTTATGCCGCCACTCCGTTCCAACACGCAATGATAAGAGGGGCTAGTTTATTCCGGAACTTTTCTTAGATCACGTTTTGTAATAAGAGTTTTAGTCCTTACTTTTAGTCTATTTATCTACTTGATGGCACAAAAATAAAATAGAAATAGAAATAAATTTATTGACCAGTAAAATTTGTACATATAACAATAATGCCGTTGGTTTCTGCACTAAGCACGAGGCTTGTATCGCCGAAACCGTATTGTTTTACGGTAACATTTAGGTATTACAGACACCAGTTCGTAGTCAAGAAAGGAAAGTAACGAAAGAAAAACAAATAAAATAGTTAAATAACAAATTTGAACCTTGATAAAACCTTTTTATTTTATAAATAATATTTAGGAACATTGAGTTGTAATAGTACCACTTTAGGTATGTGTGTGTGCGGGTGAGGGTTTGTGTGAATAACCTTAAGTTAACTTTAATGACCTCATATACGACTACGAGTTAAAATGGTAGGTATAATTAGTCTACAGCATTAAACGTTCTGAAAGGAAAATATGGCGACAAATATTACAAAGTAAAATAAAATAGTTTTTTATTTTTCCATTCGGTAATCCGATTCTCGCCAGATTCACTCACGCGGTTAATTGTGAATTTTAACGTTACTAAAGTTAAGTTTGTTCATTAAAACTTCACCGAGTTTCCTCGGCCTCCAGTGTACGCGGTCGTGAAAAACCCGTCCTCTACTAATTGGCGCAATATTATGGCCGTTGATCCGGAAAACTGTTGCTACTTACCCGAATTAAATCTACATATTCTTTTTATGTGATTTGTGTTTGTAGTGTTACATCTATATGTTTCTTGTGTTGTACATCTATATGTTTCTTGTATGTAATTTCTCTGTTGTCTTATATTCGTTAACAGCTACTAATACGAAATAATGTCAATGTATATGAGATGTTGTAACAATAATATACATTTTTATGTGATAGGTGGCAGACGAGCAGACGCATCACCTGATGGTAACCGATGGCCGCGGCCCATGGACACCCGCGAAACTAGTGGAGTCACAAGTGCGCTGCCAACCTTTAAGCCCCTTTTCCCCTGAATCGGGCCTCCGGTACCCTCACTTCACGCAGCGAAACACTGCAGAGTGCTGCTTCACGCCGGTTTTCTGTGAGGCCGTGGTATCACTCCGGTCAAGCCAGCCCATCCATGCCGAAGCGTGGCTTTCCAACGGTCATTAGTAATTTTATAAAATGATGTTAATATTTTGTACGAGCATTCCCGCGATGTGGTCGGCATCAGTTTGGAGTTTCTCAGGGACTTGTGTTTTCAGGCGAGGGCATCTCTTGGCTGAAATGATGATGACGATACCTATTTTGTGCTACCTTAATTTCTGATACAAATGTTTAACCTACTTACGTTGATAGGTGATGTTATATCTATATTATGTTTGAGGAACAGTGGAGTCACAAGTGCGCTGCCAACCTTTAAACCCCCTTTCCCCTGGATTGGGCCTCCGGTACCCTCACTCACGCCTACCCTAACTTAATTTCTGATACAAATGTTTAACCTACTTACGTTGATAGGTGATGTTATATCTATTTATGTTTGAGGAACGAAAATAATCTAGCTCTAGTATTTAGTCGTGTTTTGTAGACTAATAACAACGTTGTTATCAAGGCTGTTATTTATGTCTTTACAATAGCATCCCTATTCACCCCAGGATTCCCAGACACGTTTAATTTGCTAATTAAAACTTCATCGCAATTCCTCGGCCTCCAGTATACGCGGTCGCAAAGGAAACCGTTCTCAACTAACGGAGCAAAAAGGCCGCTGATCTGGAAAACTGTAGCTTATTCCTCGAATTAAATTACCACATTATTTTATGTCCGAGGAACGAAAACAATCTAGCTAGTCATATAATCGTAATCTGTATTAATTATCAGACTAAGATTTTGAGAGATAGTACCCTAATTATCATTTAGATGTAGTAAGTATTTTTAATATTCCCTTTTTTGATTAAACGCAAGTTTAAAAAAATATTGACGCTCTGTTGGTCTAGTGGTTTAACTACCAGGCCGTGATCTTGGGGTCCTTGCGTTCGATTCCCGGGTCGAGGGAAAAGTATGTTTTGAATTTTTCGAACCTAGCTCTGGTTTGTGATTACTAATCCACATTTCGCAAGCGTGGTGATTAAGCCATATCCTATCATAGTAGCGATATCTTGATTTCTATGTTTGTGATGTTTATGATGGTGGCCTTTGCCCTGCAGCCCAGTTTATAGGTTGATACTTTACTTTACTTTTATACTATAGGTGTTAGTAACAATATTACCTTACAAACTATGTTAGTACTTTTTTTTTTTCCTTTTTTTTTTATTATTAGTTTGTTATTTCTTTAAAAAAATATATTGTACTACTTTTACTTATCTACCTTTTTTTACAATGAATTCCCTATTCACCTCGTGGGCTATTCTAGTCGTTGATGCGTTCAATTAGCTAATTAAAACTCCGTCCCAATTCCTGATACCTCTTCCTTAAAACCGTCTTTAGCTAATAGGGACTGATCTGGAAAACAGTTTATTCTATCCCGGATTAAATCTGCTTCAAAGATGGTTATATGTAGGTAACAGTAAAACATCAACATTAGAAGTGGAAATACTTATAAACTTTGAACATGCATTTTACGGATGTATTACAACTCAAGAAAAAAATATAATCGTAAAGAAGTTCTGGTAGGAACTGACCTGACTTTGGTTAAATAAAAACTTTTTACTGCACATAACATACATATAGAAAAACATAAAACAACTTAATAGGCTTATGTACTAGGGTCAGAGATTAGGCAGATTTTTAAATAGCATTGAGAAATTATAACGGTCAAAAAGAGCTATGTACAAAATTTCAGCTGGAAACCTTATGTATTATTTTTGTTATGAGCCCTCAAAGGCAAAGATACGCAAGTAAATTTTAAGTCTTAAATTTACGAAATATTTATATAGCAATAGATACGAGTATGTTATTCAATTTATAGCAACTTTTGTTAAGAAACCATTTTCATAAACGCACTATTTCATATAGCTATCAAACAAAGCTATCTCGCGATGCGCACAAACTAGTGACGGCTTACGTCACGCCTTACGTCGCTGTTTGTATGGAGCGTTTTGGGCAAGTCTATTTTAAGTAATTTTCAAATAGTCCTATCTCGAAGAGTTTCCAAGCTAACAAATCCATTCTTTCACCGATGTTTTCACTTTTGATGGGTTCTTATATTACCAACAAGAAAAAAAAATAAGACACAAGCTTATTATGATTGTTTGAACATCATTTAAGAGCCAGAACCAGATATTTTATTGCCAATAAAGTATGTCACTTTAGCAAGGGCGATTATTTGTGTGAATTTTACAACAGTTTAACCATATCGGGTACACAATAAAAACTACACAATACGCATTGTTTCGATTAAAATATTATTTTGATTTTCAAATGATTATAATCAACATAATGTTTAGCTATGGCCCGAATCGACCAATTTTGATCCGATATACCATAGATTTATACACGGATAAGGATTGGCCGAATCGGGCCTAATTTAATTAAATTACTTGAAAGTTAATTTTCAATCAACGTTCCTTGCTACAAAACAATGATGAATCCAGTGATCTAGAAAATTCCGCGGTTGAATTAAGTCACGCATTCGCCTGTGCTTAACTTGCCCGCCATTATCCGTCAGTGTTGTCAACACACTTCGGTGCCAGATTGGCACTTTTTATGGTTCTACGAGTAACACTCAAATGACATTTAGCATTCAGTTATAGCAATTAAACACTACTCTTAGACTATTTCTGGAGGCCCAATCCGGGGGAATGGGGGTTCAAAGGTCGGCAGCGCACTGGTGTCGCGGGTGTCCATAACCGGCGGCAATCACTTACTATCAGGTGATCCGTCTGTTCGTCTGCCACCTATCACAAAAGAAAATATATTTAACTTAAGCTTACGTTTTTACATCAGTTTATAGGTAATGTCTTAGTGCATTTAATTAAAAAAAACGATGTACAAATGCTCTACTTGAAAATAATATACTAGATTTTTCACTTTTCATGTGATTTATAAGGCTTTAAATGGTAGTTTTAATAAATTTGTTAATGTCAACTTTTATGCCTGCTTTTGAAGCTATCAAACACATCTCACTTTTATGCTTGTAAGTACTCTACATCAGAAAATATTACCAAGTACTCTCCCAGACTCAGTAGCAAAAAAAATTTAAACAAAAATAGCCACCCTTTTTAAAAATAAAAAAAGAATGTATTTTCTATAATTTTTTGATAGTGGATACACTGTATATGTCAACAGTACTAGTTTTGTAAGTTATTAGGTAATATAACAATCTTGCATTCATGTTTCCACTCGGCACCTAGCACCGATTCGTATTATAGTGTTGCCAGCACTTGCACCCGGGAGCGCCTGGGCTTACGGGATTTATACGTTTCAACTCACCCCGATATACGTCGGAATTGCTTATTTATGCCGGCTGTTTTCTAAATAGGAGCAGCCCTTGTAATTCCGCTCACAGAATAGAGAGAATAATGGACAATGCGACAGACAATCATTTTCCGAAATTAAAAATACTATTTCCAGATTAGACTCATAGAAATTTAAGAAAAATATTTTCAGAATCTTTAAACACATATTTATAAAGAAAAATAATGTAAAAAGCCTCCTCCGACGTCATCACTCCGCATGACAAATTAATAACGCTTTTGCTCACAATGATTTAAAAATGTTTTGAATAAAGTAAAATCTCTGATCATAAAATGACAAGACAAAATAATGACAATGACAGTAAGTAACTTAAAGTCACCTAAACATTTTTATTGGACATATATGTCTATAGCACCGACAGATTCGGTGGGTGGGGCTAAAACAAGCCGCGTGGTCTGATGCAATGCAAAGGTTTTAAATTATTATCTAGTGATTTTTAGTGGACAAATTTGGTGTTTATTTCTGCAGTGAAGTGCCGAAAAGTGATCCTAATAATAAGAATCGTTGAATCGTATTGTTTTTAACACTGCTGTTGTGTGTCGAGTTAGTTGTCTAGTGACAACTTGCTTGGACCTAATAGAGTCTTAAAATCCCGCCATTGCTTATAGAGTGATATCCGCTGAATCTGTAGGTCGATAAAACGTAAAAACACCGGCGTTTTATTGAGTGACTGTGACTTTGACTGACTTCGACTGTTTACTACCTGCTTATTCTCAATAAGTTAGTCGACATTGGCAAATTATCTTTTTTTTTTTTTTATTGCTTATAGTAGGTAGACGAGCTTGCAGCCCATCTGATGGTAAACGGTAACCGCCGCTCATAGACATCAACAATGCCGGAGCACAGTCATGCCGCTGCCTACCGTGAGAGAAGAACTCTTTTCAAGCCTATAGATATATCTTCGGGTAGAGCCATATTAAAAATATATATATAGCACTGACATCACAAAACGTTGAGCCTCATGTCTACGTCACTTCTGGCATATTCATTAATAATTTAAAAAATAAATAATTTAATAAAAACACACATTTAATGATAACTAAACATTATGTCATCTTTTTTTTCTTTCTTTAGCAAAAAACGAACAAAAATGCAAATGTTTTTTTCTGTCGTATTGTTCATTGAACAACATAGAATATCAATTTTTAAAAATGAATAGTTATGTTATTTTTGGAATTAAATATTTCATCGTAATTTAATATGGTTTTTCTTGTATTTTGATAAAAACAATCTTTTATCTAATCTGCAGATGCGTGATGTATTTTTAATGACATACACGAGCAAACATATCACGTATCACCGATAGTAAACGAATGCCACCGCCCATTGACACCAGCAACAAGAGTAGAGTCGCAAATGCGCTACCACCCTTTAAATTACCCTTCCCCTAGATTTCGCTTCATGTACTCCCACTCGAATTCAGTTTTTTTTTTGTGTGTGCAAGAAGTGGCAGACAGATGATCTAATGGTAAGCAATTGGCGCCGCCCATGGACATCCGCGACACGAGTCACAAGTGCGCTGCCAACCTTAAAACCCATTTCCCATACTGGTAACCGGAACATCTATTAAAAATAAATTTCTTTTTCAGATAACCCCTCTCTCCCCAAAGTGGAAGTACGCCATTGAGAAAAGGATAGAAACTGAGAGGCAGATAACGATGAAAGCCGTTGCTCAGGGGGCCAAACTGCGCCCGGGCCATTTCTGGGACCTGAGTGGGACATTCCTCTTTACCATCTACGTTATGACGGCCTTAGGTCTGTACCATTACGACTGAAATTATAGAAATATATGACAGATTTGAATCTTTGGTAACAGCTTAAAAATACTAATCCGTAATTAGCTCCCGCCCTTTTTTTTATGATATAGGTGGCAGACGAGCAGACGGATCACCTGATGGTAAGCGATTACCGCCGCCCATGGACGCCTGCAACACCAGTGGTGTCACAAGTGCGCTGCTTACCTTATAACCCCCTTCCCCTGGATTGGGCCTCCGGTACCTTCACTCACGCAGCGAAACACAGCGCATGCACTGCTTCACGCCGGCCCTAGAGCAACACAGGTCTTATGTCTGCCACCACTCGCGTAAACCCGATAGGAGGGTTAGGCCAAAAAGGCTTGGTTTGACGTCATCAGGGATGACGTGCGGTGACAAAAGGCTCACCATTAGAGATGCCAAAGACCGTGGGAAGTGAAGGAGGTGTAGCAAGAAAGCGGACTCTAGGCTCCACCAGAGGACCAATTTAGGACGCAACTGGGTTGGTGATCATGAATAAAGATGATGGGTGGTGGAGGATAGTAGCCAAAAACAAGTTTAAGTGACACAATCCTGAGGGCCTCATTTAAAGTAGACGTTACTACAGAATCGGAGTTCCCTCTCTTTCACACGCGCTGTGTGTCTCGTTTGTCTGAATGCGACAGGATTATTCTCGTTCGTTACGGAACGGCTTTAAGGTGACGGGTAGGGCACACTAGCGACGCCAATCGATTTTAATTGTTAACCGGATCTATTTGAAACAATTTCTGGGTTACAACCTCTCGGCAAACACATATACTATTTATTAAATAACCATGCACAAATGTTGGGTCCATTTTTGTACGCGAAAAATTGATTCACGCTAAAAGTGGCCGCTTTTGGCGGTAATCAATTTTTCGCGAACGCGTTGGACCCAACATTTATGCATGGTTTTTTAATTAATTATAAGTGTTAGCCGAGAGGTTGTAACCTTGAAATTGTTTAAAATAGATCCGGTTTAGTAGCTAAAAATTTAAATCGATTGGTGTCGCTAGTTAGGGCTACCCGTCGCCTTAAATTAAGCCACTTGTATCCCACCTAAACATTCATAGTCAAACTCTTCTGTAGATGAAAAGTATTGCGTTCGTAGCACAGGTACACGTAGCAAAACTCGTAGCACACCTTCTGACTGCTACGAGCTTTGCTACGAGCTTTGTTACGAGCTTTGCTACGAATAGCTGCGGGCACGCAGCAAGCGTAACACTATGGAAGATATTCACATGTTATGTGCAAAATGTACCTATCTTGATATCAAAAGCTTATTCTCATTTCTTATATTACAATAAGTTAATGATTTTGTAGGTTTCGGCGCTCCAGTCCCACAAACGATATATGGAAGAACTTCTGCAATAATATATGCCGCTCTTGCCGTCCCAGGTCATATTTATCTTAGTAAGTTTATAGTTTAAGTATAAATTAAGTGTGTTAAGTAACACATCAGTACCTACTTTACTGTTAACATTATCATAGACAAAGACGTTAGCCTCACGATTGAGTGAGGTTACGGTGTTGATTCTTATTACCTAAAACATAAGAGTCGTCAATGTGCAGAACCTTACTGTGGCTCATAGTACAGTCAGCATCAAAAGTAGCTTAACCTTTTAGTCAAAGAAACCGTTCTACGTATTATAGTAAGTTTCTAAGGGGTACGTACAAAATGTTACTTCAACATGTTACTAATGTGTTAAGATACGCTTGATGCTGACCATACTCCTTGGCAATATTATCAATCGATTCACGGCTGCGGCGGCTAATCTCAACGATCAGCCACTTACGCAGAATATATTGACTGACCGGATGGCGCAATTGGTAGTGACCCTGCCTCTTACGCCAAAGGTCGTGGGTTCGATCCCCACACAAACATTCGTGCGGTGAACACTTGTGTTTGTTCAGTGTCTGGGTGTAATATATGTATGTATTTATGTATATATTTGTGTTCCTCTATTGTCTGATATCTGTAACACAAGTGCTTAAGCTACTTAGTATGGAATCAGGTCAATGTATGAGATGTTGTGAGAATTATATTAAAGTACACAAGTGTGTGCGCGCGCAAACACAAGTGCATTTTTTATTTCCTTACCCTCATAATCCGATGGGATACCAGCGTGACACGACCGGAGAGGGATCGGGCGCAGGACCAACGGCTTAACGTGCTTTCCGAGGAACGGAGGTACAAGACCGCCAACTTCCAGACTCCGGACACTGAGAATTTCTTTACAGATAAACTCAGGTACGCATTTTGGCCCGACCCGGGGATTGAACCTGAGTCCCCAAGCGCAGCCGTCGCTTTAAAGTGCGACGGAACTTGTAAACTTAAAAAAAATGACGGTGTATATTTTTAAACTGAATATGTATTTCAGTGATGAACCTCAGTACGTGCATGGTAGCCCACATCGAGAGGTACATCCGACGATGCAAGTTAACTCTTCGAGACAAGAAGCCTTGGAATGGATCTAATTCAAAAGACAATAGAGGCGAGTTTAACATTATGTCACAGTATTAATATTTCCAGTAGCAACATTTCATATTTCAAACACGAGAAGAAAGTTCGCCCTTTCCAGAGGCCGGTTGCAATATTTCGCACATGAAAATCAACATAGTATTAACTCAAAACTCGTTGTTATGAGATTTTAAACCATATATACGTAACTTTAAGGCGGTGTTTCTCAAAACAACAGTTTTGGAGTTGACATATGTAATGTATGTGAATTTTCATGTGTGATTTGTAAACCATATGTAAACCATATATACGTAACTTTAAGGCGGTGTTTCTCAAAACAACAGTTTTGGAGTTGACATATGTAATGTATGTGAATTTTCATGTGCGATTTGTATTGTATGGAGACTTGGAGATATCTCATTATGAGACAACTCAGACAACAACAGTTCACAATAAGTACCTATTTTCCTTTCTCTATTACCTGAGCTTTCCTCTTATACTACACGCAAAGACTCTACTAGCACGAACTATTCAAAATAATCGTTGCGTATAGGTGCAATTTGTATAAAAAAATGCAGAGCTCCCTCTATTGTACGCAAACAAAAGTAAAAATCGAAATTCGAACGTCTGACAGGATAGTATCATTACAGAATAACAAAAAACTCTTGTTATACTGTGGTATTGTAACGTGGGCGTGGCGCTTGCGCCTGTCAACGTCAACGAATTCTACATTTGATGTTTGTTTTCATGGCTAACTATAAAGATAAGATAAAGATCAAAAAAATCTTTATTCAATTAAGGTCCACACAGAACACTTATGAATGTCGAAATAGGTACATAATATCTACCGCTGTATTATTGTTTTTCTATGTGATAGGTGGCAGACGAGCAGACGGATCACCTGACGCTTCGGCACGATTGGGCCGGTTCGAAAGGAGTCGAAACAAGACAGAAAACCGGCATGAAGCAACATTGTGCTGTGTTTCGCTGCTTGAGTGAAGGGACCGGAGGGGAGAAAGGTGGGTTTAAACGTTGGCATCGCACTTGTGACCCCACTGGTGTCGCAGGTGTCGGTTACCATCTATGGCAGGTGCGACCTAGCTGCTCGTTTGCCACCTATCACATAACAAAAAATACTCTGCCATTTGCCCCGAGTCTTTGCGTATAGTACAAGAGTGCCCAGTTCAGTGCCATTCTAATGTTAAGACAGTGATTACCGTGATTCAATGCTACTAGGAAACGTTATACTGTGACGAAAGCTAGTTAGCTTGACCATTGTTACGAGTTCGTAAACAGGAACCCAGGAACCATGTTCGTAGCTAACAGGCGATGTCGCTTGTTGCTCTTAGTTGTTCGTAGCTCGTACCACGTAGAACCTTGTAGTACGGTATATAATCGTAGTACGTACTGTTATGTCCATTATTAATAAATGCTTAGGTCGTCATATCGTCATTTAATAAAACTGTTGCCCACCATCCGCATACAGTTGCCCACCATCCGCATACAGTTGCCCACCATCGCACACAGTTGCCCAACATCCGCATACAGTTGCCCAACATCCGCATACAGTTGCCCAACATCCGCATACAGTTGCCCACCATCCGCACACAGTTGCCCACCATCCGCACACAGTTGCCCACCATCCGCACACAGTTGCCCACCATCCGCATACAGTTGCCCACCATCCGCACACAGTTACCCACCATCCGCATACAGTTGCTTACCATCCGCATACAGTTGCCAACCATCCGCACACAGTTGCCCACCATCCGCACACAGTTGCCCACCATCCGCACACAGTTGCCCACCATCCGCACACAGTTGCCCCCATCCGCACACAGTTACCCACCATCCGCACACAGTTGCCCACCATCCGCACACAGTTACCCACCATCCGCACACAATTGGCCACCATCCGCACACAGTTGCCCACCATCCGCACACAATTGCCCACTATCCGCACACAGTTGCCCACCATCCGCACACAGTTGCCCACCATCCGCACATAGTTGCCCACCATCCGCACACAGTTGCCCACCATCCGCATACAGTTGCCCACCATCCGCGACAGAGTTCCACACCATTGGCAAGCCTACCATCCGTCCGTGTCCCGCGCTTCCTGATTTTATTCAATTTACAAATCAGCTCGCTGAAGAGGAGATGGACCGGTTATAGTTTCTAGACGTACTGATGGGTTGGTCGACACGTGGGGAAACGCAGTGTTGGACGCCCTGCGGCGCGATGGACTAACAATTTGAGAAAGATGGCTGGTGTGAGCAGGATGCGGACCGCTCAGGACCGGGTTGGTTGTCGCTCTTTGGGGGAGGCCTACGTTCAGCAGTGGACGGCGATAGGCTGATTGATTGATTGATGTATATTACACCCAGACACTGAACAATCACAAGTGTCCCACTACCTTTGGCGTATGAGGCAGGGTCACTACGAAATGCGCCATCCAGCCAGTCATATGCATGTTAAGAGGGCTCATTCGGTCCAGTACCGCTATCATCTGAATCCGTGGTCCAGACGGTCTGGTAGTCTAAGGAAAGCGAAAGTCAGACAGCAGTCCCTTTATTGTAGGAACCGACTTCCTAAGTCCAGGATCATGGTCCGAAGTGATAACTTTGAACGTAACTGGAAATAATACATTAAAAACTATTATTGAGATGACGATGCTGAATGGACAACATTTCATATTTTTAACATGTCCATATTGTTTTTTTATATGAAAATAGACATAAAATGAACAGACCCTTATTTTTTCTTTTTTCAAAATTTGGCCATTTTCATGCATAAAATAATTATTGAAATTCTTTATATTCTAAATAGACGTAAGCGCCAAATGACGTCATCGGACGGCTGAATACAGCGATATTCCTTTGCCTATCATTGTTTTAATAAAAAAAAGGTACGACTGTCAAAGGTAAATAATACTAGTGTCAACATTGTCAACGTCATTCATTCATTCAACGTTGACAAGTTGTCTTTTTTTTGACAGTTGCATGTCATGGGTTTGGCATTTCGTAAATTTAAAACTACAATGTGCTAAGCAAAGAAATATTTTACATTCTGCCGTCCGATGACGTCATTTTACGTTTTTTAGTTTTTGATTTTTTTCTCAGTAAATAAGCAATATAAAAAATGAATAAATATGTATTCGAGCAGCGGAAAAGTAAATAAAGAATTGGTATTTTTTGTTTCAAGTACTGATGTGAATTGGTCAATAGAAAGTAAAGAATTAGAATTATACATAGGCCTTTACATCTGACAGATGATTTAAACATTGTGGGATGTGATATAACAGCTGCGCTCATGAATGTATTTTGTGTAATTTTATGTGATTGACAGACGAGCAGCGATTGCCGCCGCTCATGGACCGACACTAGTGGAGTCACAAGAGCGCTGCTTACCTTTAAACCCCCCTTTCCCCCGAATCGGCCCCTTAATACCCTCACTCACGCATTAAAACACAGCACAGACGCTGCTTCGCTCCTGTCGAGAACGCCCATTCATGCCGTGGTCTTCCACGGAAAAACAGTACTCACTTTTTTACACACATTTTAATATGAACTCAAAACGTCAATTCCAGACACCAATTACCGACATCCCACACTACATGTGGATATATTTATTCCAATAATGTCAATTAGATAAATTCAATTAGTGCAGGAAGCAGTCGCAAATAAAAGAGTGCACCGTATTACGTGGTATTACCGAGCGCCGGGTGCTAAATACCAACTGTGCCAATAGCGGTCTGGGAGCTTAACGCCATAGTTGGATTGCTGCGGTAAATATATTTAGCTAGTATTGTACTCCGCCTTGCATAGTAAAGGACGAGATAGTAAGATTTTCTTGGCTTTATGTTGATGGCATACAGAGGGTCACATAATGAGAAGTGGCAATAGTAGCAAAATATGCAGACTATTTGTGTAACAACTCATTGAATATACACCGTCATGTTGCTAAGCGCCGATGCCAAATACCAACGTTCTGTGCCAATAGCGGTCTAGGAGCTTAGCGCCATAATAGGAATGCTGCGGTAAATATATTTAGCTAGTATAGTACTCCACCTTCAATATTTAAAGAAATAAATATTTTAACCGTAGCTTCCTAATTTATCCTCGACTGCATTATGTATGTCCCAGTCCTCAGACTTCATAAAATCGGTAATTCTTTTGTTGGCTTAATTATTAAGATATTCAATAAACTCCCACAAAATTTCATTAACCTATAAATGGATAAGTTTAAGTTTCATATTAAAACCTGCCTAATGAAGAAAGGTTACTATAGTGTACAAGACTATTTAAATGATAAGGATTCTTGGTCATGTTAATCGATTAGTCTTGTGAGTTGTTATTCATAGTCTGTTGACTTTGATAATTGTATTTTTTTTCTTTTCTCTATTGAAGCTCTGTAACATAATCAATATTTGAAAAAGAGTAACTACTGAGTTTCTTGCTGGTGACTTCTCAGTAGAAATTGATATTCCGAACCAGCGGTAGGTAATAATATGTGTACCTATATATTGACATTCATAAGTGCTCTGTGTGGACCTAAATTGAATAAAGATTTTTTTATCCTTATCTTATCTTTTATCATAGTAATTGGCGAAACAGTAAGATTTTCTTGGCTTTATGTTGGTATTTAGTAGCAAACTATGGCCGACTATATCGTGTATCATATTAATGCATCGTTTCGCTGCTGAGTACCGGTTCAAAATACCATATTTGCAAATTTTCGTCTGGAAGCTTACGTTGTTAGAATGCTGTGTTTAATAAAATAGTGGCAAACAGAGCCATATGATGAGAAGTGCTCATCGTAGTAGACCTTAAAGTATGTCATATCGTAGTATCACAACTTACAAAGCAATGCCTAGCTAACCGCAATTTGAAGCGATATCAGATTCGATTTCTGGGTCGAGCCAAATTAGATATTCATCTGATTTTGTTGACTAATTCCTGAACCAGAACTTCAGAGAGCCTAGAATGAACCGGAAATGACTGTCAAATTTTTATCCGCGTCCCTATGACAAGCGCTGTGCGTCTCTTTTATTTGGATGTGTGAGAAGTATTTACGTTCGATACGGGAATGTTTCTTTGTTGGCCCTCTGGTTCCGATAACTCGTTTTTCAGACCATCGAAAGTGCCTCACTGTAAAGTATTAGATTGTAACTCCGTTTACTTACTCGGTGCTTTGCTGAGGCTATGCAATGTTCAGAATTCATTAGATAAGACAGAGATTCGATTACGGAAATCCACCTACGAACCTTGTATTTATTTCCACAGATTTCGTTTTTGTACCGATTTTTAGAGATAGTACTCGTTTAATGTGGATTTGGTATTTGGCATAGCATTGCGAAGTAATCTTTGTGTTGTATTTATCGTCGTGTTTGGCAGCTTATTGAATTTTGCTAGCAGCTCACAAATGTCCGCATTCCGAATGGGGGTTTCTGTAGGTTAGTGACCCTGGCGGACTTCATTCTGTCAATTTTTCATGCGATAGGTAGCAGACAAACAGACCTAATGGTAAGCTATTGTCGCCGCCCATTTGGACACTCGCAACACCAGTGGAGTTTTGCACTGCCAACATTTTTACCCAGAATGAGGGTTCATTCACTCGGCGAAACACTTCGGTAGTGCTACTACACGCCATAGTATCCCCCCGGTTGAACCGGGCCAATTATGCCGAAGCATCCCGCGGTGAAAACGGTTTTTGTATTGTATTCAACCCTAGAAGGAATTCAACAAATCCAAGATCTTTAACATCCTGCCGTTCGTGACCTGTTAAGTTGCATATCCATATTTACTTTACCTTTCATGTCGGCATTTGCTTCATACGAGTAAACTTTACTTCTTTTTTATGTGATAGGTGGCAGACGAGCAGGCAAATCACATGATGGTAAGTTATTGGCGCCGCACATGGACCCCCGCAACACCAGTGGAGTTACAAGTGCGCTGCCAACATTTAAACTCTCTTTCCCATGGACCCCCGTTAACCTCGCTTACGCAGCGAAACACAGAATAGTGATGCTTCTCGCCGGTTTTCTGTGAGAACCGGCCCATTCATGCCGAAGTGTCGCTCTCCCACAGTTAAAATTAGGCCTTACGTAGGTACAAAAGTGCAACTTAATCAGCCCAGTGGTTTCGGAGAAAATGAGATGTGAAAGATGGACAGACTAATGGACGCACAAGTAATCCTATAGGTTACGGGTTCCGTCATTTCCTTTTAACGTCTAGAACCGTAATAAAAGGAGTGTTTCCAATATCATTTCCATTTCTTTTCCCGGGTCTATAAAATAAACAAAAAGTCGATATTTATCTAAGTACCCTCTTCTGTTTCTTTTCTGTAACAGTAATCAACCGGCGTCTTTTCTGAAAACTAATTTCCGGGAGTTGAAAGAAAAAATCTATTTCATTCCTTCAATTTTTTGTTAGGTAAAAATATAAATTGCTTTCGTATAGATACTATCTCTGTCTAAAGTCTTGCCGTCATTAGTCTACTAACATAAAAATGCTAGATGTGGTTTATTTTTTACTAGTGACCACTTCATACCGGGACATTAGTCCTCTTTATACTAATAGATGGCGATAGGTGTCGATTGTACTGGTCAGACCTATTCCAAAAAGGCGTTAAAATTGGATATTATGTGGTGCTAAAGATACGCAAATAGCCTCGGGAAGGTATCTTGTTGACACACATTGTGGCTGATGACCCGGATAGCTATCGTGACCAGACGTCTCGATTTAACCGGACTGTCCCTTTTTACGGCTGTCCATCCCGTTGTCACATAAACATAACCTCGGATCGCAAAAAAGGCCCCTTCTTCAAAAAGTCGCAGCGCGAAAAATTTGTCAGACATACCAATATTTCTAAATAAAGAGCAGTAAATGTGTTTCTTTTTTTTAATCAACGGCTGCACTGCTATATAAAATAATAAAAAAATTTAAATGCCAAAGTTCTTGAGAGAGTCGAAAATGCGTTTTCGGTGAATAGACGAAAACTTTTTATACTCGGCTCAGAGATTCCTAATATTTGTACGAAGTGGTATTTTCAATAACTCGATGGGGTAAGTGATAGAGCAGTGACAGCCTAGACCATCATCATCATCATTTTAGCGTTACATCCTGGTTGCGTCCCAAGCAGCAGCATCCCAGACCAAATAGGTAAAGAATACAAAATTTAACTGATAATTAACAAAAAAACGATGTCCCATATTGAGCCAAAAAGAAATGTTCACGTTACGGATAGCTGCGTCCGCTGAATTCTTTCCTCAACAGGGCCGGAGTAGGGTGACATGGACAAGGGTCGCTCTGGCAGGTGCCAAAATACGAATAATTAAAATACCACGTTAGGAATCGTTTTAGATGTGTTAGAGATTGTTTGGTGCCAATCAATAGGCAAATCAAAACAAATACGACTAATAAACCGCCGCTGACTTTTTATTTAGTAAATAGTGCTAACTTTTTTTCGACCTTGTATTGACATAGCATTTATAAAAAGTAGTTTTCACTGATCATACGTAGATATGTTACCTACCATAAGCAGCGTACGGTGCGGTCTATACCTATTTAATAGCGTGCTTCGTCCATTTATTTATAGGGACATTTTAAATGCACTTGTATAAAACACACTACTACATTCGTGATTATAGACGCGAAGTGTTGTGTTGTTTATGTATTTTAATTAATAATTATTACGGCCATGATAGGCACATAATATTGTATAAAACGTAAAATTCTCATAGCAACTCTATTACATGTGATATAATAAGATATTGATACACGGGGAGTTAAAAGTTTGGCAACGCGCTTGTGACTCCGTTAGTGTTACAGGTGTCTATTGGCGGCGGCAATCGATTCTAACCAGGTGATACGTCTGCTCTTCTGCCACCTCAAGTATTAAGTCAAGGAACAGCCTATATACGGTCCCACTGCAGGCCAAAGGCCTACAACATAGAAATCAAGTTATCGCTACTATGATGGGATTAGGTTCAATCACCACGCTTGCCTAATTCGGATTGATGATCACAAACCCGAGCAATGTTCGAAAAATTTAAAACATACTTTTTGCTCGATCCGGGAATCGAACTCAGGACCCCAAGATCAGGGCCTGATACTTAAACCACTAGACAAACTGGGCGCCCTTCTGCCACCTATCACAAAAAATCTTCCCAAAAGTGCAATAATTTCTAAGTGCATTCCGGTATAGATACTAGGTAGGATAGGCCCCAGCTTAAACAAGGCATTAACTAATTAAGTGCGAAATTAATCCGTTTCGAAGAGCGGACTGTGTGTATTTATCCTTATTAGACTAGCTGCCTATACTGAGAACTGGAGTAAATTAAATACCTACTATACTCCGTATGTATACAGCTAACTGTAGAGCTTAAGCTAGGTTGTAGGGCTTAGCTACACGTTCAGAACTAATTAGGTTATACACATTTGAGAAACTTTTAAAAACGCGCAAGTTACCTCATAATGCTCTTGCGCTCAACTTTTACACTTGTTTCAAATTTTTCGAACAGCTCGGGTTTAAATAAATATATATTACACAACTTCACATACATTGATCTGACTCCGTGATAGGTAGCTCAAGCACCTGTATCAGAACAGTGAGATTACAAATATATGCATATAATACTTTGCTTTGTAAATACATACTTATATTACATAGAAAGGCGGGGCGGAAAGGTCCTCCAGTGGAGGCCACGTACAGAAAGTCGCAGCCGTGGCAGGCCCTCCACAAGGTGGACCGACGATCTGGTGAAGATCGCGGGAATCCATTGGAAGCGGGCGGCACAGGACCTATCTGTGTGGAGGCCTATGTCCAGCAGTGGACGTCTATTGGCTGAAATGATGATGATGATGAATACATAGAAAACACCCAGACCAATACAAACAGACATGTTTATGCACACAAATGTTTGTACTGTGCGAGGATCGAACCCGCAACCTTTGGACCAAAGGCAACATCCACTACCACTGTTCTAAACGAGTACCAAATACCTTTAAAATTACCAAATGGTGTACGAGTATTTTTATGAAATTTCACATTAATTTTTCTTAAGCTCGCTAAGCCGTGTGTCGCAGATATCCATTACTTGGCGGCGGTAATTCACTTACTATCAGGTGAGCCGTCTGCTCGTTTGTCTGCCATAATGTAAACAAAAATTAAGATTGTTAGCAGAAGTTCAACAGATGGACCTAACTAGGTATTTACCTAACCTACTACTGATGAATTCTCCGTTTCAATTACATTATACACCAAAACTACCTACGGAATCTATTAATGGCTCAATGTAATCAAGGAAAACCGATATGCGATAAATATCGCAGGTGGTAGCCTGGACACGGCGTAGTAATTAGCCTTTAGAGCGCTTTTAGACTAGCGTATTTTATATGCGCGCATACGCTCCTTCCGCGTACAGCGCAGATGATCTCGCGCTTAAAAGCATAGAGTAAATTGTATCCTTTTAAATACATCTACCGACCTGCCCCGGTTTCTCACGGGTGCAATATTATATTTTTGTTGTAATATATACATATAAACCTCCATCTGTTAAAAAGAGGGACAAACAACGAAAATCGACTTTCTTTTATTCTATGAAGTGGCAGGGTAGGTACCTTCACTCGCATCAATCAACCAGTCCCCGACACAATTCACGGCAGAGCGCGCACAGCGGTCCCGACTGTGAATGCGGGGTTTCCGACCGCGATTCCGCTAAGACTCAGATAAAACCAGGTACATAGGTACCTGGTTAGAGTAAGAGACCCACACACCACGTGTTCCTCACTTGTGACAAGGTATCGGGTATTCTCCTGGTACACGAAAAGGACGTGGATACGGGGTCTCCTCTTTATCGTCGGAGACTGGGGTTAGCCAACCGTTTATAAGACGTAGGATGTAGGAAGATGCTACATGTTGGATCTAGATGAAAATGAAGTGCAGGCTGTCGGAGGCAGCACAGCAATACAGGTTGTTTATTGACTATAGTGGCCTATTAGTTCCTCTTTAAACTAATAGATGGCGCTAGGTGTCGATTATATCGCGCAAGAAATTTCGTGTTTTCGCATTAACTATAAGCATTGCCACTGTCTTAATTTACTTCTTTATTACTCGACTTCAAAAGAAAACGAGGAGGTTCTCAGTTCGACATGTATTTAATATTTTTTATGATTGTTCGCCGATTACTTTGCCATTTATAAGCCGACTTAGATAATTCTTAGCCAAAAAATGAGACACTAAAAAGCTATAGGTATTCTGCGAAAAAAAAACCGCCTTCAAAAACCACAAACCACTTTATACACTTCAAATAACATTTTATAACAGACACTCAAGAAAAGGTTTTGCCGAAGTCGGCGCCTAATCTCTGTTGAAAAATTGAATTTTATATTAAATTACAAGATAGTATTGGGCGCCGACTTCGTGGTTTTTGATGGCGGTTTTTTTCAAATAGTAATTGCTCAACTCGCCGAAAAAACGCTAATCTGAAAATACCTTTATAGCTAATACCTAATAGGTTTTGAATCCTGAATTAGCCATTACCTGCACACAATTACCTATAGACACGTGCCCTCTAAGCATTACCTATTCAGAAGCCCTAAACCATGAAGCTTTAGTAAGACAGAGAATCCCGCCCATGTCAATTACCTGTTTAATAATAAAGGCTTAATTGGTATTAGGTGGGTTTAGCATTAGGGTTCGTCACCTTAGAGTAGAGGCAAAATGAAGGACGCTCGGCTACTGGCTTTTTTTTATGTGATAGGTGGCTGACGAGGATCACCAGTTCTTTTTTGGACTGTCAACTTTTGGAAGACTGCTGGAAGTGACTAGTTGTAAAAGAAATTGGTAGCGCAGTTGGTATAAACACCGCCTATGGTCAGCAGTGAATAAACACAAGCTATTGGTCGATTTCTGTAAATAGCATTTTCATGTTGAAGTAGATTTTTTGTGCTTTTTAATGTCTCGTCCCACCAGCGAAATGTTCATGTTACGAGCTTATTTGTGTACAATGTCTTGAATCTTGTATACAAAGTGTATCATCTCAGATCATTCAGCTCATTTGCATTCGGTTTTCTCGGACTCGAGATCCATGTGAGACGAATGATACATTCGGAGCGAACATTAGAGATTCGGAACAGTGTATCATTTGGATGAGTCGGATCACTGAGTCGTTTCAGTAAAGAGTTACACACGTCTAGATCTCATTATCATCAGTAAACATCGGAAATTCGGACGCTTACTTGATAAAATTTATTTAAATTGATGAAATAAATGTTCAAATTGTCCTTTGTGTTTCAAAGCGTGTTTGATAGTGTACTATGTCAACATTGAGTAAAAAGTGTGACGATCTCAGTCTAGTTATACGGACACCACTGCTACTTGCTAAGTACATGTAAGTAATACCTACGTACCCTTAGGTTCAGCTAACACCTACTATAAATGTTTACTCCCACGTTAAACAGCGTTAGCGCATTAATTAACTGATTAAGCGCATTATTGGCGCAGCCACTCAAATCTGGCGTGGGCGGAACAATGGATCACGGTTTGTTCAGATGTGTTTACTTCATCGCTGGTAGTGAGAAGAGTGGTTGTAATGTCGATAGTTATGGTATCGATATGCGATTGTAACTTAGTGGATAATGCGCCTTCCATACAGGGGTCGTGGTTCGAATCCGAGCACCTCTGGATTTTGCGAATTATATGCATATTTCTACCATTAACTCGGCAGTCAACATCGTGAGGAAACCTGCAATTGTGGGATAGTTTCTCAAAATTTTAATACTTAATGATTCTGAACGTGTAACCGTGATCCAGTTGGTCTGGTTCCCCTGTTTAAGGGTTGCGAAGGTCAGACGGCAGTCGCTTCAATGTAAATCGACACCGGTACATGGTAGAAATACCAAAAGTCCGCACAAAGAGGTTTGAATCCTGTTTCCTTATTCGTACTGCGAAACAGTGGAATCAGTTGCCTGAAGAGGTGTTCCCTAGAGGCTACAATTTGGGGGTTTTCAAAGCGCGAGTGAATAGGTATCTTCTAGGTAATCGTGCTACATCTTAGACCATATTATCACTTACCATCAGGTGAAATATGGTCAAACACTTACCTATCTACAGTAAAAAAATAATAATAATAATACTAGACATCTCGAATCCGGGCGTACACCGGGCTCCGAAGCGACAGCTTACACGCTAAGAAGAGGAGTTCTGATATCGATGGCTTAGTTGACTTTATGTTTAATTTAAGCTACGTTTCCGATTCCTACATTAGCTTTAGGCTTCAACCACGGCTGCAAAAAGTTGAACTATGAACTTCGTCCGACCGCAATCCTAGTTCCACTTTTGCTGCAACGGTGGCCTTTTCAACGGAATATTGAGGTATCTTATTTAAAAAGTAAACATATAATTCATATAGCCCGGAGACATATAAAAAGTAAACATATAATTCATATAGCCCGGAGACAGTCCGACAACTTGGACAGGTTGGTTGTGGTGGGGTAAGTCTATGAAACAGACGAAGAGGCCGTTTCACCTCTTCGTTGGTCAGACTAAATAAGGGAAGTAACCGGACACACTTTGCCAACTGCCCTAAGACCAGCCGATGATAGGGAAGAATGGAAAGACCTTGTCACCGCCTCGGTAAAGGCATTTCAAGAAACGCACGACCTTGTAATGAAGAAAACGATGAAGAAGATCTAAAATGAACGTCGAACATTTTGTCTCGTGTGCATCTGTGACATGTTCGCTTTCCTAATCAAGCATAAAGAATTCGAGGAGGGCTAGGCCCAAAAAGGTTTGTCTTGACGTGGTAAGTCGTCTCACTGAGATGGATGCGGGGGATCGTGCGAAATGGAGGAGATACGGTAAGAAAGCGGACCCTGGGCAGGCGGACGGAACCGGGATTTCACACTAAGATGATGATGATCAGACATAGATAGATCCCTCTCCCCCTGACTTAGTTCAGGAGGACCCAGCGAAGAGGGGATTTATATTTATAGGTAGGATACTTTAAATATTTAATCAATTTAATATACTTAATACTTTGTTTGATGGCAAACACATTAGGTATTCGATAACGAAGCCGTCCAAAGTTTGACTTACTGTTTTACACCTCCACGAAATCAATTTTTCTTTTGTAAGTACATTACCTACCATCATGACTATGTGACTCCCGCGACCTTCACCAGATGGTCGGTCCTTTTGGGGTTGTAGAATCACTATCGATAATAATAAAAACAACACAAGTTCCACCAGAAACTCCTTCATACAATCAATCAGCGGATGACGTAATCAATTTACCTCAGCTCACAGCTCGAAGCTAATTACCTGTTTATTGATATTCATAAGGGATGTGTATTACGTACATAATGTTTATTATTTACTTTGGATAAGGTTAGTAGGTCGCACCTTACAATCAAGCTTCGACTAATTGGATTTATAAATAGGGCCACTATTGGATAAAACGAAGTTTTTTTGTATTAAGACCTAGTTTAAGTGTTTACGTATCCATCATTGCCGTACGTATTTTGAGCGTGGGAAAGCCACACTTCTGCATGAATGAGCTGGCTCAACCGACACCACGTCCTCACAGAAAACCGGCGCGTTAAGAAGCGTTTGCTGTGTTTCACTGCGTGAGTGAATATATCGATTTAGGGAATAAAATAAAAAAAAATACCCTCGCTCACGCAGCGGAACATCAGAGGCTCAATCCAGGGGAAAGGGGGTGTGGGCGATGGACTGTATATCAATCTGTGTGAGGTGCTAACAAAAACTACTGATATTAGCAAAACAATGTATTTTCTCGTTCATCAGACATAAGACATAACCACAATAAACAAAACAATAATATATCAAAATTTATTAAAAAAGTATAAAAACATAAACAATATAAAAGAGGCCTGCTCCAGCCTCTTTTATATTGTTTATGTTTTTCGTCGATCCTCAACGGGGGGGTTTTAAGCTTGGCAGCCCACTTGTGACTCCACCCGTGTTGCGCTATGGGCTGCGGCAATCGCTTACCAAGTTTACGACGATAATAATCGGTCTGCTCATCTGCCTCCTATCACATAAAAAAACCTCTTTGTACACTCTCCAATGAAGTAATTTAACGAAATTTGCACAGTCAGCATCAATATGATCTTAGCGTTCAAATTTACCAAAAAAATCTGAGCATTTTAAATCCCTAATAGTATAAAATCCATTCATGCCGAAACATGACTGTTTCACTAATGATTACTTATGCCGATTTTAAAAGTTTTTTGAATCGGTTCTGCAACCGGGTGTAGGTAGGTAGGTACAAATGAAGAAACTGATTATGATATTGCATTTCCATTTTAAATAGGTCCTACTTACCTACATATTTACCTATTCATATACTTATCTGTTAATATAATTTTATATTCTTACTTCATTCTAGTACTTAATAGATAACAGATTTGCACTGCCTTACCCCCTTTCAACTCGCTGTACTTTTCCTTTACCTGGAAGAGATACTACTATGATACTAGCGATATGACCGCCGAGATTGTATCAAAGATTTTTTATTATTTATTCCAAACGCCTCAAATGACAAAGGGCTTAAAAGTAAAACACGCAAAACTCCTTATATTGAACTGCCTTGCTTTACCGTAACCGAAGATATCTTGCCAATGTCAAGTAACTTGTTGAGAATAAGGCGCAGTTACTGCGCAAATTGGGCAGTCTTGTGTAGGTATCATCATCATCATCATCAGCCCATTTAAGTCCCCACTGCTGGGGCACGGGCCTCCCTCAATCACATGAGGGGTAATTGCCATACTCACCACGCTTGGCAGACGGGTTGGCGAGCTTGGCAGACGGGTTGGCGATTGTGTAGGTATATTGGACAGTTAACCAGTAACTATGGTTACTGGTCACATTCCACCTTGTTATAAATCGCTATCTAAAGTTATTACCGTACTAAAGCTCATGTTATCCCGTTCCAACATGCAATGTCAAAAAGGACTGGCCTGATTTTTGTACCGTGACTATCCTTAGTTAAGATCTGTAAAATTTTGTGCAATAAAGAGTATCTATCTATCTTTCTACCTATTTATTTATATTGAAGCTGATGAACATTTTGCGTTTTCAGAGAGTCCAGACTGCAGTAGAAATTCGGAACTCAACAGTTCAAGTAAATCCAGTAGCTTTTGTCGTAAATTATCGGTGAGTTTCCAGAGGAAATCCCTTCTCAAGAGCCCTAGGTCACCTAGCATAGGTGACGGTGGCCCTATCGAATTTGTAATGTCTTTGGTAGCTCGGTAAAACGCATTCACTCAGTTATTGAATGTAGTGCGCTCACTCACCAGAAGGTTTTTAGGGCATTATTTGGCTGACGAGCAGACGGATCACCTAAAGTCAATAGGTGACAATTTTCTATGTATATAAAGAGAAACGATTGCCGCCGCCCTATATGGGTATGGGTGTCCATAAACCCGCGTAACACCACTTAGGTACCAGTGGAGTCACAAGCGCGCTGCCCAAGCAGCTGATGCCTGATTTCTGTGAGGCCGTGGTATCAGACTCCACCACCAGTCACGGTTATTTAAAGAATTCTTATTGTTTCAGCGCATCCTTAGCATTTTTTACATCGGCCGGTGCGTGCCAGCCGTAACCTTGTTGTACTACGGGAGCGGTGCGATCGCGTTCGGAGTCGTGCGCGGGCGCCAGCCGCTGGATAGCGTCTTGTTTCCTTTAGAGTTCACCACTACAGGCGGGCTAGAGTGTGTAAGTACCATTATCGAATCTGTGCTTAATTGTAACAAAAAAAAACTACTAGCAAACCAAGGCACGGACCTATAGTACGAGACGGACGTAATTAACTAATAAAAAAAAACATTAAATTACTCACAGACATTGGAGAGCAGTGCCGTGTGGTCCCCGGCAGAGTAGAATAGGCCACCCTCACTCTTACCGAGGTGTCGTAAAAGGCGACTAAGGTAAAGCTGCTGGCATGATCATCAGCACCCAGAGAAGGAAAACTCTGCATTTATATCAAAACCCTCGCCAATCCGTCTGCCAAGCGTGGTGAGTATGGCAATTACCCCTCATGTGATTGAGGGAGGCCCGTGCCCCAGCAGTGGCGACTTAAATGGGCTGATGATGATGATTGGAGAGCGATAGTAAGAGTAGCTCAGTGATAAAGAACGCCATATTCTTTAAGGAAGGTCGGGGTTCGAATCCAACCATGCACCCACTGAGCAAGTAATCACTACGTTTACAGGAACCTCCGGAAATGTCTTAATTTTTTTTTACAATAAGCTCTGTGATGAGGGAAACCTGCACGTATCAAATCCTTCTGAAACGTGTAACTAACTAACCATGATTCAACTAGGTTTCCCTGAAGGTCAGACGGCATGTCATTTCAGGTAACTACAATTACCTAAGAGATTCCCAAAATCCTAAATCATGGTGTAAGGGACGAAGTGGAGAGAAGAAAATACTATTTTTTTGGTATAAAACAAATACTTATTTACTGTATATTATACAGGATTGTAAAATATCTAATAAAAAAGATGCGTGCGCAGTTGATGCTTCAAAATTTGTGTGTCATCGCTTCCTCCCATTGGCCCGCCGCGTGTGACGTCGCGTCGTAAAGCACCAATGATAGCGGGTGCCTATCACGCGATAAATGGTTTAGTGTTGCCGCAACATCTGGTCTAAGCGTACCCCGGGCTCCAATGCGACAGCTTTGGACGCAACCGGAAATCACACGCTAAGATGAGGGAGATATTTCTCTGGTCCCAAATTAAGTAGGTACCTACTTAAGTTCCAACTTCACAGAAAACCGGCGTGAAGCAGCACTGTATTTCGCCGGGTGAGGGTACTGGACGCCCAATCCGAGACAAAGGGGGTTTAAAGATTGGTAGCGCACTTGTGACTCCACTGGTGTCGCGGGTGTCTATGGGCGGCGGCAATCGCTTACCATCAGGTGGTCCGTCTGCTCCTCTGCCACCTACCACATAAAAAAAAAACTTGTAGGTAAGAGGGTACTATCGCCTCGAGTGTTACCACCCACTAAGAGGTTGTAAGAAGCATATAGTGTGTCTAGTGGCACCCTCGTTTTTAGTGGGAATGCCTCTGGCCATTTCCGCAAGTCCCATTAACCTGTCCGTCCCTTTCTAGGTTGAAGACCTGGTCCGGGTCCTATACGGGTTCTACGTGGAGGGAGCCATGATGCTGCTAGCCTGTGCTCTGGCTGCGTTGCGGTCGCACAGCAGCTCCACCGTCGCCTACATGGCGGAGAAGTACCGACTTTTCACCGTGCATCAGCCGGCGTCTTGAAGCAAGGGCTTGGCCAAGGGAGAGGGAGGGGCAACAGGCTTATTCGATTATAAACAATTCCTACATTTCATACACATTGATCGGATTCCGTGCTACCTGCCGCTGCTGGGCTTGGGCTGACAGTTCATTAACTTAATTAGTCTGTATGCGTATTCAAATAAGTGCTAATATTTTTTTCTTAAGTAATCATTAGTTTTGATCACGAGTTTTGATCGCGCGCGTATGGTGGTACGTTCGTGAGATATGAACGCACCCTTACGCACATGAATGACGAATCTTCTACCTATTTAAAAACACATAAAATCTTGGTTTGCTAATATTCACCTCATGATGGCTAAATCGAGGTGAATCATCGAAATAGCCCAGTTACCAACCTCAAGAAATTCTGAAAAAATATTATTTTTCTTCTTGTGCCTCTTCAGTCTAAAAGTCTTGGCCGCCAGTTTCTTGAACTTCTCTACAAAATATAGCGAAATGTAAAGCAACCTAAATTGGGACTTCGTTTCAGCGCTTACTTGACTTGCTCGATCGATCATTCGCGTACTTACGTAGAAGCTTGAATTTGAATAAGCATTATGTAACTCTATTAAATAAAGTTATAGGGCGACCATATTACGGAGTGACTACCCAAACTTACCGCAGAGGGCGGCGTTGCAGGTGACTCGCTCGGTTTCGGGAGTAATTTGTAACCCTACGGTGCCCCACGTTGGGCGCCAGGTGTATGCTTGAGCGCATTATCTGGCACCCTCCTTACGAGTTGGTGTTACAGTGACTGAGAGACTATTTTTCGTTCGAATACGTTTATTGCAGTAACTACATTAATGGCGGACATCCGCCCGGGGAATATCGTAGAGAGAGGCTTCGGCTGTATCACCATGATATTCCAATATGGGCGATGAGGGAGAACCGCAGGGGGTTTAGTGGGTATGCCTTTTCCTGGCTTCTCTTTGGGAGAAGCCCCCCGCCAAAGGAGAGCCCCACATAACCCGGCCACCCCCCGGTGGTCTGGTATGCATAAGGTAGTCGGCTCATATCTTGAGCCGGCGGCATTCCTACTGCGAAAAAGTAACTACATTAATAATTTCACAATGTGATACGAAAATAAGTAAAATAGAATCAAGCGTGTGACTTGGACTAGCTGCTCGCGCAACTAGGAAATAGTGTATCTGTCACTATGGCACCACCACCAACCAATAAGGTACCCGGTAACGCGCCCCGTCTTACGTTTAAGAATAAGGGAGATTTACAATAAAAAACTAGATGTTATGTAATAATTTGTTTGTTTTAATTTCCTACAAACTAGTCAACGGCTATGTACAGCTTCTTTGATTATTTTTTTCAAGTATAGCAACATCGTAAGTTCTAAAAATCTGTTTTTGACTGTACTAAATCCATTGCAAAGGAAATAATATTTGCTCAAAAATACCAACTCAAATCAGCTCTAAACATAAATTAAAAAAAAGGTAGTCAGAAGAACTAAATACATATTTCTGCATTGTCTAAGTGTATCACAGTGTCCTACAATGTTAATATTAATGATATATTTTATTTAACTGACGTCACAATGTTCCGGCATGTTTATAGTAAAATAAAAATACCCAAAATTATATAAGTAGACAAATCACATAAGATAATAGAAACATTGGCATAAGCAGGATAACCCACTGAGAATTTAAGGCCTAATTAATGGAATATCTAGCCATTCTGCATAAATCTTTGTAGATAAGCAGTCCAAGAAAATAACACAACTATCATATAACTTTTGTTTAGTTATCATTCTATACATTTACGAAAACACCATACCAGTTTTAACCCTTAGAGCATTAATCCTATGCTACCAAATTTAACCAAATCTATTCCGTTACTATTTTCCGTAACAAACCCAGTAGCAATGCGAAGAACGTTAAAATTTTACTCTCCTAGTCGTCTCTCTTTCCTTAATCACTTAACTAAAACATTGGTAGAAAGAGACAGATTTAGGTACCTAAAAATGTAAATCGTCCGTGCACAAACGTCAAATTTGAATCTCTTTGGACCCCTTTCGCCATACGAAATAGAATTTGGAATCGTATATGTACAGCTAGTTGGATACAGTAAAGTCCCAGTCCAGACCAGCCTTTTACTAGGTATATGTGCTTATTTTCTTCGACTGCCATATCTATACAATAAACCTACAAATGAGAAGATATAGCTATCTATCTATCCCTTGCTCCTCTTTTCCTTCAACACGTCGTCAGATGGCTCGGGCTCCGGAGCGGAGCTCTCAATGGACTTCTTCTCTTTGAGGGCTTCCTTCACGGCGTCCACTAAGTCTTGAGGCTCCGATATAGATATTTTCTTACCTGTAAACCGTTTTATGACATACTTCTGAACAAGAATCATAATATTCATACCTATTCTCATCGTCTTAAAAATATTTTAATATTAATAATTCTCACAACATCTCATACGTTGACCTGATTCCGTACTAAGTAGCTTAAGCACTTGTGTTACAGATATCAGACAACAGAGGAACACAAATATATACTTAAATATATATATTACACCCAGACACTGAACAAACGCAAGTGTTCTTCGCACGAATGTTTGTCCAGGGTGGGGATCGAACCCACGACCTTTGGCGTAAGAGGCAGGGTCACTACCAATTGCGCCATCCGGTCAGTCAACAACAGTTTTAAGTTAAGGGTTGTCTTCGATGCCGCTGCTATCTAATTTTAATCGAAATTGTATGATAGTTCGATTAAATTCCGCAATATGGCGCTGGTCATTTACTGGTCAGACATTTCTTGTCTAAAACGGAAATAGGTCATGTTCTATGTGTCTATTCGTATCAAAAAAATCTACAATACCCATAATTTGTTCTTTTGTACGTAACTATACTAGAAGATTATCATGTGTCAAGAAAGTCGTGACGGATGTTTGAACTAAGGGGGTTATCATGCCATACCAATGGGGTTACCATACATATACAGTGGCGCTATCATTTATTTTCACGACTTTATTGACGAATTAGAAGTATTTAGCTACTCAAGATTAATAGGATTTTTGTATATAATGTATTTTAACTTTATGATTATCAACTCTACCTATTAGATATTAATTAATCTACTTCTACAAGTATGTAACGTTATCTATTCAAAATGTGACTATACTTTACTCTTGATTTAGCTGCATTCATATTTATTTAAATTTGAAGTAACTTTTACGTTATAGTAAACTGAGTATAAAACTCACAAAATTATTGCTTTTCTCATTATATTTCTTCACCTAAGACAAAAATTTCGTATTAGAAAAAAGCATAGATCTTTCACATTATTTTTTTAGGATTATAGCATGATGGCGTAGAAGGGATTCCAAACGGGATGTAAATGAAACAACATACTTAGCATCGAAATTTCGTATATTCCTTTAAGTATTTACATTTTATAAGCCTTGTTCTGGCCATCATACTATATCCCTTACACAGACAACCCTTCCAACACGTCACCATTCACATATTCTAATATCTGTATACACTATTTGTAAATAAATATAACAATATTTACATAAAAACAATACGTTTTAACAAATGTATCAACATAGGTAAAAATGGTCTTACCATTTTCCAAAAAAATGTGTAATTTAATTTAAGTATGGAATATGGATCCATATATATATATGGCAGTATATTTTCGTGAGAGGATGTTTATAATAAGCTACTATAATTAGAAACAAATTATTTATAAAAATAATTATCTACCACTTTCATTGTCTTCTTTATATACCTAAAATAATAAGTATTATCTAGGATAGCGAACCAATATCACATAAATATTGGCCGTCCGAAAAAGCAAGACTATGACATGTCCAGACAAAAGGCGAAAGCCAAAGGGAAGTAAACTGGACGACCCGTTTAGATCAATGGTAGTGAGTCACGGCAGAGTTAGCCCACGTGACGCGCTGTGCATTGCAGCGAAGTGACGCTAATAGGGTACCCCTAACGATGTCATCTTTAATGTGTTTATTTATTTCACAAAACTATTGGAATCAAAATATGCATAACAATACATAAATACTTTGGTACATTGGTTAGAGACAACCATCACACGACTTCTACAACATTCTTCAAATACATTAAAATGGATCCTGATTGTCCTGAATTTAAACCCGCTTCGCTAGAATCTTTCATTCGTCCATTCACGCTTCATACAAGTGCGGATTTGCCTCCCTTTGCTTCTTTATAGTTCTTTCGTATCCTAAGGGTTTATCTACATCCCTTATCTCTCTATTGTCCCACTGTTCAATTTTTTCCTGAACCTTATACTTGTCTTGTGGATCATTCATGATAGCTAAGAAACAAATAAAGACGGAAATAAAGAAACCAGTTACAAACGTAGGTTTGTTATTTCGGTACGTCTCAACTAGATTTTCTAAGAAAGTCCACGCTTTAGTTTTATCCCTTTCTGTATCCTCGTGATCTTTGTTCAGCCGATGTATCGTTTCAAAACCGTCACTTTTGTTTGTACTACTGCTATTTTTTGGCTTTTCTGCAAAATAAATTCGGTTTTTATCTACGATTCGATGACGATTACAGGAATTCAAATTGACAACTGACGTTACGTCAGCACTAGACATCACCTGATTGGTTGTTCCAACATTTTAGATATGAAAAGAACCAATGAGGGTTTCGTAAATGAAATATCCGTTAGATAGCGTCTCAAAACTAACTGTATTAAGTATAATGACAACGATAACTCCCTACATTACGAAATCCTGAGCAAATAATAATAAAAGCAATTCTAAAACCAAATTATCAATTAGCAAGCCCTAAAGTCTGATTGAGTTAAAAGAAGACCAATTTCAGTACACTTATTTATGGTTTAAGATAATGCACCAACAATAACAACCAATAATACAGCTCCTCAAGGTAAAACAGTTCATAAATATAAATGGATAATGAGTATATTAGTATCAAAACCATAACCTCCATATAAGATTTCCAGTGTAAATGTATTTATTATTCATGACCTATTCATATTTCTATTACACTGAAATATTATAGCATTACGATTTTTCGCCTAAGTAGCTAGATAAATTAAGAATTTAGACGTGGCTTCTGGATTAATCAGCTCCTCAATTCAATTCAATAGCATTTTTATTCTGAAAATATTTTTTTTGTACATACTCATTAGTATTTAAATGAGTATTCATATTTATTTAATTACATAATTGATTGTTAGGTATTATTATTACTACTGTTAATTACGTTATATGTTTATCATAGATAATTTGATTTATTTTATACTCTCATCTTTATTTCTGTTTGCCCTTTGGCAAAGGCCTCCTCCAATTGGATCCACTTTACTCTGTCACTGGCGAGCCTAGTCCATTTAGAAAATAGACTAGGCTAGCCAATCAGCATTTAGTTAGTATGTTTAAATTCCTCGTCCACTGTCGGTTTTTCATTATGGTAACAGAACCAAATCAGAATTGCTTCGAAGTTTCAAAATTTCAAAATTAATGACACATAAGATATATATAGTTTCTTTTACCCTATTTGTGTAGTCTCTCTGACTTTTTTTTTTAAGATTCATCTGTATTCATCCATGATCTGTTTTACCCGCGCATAATAATGATAAATAAATATTCTAATGAGTTCATCGTTTCTTACCGTCTCTATCGTACGAGACACCGTGGATCTGGCCCGGGGTGTCTTCCTCAAGCTCGGCGTAGGCGTATATAAGCGCCTTCTGCTTCTCGCTTAGCGCCTTCGGTACCTGGAATAAACGTATGCGAGTTATAGGTCAGCTAAAAACGCTTAACTGATTCCATAAAGCACCTAGCGTCATAAGAGTCATCATTTTGTATGAGAACGGGCCAGAAAAGTTCGTAAAATGAAGTCCGAATCGGTTCGTGTCGTGTCTATACTATACGGTGTCTTGGGCCAATATCCAGGATTTGAAAATTGTGGTTAATCACATTTAAGCGATTGCACTCTGAACATCGCGCTCGACACTTAAGACTTGAGATTGGCCAGGTAGATTATGGTTATTATCTCAACAATAATTGTGGGATATCTACTAACCGAAACCCTGGCAACATACAACACACGCACACTGCGGACCGAAGAGAAGCTGCTGGAACTAGAGGAAGAATTAAGCAGAATTCGCTGGAGTATTGTAGGATTATCCGAAGTCCGACGACAGGGCGAGGATACGATGATCCTTAAATCCGGGAACCTGCTTTATTTCCGGGAGGGCGAAGAACTGTCCAAAGGTGGAGTCGGGTTTATTGTCCACAAGTCCCTCGTTAACAACATTGTACAAATCGGAAGTGTGTCGAATAGGGTGGCGTACCTTACACTCAGAATTACCAAACGGTGTTCGTTAAAGGTAATACAGGTTTACGCCCCGACCTCGACACACCCCGACGAGGAAGTGGAAGTAATGTATGAGGATATTTCTCGGGCAATACATACTTCCAATACTCACTACACTGTTGTCATGGGAGATTTCAACGCAAGGCTAGGCAAAAAGGGCGATGAGGAGTCGAAAGTGGGGCAATTTGGATCAGGAATCCGGAACCACCGAGGTCGAATGCTAGCCGAGTATATGGAGAGGGAGGGACTCTACATGATGAACTCCTTCTTTAAAAAACGGCTGCATCGTAAGTGGACCTGGGAAAGTCCGGATGGCGTTACAAAAAATGAGATTGACTTCATCATGTCTACCAAGACCCGGATATTCAATGATGTCTCAGTGATCAATTCGCTGAACACTGGAAGTGATCACCGAATGGTAAGAGGCACTTTGAATCTACACGTTGCATCCGAAAGGTATCGACTGATGAAATCTACGCTCCGCCCTGTAGCCATCCAAATTGAAAACCCCGAAAGCTTTCAACTGGAACTGGAAAATCGTTTCGATTGCCTAAAGAGCTGCTCAGATGTGGACAAATATAATGACAGGCTCGTAGAAGCTGTCCTTACGGCGGGTGCATAGGTCTTCAGACCCAGCGAAAAAGCCAGTAAAATCTCGGAGCCAACTCTAAAGCTAATGGAGGAAAGGCGGAAAATGGTTCTGCAAACCTCTGATGAAGCTCGTCAAAGACGGCAGCTTAGCAAGCGCATCTCCAAGTGCCTGACCCGGGACATACGCCGATTTAATACGGAACGTATTAAAGAGGCTATAGAGCGGAACAAAGGCTCCAAAGTCTAGAGCTAGCGAACTAGAGATCTGGCTATTGGAGAGAGCTTGTTGACCAAGCTGAAAACAGAGGATGGCAGAATCGTCACGTCACGCCCAGAGCTTTTGGCCGAGATAGAACACTTTTATGGACAACTTTACGCGACATCATGCACACCTGTCATTCAGGCCGTTGAGCGCAGAGCCAAATTAACCCGGCACTACACCGAAGATATCCCGGACGTCAGCCTATACGAGATTAGCATAGCTCTCAAACTGCTTAAAAACGGTAAGGCACCGGGTGATGATGGAGTCACAGCGGAGCTTCTGAAAGCAGGTGGACGACCTGTCCTGAAAGCCCTTCAGAGGCTTTTCAACTCCATCATCATTGAGGGAAAGACACCCAAAGCGTGGCACTCTGGCGTGGTAAGGCTTTTCTTCAAAAAGGGTGACAAATCCCAATTGAAGAATTACAGGCCTATCACGCTGCTGAGCCACATATATGAGCTGTTTTCGAGAGTTATGACGAATCGTCTCGCACGCAGGTTCGACGACTTCCAGCCTCCCGAACAAGCCGGATTTCGAAAAGGCTTTAAGCACTATAGACCACATACATACTCTGCGGCAGGTTATACAGAAGACCGAAGAGTATAACCTGCCATTATGCTTAGCGTTTGTGGACTATGAGAAAGCCTTCGACTCTGTCGAGACCTGGGCCGTGCTACAGTCTCTCCAAAGGTGCCGAATAGACTACCGATACATACAAGTGTTGCAGTCATTGTACGGAAACGCCACAATGTCAGTCCGCCTTCAGGACCAGGAATCAAGACCCATTCCTCTCCAGCGAGGTGTGAGACAGGGTGACGTTATATCGCCGAAACTGTTCACCACTCTGTTGGAGGACGTGTTTAAACTTCTGGACTGGGATGGACTTGGCATCAATATAAATGGTGAGTTCATGACGCACCTTCGATTCGCTGATGATATCGTAGTCATGGCTGAGACCTTGGAAGACCTTGGCACAATGCTTAACGACCTCAGTAGAGTCTCCCAACAAGTGGGTCTGAAAATGAACATGGACAAGACGAAAATCATGTCGAATTCCCATGTCGTAACCACTCTGGTAAAGGTTGGAAGCTCTGCACTGGAAGTTGTAGACGAGTACATCTACCTCGGACAAAAAGTCCAGCTTGGTAAGTCAAACTTCCAGAAAGAGGTCGATCGACGTATTTAACTCGGCTGGGCAGCGTTCGGGAAGCTACGCAGCATATTTTCGGCCCACCTACCGCAGTGTCTCAAGACGAAAGTCTTCAATGCGTATGTGTTGCCAGTGATGACATACGGAACCGAAACGTGGCCGCTTATAATGTGCCGATTAAGGAGGCTCAAAGTCACTCAGAGAGCAATGGAGAGAGCTATGCTCGGAGTCTCCCTGCGTGATCGTATCAGAAATGATGAGATCCGCAGGAGAACTAAGGTTACAGACATAGCCCAAAGGATTGCATGCCTCAAGTGGCAATGGGCAGGGCACATAGCGAGGAGAACAGACGGCCGTTGGGGCGGAAAGGTCCTCGAGTGGATGCCACGTACAGGAAGTCGCAGCCGTGGCAGGCCCCCCACAAGGTGGACCGACGATCTGGTGAAGATCGCGGGAATCCATTGGATGCGGGCGGCACAGGACCGATCTGTGTGGAGAACATTGGGGGAGGCCTATGTCCAGCAGTGGACGTCTATTGGCTGAAATGATGATGACGATGATGAGTAATCAAAATCAAAAGTAAGTCTGTAATAAATATAGGTATGGGAAAATCATGAAATTTCCTTGCTAGTCTCTTTGCTCACCTGTATCTTGATGTGTACATAATGGTCTCCGTATCCATGATGGCTGACCCGCTTCATGCCTTTTCGCGACAGTCGGATAGTAGTGTGGGAAGATGTACCGGGCATTATCTGGAATAGTGTTCGATGTTAAATTAGTCAAAACACAAAGAATACCAAGAGTTTTTTTATCAAAATGACTGAAGATTGAACCTGTATTGTGTGGTCTTCATACAACCCTTGTATCCGGGCTGTACCGCCAAGTAAAGCTTGTGACACGGAAATCTGAAAAACCAATAATGTTGAAAGATGTACCAATAGAAAGCATTCTAGCGTTCTGATATAAAAGGTGTAAAAATCGTGATAGAATGAAAGCAGATGTTACAGCTATCATAATAATACTCACAGAACAGTCAGTGTGAACATCAGGGCCGTCTCTCTTGAAGTATGAGGAACTCTCAACTTTGAAGGTGACAAATATCTCGTTGCTGCCGACAGCCATGCGCACTGTCTGCCCGTCCTCCACTCCAGCCGGCACTGGCACTGTCACTTTCTTGCGTTGAACCTGTTGATAAAAACATGAACATTGAAGATTGCAACATCCAATGATAATACTTAAATAATATAGTCTCAAGCAGTTTTTGTTTTTATATCTTATTTAAAATAAAAGCCATCCAAAAAGAAGATAAATCATGGAAAACATCCAGAACTTACAGATTGTCCTTTCCCCTCACACTCCGCACAAGGGAACTTAATCAACATTCTAGTGCCATGACAATGTCTACACGTAGACCGCATTACAAATGGACCTGAAAACGATCACCATACTTAAGTTAGACGGATATCAAGGTTACATGACAAATCACATCTGGAATAATAGAGCGAAGCAAATAGCTACGACACCCAATAATAAAAGCATTGGAGCTTGGATTCCTGAGTTACCATTCGCAAGCACCAGCTAGGAACGCAATTCAGAACAAATACTAAGGGCTGATTTTTTGATCCGTAGTTAAACTAAACTAATGGTTTAAAAAAGTAACCAATGGTAAAATATCGCTAAAATGTGTTTTATGAGTAATAATTAGCTTAACCAATAGTTATATTACAAGAAACTATGTCACTTTGACTATCAGTTAGACAATTAACAATATTTAATTTAACCATAAGGTAACTACGGATCAATAATGATTTATTGATCCATAGTTACCTTTTGGTTTGGCTCTAAGATGATGAAGTAATAAATAAGGCTACTAGTACCTCTAGAAAATGTCTCCATGCCAGTACCATTGCAGTAAGTGCACTTAATAGACTTAGTGCCGGGTTCACAGCGGGATCCAGTGCACTTGGGGCATGTGTCTATAACATTAACATTGATGTCTTTGTTCACTCCACGGGCTGCTTCAGTAAATCTGAGATTGACAATCACCTGAAAAGTATTTTCAAATACAATGTGATGGCATATAGTCACAATAACACAGAATGAGAATCATGTTAAGAAATTTTATTGTTTTGTCTTTTGTTTATTTTAACTAGTAATAAAATTTCTTTGTTGTTATATTTTACTCATTCATTCAAAATAATACCTCTTGGGCAGCACCAAAACCAAATTTACTTTCAGCAAAGTCACTAAAGGCCTCACTCTTGAACCCAGCATCACCGAATATCTTCCGGAACAGCTCCTCAGGGTCTATGGTGGACTTATACTGCCATTGATGAGTGAATCCATCTGAGCCACTGGGGCCACCTCCCATACCCATTTGGTCTGAATGTTGTACCAAATGTATCATATTGCTTGCGCTTGTTTTCATCTGAGAGAATCTGTAAGGTTGAATAGTATATTTAATATAGTTGATATTTTTATGGCAATCTTTTGCAATTTATTCTTGAGTAAATAACACACTTAAAAATTTCATCTCGTGTTCAGGCAGGAATTCCCCAATCTGGTATTGTAAATATAAATACAATATTGATGAAACTATCGAACATGTTGAATCAAGCACTTATTTTTAATATGATTATATGACATTATTACAAACAAAATTTGCAATACTTTTAAAAACTAAAACATGAGTCTTCTAAAACTGAAGTACCATCATATTAGTTGAGCACTAGAGCCACAAATTATCGGTCTTACAAATCTTTCGTATAATATGGGATAAACATGGCAAAATTGGCTAAATAATCACAGTTGTTGGCTGTACAAATAAAATCAATGTTTTGGAAGCTTATGGAATAAAGAAATATATTGTTTTAACTAAATTAAAGTTACAAAACCGTACTTCATATGCTTCAGATACTTCTTGGAACTTTTTCGACGCTTCAGGGTCCGATTTATTGGCATCAGGGTGATATTTTTTAGCAAGCTGATAATAAGCTTTCTTGATATCTTTATTGGAAGCATTCTTAGCTACACCAAGTACTTTGTAGTAATCAGCACGAGCGTATAAACTGCGTGAAGTATGAATGTGTCGATAATTCTGGGCCGACACATCTGAAAATGAGTTGAGGTTAGGTTGGAATATGTCTCGAATTATTTAATCAATACTGATGAAAATGGAAGTAACATATAAAAAAAACTTCTTAGTTAAGTTTATTAATAAAAAATAGTACATTATGGTATCAAATAAAGCCCAGATGATGTAATGAAAGCATGTAAAACTTACACTTCAAATTTTTACGTCCTAAAATTGTTCCAGATATAGCCGGGACCCTGGAATAAGAATCACAATAATTACTGCATTTATGTATAAACCTGCAAGGGGTTCTAGATATATTACTAGAAATAACCGCAGTAATAGTTTTTGGGTTCAAAAATCCTAGAATACTCCGGGTAGGAGCCATCTTGAAAGAAAATGACATGACTGACTGACATTGACAGCGAGTAGACATTAGGATGATACAGATTATAAGCAATTAAAAATAAACAAGAATCGATGTCGATATGATATGACTAAAGTATTTTATTGTATTTATTGAGGAGTAGAACAGGAACCAAATTCCCTGAATTTTCGATATGAAAACACGGCGGATGTTAACCATAGAAAAAGAACTATGTTTTGCGATATATACCGTATGACAAACTATCACAATATAAAAAAACGTGGCGGATATCGCATTAACACCACTCGCATACAAAAAACTATGTTTTGCGATATATTATCATACGAGAGTTTGATGATAAATGTCACGAGCCCGAGAATTGGGCTACTGGAGCCCAATTCTCGGTCTCGTGACATTTCTTTTCATACGACATATATTACTTAAACATAGTTTTTTGTATGATTTTCAAGTGATATCCGTCATGTTTTTGAAATGTGACAAACCCGAGAATTTGGCTCCTGAACGTATAAAATTAATTACATTCAATTATGTAGATGATAACAAAACATCCATAGCACGAAGTAATATAATAATAATTTTGATTATTTCTCTCACATAGGTTTGTTTACATGGTTACATTATATTGATTACATGATAATGATATAGGTATCTGTCTGAATTACCCTATCTAATTAGGATATCATTGTCATGAACAAAAAAAATTGTTCACTTTAGACTAAGATTTTCTTGACTGTTATTAAAGTTACTCATTTGAATATTTTATAAATAAAAGGTTAACTAATAAAGATTTATTTGCAAAAAAGAAAAGTTGAAAAAGCATTTTCGTCTTGGTTTGTACATAATTTTTAAGCTGTCAAGGTTAGGGATTTCTCCTAAATTCTAAAAAAATTGATAACAAAACAAAAAACATACAAATGGGTGTGCTTTGGGTACCCCAAGGTGTGTTCAATCCATTCCTTTTGACACCCTACATGGAACATCCTGTATATATCGCAAAAACATAGTTGTTTTGTATGGTTTTCATGCGACATCTGCCATGTTTTTTCATATCCAATATCCCGGGAATGGGGCTCTTCGACATTTAGCTGATTCCACATTAACCCATTCAGTGCCATAGACGCGAATTCGCGTCCTGGCAAACTGTCTATCTAGTGCCATGGACACGCATTCGCGTCCTCATGTGACTTGTCTTGTTTTTTCTCGTTTCAAGAGTAAGTAATCTGAAATTTACAGTATACATAGTAATATATCTAAATTAAAAAATTACAGTCTTAAAAAATATAATGAAATAATTAAAATTTTTTGTACGTGAACATGTCTGTTTGTGTCGGTGTGGGTGTTTTTTTGTATGTATTTATATTATTTATGTAATATTTGTGCGTTAGAAAAAAACACAAAATGAAAATCAAAAATATATTTATTTTCATAGGCTTGTACATAACACTTACAAATCGCCATACATTTCATTGATTCAAAACTATTTATCAGAACTTATTTAAAATTTACATGATTCTACCACCGGCTCGGAAAGTTGTTTCTGCTCGAGAAGATTCAGCAAGAAACTCGCTAGTTACTATTTTTAATCTCCAAAATTTGAATTTGAAGCAATGCGCTTCAAAGGTTGCTGAAGCCATTAAATGACGTCTCTGAGTGCGGCCGTAAGTAATTTTATTGGAGCTGCCATGGATGCGATATCGCGTCCAAGTCGATACTTGGACACAACTTACCGCGTTTAATACAAGACATTCGGTACAAGTTCATAGTATTGGGAATGAATATCAATATAAATATTTCACAACAACACATACATTGATCTGACTCCGTGATAAGTGGTAGCTCAAGCACCTGTGTTACGGATATCTGAATCAACAGTGGGATTACAATTATATACTCAAAATATTTTTCTTTTGTAAATACATACTTATAATACATAGATAACACCCAGACCGATACAAACAGATATGTTCATGCACACAAATGTTTGCACTGTGCGGGGTTCGAACCCGCAACCCTTGCACCACAGGCAGCGTTCACTACCACTGTTCCAAACGGGTCGTCAATGCCTGGAATGAATGAATTAACCTTGTACTTATACATAAAATACTTTTAATAAGATAGACAGAGGTCCTTTATTTCCTTCTTTTACTTTGTTGTTACAGAAATCGATTAATCGATTATTAAAAATCGATGACAGCTTTTAAAAGTGGGCAACATTATTTTCCGGGGCAACGGTAGGCAAGATGATTTATAAACAAAAATGAGCTTACAAAATGCCAATTTTCTATTTAAATTTTGAGATAAAAGTTTAATAAAATAGCAAATAATTGTGTTGCGTGATAGTGTACATTATAAATCACATAGTAGAATCTATTGTCGCCATGGCTTCAATTAACGTTCGGGATCAGAAGATTGAGCAGCAAGTGAGTTTCGATGAATAACGAATTAGTTGTGAAAAATCATAATTCCTGTTTTTACTGGTGTGGATGAAATAAGCTTTGGTACTTATAAAGTGGCATTATTATAGCGCCAGTTGATGGAGCAGAAGATGAAGCAGAAAAGGCAAAACTCAGGCATGGTTCAAGCCAACGATCTCAGGGTCGGATCAGCCAAGCGACCTATATCTGGAAGTCGCTCCAGAGAACTCCATGGTATTTATTCGACCCAGCTCTTACAAATAATTATTTCTGTCTAAAAACATTTCGTGTTTTGTTTTCTTTTACTGCATGGTTCATGTTGTAAGTGCATTTAATTTTTTTATGCGCATTTTATTTTTATAACAGGCTATGATGGTCCGATGCAATTTCTTATGTCGCCCGTGAACCCAGACCAAGTTATTCCGCTCCAAACAAATAGAATATCAACTTATGATGGTAAGTATTGCTATTGGTGTATTGTAGACATAAGCTTTTATTTTTTTCTTTACTTAAATTGAAATGTTGTTTGGCATGTTTTAGTACATCTTCATTGTGCCTATTTCAAATTCTTTTTTCTAAATGTTGTAAAAAATTTGACAGTATTACTCTCGAAAATCCACATTGCAGTTGCTTTTTCTTGCATTATGCAACATGAAATATGATTGTTCCTCTTGTTTCTTCCCCAGCAACATCAGTAAATGTCATGACATAATAAATGAATGTGTTAGGTGTCTTATTTGTTTCAATAGGCTATTGTTTTGAAAAAATCTGTTTAAAACCATACTCGCTTTTGACATATAAAATATGTTCTGTTCTATGGGAATCATTACCTGGAGACAAGGCAGATCAAAGCTATGTGCGTATTTCTACTATTAGTTTGGCGGTGAGGGAATACATCATGAGGAAACCTGCATGTTTCGGATAGTTTCTGAAACGGGTTGTGAAGATCAGACTGCAGTTTTTTCACTGTAATTACCAGACTCTACAATCCTGAATTATGGTCTAAGGGTACCTCAGGCTCTGGAACAACAACAGACAGTACAATAAGGCGGTCTTATTGCTTCTACCAATTTCTTCCAGACAAGCTTTGGGTAGAGGAAAGAAATAACATATTCATAATAGGGGAAGGCAGTGCAAAGATAATTTATAATATAATTCAATAATAATATTTCTAGAGTACCTATAATGCCTAAACTGATTTACCTATAAAAACATTGTGGTTTTCATTACTAGGTATTGCTTGATTCATTATTGATTTATGAGTCACCTCTTTAATAAACAAGAGCTTGTGGGCCTATGATATCATTCATAACAAATGGGATTGAATGTCACTTACCATATGAGGGACGACACTGAAAGTTCTTAGAAAATCAAAAATAGAACAGTTTAGCAAGTTGTTACTTTTATTATATCTTTTCAAAATAGTGTCCCTTCACATCAATACATCGCTGCATTCAATGAAACCACTGAGAAAAGCACTTGGCCCACTTCTTTCTTTCTTTAGGGGTCTCTTCGCACGGCCTTTTGATACTCAGCCACTGCTTCTTCGGCGTCCATGAAACGTTTTCCTTTTAGTTTTTCATTTATTTTTGGAAATAAATAAAAATCGCAGGGTGCGAGGTCTGGGCTATATGGTGCGTGACCCAGTAATTCTACGTCTGACGTCGCAAAATACTCGAGTGTTTGCTTGGCGGTGTGCAGCGAGGCGTTGTGGTGAAGGAGGATCCTACTGTGAGGTCGTTTTTCCCGAACTTTTTCCAAGACAAGTGGCAAACAGTTGTTAGTGTACCACTCTGCGGTAACTGTTTTTCGATCCTCTTAACAAACTGTTGCGATATAACATGTCCTTCCGAACAACGAGGCGACCATCTTCTTTCCCACGCTGCGACCTCTCTTCACTTGGCAACTCCTCGAATGGAAACACCCATTCAGCAGATTGTCTTTTAGTTTCAGGATCATAACAATAAATCCAGCTTTTGTCACCTGTTAGTATGTCAAACACAGCATTTGAGTCACCCCCGTTAAATCTTTGAACCTTTTCGCGGTACCAATCAACACGACGTAGTTTTTGGGCCTCTGTCAAATTATGAGGTATCCACCGGGCACAAAGCTTCCTGGCCCCTAAATGTTCATGAATGATTTTGTGTACTCGACTCATACCAATGCCTAAACTTCTCCGAATCTGCTGATAGGTCACTCTTTTGTCGGCCTCTATCATACGTCGCACAACACTGATGTTATCTTCGTTAGTCGCCGTACATGGCCGTCCCTCACGCAAATCATCGTTTAAACTCATATAACCAATTAAGTGGCACGAGATGGAGCTTCATCGTGAAAGGCCAATCGAAGTCTATCATAACTTTCTTGTTGACTTATTTGACATCGAAAGTCATAGAAAATCAGTGCGCGAAAATTTTCTCGCGTTAAATTCATGCTCACTTGTTATAGATTAATTTCAATTTGCCGCCAAATCGGAAAAAAAAGAGAATTGAATTAAATTCATAGACAATAATATGGGCAAAGAGTTCCATTTTCAAAATTTAAACATTTCTTAATCATCGTCATAAAAGTGGCCAGTTCTAAAAACTTTCAGTGTCGTCCTCGTACAACAAACCATGGTATTGTAAGAAAGTTTCCACTAAAAGTTTTGTTGTTTAAAGGGAAAAATTAAAAATAGATAGGTGGTTCAAATCATTTGGTTTAAAGTTTTATGACTGTTAAGCTTTAAGATACAATAATTATTGAAAGTTTCATTGTATGTTTGTCCTTCAAGTCACTGAAATAGCCTTAATACTAGTACTACACCTGCACAATGAAATTATTCCTTTCTTGAGCAAAAAAATATTGAGTGATTGTAGTCCATTGGATAAGAATGTTTGCCGTCGAAACGGGAAGTCGTAGGTTCGAATCCGAGCATGCACCAATGTATTTTTCAAATGTGCATAAATCTACCATTAGCTCAGTGGAGAGGGAAAACAATGTGAGGAAACCTTCATGTTTCTGATAGTTTCTTAAACAGTGAATGGTAATTCTACATATAATTCAGTCGGTCTGTTCCACAGTCTAAAGGTTGTAAAGATCAGATGGCAGTCACTTCATTGTTATTACCAGACTCACTAAAACCTGAATCATGGTCCAAGCATACTCTGGGATTCAAAGAGACAGCTTTAAATGCAACCAGAAATTGCACTATCATATTTAAATTAATCTTGTTATTGGTTCGTGATTGAACAAACCCTACATAATTTCGATTACTATTCTGAAAAGATTTCTAAATGAATACGTTCCGTTAACACGACAGGCGGAACTAACATTAATATTGAATACTTATTAAATATTTCATTTTGCATTTTATTAGGTTCCCCAACATTCAAAGCTCAGAACTGCGCCTCGGCATTCCGTGTAGAAACTGCGTGATTTCTTTCGCGTGGAGTTATTTTTACGATCAGATATCACGCGATTTGGATAAAGCCTAATATCGATATTACGAAATATGTACGTGTGTACTTGGTATTACGTGTGCTCTTTCTTGGTGTCGTCTGTTACAATAGTAACAGAGGACAATACCTATGAATTCAATCCTTTGTAACAATAATTGTTACGTATCCTTTGTAAGAATATAGGTATCAGGCGACAAAAACATTTCGTATTTGAAGACGAATACTATTTACCTATTTACAAAGCCAACTTTTTGTCGTACTATTGAAAATACTTGCTTTCAACTTATATAGGTCAAAGCCAATAAAATATGTCAATAAGCCAATAAGATAAAATCAATATTTAAGACAATAACTTGTGCATTATATGACTTATTATTATACAACGTGTGGTATATGTGGTAGTGACCCTGCCTCACATTCCAAGGTCTTGGGTTCGATTCCCCTCTTTCCAAACATTCGTGTGATGAAAACTTCTGTTTTCATTGGCTGAGTTTTACATATCTATTTATAATGACGGCAGCGCTCTTGCGATTCAAGTCCCAACTAGTATTGCGAGTAGTCCGTAGGTGGCAATCGCTTACTATAAAGGTGATCCGTCTGTTAGACTTTCCTCTTTATACAAAAAAAAAATACTGCCTACATACTTACTAAATTAATCTTTTTTTTGCAAACATAATTAAAACCTCTTATCTTATCTAAATTATAATTCTCAATAAATTAAATTTCAGACTTAGGCAATCAAATAGAAGTGTTGACAGTCGGCGACGGGTCGGGCAGCGGCGAAGAGGAGGAGGAGAGCGTGCCAGTGTGTAGCATGGGCCGTGACGTCAGCACCGATGACGTATGCGCGGACGCAGCTGTAGCCCCTATGCAGCCACGGACCGTGCATAGAGACATGTCTCCTACACAGGTTAGTGACTTACCAACCAATAATTTGCCATGATATCCTGGTACCTTGAAATACTTTGAGAACCAGTTTGAAGCATGAACGAGCAGTGACGTCAACACTGATGGCCTCATTTAAAATTAGAGGTACTATTCTAGATAAGTTTCGCTGTATTAAACAACGTACCTTTCCCATAACTTGCAATAGTATACTCACCGCCACTCAATGACGCACTCACCCCGTTCAAACACCATGACCCACATAGGTTAACCGTAAATGTGTCAGCATAAGGAAAACCAAGTGTCTGACGCAAATGATAGCTTCAATTCAGGAATTCCATCCCATTTCCTACACAGTCGTACCGAATCTACTGCTACAATAAGACTAGGTATTAAAAGACCTGTGAATATAATGGAGAAAGCTGTAAGGAGTAGTTATGGCAGTGTCAAGAGATGGAAACGGGCTAGTGTTTGTCAGGGCAATGAAGAGTGTGCTTCTGTAAGTATTGTGCTAGTTCAGCTCAGAGGTGGAATAGCCCTATTTTCTGTATCATAATTTTTTATGTGACAAACGAGCAGACGGATCACCTAATAGTAAGCGTTTGCCGCCGACCATGGAAACCCATATTACCAGTCCAGTCACATGTGTGCGGAACTTTTAACTACCCTTTCCCTCGATTGGGCCTCCAGTATCCTCAATCACTCAGCGAAACACACAGCAAGATTTGCAGCACTGCGGTTTACGGTCGGTTCATGGCGAAGCATGTCTCTCCCACGGTCAAAAGAATTTAGTAAGTTTTTGTACCAATAGATGGCGCTAGGTGTAGATTACATCGCGCAAGCATTTCGTGTTTTACCTATATGCGTTGCCGCTGCCTGTAGGATTTACCTCTTTATAAATAGTATAGAATATAGATATGAAGTGATTGTTGTTTCACCTTCGCAGCATTTAGACAGGAGTGCCAAATCAACTAAGTCTTTGTCAGGCAGGAGTTGTTCGTGGCATGGCGTATCCCTTTTACTCATTTCCATTATAATATAATAAAAATTTTGGTTTGTAAGTAGAGCAGTCGTCGGGTGTCAATCAATTGTCAAAATATTTCTCTATTTTTTTTTTCTCCTTTGTGTACATACTGTGGCACAGATAATAATGCGAGCAGTTATCTGATGGCGCCACTGTCGCTAATGATAATATTGGTTTGGCACCCGCGAATGCCATTGGTGTAATTATTTTTGTTGTTTTGTTCTCTTCTTTTAAATATAATTACGCCAAAAGTCGTGGGTTCGATCCCCACCCTGGATAAACATTCGTGCGATGAACACTTGTGTTAGTTCAGTGTCTGGGTGTAATATATGTATTTAAGTATATATTTGTGTTCCTCTGTTGTCTGATATCTGTAACACAAGTGCTTACGCTACTTAGTACGGAATCAGGTCAATGTATGAGATGTTGTGAGAATTATTAATTTTACGGTTTTAAAATTGGTTACCTATATGTTATTATGTCTTTGTTTTGTATATGTCAATTGTTATTTTCTTTTATTTTTTTTTTATTGCATGTCAATCTTTAGTATTATTTTTACCAATGCAAAGGCGTCACCCAAGGTCAGCCTGATAACCAGCGCTGCAGCGGCTGTTTGTGGCAGTTGCAACATGCTGAGGCTGAGCCTTGTTGACCGCAAGTCTTTGTCTCTGTACCTTGTTTTCTCTGTTTCGTTCTATGTATATGGTGTTGTGGTCAATAACTCTTTTCTTATCTTATCTTATCTTTATTACAACGAAGTGGTTGGAAATCGAGAGTACCCAGGATTCAAACGTATAAACCCCTTGTTCTATCGATGTAAGTATGCATATATTTTTCTTTCCAGACGGCAGAAATCGAGGGTTCTGTAGAAGGTGCAGTGGAAACGTTCGTGGTGACACCAGCGAAGCACGGGACATTATACAAGTGTCGTATCGCGCGCGATCGCAAGGGCATGGATCGAGGGCTGTACCCCACTTACTTCCTGCACCTTGAGAAGGATTATGGGAAGAAGGTGTTTCTTCTAGCTGGTGAGTTTTTTCTTCTTCTTGAGATCTTTATTACTTAGGGAGTTGTCACACTGGCGAATTGCGAGCGTTTTCAAAGCGGAGCGACGACGCAGCGAACACCGTCATGTATCCGCGGCGTGAACGCTGCGCAGTCGTAACGTGTTCGCTGCGTCGTCGCTCCTCTTTAAAAACACTAGCAATCCGCCGGTGTGGCAACTGCCTCAGACTTATCTCCGCGACGAATCCGTCGGCAATCCGCGGCGTGAACGCTGCGCAGTCGTAACGTGTTCGCTGCGTCGTCGCTCCTCTTTAAAAACACTAGCAATCCGCCGGTGTGGCAACTGCCTCAGACTTATCTCCGCGACGAATCCGTCGGCAATCCGCGGCGTGAACGCTGCGCAGTCGTAACGTGTTCGCTGCGTCGTCGCTCCTCTTTAAAAACACTAGCAATCCGCCGGTGTGGCAACTGCCTCAGACTTATCTCCGCGACGAATCCGTCGGCAATCCGCGGCGTGAACGCTGCGCAGTCGTAACGTGTTCGCTGCGTCGTCGCTCCTCTTTAAAAACACTAGCAATCCGCCGGTGTGGCAACTGCCTCAGACTTATCTCCGCGACGAATCCGTCGGCAATCCGCGGCGTGAACGCTGCGCAGTCGTAACGTGTTCGCTGCGTCATCGCTCCTCTTTAAAAACACTAGCAATCCGCCGGTGTGGCAACTGCCTCAGACTTATCTCCGCGACGAATCCGTCGGCAATCCGCGGCGTGAACGCTGCGCAGTCGTAACGTGTTCGCTGCGTCATCGCTCCTCTTTAAAAACACTAGCAATCCGCCGGTGTGGCAACTGCCTCAGACTTATCTCCGCGACGAATCCGTCGGCAATCCGCGGCGTGAACGCTGCGCAGTCGTAACGTGTTCGCTGCGTCATCGCTCCTCTTTAAAAACACTAGCAATCCGCCGGTGTGGCAACTGCCTCAGACTTATCTCCGCGACGAATCCGTCGGCAATCCGCGGCGTGAACGCTGCGCAGTCGTAACGTGTTCGCTGCGTCATCGCTCCTCTTTAAAAACACTAGCAATCCGCCGGTGTGGCAACTGCCTCAGACTTATCTCCGCGACGAATCCGTCGGCAATCCGCGGCGTGAACGCTGCGCAGTCGCAACGTGTTCGCTGCGTCATCGCTCCTCTTTAAAAACACTAGCAATCCGCCGGTGTGGCAACTGCCTCAGACTTATCTCCGCGACGAATCCGTCGGCAATCCGCGGCGTGAACGCTGCGCAGTCGTAACGTGTTCGCTGCGTCGTCGCTCCTCTTTAAAAACACTAGCAATCCGCCGGTGTGGCAACTGCCTCAGACTTATCTCCGCGACGAATCCGTCGGCAATCCGCGGCGTGAACGCTGCGCAGTCGTAACGTGTTCGCTGCGTCGTCGCTCCTCTTTAAAAACACTAGCAATCCGCCGGTGTGGCAACTGCCTCAGACTTATCTCCGCGACGAATCCGTCGGCAATCCGCGGCGTGAACGCTGCGCAGTCGTAACGTGTTCGCTGCGTCATCGCTCCTCTTTAAAAACACTAGCAATCCGCCGGTGTGGCAACTGCCTCAGACTTATCTCCGCGACGAATCCGTCGGCAATCCGCGGCGTGAACGCTGCGCAGTCGTAACGTGTTCGCTGCGTCGTCGCTCCTCTTTAAAAACACTAGCAATCCGCCGGTGTGGCAACTGCCTCAGACTTATCTCCGCGACGAATCCGTCGGCAATCCGCGGCGTGAACGCTGCGCAGTCGTAACGTGTTCGCTGCGTCATCGCTCCTCTTTAAAAACACTAGCAATCCGCCGGTGTGGCAACTGCCTCAGACTTATCTCCGCGACGAATCCGTCGGCAATCCGCGGCGTGAACGCTGCGCAGTCGTAACGTGTTCGCTGCGTCGTCGCTCCTCTTTAAAAACACTAGCAATCCGCCGGTGTGGCAACTGCCTCAGACTTATCTCCGCGACGAATCCGTCGGCAATCCGCGGCGTGAACGCTGCGCAGTCGTAACGTGTTCGCTGCGTCGTCGCTCCTCTTTAAAAACACTAGCAATCCGCCGGTGTGGCAACTGCCTCAGACTTATCTCCGCGACGAATCCGTCGGCAATCCGCGGCGTGAACGCTGCGCAGTCGTAACGTGTTCGCTGCGTCGTCGCTCCTCTTTAAAAACACTAGCAATCCGCCGGTGTGGCAACTGCCTCAGACTTATCTCCGCGACGAATCCGTCGGCAATCCGCGGCGTGAACGCTGCGCAGTCGTAACGTGTTCGCTGCGTCGTCGCTCCTCTTTAAAAACACTAGCAATCCGCCGGTGTGGCAACTGCCTCAGACTTATCTCCGCGACGAATCCGTCGGCAATCCGCGGCGTGAACGCTGCGCAGTCGTAACGTGTTCGCTGCGTCATCGCTCCTCTTTAAAAACACTAGCAATCCGCCGGTGTGGCAACTGCCTCAGACTTATCTCCGCGACGAATCCGTCGGCAATCCGCGGCGTGAACGCTGCGCAGTCGTAACGTGTTCGCTGCGTCGTCGCTCCTCTTTAAAAACACTAGCAATCCGCCGGTGTGGCAACTGCCTCAGACTTATCTCCGCGACGAATCCGTCGGCAATCCGCGGCGTGAACGCTGCGCAGTCGTAACGTGTTCGCTGCGTCGTCGCTCCTCTTTAAAAACACTAGCAATCCGCCGGTGTGGCAACTGCCTCAGACTTATCTCCGCGACGAATCCGTCGGCAATCCGCGGCGTGAACGCTGCGCAGTCGTAACGTGTTCGCTGCGTCGTCGCTCCTCTTTAAAAACACTAGCAATCCGCCGGTGTGGCAACTGCCTCAGACTTATCTCCGCGACGAATCCGTCGGCAATCCGCGGCGTGAACGCTGCGCAGTCGTAACGTGTTCGCTGCGTCGTCGCTCCTCTTTAAAAACACTAGCAATCCGCCGGTGTGGCAACTGCCTCAAAGCAGTCCTCGTCGCTCATCTAGTCCTTTTGTTATTTTACGCGAATTTGTACTTAGTGTCTATGTTCACAGAGCCTAGAATGTAATGTGATTATTGCGACGTCGCGTCGTCGTATCGTTCCTTTAGTTTTGTGTTTAGGTTTTGATATAATAAAATAATCTTTATTTTTACAAGATAACTAATTTTTTGTTGTTTCGTTTCGTTCGCAACACTCTTACCTGAGCCTGGAAAAGTATGAAGTCAAGTTTATTAATTAAAAATACGAAAAATCTATACAAATGGAAAAATAAACGTTAAGAAACCCGAAACCATTAGACTCGTCTTTGAGACAAATTTACGTTTCTCTCGTTCGACCGTCCTGTGCATTGTCATCCGTTGCCCTTCTCCATATAATGAAACCAGTTTTCGTTCTAGCAAAAACGGTTGCCTTTAGTCGTAGAAAAATTCGACAACGACCCTACGACTAATTCCCACTTTGGGCGATTGGCTTCCCCATACAACACGATTTTTATGAAAAGTCGAAAATTTTATGAATTTTACAAAAAAAAATCGTAAACCACATCATATAATACATATCTACAAATAAATAAGGGTGTAACTGTTTACCGATACACTCTGTAGGGTTGCCAACCCTAGATGGAGACAGTGACCTCATTACTGCGTGCGTCACTCAGTCTCCATGGATATGCTCCAGATGTAAACAGTGAATCATTTCAACCTTGTTTAGTTTCAAGAGTGGTGTATATTTATTTATTTAGGAACACAAACAGTGTACTGTACAATATTTTGTAAACTTATTTTTACAGGATCTTAAATCTAGTACAACACAAATAACAAGTGTCCACAGCTTCTTCCATTATACTTATAATCAATGATCGGAGTAGGTAGAGCTATTTGGGTTCATTAACCGTAAACATAGATGTTAATATGGACTTGCCCCGGGATTCTGACTATGATCCCGGTATTAAAATAAATAAATTATTATTTTTGAATTAAGTATTTAACGCATTTTAATCACGAAAGGGCTTATCCATAAACGTTCGATACGACTAAATTACTGTTTCTTTCTACCTAACGTATTTATCTTGAATTTCGAAAGAACAAATAGAACTTTTTAATTAATATGGTAACACAAAGCGTTTATGAATTTGTTCGTTAATGCTCGTGTGTATACAAGAAAATAACTGTTAATAGTATAAAGTATAATTCTTTAACCCCGGGAATCACGGGATTCCAGGCATGTCCATATTATTTGAAAAAATCGCAAGTACCAAAAATAGCTCTACCTAATCCGATCATTGCTTATAATATAACATTCACAACTGCAGTAACTTATGAACCATGGCAACTACAGCGACAGTGTCACCACTGATATCGCGTATTTTATCGCACTTATCGCACTTTAAAGTTCGTATTTATGGCGCTATTTTCCTAAAACCAGTATTAAAACTTTCAGAATTATCCTGATATTTATGTCAAGGTGACGGGTAGGGCACACTAGCGTCGCCAATCGATTTTAATTTTTAGCTACTGAAGCGGATCTATTTCAAACCATTTCGGGGTTGCAACCTCTCGGCAAACACTTTACTATTTATTAAATACCATGCACAAATGTTGGGTCCGTTTTTGTAAGAGAAAAATTGATTCATGCCAAAAGTGGCCGCTTTTGGCGGTAATTGAAAATTCGAGTGCAAAAGAAGACCAAACAGTAAAATACAAGTATTAAATAAATAGTATAGGTGCTTGCCGAGAGGTTGTAACCCCGAAATTGTTTAAAATAGATCCGGTTTAGTAGCTAAAAATTAAAATCGATTGGCGTCGCTAGTGTGGCCTACCCGTCACCTTAACAAACAAGAACTCTAGTAGGTAATTAATAACAATCTAAGTATAATTATAATAATTGACTGTCTGTGGCTCACCCCACTTATTTCGACTTATAAAAACTATAGCTGACTGTGGCGGTATCAATATTGATGTCCTTGGTAATTACTTTTAACCTTTTTGGGTTGAGTGACTTTGTGTGTACAATTTATAATTATTATTATTTTTTTAATATTTCACAACATCACATAGATCTGACTCCGAGATAGGTAGCTCAAGCACCTGTGTTACGGATATCAGAATCAACAGTGGGATTACAAATATATACATATAATACTTTTCTTTTGTAAATACATACTTATAATACATACAAACACCCAGACCAATACAAACAGACATGTTAATACACACAAATGTTTGTACTGTGCGGGGATCGAACCCGCAACTTTGGACCAAAGGCAGCGTTCACTACCACTGTTCCAAATCGGGTCGTCATATTCGCTTTAGTTTATCAAATTTATCTTATCTTATCTTAACTTTCCACTTTACCATTAAATCAACGATACAATTATGAATGGAATTGTTATTGTAACTTAGCTTGCCTTTGATTGATGTTGTATACATTCTAATATGCCTGCTTTGTTTCGCCGAGTGGATGAGGATCCTGGGGGCCCAATCCGGGGGGAGGCTGACAGTGCACTTGTGATTCTACTGATGATAGGTGTCGATGGGGGGCGGCAATCGTTTGTCATCAGGTGATCTGTCTGCTGTTCTGCCACCGATCTCATAAAACTAGCACTTCATCTTAAACAGGCGCGGAAATTTGAACATTATTTTGACAAACTTCTTACTTAAACTTGCTACAGTTGCCCCGTTGCAGATTAACCATGGCTCAAAAAAGCTCATTTCATATGGCCATCATAGTCTTTAATTCGTTACCTGATGAACTGAGAGGTCTGAGTGGAGCTCACTTCGATAGCAAACTACATACGTGGCTTGTGGAAAGGTCTTTTTACTCGCTGACTAGCCGTGTGATCCCGGTAGAGTAGAATAGGCCACCCTCACAAGAGTGACGAGTAAGTGAGTGAGTGAGTGACCCTCACCTCGGTAAGAACCGAGGTGTCATAAAAGGCGACTAAGGTAAAGCTGCTGGCATGATCATCAGCACCCAGAGAAGGAAAACTCTGCATTTATATCAAAACTCTCGCCAACCCGTCTGCCAAGCGTGGTGAGTATGGCAATTACCCCTCATGTGATTGAAGGAGGCCCGTGCCCCAGCAGTGGGGACTTAAATGGGCTGACGATGATGACTCGCTGACTGAATATTTTGATTTAGATTTTAAAAATAAGTGACATTCATTTATCAATCGCATTATTTGAATGAATTATTATTAGGCAATAGAGTAGATATTAATTATTTATTACTGACATAGTTTTTATATCATTGTTATTTTAATGTATACCGTTATTAAATATTTGCACGCTTCTTAACTTAAGCGAACTTCAGTGATACTAAATAACATTGTAACATCACATTATGTACCTGAAATTATGCAAATAAAGTATTCTGATTCGAGATGCCGGCCGCTGGCAGCGGTCAGATCCATCAATGCTTGTATGGCCAGCACGCTGCAGCTCTACTATTTCAATCTCGTTGCCTCACTGCCTCGTTGGCGCAATGGGTAGTGCATTGCACTTTAAAGCGACGGCTGCGCTTGGGGTTCGGGATGCGATCCCCGGGTCGGGCCACAACTTGTACCTGAGTTTTTCTGTTAAGAAATTTTGACATTTGACCTTGACATTGGCGAATTGTCTTCGGGTAGAGCCATAATAAAAAAAAAATAGAGAGTGCACTTGCCTTTGCGCACACACTTTTTTTTTTTGTTTTCCCGGTAGAAATGCATTACGCAGACACTGCCGCCGGAGGGCGACAGGGTCGCTTCTTCTAACAAGAAGCGACCTGAGGGCATACCCACTAAAACTCCCGGGGCTCAACCACCCGTGGGTATAGAATGCGGTCACGGGAACTGCACGAGGCTATTCCCCGCAACCCCACTCCCCCACAGGCCCCTACACGGGGTGTGCGGCCACGCCTCTCCTCAGGCTAGGAGGAATGGGGGTTGGGGACAGCCGGAAGAGCTGAGCCGTCCCCAACGAGCGGTGGAGGTGCCAATGGCAGTGCCGGCACAGGGACCCCCGTCCCTGTTGCCGGCTGGCCACTTGCGCACACACTTGAGCACTATAATATATCCTCCGTAAGTGACTGATCATTCATATTGGCCGCCTTAGCCAAAATCGGTCGGAGGATATTATTATTACTATTTCAATATCTTTGGCCCATCGCGATGCTTACTTATGATCCCATTCTCATTTACCTTTCTCGCCCGCAGGCCGCAAACGCAAGAAGTCCGCCACGTCGAACTACTTGATCTCCACCGACCCCACCGAGCTGACCCGCACGGCCGACAGCTTCGCGGGCAAGCTTCGCTCCAATCTCCTGGGCACGGCGTTCACTGTCTACGACAACGGCAAGGCGTGGCGGAAGCACGACCACGCGCGGACGAGACATGAACTCGCTGCTGTTATTTATGTTAGTATTGTTACACTTTTTTTTATAGCTTTAAACAGGCAAACGAGCTTGCGGCCCATCATCGTCAGCCCATTTAAGTCCCCACTGCTGGGGCACGGCCTCCCTCAATCACATGAGGGGTAATTTCTATACTCACCACGCTTGGCAGACGGGTTGGCGAGGGTTTTGATATAAATGCAGAGTTTTCCTTCTCTGGGTGCTGATGATCGTGCCAGCAACTGCTACCTTAGTCGCCTTTTACGACACCTCGGTAAGAGTGAGGGTGGCCTATTCTACTCTGCCAGCGACCACACGGCTTGCGGCCCATCTGTTGGTAAACAGTAACCGCCGCTCATAGACATCAACAATGCCGGAGCACAGTCATGCCGCTGCCTACCGTGAAAGAAGAACTCTTTTCAAACCTGTTTCTCTTTGTCTCGAAAATAACTGTTTTTGTCTTTTCGAGACATTAGTTCAACAATGTCGATTAACTCAAAGTGTTTCGACTTTTCTGTGTAACTATGAGTCTTGTTGTTTTCTTTGGAATTTTACTTCTGTGAGACTACCCGTCCGTGTCCCAGCAGAGGGGAGTGAATAAGGCGGCGCCGACGTCTGCCCATTGCACATCGGGCAGGCGGCATTTCCACCCCGTCAACAAAAAATAAAGACTAAGCTTCAGCCACCTCTTTGAGATCTGGCATCAAAGCCTGGTTCATGGGCGGCGGTGATCATTTACCATCAGGTGACCCGCTTACTCGTTTGTCACTTATAAAGTAAAGTATCAACCTGTATACTGTACTACTGCAGGTCAAAGGCCTCCATCACAGAAATCAAGTTATCGCTACTATGATGGAATTAGGCCTAATCACCACGCTTGCCAAATGCGGATTGGCGATCACAAACCCGAGCTATGTTCGAAAAATTCGAATCATACTTTTTGCTCGACCTGGGAATCGAATCCAGGACCCCAAGATCACGATCCGGTAATTAAACTACTAGAAAAACAGGGCGTCATTAGGAATCGAACCCAGGAGCCCAAGGTCACGGCCCGGTGCCTAAACCACTAGACCAACTGGGTGTCATTGGGAATCGAACCCAGGGGCCCAAGATCACGGTCCGGTGCTTAAACCACTAGACCAACAGGGCGTCATTGCGAATCGAACCCAGGGGCCCAAGATCACGGCCCAGTGCTTAAACCACTAGACCAACAGGGCCTCTAGTCACCTCTATATTAAAAAAATGTTTCCCTATTTCCAGGACACAAACGTCCTAGGCTTCAAAGGTCCCAGGAAAATGACGGTCATCCTTCCCGGAATGACGCCGGACAGACAACGCGTCACAATAGCCCCCCAAGATGACAGCGAGACCCTCCTAGAGCGTTGGAAGGGGCAGAACCTCGACGACATAGTGGTTCTTCACAACAAAACTCCAGTCTGGAACGACGAGACCCAGTCATACGTGCTCAACTTCCACGGTAGGGTAACGCAGGCTAGTGTTAAAAACTTCCAGATAGTCCACGATTCAGAACCTGACTACGTCGTCATGCAATTCGGCCGCATATCAGAGGATGTCTTCACCATGGACTTTAGGTATCCTTTATGTGCTCTGCAAGCGTTCGGCATTGCACTCAGCTCCTTTGACAGCAAGCTCGCTTGTGAGTAACTATTTTGTGTGTAGGTGTGAGTAACGAATTTATCTGTAGATATGAATGTGGGCTGAGATGTAAGGTTATTGTTAGTGGCTCAAATTCATGGTTTTGTAATTAGTGATCGGTTTCATTGTTTGCTTTTTAAAAACATTACATTAATTAAACATGTTAAACAGTGGAATCAGTTGCCTGAAGAGGTGTTCCCTAGAGGCTACAATTTGAGGGTTTTCCAAGCGCGAGTGAATAGGTATCTTCTAGGTAATCGTGCTACATCTTAGACCATATTATCACTAACCATCAGGTGAAATATGGTCAAACGCTTACCTATCTACAGTAAAAAAAAAAATGTTAGCAATCTCTCTGATTTCGGGAATATTCATGTGCGGCGTTGATTACTTTCCATCAGGTGACTCGCTTGCTCGTTTGTCACCTCTAGCGTAAAAAAAATTATTTTGTTTACAAATTTTTACGAATGTACGTTGTCCATAGGCATAGAGTAGACTTACCTATAAAATCCATTTTGAATCCTATTACTTAAAGTGATATGATCCAAAAAGATTTTATCAACACTGACGAACACCTATAGATAATTTTTTGCAGAAAACACAAACTAAATGCCAACTTATTCTATCAATTTGCAAGTAATGAGAATGCTTACTAATAACATGCGATATCAATTATTTATTTTATAATAAATCCATACACGACTGTAACCTGACAATCTCCTTTCATCTCGGCCCATTATGGACTTTCGCAAATGAAAAATCCACTAGATGGCGTATTGTACGCGTGAGGTGCAACTTCAAAGTAAGATTTGAATGTTTTTCCTAACTTTAGTTTTATGTGCCAAGTGATTATAATTATGTATATCTATATACGGTAAAGGCTACAAACCAGTGAATAATTGAGTTATTTTGATTTTGAAACAAACTTTATCCATTCTTACTTAAAATTATTATTAAATAAATCCATAATAAATAAATAAAATAAATATTTCACAACATCACATACATTGATCTGACTCCGAGATAGGTAGCTCAAGCACTATTCATTGTTTTATATGGACCTAATTTGAATAAAGATTATTCTATTTCTAAGACAAAATACCTACGTGCTAGGTTATAGTCATCCCACGGTTATTTGGCACGTGGCAAAAGTCGGAACTAATGCTATTTTGACATTTTCCTATAGAAAAAATGTCGTACAACGCTTTCCTGTCAATGTCACTGAAGTGCCTTCTGATCGTGGTCGCACTGTATTGAAGTTTGACATGACGCCTGCGTAACGCCATCTAGCGGTTTTTATTCGCAAAGGCCCCTTAGAGTCACTATCAAGAGTAAGATAGAATGTGTTATTGGAACAACGCGCACATTTTTGTTCGGTGCTTGCCATTACGTAGGTTGTGTTGTAACGTTCTCTCTCATCAACGCCTTTTAACGAAGTTTTAGCTTTAGTTGAGGCTTGGTACTTGACCTTATTGGTTGGATACTTGTACTTATGTAGTATAATCAGTTTACAGCAATTTATCTGTTTGCAATCAGCTATTAATATTATTACTCGCGAAAATATAGCTTGACTAGAATGACAGCTGTCACTTGACCTTTATTTCAATGGAAATAAGGTTTATCATTTTACCAAGTTTCATTCCATAGTTTTTTACTACTATAGATCTGAAGATCATTTTTCAGTAACACCAATAGCTGTCATTCTATTCAAATTACCTACATTTTACGGATTATAATTGTATTATAGTTTTTGTCTATGTATATTTTGTTGGATCTAGCTCAAATAGAAGAGTGAAGTTTTTATGGCAAAATTTGTGATAAAATCTTTTCATATTATCCTTGTTACCTAAAAGAAACTTATCATTTAGAAGTAAAAGAGATATGTTCTGTTCTGATTGTGCTAGAGATCGTGTAACTCGTTTTCTTTGCTATTCCATACCTATTTTTGTTGTTACCTGTTAATTGTAGGTAAAAGAAAGCGGTCTGGTATCCAAGTCCTAATATTAGGTCCTTATCTATGAATTTGGCGTATTATATGGAATATTCAATCAGAAGTTGGGTTTTCATACAGAAAGATAATGAACGATCTTGATCTAAGTCTGCTTTCTTCTTCTATAATCTTGAAAAAAAAAATACCCGAACAATTTAGTTATTGTACGAGAACATGATAAACGCTAATTCCATAGACGGTGACCTAATATTATAGTTATATTAGCTCAACATTGTTTGTGGTCCAAGAACTTAGGCGAAGGAATTGCTCATGGTTGCTGCCTTATTCTTGGTTTACTTCAGTCTGTAAGTACCTGAGTGTTGGATTAAGCATTTTTTACATTAACAGATACAAAATGGTTTAATAACATACAAACTTGCTCTCTAGACAAAGAAATTTTACAGAATAAGATGAAAAATAACATATATTATACTGTTCTACATTATACCCTGTTTGAGTCAGGTCCATCTATTTTAAACGAACTTTAACAATTTGTCATTTGAGGATATAAGTTTTTATACACTTCTAAGAATAGCTACAATCAGCTTCAAAAATATATTACCGTTCAAACCTAGCATTAATATCTTAGCATTTGACAAAAGTAATTTTTAACACAATGCCATAAGGTGTTTTTACAATTGTTGTCATTTGTTCTCGTGTAACAAATGAAAATGCACCGTGGCGTATACTAACATACAGTAGTGTTTTATTATTTTATGGTAGGTTTGGACGCTTACATTATTTTTGAAGCTAAATGTATATTTATGTGCGAAATTTTGACGTTTTGTAATATTCTCAATTGATTATGAATCTCTATTTGTACTACCATATTTTTGAAGGTGTGTAATCTCTTTACAATAGTAATCTGCTATTATAACCTAATCGTCATTTTAAATGGTTGGACCTGAATCTCGCTTCAGCTTAATAAAGGAAAGTATTTTCTTAATACTTACATTAATCTCTAAGGTCAGTTATTATAAGGACAGAGTAAAGAAATATGCACTAACAATTTGTTAATTGTATCCGATACAAGACTTATTTTACTTGCAAGATTTTGAAGTTTTTAAGCTATTAAAAAATCCTAGAGGCGGTCTGTTTCGATATAAATATTTAGCTCATACGCTAAAACTGGCGCAGGCAGTTCGAAAACTAGGTAGAGTCCGCGCCCCGAAAGAAGTACCGCGGCAAAACACGGAACTAAAATGTTAGATTCCTTTTGGCTTGTTGTAGGTTGTCTATGGCAGGGGCATCTCTATCTATAGTGCAAAGGGGTGCGGTGCACCCGGGTATCGGGTGTTAGGGATTGCCGATGGCCGTTCGCGACTTACAGATCCTTCTAGACCTAGCAAAAGCGTATCTTTCAAAAGATTGGAACATCTAAATCTGGATCAGTCCAAAGATGCGGAACAGCAAAGCGCATCATTTGTAACATCGACTCTTCCGCTCATTCAGCGCACTCGGATCATTCCGCTCATTCGGATCATTCGGCTCACTCGGATCATTCAGCTCATTCGGCTCACTTGGATCATTCAACTCATTGGGCTCACTCGATTCATTCGGATCATTTGGCTCATCCGTATAAGATTACTACCGCGTACCAATTGACCACGAGATCCATTTGAGTCGAATGATACATTCGAAGCGAACATTAGAGATTCGGAACAGTGTATCATTTGGTTCAGTCGGATCACTGAGTCGTTTCAGTAAAGATTTACACACGTCTAGATCCTTTCACTGTAGCTCCGCACGGAGTGGAGGAGTCGAAGTAGGAAAGCGGAGTTCCTGGTTCCAAAGCAACAGGTTGGGCCGCAAGCGGGACAAAACGCTAAGATGATGATGATCGGAGTTTAGTTGAACATATTCATAGTACCAACTAACGATGGAAATGATTGACCATTTGACTAGTTCAAAATCATAATCATTTAGCTTTTTTGTCACAGTGAAATCACCTGCTATTTTTCACAGTGCTCACCATCAGGAAAAAAAAACCTCCGCCGAATGCAACAATCACAGTAACAATTGTCGCTGCTATTTGTCATAATCATATACTGATATTTTATACAAATGGTACGAACTACGACCGTATTTCAATGAGCTTAGGTTTAATTAATACGTTGGTTGGCCTTGGCAATCATATCGGATGCACTGCTCGCACGAGCATCGGTGAGTGTAAATGCATCTCGCTCACCCAGCCGCTCACTGCGCTTCGATTGTGTACACTTCAGTCACATTTGATGATTTGTCATATTAGTGTACACGCGAGTGTGATTTTGTCATTGTCGGTCATTGCGCGAGTGGACGGACGGTGCGAATTGTATCGCGAGCGTGAAATCACACCCACTGTGACTACGATTCAGAATAGCAGGGATTGCTATCAATCATTTGTGCCATCTTTAGTACCAACCTATACCATTTTATTAGCGCGTGTTGACACAAGAGGGCGCCAGATGATTGATTGCACCCGAGCGCTACATGGGCTAGATCCGCCCTTGGTCTATGGACATAACGCTCAAAATTCAATGTTCACTACTCAAGTGCGCTTCTCACGCGACTTCTTTGGTGGTGCGGACTCTTGTTAAGTATTTATAAGCCAAACTAGATGTCGTGAGTGTGTGAGACGGTTTTCGAAACCCGTCCGTTTCGACACGGATGGAGGAGGACGGCCGCACGCACCTTGAATGGCCTATTTGTTACGACAACCTAAGGTATTTTATTATTTTGGTCAAATATTTAATAACTCAAGGCCAAAGTTGTACGGGAAAAGCAAAAGACGCAGCTCGGCCTACAGTGAATGGTTATCGAATATAATGTCGCATACCAACATAAGAGACACTTTATTGGTTGTTAATTACAATTCATTGTAGGCCCTCAGGGCTGCAGGCATCCGCCCTATGTCCCCGCGCAAGTTTTAGCGTAAGCCCGAAATAGTATAATTCGCGCGCGAGTTAAATGCTATAAACTGCCTTCAACTCGCGCGCGGACTATAAATATTATTATGTAATTTGTAATGTTGGTAGTATCGCTTTTACCATTTTAATTTGCACTGCTAATACTTCATTTAGTTTCAAAACGTCGCTATTTTACTATTCAATATCCTTTTATTATATTTTTATACACGCAGTATGTTTTCAATCAAATAGGTGAGAATGAATACTGCCTTTTTTTAAATACATGTAATACGTAAATATGTATTAATTTATGCAATTATTGCATTTTTTTAATGCCATAACATTAAGAAAATTACGTCACAAATATTATGTACAAAATATTTTAGTTAATAGTTTTTTAACTTTTCACTAGTCATTTTAGGTAATAATTTAATTTACTGCATTTATTTTGCCACACTTCAGGTTATTTCAATGAATTATTATTATAATTGTGTGTTTTAATTATTGACAATGTAATCTTCTTGTTGAACATTTCCCATTCCATTTTAAAAATAAAATAAGAATATAATATTTTATTTGCACTGTGTAGCCGAACAGATCAAATATAACAAATCAAAGAAAAACAAACCTTATTACGACAATCAAGTGGTCTGATTCTAAGGTTAATTGGTATGCTTGATACCCCCGAATACTCAAACGCTCTTAACTTTTAAGAACGGCTCAAATCTCACGTTGTCTCTTTTTAAGTCAACTTTATGACAGAGACAACATGTTTGAATTGCTCTCATGTTTGAAAGTACTAATAAAAGAGCCACGCTTCGGATTGAATGGGCCGGCTGGCCCTGAGTGATACCACGGCTGCACAAACAACCGGTGTTAAGCATAGCCTGCGCTATTTCACTGAATCAAGTGACTGAAGGTACCAGAGGTGCCCAATCGAGGGGGAGAAGGGAGTTGACAGGACACTTGAGACTATTGATGTTGCGGTTGGTATTGAGGTAGGTAATTCGTCTACTCGTCTGCCACTTTATCACATAAAAAAGAAGCGTTTGAGCAATCATATCATAGGCAGGTCAATTACAATTATTTTTTGTAGCCTTATCTTATTTTTAATTCATTTTAAGCCATGTTCATGAATAGTATACCGATTCAGTATTATCATTCCGTATGCAATTATTTTATAGTGACAATAATATAATCTATCCACTGCCTTCACTTTCATTGTATATCTTTGTAAAATGGTGAAATAAATTTATATGATAAATAAATGTGTGCCTATGGATAGGATACGTGTGTAGGTAGCTAACAAAAAACTGATAAAATGTGTAACTAAACGCGCGTCAATACAACTCATGAGCTTCTATGTAGATATGGGCTTTATGCCCTGTACAGTCGCCTGCAGTTAAATGTAGCACTTGATCTCTTATGCCAATTCATTAAAGTTTACATTTGAATGAGGATGTACCTATACATTTAAGTGTACGTGACTGTACATATGACAATTGATCTTGATGTTAGGTAGGATTGTTTCTATTAAAGCGGAGACAACTCATCATCATTCCAGCAAATATACGCCCACTGAAGGACACAACTGTTGATAGGAAATAAAAAAAAACTGTTATGTAATCTTATTTGAAAGCAAGTTAATTCTTATTCGTTCACCGATCGATTTGAATGCTGCACTTTCTTATACTTCAGTTTGGGATAGCGTGCATTGCTCAATTCATGCTCAAACTGTAAGCGCTGTGGTTCTCGTCTGTCAATAAAAAAAAACTAAACTTATGGCGACGAGTGTCGTGTATTTGCAATGCTTGCGCACATAATATGACGATATGACTCATCCCCTAAGGGATTTGACGCCTTTTGGCGGAAAGACCATCATAATAAGCTTTTAAGTTGGTATGTTGTGCAATAAAGAGTATCTATCTATCTATAATAATAATTCAGTTAATGATTTTTGAAACTATAGGAAAGGTACACTTAAGATATACCAAATGTTAATCTGGAGCACAATTCTCGTGCTCGTGACATTTAATATCATACGACATATATCATTAAAACATCGTTTTTTTTGTAATAGATTTCATGTGACATCCGCCATGTTATCAAAATGTCACGGCCACGAGAATTGGGCTCCTGTTATTCTCACTTCTCATGTGTGTGGTGGGCGGGTAAGTTAAAATGACGTCACTTGTCTCCGCTTTGTATAAACTAAAATAAAATAAATACCTAAGTCTTAATGTTAAAAAAAATGTCTATAAATGTAATAAAAGTGTAAATTTAAATATTTTCCACCAGGAAATTTTCTATATTGTCATCATTCCATCTCCTATATTTTCTAGATATCACTGCAGAATTAAATGTCTAAGAAAACAATCAAAAATTGTGTCCCTGTTTAGATTTCATGTTTATTATGTAAGTTCAATATCAGTAGGTACATCAAAATGATCTTAAGGTACCTACCAAAAATATCTGAGCACGTCAACTAAAGCGACGTGCAATTTCATTTGTTGTTCAATAACAAATGACAATAAATATTATGAAAGTAGACCTTAAGATAACAATATCAAAAACTTCTGAGCATGTGACAAAAATCACTTTTAGCACAAGCTATAAGTGATTTTTGTCACATGCTCAGAAATTTTTGGTATGTTTCGACGCCAAGATTATTTTGATTCTGACTGTATGTACCTAGTTAGTGTATTTTATGTATTTCACTATTTATATTACTCGAGTTTGAATCCGGTACCATTCGCTTCTCAAACGAACGTAAATAATGTGCAATCTACGAGTTTCTGATGAAATCATGGGTTCCTACAATGAAACGCTGTAACATCCTCCAACCGATTACGGCTACGGCGGCCAATCTCAACGATCAGCCACGTACGCAGGATATATCATTGTGCTCAAGTGTGTGCGCAAACACAAGTGCACTCTCTATTCCCTGGCACTCATATTCCGACACCAGCGAAAGAGGGATTGGGCGCAGGACTAACGGCTTAAATTGCTTTCCGTTCTGAGGCACGGGGGTACATGACCGCCGACTTTCAGACTCCGGGCCGACACTAAGAATTTCTTACCGAAAACTTAGGTACAAATTTGTGGCCCAACCCGGGGTTCGAACCCGTAGCTTTCGCTTAAAAGTGCGACCCACTAACCACTGCGCCACCGAGGCAGTCTCTTAATACCATAGCTCTGCCATGAATCTCAAACTTTATATAAGCGTACACGACACAGTTTTACGTGACCTTATTGTAAGACCACGTACGGTCAGCATCAAAAGTAGCTTAACACTTCGAAATAACATGTTTTACGTACCCCTTAGAAACTAACTATAATAGGCAGAACAATTACTTTGACATGGTACTAAAGTGTTCAGCTACTTTTGATGCTGACCATACAATATCAAAACGTATTCGGTTTTAATAAGTGTTGTGGCGAAGTCCACCAAAATCTGCGTAGATCATCTGGGTCAAAATCATGGTACAAACCACCAGTCAATTGTGGAGGTGTCAAGTTGTATATAAATTATATATTAATGTATGTATGTACGTGTACTTACTATAAAACATGAATTTTGGTGTATTGTGCCTTTGTAAGGATAGGTTAAATGTTTGTGCCTTTTATTTTCATGTCTACTGTGTATTTTGTACCTGAAGCTTTTCATAGACGCTAAATTACTATCTCCCCTTTTAATAGTAATTTGTTGCTTTACACCTTGAAGTCTTAGAGTTTTAGGCGAGTTTGATACAAGCAAAGCTGTATAGTGGTAGTCTAGAATCTAGTAGGTGGATATATAATCTAATATAATAACAAGACAATTATTATACAGTTACTAGGTACTTATATATCAATATAATCTATCAAGATAACTTGAATAATAAATGGATATTTCATGATGCACAATGTATTTTCCTGAACTATTTGATATGATATTGATAGGCATAAAACACATGTAGATACGCAAACATGCATTCCTATTAATTATTACTGTTTTCTCACAGTACAAACTAATTTTATTTTCCGCATAATGGTACCCTCGTTCCTTAATAAAATCATGGACTAAAGATAAATCGTCCATGCTAGAATTTAAGGTGACGCTTCGACGTAAATAGCGCCGCGCACATTTCTAAGAAAACGGTGAATCTATACAAAAAATAATTTTGTTTTTTTTGGGACAAAATTATGTCATATCTTTTTGCAAGTAACCATAATTTTTGTGTTTGCTAAAAGTGGTCACTTTCAGCAATAATAAGTATGACGGTTACCTACTTGTACGTAGATCATATTACACAAGTACATCTCAAAAAAAATCTTAATACTTTTCTTTATAGATTCACTGTTGTACTTTATTTTAAAAAATATATTCGGCACAATTAATAAAAATCTGTGGACAGTGCTGGTTTCGTCGATGTGCGTCACCTTAGTAGTTTGTGTACCTATGTCTTATTTATGAACAAACTGCTGTTTCGTTGTATTTATTTTCTTCTGTGAATAAGAAAGTCATTAATGTTTTTATTTTCATTAAAACAATAATTAAGTATGGTGATATTTTTCAACAACTTATTGCATATCAGAGTTCATGTTCAAATAATAATTTGCTCGTAGTCATTTGATAATAATAATTATGTAAAGTTTATTTGATATAGGTACATACTTATAATTATATTGTAAATATATAATATCTAAAGTTTTATGTAAAACTATGTTTACATTGACTTAAAATGGATGGGTCTCGAAAAGCACTGCATTTATTATACTATATTAATATGTATTTATATGAAGTCCATTTACATTAATAATTTAGTCCAAAATTGTATGTTAAATGTTAATAAATCAGTAAGTTTGAGGCTAGATAAGTCTGCAGATAATCCTGTGCCTGTGTGTAATTATTTTATTTACATTAAAAATCATGGGTTGTTTTAAATAGAATGATTTAATGCAAATTGTGTTTTACTCAGTCTCCTTTAAAAAATGTTGGTACCCTAGAAAAATAAACATGCTTCCTCCTATGGATCATGGTCCCAGCGAACCTCGGTTTCTGAAGCAAAAGTTTTGGACACAACCAGTTAAAATTTCTTAGATACCTACCTACATGATGTATATGATGAACGAACTATTGACATGGTGAATTTATCCAAGAATAAATCCTATATTATACACATATAATGCAACAACAAAGATTCTTGTATCATCTCTACACTCTATATGCAAGATAACCCATTATGCACACCTGAAAATACCTAAACTTATTTTCATACACTCAACAACTTAGAACGATTGTATGCAAGTATTTTGAAAAAAATTTTTGCTAGGTACAATTTTCTAAAAGTATATTTGGTTTGTTGTTGGCTGTTATGAATTCCGTAACCTGTATAACTTATGGCTATAGACCACAAGTTTCTGATATCATTTTACTCTACAACCACAAGTAGTAATCTTAAAAATGAGATAATATTCTATGAGTGACTAGTAAGTTATGCGGTGCGGTGAATAAAGATGTTTTTAATACAACATTTAATTTAGTAAAAATAGGTGTGTAAGTGATCATAATTAAAGGGAATTTATAAAAAGAAATCAAAGAAAAAATGGTTTTTAACTTTTTTTATTGACCGCTTACATATAAAAATTATTCTGTCTTGGCTGCTGCTGCCTTAGGTTTCTTCGCCTTGATAGGCCTCTGAGATCTGAGGATGGCAGAAGCGCGACGGAGGGTGGCCTTGCAGAGGTCAGTGCGGTAGTGGTTAGCTTTGAGCAGCCTCTTTACCTTGAAGAGTGATCTCCTGGCGCCGGCTTTGAAAGGGCGGCGCACGATGTTGTTTACTGGCTTGTTGGTTGCCTTAGCCTTCTTGTACACAACTGTGAAACCTTTCCTGTCGGGATTCTCAACCACGCTGACAGCTTTCTTTTGGATCAAGCCGTTGTATCTGTAGGAGTTGAGGTTAGTCACATTGTTGGGTTCTTTGCTGAAGGGCTTTTTGATATTTCGCTTCTTCACGAGGAAGGCGTTGTTGTTGCGGATGATCATCCAGTTGAGGTGGGACGACATTTTCGTAGTTTTACACTAAAAACTGCACTTTAAACAATGTGCTCACAACGTGTCCGTAGACAAAAAGGAAGATGGGGTTGTCTATGACATTAAATTTGTCAATTTGTCTGTCAGTGAGCTGTCACTTTGCGGGTGGTAGACGGTGGAAAATAAGTTTCCCTACGAAGAATCTGTAGGAGATTCTGGGGGTAGAAGGCCTCAAACAGACCGACCGCGTGAGCTGATGCAATTCAAAGGTTTTAATTTAGTATCGTGGTTTTTGTGCAATGAAGTGCCGCGAAATGATTTTACTAATAAGAATCGTTGAATTGTATCGTTTTTAACACTGCTATTGTGAGTCAAGTAAGTTGTCTGAGTTGTCAACTACCTAGCTTGGACCTAATAGAGTTTTAAAAGATAAAACCCACGATTGCGTTTAAAGTCGCATCCATAGTCGCATCGGCAGAACTGTAGGTTCATGTAGTTCAAAAAATCCTGATGGTGGCGCGTGAAATGAAAGAGCTTTGTTTGCATTTTAAATATGAAAAGATTATTCACATCTCCAAATTTAAAAATTAAAACCCGACTAAGTTCTATAGCTACTGAAAATTAAACAAGAAAATTAACACAAGGATACGATACTATTGTATCCCATTATTTTGATATTATTTAAAAATTAAATATTTTTTATTATACTTCCTTAAAAAGTATTATTTTTCCATATTGAGGGTTTATTTATATTTTAATGGCAACATATATAACCATAGACAAAAATTAAGAAAGAAGCAAAAAACATGATTTATAAAATTCCAAAAAAAGTTTTGTTTCTGAAACGTATTTAATTTGAATGCTCTGAATTTTTAATTTATTATTTAATTTGTATTAAACTTTCCATTTATCGTTTAGTTAGTCTATGGAAATTACCGTTGTTTCTTTCTTTTTTTGGCAGTTAGTTTGCTTATGGTGATATGTCAAATTCCAAACTAAACTTGTCTGGGACAATTTTCGTGTTGGTTCTTACAAATATTACATCTTTTTCTTTATATATATACAATATCCTTTATATTAAATGTAGTTCTTGCGTGAAATTCATATGTGATTTGTGAAAAGTGCCAAATTGATGTTTCTACTGTGCTGGTATTATGAATCAGGTTGATCAAAATATAAACAAAGATATGTTCGATTCTGACCTGATCGACGTGGAATCTTTGGATTTTTCGGATGAGCAGACGTGGTGAGTGGCCTTTTATAAATTTTATGTGTTAAAGTTGTATCTAGTGCTAGGTTACGTGCTTTTTTGGGTCACCTGTTAACGTCTCACACACTCGCCTAAGGTGGAAATGTCAGTTTTTCTATCGATAGTTGACTCGTTCCAATTAATCAACAAGTTGTAGAAATTCCAGTTAAACCAGTGCTCTCAAGCCCAGGCGATAAGTTTTATTTACTCTTCCCTGATGAATCATCTCTGATTTGGTAACACATGTCTACAGAAGGTCTGATGCATTGATTACTTGCTAACTTATTACTTAACTATGATAATGTAAATACAGCCTTTGCCCCGCAAAGACCTTTAGTGTATAATTTATCAACATTGATGATTCAGATATTTACTGTTTTACTAATATTGTGGTTTTTGTAGTCTGACTGAAACTAATATTTTACATCAGGAGCATTAAATACATTTAACTACCTACCTAAATATTCAAAGTCACTCATATCATTTACAGTAGTTCATTTCAATTTGTTTTACTTATTATGTTAATAGGACAAAATCAAGGATGCTGAAAATCAGCCCTGCTAGTCCTAAGTAAGAAATTATTAAACTAACACAACCTTGAGACTTGTGAGTTTCTGTTATGGTATTATCCTAATAATAAAGTTTGTATCTACTTATCAACATAATTAACTTGAGATTATTATAAAGCTATGTTTATCTAGCTGCTAAATATTGATAAGATAACAGAATCGAATTTAGAACATACTGATATGTAGCCTTCTTTAATATAAATTAAATATGAATGTGAACTCTATAGAATATAGATACCCTAGTTTTGATACTACTGAACTGCTAAACAAGTTTCCACCTGAATTTCGGACGGTAATCAGTATCTAATAGGAAGTGCTTTCCTGTTTAGTCTGATTGTTACTAGAAAAAGTATTTCTTAACTAACAAATAGGAAATAAATTCTAGGGTAATTTAATGAATAAATTCTTTCTTTTTATTTATTTATTTATTTATTAAGGAATAACAACAGCCGTTAACATAACATATACTTATCATATTAAAGGGTAACACTTAAATATTTTAGGCCATAGCAGTTATTCACAATATTACATAACTTTATATGTACAAACATAGTCTTTGACAATTGTTACTTAAAATTATAGCCAACTGATATAAATCTAACAAGATCATTAAGAGTATACCAATTTGTTTCTTTACCATTTTTTTCTATATACTTAATGTGATAACATGTGCACATTATAACTAATGGTATACTGTGCACCCAGTGCACAAGTAAGTATTGCGTTATTTAGATATAATCATATCATCCTACCATGCGTTATACCATATATCTTTGTGTACCCTGTAAATTGGTGACCAAATAGGACCTAGCGTACTCTAATATGCTGCGAACGTAGGCGTAATATACAACTTAAATACTAGTAAGGGATGTGAAAGGTTTACAGGTTCGAATGACAAAACCCAGATTCCTATACGACCTATTAACCACTTTTTCGATGTGATGTGAAAATGACATGTCCCCATCCAGCCAGACTCCCAAATCGCGCACGACTTCAGCTCTCTCAATAATTACGCCGTCAAAACTGTAGTCAAAAATTATTGGCGTTTTTTTACGTGAGAAACTAGTACATCGGCATTTATTTATGCTGATATTTATATTGTTTCGTGCATAGAATGACGTAAGAGTATCAAGATCCTTTTGAATTGCCAAGCAGTCAGATGTGGAATTTACTTTTAGAAAAATGTTCTTATCTTTTTGTACAAATGATACACTCATTCATTCAAATTTGAGTGATATACTTCCTTAATTATTTTATTTATAACAAGATAAGACTGCATTGTTTGTCATATCATAGTATGTAGTTGGCTTAATGCATGTATTGTTTTAGTAGGATTAATTAACTTACATTGTTTAATATATGTTATTAGAAAACAATTTCCTGCTGGGCATGTGGGTTTGCGATCACAGAGAATCTATGCTCTTTCTGGTGTTACTGCTTCCCACCAACTGGCCTTTCGCATTTAGCTATGCCAATAGAATTGTTCTAAATATTTAAATATTGTTTTTGGGAATTAGTAAATTATCATTACCTACTTTAGTTATAGTTGCATTACACATATTTTCATAACGTTAAGCTAATAGTTTTCCTACAACAACTAGTCCTTCAACAAAGGCCTTCTCTAAGGACTGCCAAATTAAGATTATTATTAAATGAGTAATAACATCCCAAGTAATGGTTAATCAACAGGTTTTTTAAAATTAAACGTATGGGTATATTTTAAGCATTATTTACATTTAGGTATTTATATCTAATTATTTCGAATTACCTAATTTATAAACTTCCTGTATATAGTTGCGCTAAATTTAAGTATAAAAGCGTAAAAAATGTATTTAACATATCTTTTTAAGCATAAATTATGAATATTGTGTTCTTTATTTTCGAAGGTTGTTTGCTAGTTCCAAATGACTCCGGCAGCAAAGTGGACATTGTGGACTGGAATCTCTCCTGCGACTGGCCAATCAATGAGGACAATGAGTACATGCAAATGGAAAAAGAACTTAATTTACTACTGGACAATATACTCAAAAGTAAGTGTTTAATTATTAATACACTAGTGGTCTGCTTCTGTTTTGCATGGGTGGATGTTTATTTTCACACTTTCCTGTTTTTTAAAGTATTTAAAAAACTTCAATCGGTAGCTTTGTTTGATGGAAAAGATTGTTTGATAATGTTCCATCAGTTTATTTTATTTTATTTATTAGGAACACCAAACAGCTAGGAAATATATGTTCATATAAGACAGCACGTACTTAAGCTTAATTAGTAATCATCATCAGCCCATTTAAGTCCCCACTGCTGGGGCACGGGCCTCCCTCAATCACATGAGGGGTAATTGCCATACTCACCACGCTTGGCAGACAGGTTGGCGAGGGTTTAGATATAAATGCAGAGTTTTCCTTCTCTGGGTGCTGATGATCATGCCAGCAGCTTTACCTTAGTCGCCTTTTACAACACCTCGGTAAGAGTGAGGGTGGCCTATTACTCTGCCGGGGACCACATAATAACCTATGCTAATGTAACTAAATTCAAGATGTCACAAGAGTCCTCTCTAGACTTGTAGAAGATTATGTGATGATTTGTTATCCTGTTCTGTGATTTGTTACTAGATCTACTTACATCATGAATACTCTGTCAAACAAACCTTTGTTGGTTTGTCTAACAACAACATTTTATTATAATCAAAATCTTTAAGAATGTCATTAAAATATTTTTATTGCTGTCATCATCATCATCATCATCATCAGCCCATTTAAGTCCCCACTGCTGGGGCACGGGCCTCCCTCAATCACATGAGGGGTAATTGCCATACTCACCACGCTTGGCAGACGGGTTGGCGAGGGTTTTGATATAAATGCAGAGTTTTCCTTCTCTGGGTGCTGATAATCATGCCAGCAGATTTACCTTAGTCGCCTTTTACGACACCTCGGTAAGAGTGAGGGTGGCCTACTCTGCCGGGCACACGGCGTTATAATTAGTAATAACCTACGCTAATGTAACTAAATTCAAGATGTCACAAGAGTCCTCTTTAGACTTGTAGAAGATTATGTGATGATTAGTTATCCTGTTCTGTGATTTGTTACTAGATTTACATACATCATGAATACTCTCTCAAACAAACCTTTGTTGGTTTGTCTAACAACATCATTTTATTATAATCAAAATCTTTAAGAATGTCATTAAAATATTTTTATTGCTGCTAAAGTTAAGGTTTGCAATAGGAAACAACAACAGTTTTTCAATTACAAACAAAACATTCAATCTCTTGTCCATTTCGAAAATTAAATAAAAACAAAAAGTCAATTATATGGTCACTGGAGACTTCAGTCATCACAAAGAGTGCAGACGGTAATCGGTAGCTGATCCGATGATATTCGACACGCATCATAAGCCCTCGACAAAGATCCGATTTCCTTTTACGCCCATACAAATGTGTAACTATATGTATGTAATGATTCATTTGTTGTGATTCGCTTTTTTAAATTCAACAACTAGCTGCCTCAAATGTTGATTTAAGGTTAGGCTAAAAGATTGTATCCTAATTCTGGGTAAAAATGACATAGACGACCCGTTTAGCACAGTAGATTGACAGCCGTATGGGTCACGGGTTCGATACCCGCAACTTCAGAATAAAACTTGCCAATTTCTTCAAAATAAATTAGAATACACTGATACTTTTGTGATTGTAGACCTGTTGCATGAAAAAAGTAGTTGTTAAGATTTTTTGGATGCCTGTGTGTCTCGCTGAGAAAATACATAAAAAAGATAAATAAAAATGATAATGAACTTCTGTGCATAAGAATGATACGTAAATAAAAGTAATGTGACAAAATGAATAATTTGTTATCAAACAAGTTTTGCAATTTATTTTTTTATTTTTAATACACAACTTTATTCGCTTTAATCTATTAGTAATGAATGAATGATCTTTTATTTGGGACCGCCTACTATAGAGAGATTCAGTTTAACCTTCGTGTAGCTATCGATTTTCACATAATATGAATAGGATGACACGTGCGTCTGTTAAGCCAAGTGTTAAGGAGATAATACTTTGTAAAATGGATCTAAAGGAAAATGAACATAGGAAAATAAATAAGTCCGAAGTCGTTTAAACTATCATTATATCATTTGTATCTCCACTGGTGTTGCGGGTGCGGGTTTCCATGGCGGCTGCAATCAGTTTACCACCAGGTGATTCGTGTGCTCGTCTGCCACCTAAAACATAAAAAAAACCTGTAACGTCGTTTTCACTTGTCAATCTCAACTTGATATCGTCTTGTTACTTTGAAAACTTCGCTCGGGCTTTAGTGATATTTTTGGCAACTATAACAATCAAAATCTCGTTAAGATCTCCATTCATTGTGAATGGGCTTCAAATTATAATAAACAGCCGGGTGAACGTAATGACGAATCATTTTGCGATCTAGTGAAACGTACGGCGCACAAGGTTGTATAACACCTTCGTATTTCATTCACACGGCAAATTATAAATAAGAACAAACTTCATTCTTATTAAGAAATTAGTCTAAATGAAATTAGATCACTAGAGACGATGTGTATTTTCCCAAATAGGAAATTATTAGAAACATAATTTTCTAATTCGATTCTTATTTATTTTGTTATTCGAGGGCACGCCATACATTAGGAGATGGAGAAAAATGAAAACAAAAAAAAACTAGGAATTACACGCTACTAGTGGCTCGCCCTCACTTCGCATCGGGACATTCGTTTCAAATGGTACACCAATAGATGGCGCTGGGCTTCGTTTACATCGCGCAAGTGTTTAGTTTTTTCGGTCTATTCCCATTTTCCCCCAAAAGCTGGACAACTGGGTATATTTGTTGCAGTTTCCCCCAATTTTAAATGTGGGAGAAGCTGCAAGAAAAAGCATTAGGGGGAAACCGTTTTTTCGGTTTACCTACAAGGCTTGTAATGTACCATACCTATGTACCATGTTTCTTGTAAATAAATAATATGATTATGTAGTTTGTAAAATAAAGAGGTTATGGATTTTCCTCTTTATAATTACACGCTAAGACGAGGATCATCTATTTGATCCTGCATTGCGGATAGCTTCAACACAAAGTTAAGCAAATAACCGTCATTGCGAGTTATTGGAATTCACGAACGGATGGGCTTGCTCCAGTCCGTCGATTTATTCGATGTCCAGACAGAACTATTGTACCGATGGGACATTCGTCAAACGGTACAGTTCAATGTCATCTAGGCAATTTTTCAATTACACAGACTTCTCGTCTGGTATAGGACTAGGTAGCATGTAGTTGTAAAACCACACAAAGGCTTGGGAAATCGTATATCGGTGGAATAGTCGACTTTAATTATGAACAGATTAGAACTTTTTTCGGCGTACAATTGCTGGTTTTAAACAGGAGCTTTTATTTGTTAATGAGTTTCCATTGTCGTTTGCGTATACCTAAACAGTTACAATAAAACTTTTTTGGTAAAAATCCAGAATTAGATTAATTTCGTCGTTACCGAGATTCAAGAGTGGCGGGACTGAATAATGCATACGGTACACTTGAATAAAACATGAAGACAACGCCCACAACAGAAGAACGTTACCTCCTTACATTCTATAGGTTTTTGTTTCTGAACACAATATTCTTGTTCCTATAAGCATATACTATAAGTTCCCTTTTATAAATTCCTAGAAGCGTCTTGTTCGATGAGATTAGCCGAGATGAAAAAACCTGGCGTGGATCCGGTTTGACATCCTTGCATGCATAGCTCCTGTCTATTCGATTAAGTTTTTAGTGACTGCCGCGTTTCTTCATGACACATTTATGTAGTATAACAACATTCCTGTAATAGTAAGGTAAAATAATTATATTGTAGTAAAAAACAAAAGACAACAGAGGAATTACAAACATATTCACACGAAAAACACCATCACACGAATGCTTGTCAAGGGTAAAATCGAACCCACAACCTCCTCATCTTCTTTTCATAGGGTATTATCAGACTCTGGCGTATGGACGTCTCCTTTAGACCTGGCAAAAAAGTATCATTCAAAAGATTGGATCATTTGCATCTGGATCAGTGCAGAGATGCGGAACAGTGTAACGCTTCATTTGGAACATCGACTCTCAGATATTCGGTTCATTCGACTCACTCGGATCATTCAGTTCATTCGGATAATTCGGCTCATCGGATCATTCAGCTCATTCGGATCATTCAGCTCATTCGGATCATTCAGCTCATCGGATCATTCAGCTCATTCGGACTCAAGATCAATTGGAGCGAACATTAGGGATTCGGAACAGTGTATCATTTGGCTGAGTCGGATCACTGAGTCGTTTCAGTAAAGAGTTACACACGTCTAGTCTCCTTATATGACAGTGTAGTTGCCATAAGTTGAACCGTTCGCGTGTCTATATCTAATAAAGTCAAACATAAGTATTTGTAATGTAAATATTACGCGAATAGTTACACGAGCCTTCCATTACAAGTATTCTGCGATATCTCTCAAAAGACATAACTTCATACATTTGCATTCGATATCCAGTTTCAACCCACTCCGCTTACGGTATTATAAGACTGTTGTATTGCATCGCATTTCGTATCACAACAAGTTTGTTTCCGCAGTTGGAGCAAAAACGTAATACGTAGTATTAATTAGAATTCTTAGCACGGGAAGTTGGCGAGGAAATGAGCGCGGTAAGCGAGTATTTTCCCATAATAGAAACGTCCTCAGTGATCAATAGGTCGGTCCTTCCTTTAGTTCTACAGTAGATACTTAAGCAGCTACAGACTATTAGTAGAACCACTTATGATTAAACTCTGGGACACATCACTTGTTTTTTTTCTTAATTAAAGGTACACGAGCAGATGTATCGTGGTCCATAGTGGATATTCGAAACCTGAAGAGAATCAATAAAAACCGGCCAAGTGCGAGTCTGACTCGCGCACCGAGGGTTCCGCCGGTATCTTTTGATTGTGTTACCTTTTGTTTGATTTTTTCACAGCTTAAAGGGACAGTAGACCTAGGTATTTGGTATAAATTTCAATTTGATACCTTTATTCGTTCGTGAGAAATAAAGTAGTAAATTTCATTTTATTAAAATATTTTTATTATTTTATATAACTAAAAAAATGTGATTTTCGCAATTTTTCCTATATTTGCATTATATGACAATGCTTCATGCCAAATTTCAAGATTCTGAGTTTACGGGAAGTACCCTGTAGGTTTTGATTCCTTTGCGAGTGTCGAAAATTTGATGAAAATATCGATATAATCGGCTGTATCTTTTGATTGCGTTGGCTTAGAAGTTTGATTTTTTCACAGCTTCAAGGGACAGTAGACCTGAGTAATTGATATAAATTTCAGCTTCATACCTCCACGCGTTCCTGAGAAAAAGGGTCATGACAGACGGACGGACGGACGGACAACAAAGTGATTCTATAAGGGTTCCGTTTTTTCCTTTTGAGGTACGGAACCCTAAAAAAAGAAAGAAGAAAGACTAATGCGTCGCTTCATTCACGGAAGTGTTTGGAATCTAGAACATAGATCATTAGGTCTAGGAAGAGCAACTAAATTTAGATGGAAATCTCAACGAAACATTAACTTTAAACGTCATCTTTAACACCTATACGTTAAAAGATGCGAAACGACGAATCCGCTCGTTAAATTTGTTATAAGCTGGGCTCGCCTGTTGTAAAACCATGTCTTGGAGTGGGACCAGATTTAGGCAAGCGTAGTATAGGACGACCTGCTACTCTTTACTGTCCTTAATAGGAGAACTGGGTGAGAAAAGGCCTGAGATTAGAAATCTGTGGCACAGATGAAAAACGCCATCATCAAATACTGGACTTGCACAGGCAAATGATTTAACTAATGTTAATTTCTGGGCTTTGTAGTATAAAGCAGTATAAAGAAACCGTCACCTCCAACTTTTATACAATTTTACATACCCCATTTACATTAGTACTCTTAGCAGCAAATGCGATTCAGTTTCGATGCACCATCGATACAGTTGCAACTGATACTAAAAGCACCGCAAACACCGCACCTCACTGCAAAAAGTGAAACTCGCAATGTGTAACGGTGTAAGCTCCCTTAGGGTATTTTTTTGGTAAAAGACGCAATTTTTTTCCATAAGGAAAACCATCATGGCCTTAACCTTGCTACATGTAGGGAACAAGGTGGTGTTTGGGACTCAAACCCAAACTAAAACCCCTGGGGTGTCCATCTCCGCGCAATCGCGGTCGAAAACCGCACAGCCACGCTGTACAACCTACCAGGATACCCAGTAATGTCGTCCCCCGCGGAGATGTAAACAGAGCCTTATGTTAACTTTACAATGCAGTCAAAACATGCGCGAGCATAACTCACAGCTAGGCTTATCATCAGCAGGATACTTTGTCCCACATTAAGATAACATCGTAAACATCAGCACCGTTACTGACGTAACCCCATTTATCATATTACGTTTACTTATTGTAATGAAGACAATCCATATACATCAAGGAAAGTCACACCTACACGTCGATCGTGGCCGTTCGAAACTCGTTTCGTTTCATAAATGGTTAGAGTTTCACTTTTTGCAACAACGAAAAAAGCTATCTTTGAAGACTAATTGAGAAGTTTTACGGTAGTACGCTTAATCATTAAGACATGTCATTTCGTCTTTTTACGATACTGAGGTTTCGTATGTAACATAATCCACAGATGTGGCGGGATGTGAGATGATAGAAATTGCGTTTGAACACGATATGACGAGGAAATGAGATTGATCTGTGCAAAAAGTAAATGTAAACCGCAGTCTTAGTAACTAATGGTATGCAGTGATAGTCTGCTATTGTTGCGTAATGACCTGGTTGCATGGAAAGGCTGGGGACCTAAATTAAGGCGGTCACTGGCGAGTGCATTTTGTTGAAACTCGTTGATATTTAACTGAGTTAATACTATTATTTTTACATTAATACAAACTTAAATATGTTTTAGTGATGATAACTCATTTTAAATCATGTACAACCCGTGCGGATAAAGAATGGGATCAGAAATGGCGGCGCATCTATTCACTTCTCGCTCGCACACATATTTGCGTCTATACTCGCACTCGTGGGGTGCGAGTATAGACGCAAATAGTCGATAGGTATACATTTCTCTCTTCGCGTCTTCTGTCCATTCTGAATGACCCAAACAAAGGTTGATTGATAGACAATAATAGCCTTTGGAGGTTCTTGGCATTAAATTCGCTTATCGTATCACATTTTGTGCAATTAAGTTTAAATAATAATTTGTGCGCGGTAAGCTTAAGCCTTACTAAGTTAAGCTGAATTCGAAATTATCAAATAAAACATCTAATTTGTTCATACAATAGTATCATAACTTTTTGTTAGAGCCAAGTTAAGCTTGATTTACACTCATTGTTTGTAGATACAATCTCAATGGTTATTAAAAGACTCGTAAAACATTTTGTGCCCCGTTTTTATACAGATGACTGTAGGAAGAGCGTTATATGTAGACACATTGTTCTGTGCATGGTTAAGTATTCAATGAATCGTAGTAATGTTTCTCTTATCACTTTCTTTTCATAAAATAAAGAAAGGAGGCTAACCTCTTTTTATGGAATCGGTAAATCGAATAAGGAAACTTGTATCTTAAAAACGGTTTGAAACGACCGAAATAAATTAGGCACTTCTTCCTAAAAAGTAACTCAACCGTTATTTTGTCTAAGATACAAAAAAGGTCAATAGAGTTTATGTCCACAAATATCGACAAGCATCTTCCGTACGCATTAAATTGAAATAAATTCTCGTCCACAGCGACATCACCTCGCAAGTACACGAGAAACCACTTTCAGAACTGGAAAGTGAATCAACCTTACTTATATGAGTCAAACGTAACGACTCTTTTATTGGCCGTCGATTTCTTATCGAGTGACCCCACGTGCGAGCTATCGTGATCATAATGAACAGCTGTCACTTGTGTTTGTGTCACTTGGTTTCCGGAACGTTGACGAATTCCCGGAGCATACCAATGGAAAATCGTTCACCAATTTTGGCGCCAATCACTGCAAAGGCGTTGCAAACTGAATTTCGAATGTCTTACCACAACATCAATTTAGTCAGTGGCATGTTTTGTCACACTTGCTGAGCTTATGTACCGTGTTCGTGATACTGTAAATAGAAGGTGACACGTCTGTCTTTCTAGCAAGAGTCAAGACTATCGGAGCGGCGCCGCGCTCAATAAACGTCCTTGTAGGACGGTCCTACGTTGCTACTATCTTTTTGGTGTGATCTTACTTTATATTCCGCTAACACAACGTCCTCCAAACCAAACTGCATCGTAACTTCCCTCCGATAAAGACATAATTCGTGTGAATTTGGCTGTTTTTTTAAATGGGTTTGTTAACCTGATCCGTTAGGGTGATCTACCGCGACCATCTCAGTAAAATGAAGACTGAGTGTTACGCTAATGCCACAATATTGTATCATAGTAAATACCTAGGTTTATTGAGTGAGATTAGTATATCGATAAAGTGTCACTTTTATTAAGTACATTTATAAATAAGCCCGGAGTCTGGAAGTTGGCGGTCTTGTACCCCCGCGCCTCGGAAAGCATGTTAAGCCGTTGGTCTTGCGCCCGATCCCTCTCTGATCGTGTCACACTGACGTCCCAGCGGATTATGAGGTTATGGGAATAGAGTTTACGCACCCCCTTGAGCACTTTAATATATCCTGTGTAAGTGGCCGATAGTTGAGATTGGCCGCCGTAACCGTAATCGGTTGTTGGGATGTTATTTTTAGTTAAATACATTTCTTTGTTACAGATGAAGTCTTCTCAATGCCAGATAAGCATAAATTCGATTCGCGCACATACGTCAAGCCTAAGAAACGCGTCCAGCGTCCCAGCATCCAGAGCATCGTCGAGGTCCCATCCCCCAGCCCGTCTCCGAACAACTCCCTCAGCCAGACCGGGAACAAATACCTGACTTATAACAAGTACAGCATGCCCTTGGGCCCTATTAGCCCTATGTTGAGATTGAAGACTTTCAATGTGGACACGAATACAGAGAACAGTACTAAGGTTAAGGAGTATGCGATGAAGAGGCGGAGTTTGGTGCAGGATGATGATCCACAGGTATGGGACATTTCTATAACAACTTACCTTCACTTCGGTTCGGGACATTAGTTCCATTTTATATCATTAGATGTCGCTAGGTGTCGATTACATCGCGCAAGCGTTTCGTGTTTTCGGATTGCCGTTGTCTGTTGGATTTACCTCTTTATAAATCTTTCCATCAGGTGACTCGCTTGCTCGTTAGTCGCCTCTAGCATAAAAAATTTTTTTAGATAGGCTGTCATCTCCCAATGATTACTTACCATTACGTGTTCCGTCTGTTCGTTTGCCCGTTATCAAACGAAGGCAACTGGCCGACCGTGGTCGATAAAGAAGCCGGCAAAGAAATAATAATAATGATAATGGCCACAAACAACAACAAAAAATCTGTACAGTAAACTTCAAAAATATATTTAGCGTTCAACCCTAGCATAAGTATCTGAGCATTTGACAAAAGGCACTTACAATACCTTAAGGTGTACTTTCATGTGTTGTCATTTGGTCTCGAACAAAAAAATTAAATATAATAATTATAAACATACAGTTGTCTTTTGTCAAATGCTTAGATATTTTTGGTAGGTTTGGACGCTAAGAATTTTTTAAAGCTGACTGTACGTTTCTCAGTCTGTTCTCAAATGTGACCAACTCTGGTCCCCATATCTAAGGGTTGCAAAGGTCGACCGGCAGTTAGTCAGTAATAATTAATTACAAATTCACCAATTTCTGGACCATTATCCAAGCGTTACCTGAGCTCATCAAGAATGATATGCTGATAAGTTTTTTTATGTATTAGGTGGCAGACGAGCAGACAGATCACCTGATGGTAACCGATTGCCGCCGCCCATGGACACCCGCGACACCAGTGGAGTCACAAATCCGCTGCCAACCTTTAAACCCCCTTTCCCCTGGATTCGGCCTCCGGTACCCTCACTCACGCAGCGAAACACAGCACTGTGCTGCTTCACGCTGGTTTTCTATGATGCTGTGGTATCACCCCGGTCGAGCCGGCACGTTCAAGATGAAGTGAAGATGATCATGATATTGGACGCAAATAGCTTTAAATATTGTACGAATTAAAATATAGGCACTTGGGATAGGCCATTGTTCAGCAATATCTTCTCGGCGCAAAATGTTCTTTTCTCGGAATTTACCTACTTTCTCACAATGTCCTTTTCTCGAAATGTCCGCTGTCAGATTGGATTGTTATGGATACAGCCATTGACAGGCGGTGACAAAATTACTTCCTTTGGTTCAGTATCTGAATGAATTTTTGGATGGCTGCACCAATCTTTAAATACTACAGAAATCGATATCTAAAGAAACCCAAGAAATTACTCTTAACCAATATTTTCGCATGCATTCGTCATTTCATTTACTCGTGACGTAATAATTGCGTGGACGCAGCTCTATGGTTGTGAGTGCAATATATTACATTGCCAATTCTACAAGGGATGATTCACGCTTTGGCACATACATATAGTAGATTAGAACATGTCGAAAATTAGGAACAACGATCTACGAGTAGGTCAGGGATGGAAAACCATTGGCACTTCTATATGCACTCGGGAAATTTTAACGCGATAATCCAAGGCCCTCACAAGATGGAATTTCCTTCCGTGTCGGCGCGACCGAATCCGTTATGGTAATAATAACGCTTACTTGCCCGTAATAAAAACCTCTTGTACACACATAAGGCTTCGCGATCCCTGACCTAGCTGAACAGATCAAGGTCTATCTGACGCTGACTGATGCTATCAACCTTGATAGAATCAGCAAAATATTTAATCCATTTCGGTTTGCTTGCTATCCAATGTAAGTGTTTTGAAATTTATCTGTGCAGGGCAGATGCTTGATGATATGTAATAATAATGTAAAGATAGGTATTGGACATTTTTTTACGAGCTTTGTAAAAAACATTACGTTGAACATGTGCTTCGTGGTCTACTCTAATTGATTGGCACGTTATGGTTGGGTTAATTCTAAAAACTTGCGCCCTGCGGCTAGGGACGTTAAAGAATACTGCCAAGGTTTTCCCGGCCTGTCGTAAGAGGCGATTAAACGGGACTTCGGATTACGTGAGCGTACCCACCGCTGGGGAGTGGCTCGCTCAGCATACGACTCCGCGGGGGAGTGAGTGTCAGCCCACTTGACTAATGTTAGTGTGTCCATCAAGCCCACTGCGCAAGGTTCGCGGCAGCCGACTCAAATTTGCCGCGGTCTAGTCTATTCCATATTCTTTTTGCACCTTATTACAAATCGCGATCTAAAGTTACTACCGTACTAAAGCTCATGTCATCCTGTTCCAACACCCAATGATAAAAGGCACGAACTTTATTCCGGGACTATCCTCAGTTCGCGATTTTTAATAAGGGGGTATTAGTCCAATCACAGCGCGGCGCCCACGCTCGTTGTTTGGTCACAATTTTAGGCGAACGTGCGACACGGTCGAGCGCCTCACGCCCCGATGGCTAACCTCAGGAGTACTTTACAGAGTACTTAGGTAAATTATGTCGGGGCACTAGATGTATTAATACTATGGTACCATTTTCTAACAATTTAGATTTTTTTCATGTGATAGATGGCAGACGGATCATCTGATGGTAGGTGATGGCCACCGTTAATGGACACCCGCAACACCAGTGGAGTCACAAATGCGCTGGCAATCTTTAAACCTCCCTTTTCCCCGGATGGGGCCTCCGGTACCCCCTCAGGCAGCGAAAAGCAAATTAATTATGTAATTTTACTCGTAATTATTTAGAGATTTTAAAAGCTTTTATTTTGAAATTAACGTCAGCGTGTAGTGAAGTCGATTATCATCACATTATTTCTAAGTAGGTCAATGTAACAAAGTGGTAAGGCTTCAAAACAAACGTGGTACGAAACAAAAAAATAGTCTGAAGACAGTAATTATGACAGAGATAGATTGTCTCGTTCTCAAACGTCTAACTGTATAGTCGCATCACGGTTTGACGGTCAAGGACAAGTCTATTAAATTACTGGAAGTCAAGAATTCGAAGCATTTTCATATTAGGAGCGTTATATGCGGTTTGGGTCCTAAGGATCACGGCCAAATCACAATAAAAAGGGACTATGCATGCACGCACCGCAAAGTTTGTTTATTGCGCGTTCATCATGTCTTGAGGATAAAATGCAGTGTTGCATTTGACCGTGGGAAAGCTACCATTCGGCATGAATGGGCCGCATCGACCGGAATGATACCACATAGAGTGTGTGTGTTTCGCTGAGTGAGTGAGGGTACCCCAGGCCTAATCGGTGGGAAAGGGGGTAAAACGATTGACAGCGCACTTCCAATTCCACTGGTGGTGCTGCATTATGAACGGCGGTTATCGCTTGACATCAGGTGATCCGTTTACCCGTGTTCCATTTAGGTCTTAAAAAAAGTATTGGTAGCTGTTTAGAAGCTGTTAAAAACGCCGTGTATATAAACTCTTCTAACTTAATACAGTCCGATCACGGTTATTTGGCACGTGGCAAAAGTCGGAACTAAAGCTGTTTCCTTTACAAGTGTCAGTGCTTTTGACATTTACGCATAGAAAAAGGGGGTACAGCGCCCCCAAGTCAATGTCACTGAAGTGTCTTCTGATCTTAGTCGGTCTGTAAGATCTTAGTCAGACAGTAGGCTGCCTTTAAAGTACAGTTATATTCGGTAATAATTTTTAGTGTACAAATTTGGTGTTTATTTGTGCATTGAAGTGCCGCAAAGTGATCCTTATAATAAGAATCGTTTGATTGTATCATTTTTAACACTGCTATTGTGTTTCGAGTGCGTTGTCTTATGACAACTTTCTTGGACCTAATAGAGTCTTAAAAACCGCGATTGCTTTTAGAGTGATATCCGCTGAATCTGTAGATCGATAAAACGTAGAAAACTGGCGTTTTATTGAGTGACTGTGACTTTGACTGACTTCGACTGCTGACTACCTACTTATTCTCAATAAGTTACTTGACATTGGCGAATTATCTTTAGGTAGAGCCATAATAAAAAAAAAGTACAGTTAGCTCTAGCACAACACACACGTATTCGTAACAATCTTAATGATATTTATGTACAATGTAATGTGTGAACAGTTACGTAAAAATTAACACGGAATGCTGTACCTATAGTGACCGTGAAAATTGTATTGCATAATCAAATCATAATTCTGTATCTTTTTAGGTATCATTTGCATTTAGTTGCTATTTTTTATCTGATAATGCGTCTTTTTAATGATGTGGCGTATTTACTATGAATCAATATTTTATTCAGCTGAACTGGGCTGAAAGATTCAAAATATTTTACTTTCGAATAATTTGTAGGAATTTTATTCTGTTCGTGTAAAAGTTCGACTTTTTTCAACGTTTATGTTCCGACGAGAATACAAATAGATATAGGACATAATATTAGCAAAAATAATAATATGTATATTAATCATAATTTTAGCGTATGTTTCACGAATGCGTACCAAGAGTATGGAGTCCACTAAGAAGAATTTGTTTATTATTACTACCTAAAACAAATGTAGTTTTAGAATTTAATGTGCAGAATCGCCTTAGTGAGCAAATAGGCCAGATTACCGCATTTTTACAAAATTGTAACTACACTTGTATTTCTTCATTTAATAATGAGCCATCTTCTCTGTACACTAAAGTGACAAAATAAAATGAACACTTTACAGTCAGGTCATTTAAATACAATTTTAAATATGACTTGAATATTTTTATGACTGTTTTGTCGCTTATGTTTTGTAAACATTCGAGAATTACTTTATTTGAAATTTTTATGCAAGTTAATAACTTCATTGTTATTAAAGTACCTGTTTTGCTTTTACAATAATTTATTTTTATTGGACATGTCGTGTTTATAATAAAGAAAAGGCGCAGAAACTCTTGTCGGACTATGTAAATATTGTTGAAACAATACGTTGAATTACGTAAATTACATTGTCACAGTGTACTTACACGTAACTGTAACATGATTTGAATTGAAAATGAAACAAAGTTGATTATTTCTCATATCCGTTGTTTTTTTTTTGCTTTAACTTTATTAGTCGTACTTTCGACTTCAGAAGTTCATTTTTTTGACAATTTCTTCGATTGAATGGATGGCATCGGAAGTTAATACATAAGTAATATTTTTGATACGGACTGACTGTACCAGTTTTTTAAAGTTTAATATTCTTAGCCTGAATTCCTTTAATGTATTCAGCATAAATAAATTTCCGAAACTACTTTTAAGGAATAAGGTCGACTTTGAGTTTTAATGAGATGTACATCAGTCATGTTGCTTTAACTATTGACGATTTTTAAATAACGAAGGCCATCTATCAAAATCAAACCGTAAAATCAAATAGATAGATACTATACAACGTGTAAAAAAATTAGCAATAATACCTAAAGGTGTGAACATATACCTTGTAAAGACTTCACTGCCAAAATATGAGAAATCAGCTGTTCCATACATTATTGACGCGCGGATATTCTATTTAGATAATGCTCATACTCTTGCAGTGAAGGCTTTACATGGTATATGTTCACACCTTTAAGTATTATTGCTCATTTTTTACATTCATTCATCATCATCATCATCAGCCGATTTAAGTCCCCACTGCTGGGACACGGGCCTCCCTCAATCACATGAGGGGTGATTGCCATACTCACCACGCTTGGCAGACGGGTTGGCGAGGGTTTTGATATAAATGCAGAGTTTTCCTTCTCTGGGTGCTGATGATCATGCCAGCAGCTTTACCTTAGTCGCCTTTTACGACACCTCAGTAAGAGTGAGGGTGGCCTATTCTACTCTGCCGGGGACCACACGGCTCTCACTCATTCATACATCACTCATTTTTACACGTTGTATATTACACAAATAGGTACTAAACCTTTTTTAATAATTTCGATATAATATCGTAATACATCGACAAGATCTTCTTTCGCTATACTGCACGGTAATCACGATTTAACTGGCATGCTCGCTGCGATCGGTCACACCTTAGTAATCGATCTGAGCAGTTTATTTTTTTTCCATATCCCTCCATGGTTCTAACACGCTTTGTTATATGGCAGCCACGCTTCACTGGCAATTCAATACGTTAGCTGGCTTGTGATCTCTTTAGTAATTTAAGATGATTTTAATGTTTTGCAGCTGTTGAATTAGATATGTTGATCTTGCAACTTTTTCAAATTGATAAATTGCGATGTTACACTCGAGCTATGGGTTTTCCTTAAGACTGGTTTACACACTGCGAGTTACTGCCTAGCCTCACTTGCTCGGCTTGTCAGGCCAGCTGCTGTCTAGTCAGCACGTCGCTACGTAACTCGCACGAGCCATCTAGATCGCTCGTGCGAGTTACTCGTAAGTGACGTTCAAACAGTGCGAGTTACTGCAGTGCAGCTACTCGGCAGGTTGATACTAGCTCGCACGAAACCAGTCTTACTTATCATAAATCATCTTAAATTGATTTTAATGTTTTGCAGCTATTGAATATGTCGATCTTGCAACTTTTTTAAATTGATAAATTGCGATGTTACACCCGAGCTATGGGGTTTCCTTAAGACTGGTTTACACACTGCGAGTTACTGCCTAGCCTCACTTGCTCGGCTTGTCAGGCCAGCTGCTGTCTAGTCAGCACGTCACTACGTGCGAGTTACTCGTAAGTGACGTTCAAACAGTGCGAGTTACTGCAGTGCAGCTACTCGGCAGGTTGATACTAGCTCGCACGAAACCAGTCTTAGTACTTACTTTTATTGTCCGTAAAATATAGTTTGATTAGAATGACAGATGTCACTTGACCTCTGTTTCAATGAATATTATGGTTTTTTTTATAGTGACAGTATATTGGCTCTCCTCAGCCTGATGGTAAGCAAGAGAAGTGCCCACTTTGCAATTACAACGGAAGCGATGTTAGGCATCACCTCCGTTGGGACTGCCATTCTGGCCAGCGAGATTCTTCTTCACGCTTCGTTTGAAGAAATCCATATTGTAGGAAGGAGGAAATACATGCGCCGGCAACGAGTTTCATTTCTTTATGGTGCGGCAGAAGTAGGAATTATCATTTTACAATGTTTTATTCCATAGAATTTTATAAATATCAATTTTCTGTGACATCATTAGCTGTCATTTTAATCAAGATATATTTTACGGACTATAATAAAATTGAATTCGAGTATACTTTTGTCAAGACTTGCAAAGCTGTAACGAACTTAAATTATTCCTGTAATATTCTTTATTTATTACGAGTCAAATCATATTTAGTTACAAACGGAATTCTTAAAGCATATTTATCGTTTTATGCTGCCTAATTGAAGTTGAGGGTAAGTTATTTATCACACTTTAACAACAGTTTTCTAATCATATTGATAAAATTTATCAATACATTAGGAAAATGTATTTAGTAATAAATAATTTAACAATAAAGTTATCTAACGAAATAAGAGCGTTGTAATATAGATACTTTAATGTGTATTAATAAATTACTAATGATGTGTGTAGATGTGACCTGCACATATCGGTTAGTTTCTGAAACGTGACTGAAACAGTTCAGGTCAGGCAGTCGCTTCATTGGAATTACCAGGCTCCTCAAATCCTGATCCATGGTCTAAGCGTGCCCCAAGCAACTGCTTTGGACTGAACCGAGTATTACAAGCTAAGATGAGTGAGAGAGAATTTTTTATACTGTCAAAAAACGTGCGGCTCGCCTGATGGTAAGCGATAACCGCAGCCTATGGACGTCTGCTACTCCAGAGGACCTGCATATATAATAATAATAGGAGATTTGTTCTATCCTGCAACTCGTCATTGTGTAGTCATCTTCCCGCAGCGATATTTACCTGATTGAAGTCTTTGAAAAACGAGCCTATATTTTTTTAAAAAGGCCATACTATAAAAATAATGTTTATTAGTTGATACAATAGTCTGTTTAACTTACAGCTGGAAGACCTGGATGTGACGCTTGCGTCAGAGGTGTCGGACCGACTGTCTTCAGAGCACCTGCCTTCGAAGCCGATCAACATCGACCTCTCGCAGCCAGCGCACAATATCCACAACACATTTAACAAGTACGTTTTAAATCCAATTTATCAATTAACATGTTTTTGCTACAGTACGTCTAAACAATTTAGTAAACAAAGTTATGAGGTAATAGTATAGCTTACATATCAGAACAACTAGGGATGGTCGATACAATCCGTATATAGTTATTAAATCCGATATGGCAATCAATATTTGTCTCCTAACCTTAAAGATGACGAAGATGTTGAGAGGGAAAGCAGAGCGCTATCGGTAATGGCGAACATGTTGGCTCGAAGGTTCTCACGTTGCTCAAGAACAGTAAAGGTCACTCTTTTCAGAGCCTATTGCACTTAGCTTTTACACGTGCAGCCTGTGGGCTAATTGTTCGCGTGCCGCATATCCTATATAATAATGCGTTCAGGGTTGGGGTTGCCCAGATACTGCAGCGCATCGGGTATGTTTGCAGTAGCGCGAGTGGAACTGCTTCTATGCGACTATGCGGAAGCGATGCGCCTCCCTGGTGCGCAGGGTGGGGGGCAGCCCCAACAGCATCCTGACTATGATAGCGGGCAGGCTGGACTGCCGCTATATCAATTACTGCTGCACAACGTTTGCGGGAGCTGTGCATAAAACTATTTAATTTTTATAAACGTGTACTTACTAATATAGGATAAGCCATTTATAACCCTGTTGTAAGGATGTAAGGATGTGTCGATCGTACTACCAAATATTTCGCAGTGGTAAAGATATTGACATTTTCAATGGACAGTTTTCGCCGATATAAGAGATTCATTACAGAGTTATTCGGAAAAGAACAACCCTCGACCCTACTTTATAAATACTTATCTACTTAAATATTTTAAATGTAATTTACATTTAGACTTTTTTGTTTTTTTTAAGTGTAGCTCTAATTTTAAGCATGTTGTGTACGCTAATTTTGGATTGCTGTTTGTTAAAATGAAATGTTAATATTTGTGGCTGTATAATGTTCTGTAATCTGTTTGTTTACCAATTTTAAATAAAAAAAAAACTAACAAATAATGAGTCATGTTACTTGAATGAATAAATAATAATAATTATTATTATCACTATTGCTATATCCGATATCGGTTCGTATCGAAACTATATATTTGGTGAAACTATATTCCTGTATCGATGCGATATGTGTCGGTTTGGAGCAGTTTGATTTTAATAAATGAGTGGCACTTGACCATTTCTTCTGAGTCGAAATAAGACAAAAGTCTTAGACACTTTCATTTACAACAATTACTCCGGATGACTTGCTGTTGGATGCACTTAGTAGGGGAAAGTGTTTTACCTATGGACATTTGCCGAATTTTTGAACGAAAAATAAGGTTTAATTACTTAATTTCCATTATTAGCCGATAAATTATCACAAATTGTTGTTACAGGAATAGTTAACGCTTAAGAATTAGCAGTCTTAAGTTTTGTACTACCTATAATTATTATAACATTTTTTAAAAAATACTAAATTTGTCCACAGGTACATGTTATTATTGTAACCTGTGGACAGCTGTTACTTGTAACCATGTACAGCAATGTAACCTATGGACATAATCCACTTTTCCTTAGTAATAATTATTTAAAATCACACAATAATCATAGTTTCTTTTATAAAGCAATTATAAACATCAAATAATCATAATTTTTGTTTTTTTTGCTATCCGCAATACTTTTCATACAGTTCTCATTCAGAATCAATCAGTGGCATCTGAATCAACCATCGTCTCATATATAAACACTTTCTCACAAAGAATCCAGCTTCATATCTGATGTCAAAATTATCTTTGTGTGCTTTTGATACACATTTTTGGTAGATAATTTAGATGCATCATAGAGAACATTGAGGCATTTTGTTAACATTCGCAAATCTTTACATCCCATACACATGGCATACTGCTCGTCTTTAAGAAGAATTTTTCATTCGGGCTAGGGCCAGCCTTTGCCCTGCCTTCAAGGAACTTTTTGGTTTTTTTCGTATGTTATTTTTCTTATTTTTGTTTTCTTTTCTTCATTTTTTCTTTTATTTTCCCGCCTTTTCTTATTGCTGTTTCATTTTTTATTTCGTTTTTTTTTCAGGTGTATCAGTTAAAATTCTACTTCTTCCGATGTTCCTTCCTCGTCGCGTTGCCTTTCGGGGGGGTCTGCTTTTGGGAAATGGGGCGTACTGACTCTGTGTTACTTGTGACATAGGCGGTTTTCCCCCTCGGAGTGACTGCTGCATTTACATTACTTTTCCACATCACACACAGTATTATTAAGAGAGGAAATTTCTAGTTGATTCCAGATTTCCCTTTGCAGTAGGTTCCAAGCTTTTCTATTTCTAATTCTTTTGAGAGTTCCGGTTAACGATCCGGCCGTATTGCACATCTTCATCTACACTGTTATTATGATTCTGTGTCTCCTTGTAGTCAATAAGAATTTCATCCTTGGATTGCACTTTAAATTGATTGCTGACGTCTTCAGTGGACAGACTGATTTTGAGTTGAAATTTTCAGAAATTGGGTGGTCATGCTCCGGTCGATCAGTAACAAATGACACAGAAAATCTTCTTCATGAATAGATCTCTAATTAAATGGGCCTATACCGCTTACTTTAAAACTTTTATTATGTTTTTGGGTGTGAACGCTAGGGGATTGCACTTCGCCGACGATTTCTGAAATATCATAAATAGTTATTGGCTTTTCCAGGGTGATTTGCATGCCAGTTATCAGCGCTTTTATTGTACTGCGCCTTAAATGGTCCCAAAAACACACAACGATCTAAGGGTTTGTAAATTATCTTGATGTAATGCGGATAATGTGACAGAATTATACACTATTGGTGGGCTTTTTCAATAATCTCATTGATATATGCGTTTTCACATGGTTGTCCATTATTAAGAGAACCGGATTTTCTTTATAGTTTTGACAATTTGTATGAAATGACCCAGGTATTTTCTAAAAATAATGTCTGTTTACCATCCAGATTGGTTAGCTGCACTGCAAAGAAGTGCACACCAACCGTACCTGGAGGAGCACCTTTTAACATATTGTCTTTAAAAAAAACTCTAGGAAAGACTATCAACCGGTGGAAACTGCATTTCCAATTGCATTTATCCAGGCAATCATGGTATTATTTACTCCCCTTTCTGCTGATGTAAATTTACCTAGCTGTTTTATATTTTTTGGGGCTAGAACTTTTGTGGGGTTATGGACAGTTGATATTCCGGTCTCATCTAGATTGTAAATATTTTCAGGAGTGAAGTGGTGTTTTTCGATAACTTTTTGGAGATTATCAAAGAATCTAGAAACATTAGCTCTGTTAAACTACTTGCTCGCGCCAAAACTGGTTGCTTCAGGCTTCCGTAGGGACAAATGAGGATGACGTTGACGATAATATCTAAGCCATCCCAACCCAGCCATATTGTTTTCGTGCCAGCCACTTGGGATGTTTTGTTTTTGCTTCATGACTGCAAATTGGTATGCAGCTCTCTGACTTGCTTAGCATTTAAGCCCATATGTAGGTTAGCTGCTTTTTCTAAATATTTTTCAATTTGTTTCTCTTCTTCTTCATCAAATACTTTTTTCACGTCATTTCTCAAAATAGCTACATTGGTCTCGCTCAGATTGTTGTCCTTGTTCATATGAAGGTATTTAAATATGGTAGACCTTTGGTATATTATATTTTTTCTCCAACTTTTCGCAAAGAACATCCACTTCTAGCCTCTTTGATTGCCTCAGATAATGTCTCTGGACACAACTTACGTCGCGTTTTTCCATCCTTACTACGAGGACACTGAAAAAAAGCAATAAAAAATACTTCTAAATCGTAATATTCTATTCAAACAAGAAATTCGAACTAAATTTTGTACCTGTGGACAGTCCATAGGTACATGCATTTCGATGTCCACAGGTACAAATCTGGCAGTATAACCTTAAAATATGTTACCGTCATGATAGCTACGAGTTGACATTATTATACCGTTTAAAATGGATGTTTAACGATATACACTACAGTCCTGACCGAAAATAGCTATCTATATTTTGCATCTATTGACAAAAAATATAGGACGACAAAGTGATAAAATACTTACTTTTTGAGCGAAAACCTTTAACAGTCTGTCACCGGTTACTCAACAAAAAACACAAGATGGCAGCAAAGTCAGTGTTGCCACGTATCAAAAATACTTTACGGATGCGTTCAATTCGTTTAATTTATGTGTTTATTGTTTAAGATATTAGTGGTGTCGCACAGGTAAAACCGTGCATAGGTACAAACACTTTCCCCTACAAAATGCGTGAGAAAGTGCATTGGTGCTCGAAGTCACATCTACTCACTTTCTATTATATCCCCTTGTCGATATTTAACGTCTTGTCCACGACTTATCTGATGTCGCCTACTTAGGAACGATTCTACCAATCTTTATCCGAGAATAAATTTTACCGTGGGAGAGCCAAGCTTCGGCATGAATGGGCCTGGCTCGACCGGAGTGCTTCCACGGCCTCACAGAAAACCGGCGTGAAGCAGCACTGTGCTGTGTTTCGCTGCAGTGAGTGAGGGTACCGGAGGCCCAATCCGGGGGATAGGGGGGTTTAAAAGTTGGCAGCGCACTTGTGACTCCACTGGTGTCGCGGGTGTCCATGGGCGGCGGCAATTGCTTACCATCAGGTGATCCGACTGTTCGTCTGCCTACCTATTACATAAAAAAAAATCTATGTTATAATGCTACGAGTTCGTATACTATGACAGCATTATACCTTGGATTTACTATCAAATAAAGATTGATCGTTGCTTTCTATCAAGTGCGATTGTCTTGACCACGTTAACACGAATTTAAAAAAAAAACACTAAGTATTTGATTTTATTATATTACCAGCCTATTAAAAATACTTTAAAAAGACTGATACACCTATTTCAGGGGTCTAACAAATATAATGAACGAACGCGGGAGCCTCAACATGTATCAGAGCGGCGAGTCTTTGATGCGGATGTCCCCCCCAAGTCTAGTGTCTTCCTTACTGATGGAGAGTTCGGGAACCTTCAACCCCGAGTCGCTGGATAGCAGAAAGTCTATCACATCACACAGGGATTCTGGTGAGTTGTTTGAAAAAAAAATGCCTTACTCTTTAAGAAATCATACCAGCCAGGGTCATCGGTTAAGGCGTCCGCTCAGTTGGTCAACCTAGGTATCGCTGGAAAGACGTCTTTGAGTGTGATCTGCTATAACTTCAGGTCTACGACTGGCTAGAAGTAGTGCAAGAGTGGTGCACTACAGTGGCGTTCTTCTGTTTAACTTTATTGTTAACTAACTAACTAGGTTGGCGCAGCGACCCATAGTGATTCTTGCCCTCCGATAATAAGAGTCTCCATCTTGGTCGATCCTGCGCCACCTCCTGCCAGTCATCTGCCGAACGTCCGCGCAAGTCTTTTTCAACCTCATCCTTCCAGCTTCAACTTTATTGTTACTTAAGAAAAAATATTGACGCTAATTTCAATACGCATAAAGACTTTCCATGATTAAGGTGACGGGTAGGGCACACCCGACATTAGATTTTAATTTTTAGCTACTAAATCTATTTTAAACAATATCGGGGTTACAACCTCTCGGCAAACACTTGTACTATTTATTAAATAACCGTGCACAAATGTTGGGTCCAACGCGTACGCGAAAAATTGATTCACGCCAAAAGCGGCCACTTTTGGCGGTAATTCAAATTTCGCGTACAAAAATGGACACAACATTTGTGCATGGTTATTTAATAAAAAGTATAAGTGTTTGCCGAGAGGTTGTAACCCCGAAATTGTTTAAAATAGATCCGGTTTAGTAGCTAACAATTAAAAACGAATGGTGTCGCTAGTTAGGGCTACCCGTCGCCTTAAGTTAATGAACATTTATCTTGATTGACGTCACTGAGTGCAGCAAGCCCGTTCAGGTCACAAAGTAATACAAAAGAAACAATTATCACAACACGTTTAGACACCCTAATTCGACATAAACCTACTTTGAAACTATCCATAAAACCGGTAAATGTAACGGATGTAGTTTGGATAGTATTTTCGAGCTGGCTTTTTGCTGTTAAACTAGAATAACTAAGTTCTCTTAATTCTTGTAGGTAATAAAAGTGTTATTTATCAAATTTAATGTTACTCAAAAATATAATTTCATTCAATATTTTAATTTAATTGTTGTTATAAACGTGCTTTATACCGTCGGTATCAAGGTCGATTTTATTTATTTCCAAACGTTTCAATTTATCTCTGTAAGTGGAACTCGTGTAATTGCAACATTAGTACGTGCTGCTTCAGTCGCAGACGGTGATTGTCTCAAATTATAGTGAGGGCATTTGACCAACATCCGGAAACAATGACATTACTATATTACATGTCATTATTCATTATATTTGGATGAACGTAATGCGTATCGCGGTAGACTTCTACCGAAATCTACCGCGATACGCAATCACTTACGAAGACGTAGTTTTACGTATTTCTCATAATTTATTTAACACATTATTTCAAACTTATAACTAATTCGATCATCATCCTTGACCACTGCATCTAAGGATTCGATATTTACAGCGCTTGTTGATTCGTTTCCCACATCGTCGTTGATGGCTGTAGAGTGATTGCGGCCTGCATAACGTATTGCGTCCATGACAAGTCCACCAAGTTTAAATACAACTAGTTTGTAGTAACAGAATCTAACTAGTGTACATATTCCAGGTTTGCCGCAGTCAGGGCGGGACAGCATCGATCCCATGATGACAAGTATGACCTTAAGCATATTGGACGAAAAGGACATGAGCACAAGCTTCCTATCACAAACCACATATCCAGACAACGACAGTTTGATCGACTCCCTACCCCCGAGCCTCGTGAGCTCTGTCAACTCATCCTACGTCGTCTCTAACACCTCCAGACCTAAAGCGGACTCCACACCGGACTCAAACATATTCAGTTCAGCAACCTTCACGCATCTAGAACAATCGGAGAAACTCCTCTCGGCGCGACCCAGGTGCCAACTCTTCAACAGCTTCACAAAAAGGGAATCGAGCGTGAGAAATTCAGAAAGCTACACGAAATCGCGCGAGGAGGCCTGCCAAATAGACACAAGCAAAGTCCTCAACGAAAACTGCGATAACAAGGAATCACCGAAAATCATCCCGAAGATACCCAACTCAGAAATGGGTGAGACGATAACCCTCCACTACTCAAATACGAAGTTCAGAAGAAACAACGATTCGGAAAAGGAGAATTTGAACGCGACTTTTGAGCAGGATGATGCGTTTTACAAAGACATGGGCGCACCGCGGCCTGTGGACTTGGGGAGGAATAGTCTGAACGTGACGCTTGATAAGCAGGAGCTGAATGAGATAATACAGGCGAGGCAGAAGCTGTCGTTAGCGAGGAAAGCCTTGCCGAGTGAGCCGGATAAACTTCCAAATCAAGTAGATACGTCACCGATCAAGACTATACACCTGCCGAATCAGACTATAACAGTACCGCGGCAGAGTATGGAGAACGCTTCAGAGTTGCTGTCGAGGCGGAGAGCGATGAACGGAGGGTTTGAGAGGCTCGAGGAGCCGCCGGCGAGGGAGACGCCCAAGCGGAACGCGACCTTCAAGAAGGTTTCCCCGAAGACCAGCGCGATGGACACGACCGTGGTGTATGTGAAGGCCGATGATAATCAGATGATTGATATCAATTCTGCGACGATGAACCTTATCGATTCTAGCGAAAGGACGCTGCAGCAGGAGGTACGTTAACTCTTTTTAGGTGAAATTGTGCTGGCCACCTAGGCGCGGTGATGGCACGTGGTAGAAAGTTCCGCAACAATTAAGGTTCAAGTTCTTTCAAGATAATTGTCAATAAAAGAGTTATATTTTGTTAGGAAACGGTCACGTTAGTTCTGTTGAAGAAAATTTGTAATTATTTATGGTCTAGAATATGTATTAAAAGTAGACTTTCACCAGTAATAACGTGATTGGCGTGCTTTGTTAGTGCATAGGTATGTATACTAGGATTTGTGGTGAAGTTAAATTGAAGTCTGTCCATCAATGTAGGACAGTCGTCGGCCATTCGTCGTCAATCTCACTCTCGCACGTCATTCTAATTCAAACATAGATCTCGTACACGTTCCTTATCATGCATCTACCGATCACCAATCCTACAACTGTACTGATTTACATGGGTATCATCGTCAGCCCATTTATGTCCCCACTGCTGGGGCACGGGCCTCCCTCAATCACATGAGGGGCAATTGCCATACGCACCACGCAGACGGGTTGGCGAGGGTTTTGATATAAATGCAGTTTTCCTTCTCTGGGTGCTGATAATCATGCCAGCAGCTTTAACTTAGTCGCCTTTTACGACACCTCGGTAAGAGTGAGGGTGGCCTATTCTACTCTGCCGGGACCACACGGCCCGGTTACATGGGTATTTGAGGATCAAATATATTGAATAGCCTTGATTTGGAATGTCAATGTAGGTATGTTCTGAGGTCGTTACTTATTCATTCTCACTTGTGTATGTACCGTTTCCAGGAGTGGGGGTCCCAGGAGCGAGCTATGGTGGGTTCGAGTGAGAGTACAGACACAGGCACGTTTAGCTCGTCCAGTCCACCCGACAGCGTGCCCGACACTGCCTCCCATCATGACCCACGTGAGTCAACCATACAATATATACACACACCACAGTATGAACACCAAATAAATAGATACAGGACGCCGGCTGCCTACGAGTACTAAACAGATTACATACAAATATACCTAGCGCGTTGGGTATAGTCTGCCCTGTGTCTCACGACGAACCACGCCGAGATCACTGTATGCGCATGTATGTGCGCGTAGTATTTTTTTTATGTGATAGTTGGCAGATGAGCAGATGGATAGTCTGATAGTAAGCGATTGCCGCCGCCCATAGACACCAACATAAACCCCCCCTTTCCCACGGATTGGGCCTCCGGTACCCTCACTCACGCAGTTAAACACAGCACAGTGCTGCTTCTCGCCGGATTTCTGTAAGGCCGTGGTATCACTCCGGTCGAACCGGCCCACCACACACCTAGTATTAGTGTATAACACCTGTGGTACAGTGAACTTGGAAGTGTCAGCGCTGCGACAAACCTTCCCGACTAGAGAACATGACGTCTAACCACTTGTTATATTAACTTTTCTGTAGTCACAGACCTGACTCCGACAGTATTTGGAGCTGGGGTGAAATTTACGTAACTAGAAAAAGAAAGTTTTCCCTTGAATGATAAATAAATATTTCACAGCATCACATACATTGATCTGACTCCGAGATAGGTAGCTCAAGCACCTGTGTTACGGATATCAGAATCAACAGTGGGATATAGTACTTTTCTTTTGTAAACATACTTATAGTACATAGAAAACACCCAGACCAATACAAACAGTTATGTTCATGCACACAAATGTTTGTACTGTGCGGGGATCGAACCTACAACCCTTGCACCAGATGCAGCGTTTACTACTACTGTTCTAAACAGGGTCGTCAAAATCTTACATTATTATAACTCACATTAAATGAGGTATTCCTATTTTATTACATAATGGCTTCTCGGGTAATCGGCATAGGATGAAAGAAAATTATAATATTCATTGTTTTTAAAAAATGATTCGAAGTAAAATTATAAGTTTTATTGGAATAAAACTTGTTGTTATAAAATATGCCAGACGTTGAAGTCTTTTGTTTACACAGATGTTCAGGTATTTCATAGGCGTATAAGGTAACGTAGGGTATATCGACCTGTGTGTATAATTTTCTTTCATATACATCGTGACGTTATGAATACCCGAGAAACTTCTCGACGGCACTATACTAATGAAAGCATTATCATTTCTTCTCCAAGAAATAGTAGGAACTAATCACAAAAAATAAATTAACCTTTCCGTACTAAAGTGGATTGATGCAATTTGTATGGGGAGGCCATTTTTTTTTAGTTTAGACCCTAGTATATTGTTTGCCCCGTTAATCTTAATCACTCCGTTGGTCTAGTGGTTGTACTAGGCCGTGATCTCGGGGTCCTGGGATTGATTTCCGGGTCGAGCAAAGGTATGTTTCGAATTTTTCGAACATAGTTCGGGATTGTGATCACGTGATCACCAATCCGCATTAGGAAAGCGTGGGTAATTAAGCCTAATCCCATCATAGTAGCGATGACTTGATTTCTATGATAGAGGCCTTTAACTGCAGTGGGACAGTATATAGGCTGATACTTTTGTATTCCTTTAGGAAAAAAAAATGTTTTCATTAGATTCCCTCGAAAAGTTTCTTGGTTATTGAAAAAATCACGATGTAATGTTGCTATTGTGGTTTGAAGGTGAATGAGGGCACGGATAGAGGATCTATGTGATGTTATATTTCACATGGTGGTTGTAGGAAATGGTTCACACCCACATGCTTCCGCTATAGACATTATGTACTCGTTATATATGTTTGTGTTGTTGTCTATTACATGACCAAGACTCAGGGTTAATATTTTATGAGATAAATATTGTGAAACTAATGCATTTATGTAATGTACAATTAACTTTTTCCTAGTAGTGAGTTTACGTAAATTGTAATTATAATTCAATTGTAGTTTTAATACATGCTATTTCTACATGGTCTTTTCTTTTGTTTACACATAAGGTTACATTTTTCTGGAATCAAATGTGAAACTAAAACACACTTGATGTCTAATAATAATGATAGAATGGAAAATCCCTGTCAATATTTAACATACTACTCTGGCTCAGTGATCCAAAATGGGTCTTGGCCTCCAACGTCGAAGTTGAAATAATTGATGAAATTAAATAATAAAATCAAAAAAATTTCAACACAAAATTCACGCGATAAGATATAAAAATAATTAATAGTAACTTAGCTAATCAACAATAGTATCCTTATTGTAACCAAATGTGTCATTAATATGTACGGGGTAACACATCGTGCTAACAACGATTACAGGCGCACAAATAGCTTCCACACCGCTAATGGCACTCCGGAAGGGTTCCAAAAACGATCTGCTAAACTTGCACAGCACGATCTCGCCCATCTACGACATGGTGGATGACAAGTCCTACACCCTCACTAAAGCGCCGAGCTCAAACTCTTCGGGGATGGAGCGGACATATGACATGCACAACACTACAGTCATAAACAGCGCGACTATGATCAAAAAGTCGTCGGTGAAGAGGGACATATTAGTAGGAAAAACTAGTCCAGACAAGAAACTTGGACCCCCAACGAGTATCAAGTCTCCACCCAGTAGGATGTCACCCACACATCCAGGTAAGTTTTCGTAAGGTTTAAAGTTTTGGTCGTGATTTCTTCGAGTGTAACTTTTCTATATTAACAGTTAACTGGCTCCTTTTATATCGTGCGTTCGTTAATTTCGTCTGGGCTGATGTGTCATAATCATGAGCTTGCTTCTCACTCATTAGGTAGTTAACAGAAATTCGTCACTGTATTTGCAAAAAAATAAAACTCTTTCAGTCATTTTAACACACGAAAAAATACAGTGCACTCACTAAAATTTTCAAAGCGAATAAAAAGAAAATATTACCCTTGCACTCTTCTCATTACGTACGTCTACTTCATTCGTCCATTCACATCTCATTCAGTGTTCATTCACTTCATCACTGTATATGTTTTTCTAAATTTTATTATAATGTTAGATGAGTAATGAGAATTTTTTCTGAAATTTTTGAAGTTTATTCTTAATATTTACAATATCCTTAGTAAAGATAGATAAAACTCACTAGTCTAAAAACTACCAATGATCAAACTGGGAACTTCTCAAAGCAAACATCTTTTTTTTTCTAACACATAACCAGTTCAGTTTAGTGAACATTCATCTTAGTTAGGCTTGAAGTGCTTAACGCTTCGCACGGTAGATTCACTTTTTGTATGTTCCAGGCCCTTACAGTGGTATGGCGCCGCCGAGCGCGGTGCCGCGCAAGACAAGCTTGCCAACGTCCAAGCTTAGGCAGTACAGTTCGCATAGGGAGCTTAGCAGGATACCCGGTGAGCACTAATCGGCACGCGTATGCGAGTAATTGATTTGCGCTTGTTTTTGATGCCTTAGCTTTGTGTGGGAAGACCGAAGGTTAACTCTGTTTAGCTTAGCTCGTATCTGCGGATACGAATTCAAAGATAACCAGTGATGACACCTGTAAACAGGGGTTATCGCGTGTGAAAAATCCGCTTGACGGCGTACTGTTCTACAGAGGTCCAACACCGTTTGTGGTTTCGTTCATCGAATTGTCATTTTGACATATCACGTTCGAAACATGGACGACTGTTCTATATTAAGCCATTATATTGTACACTGTCTCTCTGTATACCTAGAAAGTCGCGAATTATCTTATAGATACGAACCATGACTAGACAGAGGTATGTCAAGGAAAGCTACTTAATAAACCGCGCCAATCAGTCAGTCACAAGCTGCTTGTTTTGTTAAGTTATCCTACCCATATTGAACGGTTATGTTTCAATGGCTCATTCTGGTTGCGTGATCTTGGTCCTTTCTACCTATCAACCAATGCGAGCTAAGTTAACATAGTTAAGATTCGGTCGGAAACCCGCTTTATTTGACACGGTTTGGCGGTCGTCGGTGTGAGTATAAGTTGACAAGGTATGTATGTTTAAGATTAGCTAAAAGTTAATTTTCTAATGACGATGTGTGAACATGAGAATGAACGAATGAACTTTATGTTACACTAGTGGCCCGCCCTTAACTCGTTACGGGACATAATTTTTCAAAACCTGGTCTTTTCTTCTTTCTTAGCCGGAGTTCAAAATAGTACATAATATTCATCTATTGAAATAGAATAAAAGTGTGTTTAAGTAAATTAAATTTGTATATAAAGCCCAAATACCAATTTTCACAGCTCTCGTCATCATCATCTTCGCGTTTTGTCCCGGTTGCGTCCCAAGCTCCGGAACCCTTGGTTTACTTCGACTCCTCTACTTCGAGCGGTCTTGTGCATCCATTGTAGTCATTTTATTGGCAAGCATGTCATCCCTTACGACGTCAAGCCTATAGCTTTAAAAATGACAAATTTTGCATACGACGTTTTTGCGCCCGTTCCCCCTTTTAGGGGTTGTACAATAAAATACTGAAAGTACTGGAATTTATTTTGCATCAGCAGTTCAAATACTATTTTTTATAACTCTAGCTTTAAAAATGAAGAATCTTTTATACGAAGTTCTTACTCCCCTTTCACCCCTTTAGAAGCTGAAAAAAAAATGCTGAAAGCACTTGTATTCAATTTGTTTAAAGATCCCAAACACCAACTTTCATGACTCTCGCTTTAAAAATGACGTATTTTCCATACAATGTTTTTACCCTCTTTTGACCCTTTTATGGGTTGAATAAAAAAAAAACTAAAAAAATAAAGGACCAATTCGACCAATCTTAATTCGATACTAAATCTATGGTATAGTGCTGTCATTGTATGTATAAAAGTCTGATAGATTTATCCACGGAAAAGATTTCGTATAGCGTCATATTTGTATGGAATGACAGAGCTGTACCATAGATTTATTATCGGATTAGGATTGGTCGAACCGGCACTTAGTCAAACGTACTTAAGTTACAAGACCTTCTTAGTAAGTAAAAACCAGACAGAGAATGGAAGGTTCTATCTACGAGTAATTCGTTAAGCAATGAAAATGTTTTCGTACGGGATAGCGACGTACTGTGGACGGTGTCGGTCCCATCTGGGACAGTAAGTAAGTAAGCTAAATCATGAATAAGTTACATGTTTGTCTTTTGAAAATCTTGGCCCACCCATTTAAGTAGGAAAGTAATTCATTACACGAGGTTTATGTTCTAGTTTACGGTAAATAATACACTTAAAAATTTAACGACTGTCTTCGGGTGGGATTCGAACCCGCGATTATATGTAACTTGTCGCTAAAGCAGTTGCCAAAAGGGCAACTGCTTTACCGACTAAGCTACCAGAGACCATGGTAAGTTGACGAATTTTGTATGTGCCTTTTTCTTCGCCGTGAGCCGACGATAGTTTCATCAATATTATAGGTATGCACCTACAACCCGGTTACCCGGTTAGTAAAAAATCGTGGGTTCGCGTGCCCCCCGGAGACTGTCGACAATTTTTTATGTGCAATGTTTACTTTAGCGAAACATAGCACGTGCTGCTTCACGCCGGTTTTCAGTGAGGCCGTGGTTTCAGTTACTCCGGTCGAGCTGGTCCATTCATGCCGAACAATAATCAAAAATATTTATAATTAATTTTCTATATCAGCAGGTAACCCCACGCCTGTAGGACGAGCGCCCGTGGGCCGGCAGATGGTGCGGCGCGGCGTGTACGCGTCCAACCCCGCGCTGAGCCCCACCGCGCCCGCGCCGCCTTCGAGGCGGGACTCGTACACGCTCGCTGTAGGACTCACAGGCGAGGAACCAAATAATTAGTCTATGAAATTGCCGTTTTTTTTTCTAGACACAATTAAAAAAAAAATTCAAAAGTACTTTATTTGCATAGGCTTAAATACAGCTCTTACAAATCGTCATACATGAAAAATATAAATTATAGCTATTTTTATTATACATGTAATTAAACATATATGTCGATACAAAAAATATACTAAGAAATGAATTATTATAATGAGTTGAGTCAATTCAGTTGACTTTCCTATTAATAATAACTTTATAATTAAAACATATTTTTTTCTGAACAACTACCTTACAGATTCCTAGACGTTGTCCATTAAAGCACAGTTAATTGTAGAGTAGTAGCATTAATAGTTCCTTTACAAATTAAAAAAAAAGTTAAGTGTGTTATTTACTTAAGAATAAATCGCATAAGATTGCTATAAAATATCAACTAAAAAAAAAGTTAGTATGGAAAATACAACTTCTAAGAAAAACGCCATACAAAACGGCAATTTCATAGGTAAAAACCTAGTACATACATCAGCAGGTAACCCCGCGTCCGTAGGACGAGCGCCAGTGAGCCGGACATTGATATCAAAAAGTTCGTTGGCCTACGCGCTAGGCAGTTGGATACATGATACAATATACTACCTAGCGCGTAGGCCGACGTATACGTTCGTCTGTCTCTTTCTCACGTCGAGATTACTACGCGCGCCTGTAGCCGAGGTTCTGTGACTATGTATTTTGTGTCACAAATGTGCATAAACAGAACAGCCACCTGGAATGTGAAGGATGTGGGCTCGATTCACGCCTGAACACGGGATTACATTTTTAAGTGTGAACAAATGTGTTTTTCTAGAGAAAGTATCGCCCGCGGTATATCTGGAACGAATCGACCTTGAAACCATTAATAAAAAAACCTATACTCTGATTTTTAATTATGAGAACTTAACTGACAGATGCAAACGTCAAGTTTCCATACATTATGACACATTGCATCTGTCAAAAGTAGCAAAAATGTATGTGAATGACAATTGGCACCTGTCAGTTTAGCTCGCTTAATTAAACATCATAGTTTAGATATTTCTTTTAAAAAAATGATCTCTTGAATAATGTTTCAGAAGGAAGATGATAAACCTAAACCAGTAGCGCCACCAGCGCTGGTGCGGCAAGGCACGGAAACGCTACGCCGGGAGCGGCCTCAGAGTCAACTGGTGGCACCCAGAGAAGTAAGGAACTAACAAAACTAATTTGCATTAATTAATGTGCTAAAGATAATATTTGATCTCTATTGAACATGTTCTGCTTCTTGTAGTTTTTGTGATTTTGTTGGTTATGTACATGTCAGATCTGTATAATGACGGTTTTCGCAAATGAAATCCATTCTATGGCATCATGTGCTCATGCCTCAATCCGGGGAAGGGGGTTTTAGGTTGGCAGCGCAATTGTGACTCCACTGGTGTTGCGGGTGTCCATGGGCGGCGGCAATCGCTTACCATCAGGTGATCCGTCTGCTCGTCTGCCACCTAACACATAAAAAAATGACAGTCACGTGCACTCATAAGTATACAACCTCATTTAAATATGAACCTTATCTGTCCGACTAAATAATCAAAGTGTTTACATTTATTGGAGGCGACTGTACGCATCAAGTCCAACTTCATCGGTTTTAGTTGTTATGTATTTGGACCGGACATTTACATGTCCGGTCCAAATATGACCAAAGCGCTTGTACTTAGATCTGACATCCACATTACACAATTTAACTGATTTTTTATTTGCGAAAATCTTTATTTCATGTGAGTATCATTATAACAAAATTCACGAACGCTCGTGCAAAAACTATCCTAAATGAGAATTTTCAGAAATTTGATATATATCTACTATAATAGAAGTCAAATGTTGTTGTTTTAAATTAAGGTTTTGGTAAATGTTTATTAACTAAATTAATGATTGATTTTATTATAACCTTATTTACTTAGACTGCTAAGTTAAGGTGACGGGTAGGGACACTAGCGACGCCAATCGATTTTAATTTTTAGCTTCTAAACCGGATTTGGTTACGCGAAAAATTGATTCACGCTAAAAGTGGCCACTTTTGGCGGTAATCAATTTTTCGCGTATAAAAACGGACCCAACATTTGTGCATGGTTATTTAATAAATAGTGTAAGTGTTTGCGGAGAGGTTGTAACACCGAAATTGTTTAAAATAGATCCGGTTTAGTAGCTAAAAATTAAAATCGATTGCCGTCGCTAGTGTGCCCTACCCGTCACCTTAAGTCTTTAACTTCACGTCAAAATAACGCCAGTAGTCGTAATTGTTCTTTTTACGGGACGCCAACAATTATAATAGCTCAGTGTTCCTTAACATTTTTAACTGTAATTGCATTGTGATCATATTTTTCGTAATAACTTGTGTCTATTTTAGCAAACGCAATTTATACCATTCGTCACAAAATAGATGAAAACTTACACCCCAGTATTACAAAGCGCGAACTAAAGATAGTCCCGGAACATTATTTTCATTGGGTTAAATTCACAGACTCTAGGCCTGTGCCTTTGTTTGCTAACAAGCAAACAAAGGCTACTACAAATTATATTACAAGTAACTAACTAGTTACTATTACTTGTAATATAATTTGTAGTTTCAAAATTCGTACCTTTTAACTTTGCGTGTTGGAACGGGATGACATCGTGTGTGAAAAATCCAGTAGATGGCGTACTGTTGAATTGAGGGGCAACTTGTCATCATAAGAAATTTATTTATTTAAGGTACACACACAGACAGATTAAAGTCAATACTGCATCTTAATTTTTTTTATTGTTTACATCCCGAAAACGTCGTAATAGGTATCGTGAATGAAGTTCATTTAGCATGTTAGATCAACAAAATAAGCGAAAGAAAAAATCAGCTGCTCTGTACATTATGGCCGTACAGTTTTTTTTTGTATGGTTTTCAAGCGACATCCTCCATGTTTTTCATATCGAAAATCCCAAGAATTTGGCCCTAGTCCTATAAAACGCCATCTACCGAATGTCTCACACAATATGGGTATCGTTTCGTATCATGTAAAACAGTCACGTTATATCACAGGTTATGTCAGTCAAACAAACTAAACACGCTATCTAACTTTCATATGCGTTAGCTCTCATCGATATAACATTTCATACATATATGGTATAAGTGGCGTTCGCTTGGTTTGGTTTGTGCTAACGTGTGTTGTGGGGCAGCTGCGCGCACCGTCGGCGAGCAGTGGTGTGCCGGCGCCGGTCTTCGTGCGGAACCATCACTTACCCGTGAGTGTTGTTCTAACATACGCATGGGACCATTGATAGTACAACATGTGCGGATAATAGTGGTGCGCACCCCACGAGGGCGAGTATAGACGCAAATAGTGTGCGAGCGAGAAGTGAATAGATGCGCCGCCATTTCTGATTCCATTCTTTATCCGCACAGGTAGTATATGGAAATGAGGTATTGCGCCACAAAGTCAACCTTGTAATGGTCCGCGGGACGCGGAGGGGGCGGAGTGCGCTTGACTTAAGGAAAAAGTTTAATAAAACCTATTGAAAAAGAAGAACATTTATTTCTCAAATATCACACCATGGTATTTTCTCAGCGCCCTCTAGCGCTTACCAGCAGAAGTACCTGAGATTCACACCTTTTTTTATGAGAAAGGGCGGCAAACGAGCAAGCGAGGCACCTGATGGTAAGTGATCACCGCCGCCCATGGACATCAGCCACACCAGAGGGAATCTAAACCTAAATCTAGCCAAAATAATACTGCCTATTAACATTCTAGATTTTACAAAATGCCTGGTTACAGTTTATTTCCCCTTTGGTTCTATCAACGGGGGGCGGGCGGAGTGTGCTTGATCAATCGAAACAGCTATCTTTGGAGCTTGCGCAGTCGCACGGTTTTATCTGCGAACGTCATTCTTATTGGTATTTGACTCCGACGGTCGGCATCCGACTGGTTGATTGGCCCAAACAGAATATAAATAAACTTTTTGGATTGGTCGAGCGCAAGCCGCGCCCCATGTCCCGCGATCTCTCTGTCTCGTCTTTGTGGCGATAGAACTATAGATAGGCAACATTATACTGTAAAGCAAACACAATTTAATTTTATGGACATAGACATCCCTATTAAAATAAAAAGCATAAATAAATAGATAGATCTTGATAACGAATTCAGACGGTACAAACGTAATACCTCAATTTTATAACACTGTCCTAAGGCCCGATTCGACTAACATTAGAGTTATACCAGAACCGTTCGCAGAAAAAAGACATGATGAACGCCATCTGTTAGAAATTCACCTACATCTATACAGTTGACGTTAATCTGCAGGTTGACACAAAAACTTAACATGAACATTTTGTTTCTGGTGAAGAGAAATGAGTTAGGGCATGTTTGGGTCACTCTAATGTTGGTCAATCGGCTAGTCACGTAACCTCATAATTTTATGTGTCTAATGTTTAACTTTAGCCCCATGTGTATTAAGCATGGACCTATTGGTGTATGTTATGAAAAATGGTTTATGGGAGATTCATAAGATGCACGGTGTTTTGTGTGAGGTTTGTAAGTATGAGCGTATGAGGTGTGTAACTGTAACAGTCCAGCATCAAGTCAGGCTTACCATTGTAGGGGGTACAGGCGCCACCCACAGCCCGGTAGCTTTGACGCTCTTGGATGTCCTTACGTTTTTTGATGTTGACCCATATCTTTCACATCTAATGAAATATGTTATGTCGCAGCCACCAACGACGCGACCGTATTCGATAGCAGGGACCGCGCCGCAGCGTGTCTCCAGGCCGACGTCTGTGCCTTTACAGAAACCTGCACCAGGTGAGATGAAATCACTTATGGTCCGTAAAATACAGCTTGATTAAAATTACACCTATTGATGTCACGGATTTTTTTGTTTATGTTAATAGTAATATAATTCTATGGAATAAAACTTGGTATAATGATAAACCTTATGTTCATTAAAATAAAGGACAAATGATATCTGTAATTCTAATCAAAGCTATATTTATGACTGGAGAATTTTCCCCTTGTTTATTGTATCTGTTGTCTTGTATATTGTATCAAAGCTATAAGCAACAACAACTATCTGTATGTCATTACTGATATATTTTTATTCACATAATTGCCCTCCTTGTAAAATATTATTTCTCCTGTTAACTACTTGCGTAGACGACAGTTACCATACATAATGATTTCCTAATAATATGTAAATTAACGCCGTAAGCTCATAGATACATCCCGGTTACCTTAATATTTCAGTGGTTAATGAGGGATTTATCTGTGTCGAATTTTAAAGTTAAATATTTCAAATTCTCTTGACGATAGATGGCGTTTGCTGAAAATTTTGTCCGATGTTGTAACCAGGCAGTTAACCATACGGGACCAGCAGATTTTGAACTTTTTCCAGATGGCATAAAGTTGAAAATTAATTAAATAAATGAAGTCTAGTTGCGTGGTTAAATATTAGAACCCTTCGGACCGATACGACCTGCAAACCTTCAAGAAAAGAGCGTACTCACATTTAAAAAGGCCGGCACCGCACCTATGAGTCTTTTGAAGTGACCATGGGCGGCGGTAATCGCTCACGTCCGCTCGTCTGCCCCCTATATCATAAAAAAATAAATAAAAGTAGAATAAAGGCAATACACACTGAGATGACGGGCGGCCGAGAGAACCCGACAGCCTATATGATAAAAATCATATTTGGCGCATGTTCCTGGCATCAATCCGCGCCGTTCGTGGTCTCAAAATTTGACTCTGACTTTAATTAATGAAGCCGCAAATAGACTTTACGATAGCGCCATCTACCGTAAAAAAATCCCTACCTGTATTAAAAATGCCTCTTAACTCCCTCATTGTATTTGAAATGGAACCTTTTTGACTTGCCCTGTGCTAATGCCACGCCACGCCCCCTATGTGACCCGTATGTGTTGTGTGACTAGTGCCAGTAGTGACGGCGGAGCCGCGGCCGGCGTCCAGCTCCGAGGCGCGGATGTCCGCGTTGCCGAGGCCGTCTAGGCTGCCCGCGCCGAGACGTGCGCTCAGGTGCGTATCCCCACCAAAATAAAGTAGTGTAAATAACGTCACTAGAGGGGCAAGCACGAACATTTCAAAAGATTTAGCATATGCTTATCGCAAGCAAATTTGTATGAAAAACTGAAGAGCTCCCTCTCATCATCATGATCATCATCAGACCATTTAAGTCCCCACTGCTGGGGCACGGGCCTCCCTCAATCACATGAGGGGTAATTGCCATACTCACCACGCTTGGCAGACGGGTTGGCGAGGGTTTTGATATAAATGCAGAGTTTTCCTTCTCTGGGTGCTGATGATCATGCCAGCAGGCTTTACCTTAGTCGCCTTCTACGACACCTCGGTAAGAGTGAGGGTGGTCTATTCTACTCTGCCCCTGAGCTCCCTCTATCGTACGTAAATATAACTAAAATTGACAGCATGAACGTCTGACAGAATAGTATCGTAACGTGAGCGTGACATGAAACTAACTATCGTCGACGAAGGTGCTCCGTAGTCCGTACTTAATGGGGGCTATCGCGTGTGAAAAATCCGCAAGATGGCGTACCATAGGACTGTGGACCATCTACAAGGTGACTAGATATTTTTGGACGTGATAATTAGGTCAAATTGTCATTTTACGAATAAATCAGCCAATGATGTTGAAGTTGAACCTCGGTTCTCAAGCACGCCATCTAGCGGATATTTCACACACGATAGCCCCCATTGCTCTGTAATCTTAGCTTGGACACGATACGTCAACGTTCCGAATTTTATGAATATTCGTGCTAGCCCTTCTCTTGAAGTAAGTCCTACATAGTGTGGCTGTTTTGGCTGAGGGAGAGCCATACATCGACATGAATGGCGCGGCCTCACAGATTACTGCTATGAAGCAGCGCCTAGCGCCGAGTAAGGGTACTGACCTAATCTGGAAACTCCACTGGTGTCGCATGGGTATCTATGGGCAAGACTTAAAACTAAAAATTATGTTTTTGACTGAAACACCTTAGATATATTGAAAAATGATCCCCTGACTGGATTCTGTGCAGATAGTCGCCGGTCTAAGACAGTGGTGGAGGCCAGGCCTAACTTGCACAGCCGATTCTGGACTGCTGCCGGATCAGGGCTCGTATGTTCTTTGTAGGGCTGTACATGAATAGGACTGGCTCGACTGGCGTGATACCACAGAAAATCGGCGTGAAGCAGCACTGTGCTGTTTCACTGCGTGAGTGAGGGTACCGGAGGCCCAATCCAGGGGAAAGGGGGGCTTCAAGGTTATCAGCGCACTTGTGACTCTACTGGTGTCGCGGGTGTCCATGGGCGGCGGCAATCACTTACCACCAGGTGATCCGTCTGCTCATCTGCCACTTATCACATAAAATAAAATAAAGGGTACTTGACTGACCAGAAAGTATCACCCGCCTCCTTCTTGACTGTCGTCCACTCATAGACAGTAAAATAGAGCCCATAATAACTGTAATTTTTAATTTAATAATTTCATCTTTTTTTACCAGTAACTTGTTTGACTGTTTGCAGGCCACCGTCAGTTTACTCAGTAGCACCCACAGCGGATGTAGACCACTACTGACATCTGTGTTGTGCCAACCTCTGGCCTCCGCGCCCTCGCTGACGGCCCCACGCCGGACTATAAAGTGGACGCCATCCGCCATTTGCAAATTCTCTATTCCAATTTCAAATTGACGTCACATAACCTTTCAAATGCGCATAATATGAAAAAACCGTTACGGCCAAGAGACACACTACGCGCTTTTGGAACGTATCTAAGACGCGGCCCAGAATATTTCTATGAATACGTTTTGTGACGATTTTTATTCGCATTAGCCGCATCTTAGATAACATAACGAGTAGTGTGTTTTGGCCGTTAGTGTTCGTAATATATCGAATGTAAGGACTAACTTGAATTGCATTTGTTTACAACACGATAACGACCAGTGACTTGAAAATAGAATACGCGTCCACTTTATATCTAGCCTAACTCACTAATTTGACTGATCAGAGTAACATTGTGTCTTTTAATACTTTTTTATCCTATTTATTATTACAACCTAGCTCGCTTTTACTAAAATTTAAACTCTATAGTGAAATTAATACTCGTACCTTCATAGTCTTCGATTGTAAATTTCCATCGAAATTTTAAACTTTCATCTTTCAAATTTCATAATTGATTCGTTTTAGAAATCTTTAAATATGACCAATTGTTTTTTCATTTTTGAGAGTCATCATAATATCGATTGATGTTGAGTGTGAATGTAATTTTTGTTTAAAATAATATAAGTAACTATTGTTTGTTGACAATAATTTTATGAGACTTGCGAGCAACGGCGCAAAATTAGTGTCAAATTGAAGAAAATTATGAGAAACATATATTAAAGTATTGTTTGTTGACATTGTTTATATTTATGTGTGTAGTTTCTGTTTCATGAGTATATTTGGCATTGACATACAAAATTTTTCTCGTAAAAGTTTTGGTGATGTCCTCAAATGAGGTGGGAAATTCACTTTTCGGTCCTTTGAAAAGTTGTCCAATTTCAACCTCTGTGTTTATGTTTGAACAAAAGCTCTCTGGTCTTTTCTCGTCGATGAAGCTCAAAATTACAAAATTTCTGCCTAAATCATGATTTGGTACAAAGACATACAAATAAGATATTATTCCTATATTATTATTAACAAATGTAGTATTTTAGTATAATATTGAGACGTTAACTTGGGGCTTAGTAATTTATTTCAGATTAAGATTTTTGCATTTCGTTTAGAGATTTTGTAATCTTGTAGGGAATTGTAATTTAATAAAACTTTTGCTTTGGATGCAATACTTTTAATTGTTCTTATTGTAATATAACAAAATATAAAGATACACGCACAGCACTCGCATCCATTTGTATTGAAAGTGAAACATACAGAAAATAATTTTTATTTACAGTTTCTAGCCACCTTAATCACATAGCGATACGACGGTAAGCGCACAAAATGTATATTGTTAACATAATTCTTGTACAGTTTGTAAATTTTAGCCTTGCGATATCTATATTATAAATACATGTCTATTTATCCTTGTATTTAAATATATTTTACTCCTAAATAATGGTTAACATATCGATAGATCATATTCTCAACTGCTATTGTGACAGTAAAATTTTGCTATTATGAATGTGTACATGCCCTATTTTACGCGTTGTTCATATTGTATTTTATTCGAAACAAAATTCGTCTTTGCACATCGATGTACCGGCCAAAAGTTAGTATTATAGAACCATTTGAAGCAATATCCTCGTTACCTGTCACATGTTCGTTTTGCAACAAATTGTATATTTTGTAAACTGATTATTTATGTACAGGGACTGATTTTAATGTACTATTTTATAATATGAATTGTTTCGCTACTGCATCGTCCGCGGCGCTTGTGAGAAACTGGTGCGTGCTACGCGGTTTATTTGGACACGTCGTGCCTTATTTAGGTAGTGTAAGGAATTTTGTTTTCATTTTCTAATAAAAAAAATGTATGTATTTATATCGTTTTTAATTTCATAAATATAATTCCTCCTTTGTCTGGACCTGCAACTGCTTCTAAAAGGAATAAAACAATTTTCTATGTACTGGCTAGATTTGAACAATCTGTCATGGAGCCCAATTCTCGTGCTCGTGATATTTTGACGGATGTCACCTGAAAACCATACAAAAAAAAACTGTGTTCCAGTGATATATGTCGTATGAAAATAAATCAATATATATCATCATCAGCCTATTTAAGTCCCCACTGCTGGGGCACGGGCCTCCCTTAATCACATGAGGGGTAATTGCCATACTTACCACGCTTGGCAGACGGAATGGCGAGGGTTTAGATATAAATGCAGAGTTTTCCTTCTCTGGGTGCTGATGATCATGCCAGCAGCTTTACCTTAGTCGCCTTTTACGACACCTCGGTAAGAGTGAGGGTGGCCTATTCTACTCTGCCGGGGACCACACGACAACACCCTGTTTGACGCGTATTACGACGACGGTAACGCCTCTGCGGGAGACTGACTTACTGTCTGACTGATCTTTCAATTCACAGCCGAAACTACTGGCGCATTGGCGTGGGAGAGCCATGCTTCGGCATGAATGGGCCGGATTGACCGGAATAATATCACGGCCTCACAGAAAACCAGCACTGTGCTGTGTTTCGCTGCTTGAGTGAGGGTACCGGGGGCCCAATCCGAGAGAAAGGGGGATTTAATGGTTGGCAGCGCTCTTGTGACTCCAGTGGCGTCGCGAGTGTCCATGGGCGGCGGCAATCGCTAGTAGAGATAGTATATATTTATATACTATCTATTCGCTAACCGCCAAGTGAATGGTAGTACATAAAATACTCAAATTCAAATAGTCATTACTCTAATTGTGCGTGCTTAGATTTGATTTGAACCATTAGGAGACCAAATTCCTGCAAATGAATGAAAAGAATAATGCTTAATTTTACAATAAATGTACGTCTCAAAACATTTGTATCCATTGCCCTGAAGGAAAATTAAAAAATTAAAGGTTTTGACATTTAATTGATAGTGTTACCATACAAATTAAAATAGAATTTTCAAAGTAGTATTATAAAAATACAAAGCGAGTAAAAATAAGGGTTCACGGAATAAATAAACGGTGTTTGAAAATATGCTAACAAAGAACTTTATTTAACTCTTATTAAAATCACATTCTGTAATACATACTGAATCAAATATTTTTTCGCGAAAAAATAACTAAATAACGACGCAGCGACACTAGCGCCCAACTGTCACCTCAACTTTTGAATGTGTGCGTGCGTGTGTGCGTGAAACGAAATCGCATGTTACGTGAGTGTGCGACGTCGCGAGTGCTGTCTACGAGTGAATTTTGCTTTGTACGTTTTTATTTTTATAATTAACTGATGTAGACAATGTGTTAAGTAATGTAAATACCTCAAGTGATAACAATTGTGATAAATCGGACGCTATGGCCCACAAAATGCACGGTGTTTTCGTCTACTATGTGATCCCGTGCAAACTCGTCACTTGGGTTGTTTGTCAATGACGTCTGCGTTTAGCGCAGCAAAAAGTGGAATTTTAGTTTGATTGTGACAAATTGTGTATACATAAATAATAATATTAGTGCTAATTGACGAGTGTTTGTAAAATGGATGAGTGTTTTCTTCATTGGAACCTTCTTACACCAACGGGGGCCATCAGAGGTGGCTCATGAAGAAAGGGTTAGTTTACCTGTTTGTGTTTACTACGTTATGTTTTACATAGCTATTAATTTGTGTGCTGTACCTATTTTTATCTAATTACGGCACCGTTGCTAAAGATATTCTTATCATTTGATAGGTGTATAGGTTATGAGAGCTGCCATAGTAGTTGTTTATTGAGTCATAGCATCAAAAATATTTGCAAATTGATTGAGTAAATGCACACTTGATTTATAACTCTTCATCCTCCTAACATTGATATTCAGGAGTCTGATTAGGACCCAAGATGTGTTATTTTTCTTTTGTTACTTTCTCTTATCCAAGGAGTGAAGGGAGGGAAAAGGATGCACAAGGGGTTTAGCGGCGTGTGCGAGCGAGACGACGCGCTACGAGGCGAGTTTGGTGGCCGTGTTTTTGGTGTCCACACATGACAACTGCCTTACTTTCTTAGAATAGTTGCAAGAAAACTATTTTTGAGATTTCATTTCAATGATTATGTGTTTATCTGTTATATTGCTGTTGGTATTATTTGTATTCAGTAGAACCATTTATTTGTTTGATGGCCTACTTTTATACTGTAAAATATGGAAGCAAATGAGTAAGTCAGTATAAGTTAGTTTAGTCTATTAGTTACTACATAGACTAATAATCATGGTTATTTTAAGGTTTTTATTTATTTAATAATATGAGACATTGTGACATGGGATATTGACTAAGTTATTCATGGTAGGTATAGAATGGCTGGGGATAAAATTTATGCCTTCCAAACTAAAGATTAAAATTTTTCATTTCAATCTAAGCAAGCAATTTTGGATTTCATTTCATTACTAGCTTGGCTACATACCCAGAAGTGGATTAGAAGATTTTCCGCCCCTGGGATATTTTCTTCCCCCCACTAGAGGCGTAGTGTAGAAGGCATTAAGTCTTATCAACTTGATCTATGTACCATCACTCTATCATTGGTCCTATTAGCCATATTTATTATTGTTAGCCTGTACTGTCCAATTGCAGGGCAAAGGTCTCCCTACCTTCCAACATTTTCGGTCAAGAGCCACAGTCGTCCAATCCTTCAGGCAGTCATTGAATTCCCTATGAACAATCAAATGTTAGTCTTAACATTTTCAGTACTACCTTAAAGTATTAGATAGCCCCCATAAGATTATTAAAATTGGTACAGTCGTGTATTGAGGTAGAATAAACAAACACAACATTATTTTTATTAATAGTTAAAAAAATTTTTTTTACTGTGCTGACTCATGGTTATAGCTTGATGCATACCTTGCTTCACCAAACATAACTCAATATTACATTCAATAAGGTTCCTATCAATAATAGTAATTGACCCTTATATTTTTGCATATGATTATAACAATAATAATAATCGTTTATTACAGACAAAATCCAAATTACAAGCAAATGACATGAAATAAATATAAACTTAATCCAGTAGATCTCACTGGGCTGGACATGACTGCACTTGATGTGCAAGCAATTACATCCAGTGCGCATACATACTCAATTCTATTTGACTACACATAGAAAACTGGCGCAAACCAGCATTGTTCTGTGTTTTCGCTGTATAATGAGGGTACTGGAGGCCCGATCCGGGGGAAGATGGGGGGGGTTTAATGGTTGGCAGCACACTTGTGACTCCACTGCATGTCGCGGGTGTCGATGGGCGGCGGCAAACACTTAGCATCGGGTGATCTGTCTGCTCGTCTGCCACCAATCACATAAAAAAAAACACTCATTGTACATAAATGTTATGTATTAAAATACCAGTAATGTGACATTGTTGATCTCAAAACCTGATTCTGGTTTTTTGTTAAGAAAACTGCCTTGACCCCCTTACATGCAATATGTCAAGGGGCAAACATTTCCTTAATATATATCTTTATATATAATATAATTCCTTAAGAGATAAGTTCGCAGTGGACTGTGTTGGTTCATAATATTGTTATGTGAAAGTCAACAATAGAAAGGTAACAAATATAGGTTGTGGTTTGATACAATCATGTTTTTTTAGCAAATATCAAAGTGTTAATAATAAACTCACAATTGCTTACCATTGGATGATCCGTCACCCTGCTTCCACCTATCACATAGAAAAACACAATACATAGGTAGTGTTTATTTATTTGAGAAACAAACAATTAAATAAATCTTAAAATAAATTGAACATACCTAATAAAACATAAATTGGTTAAGTTTCCAGTTATAAAAAAAATCTGATTGAATTTTATGGAAAGGTCATTTTATACAACATTGATTTTTGTTCTTTTAAGAGGTAATGCTTATAACTAAAATTGAATATTAACTAAGATTTGTGGATGTAACTCATAATTTAATTTATCATAGATCCACTTCTGAGTATAAGCCTTATATGGTAGGTAGGTAGGTAAGTCCAGACTCACCAAATCTTGGAACATGATCCAAGTGTACCCTGGATTTTGACTTGAAATTATAATAACTCTATTGAAAGCTTTAATATAGGATAATATACGTCGGATATAATATGGCCGCGGCGCGGTGTCGTTTATGAATACCTAACTAATTAATGCATCGTGAGCTGCTGCCATAATACAAGAAATTATTTCTCTTTAGCAGTCAATTTGCATTAATAATTGGATTAAGTTAACTTTTGTTTCTTCTTAAGGCGATGCATGGTCGGAGCTACCGCCGCCAATCGATTTTAATTTAATGTGGTCAATATAAGACATTTATACAATAAGTCCTCTTGAAAATGTTTAAAGAAAATATTATACTTTTTTGAGACATATTTAAAATATAATATTATTTTCGTACAAGTAACCCTAATTTGTATTATTACGAAAAGATGCTAAAGTGGTAGGCGGTAATAAGAATTATCGTTGCCTTCAAACGAAGATATATGACAAATATGTCTCAAGAATCCCTTCTTAAGAACACATCGTTTAAAGGTCTCATATTCACCACAATAAATTAATATCGATGGGTGGCACTAGTTTTGACGAGGTATCGCCTTAAGTGAAAATATAACAGTTTATTTTTTTAAAATAAATACAAATTCACAACATCACATACATTAATCTAACCGAGATAGGTAGTTCAAGCACCTGTGTTACAGATATCAGAATTAACAGTGGGATTGCGGAGCTGGGCTGGCTTCATTAGTCAGTCGACCCATCACGTACAATGGACAGAAAGAGAGTCTAAGTGCGGAAAAGGGAGTCCACATTACATTACATTACATTACAACAGGGGATTACATATTATATACATATAATACTTTTCTTTTGTAAATATATACTTATAATACATACATAAGATCCAGACCAATACAAACAGACATGTTCATATGCACACAAATGTTTTTACTGTGCGGGGATTGAACCCGCAACCCATGGACCAAAAGCATCGTTCACTACTACTGTTCCAAACGGGTCATCAAAATATTTGTGTTGGTAATTCGTCTAGCGGTTTTTTATTTTCGGACAATGCAATGACTGAAGGCGTGCACAACTGACGCCATTACCAGAATGACCAAAAACGTATATCTATACCTACCTGAAAAGAGTACTACATAAGTACTACATCGATACTACGTATTTATATAAAAGTAAATTATATAGAGAAATGGCTTATAAGTAAACCGAAAAAAACCACCTTCAAAAACCACGAACTAAAAAGTGTACTTAAAAATATTTTCAACACTTCATACACTTCAAAGAACATTTTTAACAGTACACTCGAGAAAAGGTGTAACCAAAGTCGGGGCCCAATACTATCTTGTAATTATTCCACAGGGATTTCAGGCGGCGACTTCGGTAACACCTTTTATTTATTTATTTATTTAACATGGTCTCTTACAAGCTAACAGATTATACATATCCAAAGCGCTTATAAGATAATTAAAGAAAAAAAAAGGTAGGTACTTAATCAGACGACAAAATTACACGCGACAGCCCGAATGCCAGTACTTACCTTACTCTAAGAGGGTCATGCACTATTTGAAAAATAACCTAAAAATTAAACATGGTCGAAATAAAAATAAAAAAAGAAAATTATTACATATTCATTGGTAGTATAAATAATAGAAAATAATCAAAATATTAATTGAAACCGATTAAACAGCATGTCAAAATAAAATGTCAACAAATAGTTAATTAAAAATACATTAAATAATATATTTTTTATTACCTATTGTTGTAAAAAAAAATTAATATGTCAAAAGTAATAATCAGTGTCATTTAGTATTTTAAAAAATTGACGCAAGAGCCGTCCAAAGCTATCAGCAAAAACATCGATCTCATAGATTTTCTCGAGTGTAGTGTCATAAAATGTTATTTGAAGTGTATGAAATGTTAAAAAATATTATTTTACACCGAAAAATTAAACACTAAAGGGTTAGTGTTTAATTTTTCGGTAGACAATTTGCGGAGAAATCGGTGAACATACATAAAAAAAACATACAGTCGAATATAGAACCTTCTCCTTTTTTGGAGTTCGATAAAAAGCGAAACACGCGATAAACGACGCCCAGCGCCAACTAATGATACAATTGGTAAGTACTGCCACGAAACGAAGGGAGTACTGAGGGCAGGCAGGCAATACCCTGATAATATAAGGTAATTATAACCTTATACTATCCTTGTAATAAGAATTGGGATCTTGGGCATGCAATTGCACTCTGTTATTCGTTGTTTTCACCTATTGCAGTTGCACTTACTCTGCTCAAATAACTAAATTATCGATAAGGTTACGCGCTGAATACACAATAATGGTAGGCAATTAATTTAATCGCCTCTAGTTGCGCACGCGCCGCTCTTGTTATAAGAGCGGAGTCTTGTTATCGTTGTTTTATGATTGGTCCTAAACTCTAAACGGCTAGGCAAATCGGATGTTAATCGTAACACACGTTATTATTGGGTTGTTCAACCGCCTTTCAATTAGCTAATTAAGGTTTTTGATGTATGGCTGTTATTAATAAATTGATTAAAATATTTAGATCCACTATAAAGATGTTTACGTTACTATAGTTCAGGGGTCCGTAACCCAAAGGTAAAAACGTCATCCTGTTTACGAAAGGTCACCGCTGAGGGACTTTGAGGCGAAAATTCAGCTGTTATGATTTTCAGCTTATTTCGTTATTAGTAAGATATAAAATTCAAATGAGTATTGTGCGGACCACTATTGTCATTTCTTTTTTAAAATAGACACCGAGCGAAACTAATTGACAGTGGCGTAACTATAACACCTGAGGCCCGTGGAAAATTCTTCAGATGGAGCCTAATTTGAGGGGGCAGGGGGGAGTATAAGGGTAAGGAAAGAGATAAATAACTTGTAGGGAGTCGAGCATTGTGGAGCTGTGGACACTCAATATCTGCGCAACAAACGTAAATTACGATGGCAATGGCAATCGCTTACCATCAGGTGATCCTTCTGCTCATCTGCCACCTATCATATGAAAAAAAATGCTAAGATAAGTAACACAACACATTTTTTGGGCTGATCCAATTCACTCTATACTCAATAATGTAATACATTTCCTCAATTAAATTTTATTAATAAGCGAAATCTAGTTATATATTAACGTTATGATCAATCAAATAGCTGCATGAGTGAGAGGCCTGATCCGGGGAAAAGGGCGGTTTAAAGGTTGGCACCGCACTTGTGACTCCACTGGTGTCGCGGGTGTGTGGGCGGCGGCAATCGCTTACCTTTAGGCGATCCGTCTGCTCGTCTGCCACCTATCACATAAAAAAGGTTCATAATGTTATCCTGTCTAATTCTTTTTTATTGTTATTAAAAGAGAAACGAACGCTTTACAAATTTGCATAGAACATCAATTTATTTTCTCATCACAAATTGATAATAGCTAAAAATAACTTACACTTTTGATAGTAAACCTAACTTGTAAAGAGCTGGTATAGAAAACTATAAAATAAATAGCTTTCTTTATACAGAGAAAACATTTGTTCCTAGAGATGAGTTAATAAGTACTTAAATAATCAGTATTAATTTACTAAAGTCACCAATCAAATCATTAAGGTGACGGGTAGGGCACACTAGCGACGCCAATCGATTTTAATTTTTAGCTACTAAACCGGATCTATTTTAAACAATTTCGGGGTTATAACCTCTCGGCAAACACTTATACTATTTATTAAATAACCATGCACAAATGTTGGGTCGGTTTTTGTACGCGAAAAATTGATTCACGCTATAAGTGGCCGCTTTTGGCGTGTATCAATTCTTCGCGTACGCGTTGGGCTCAAAATTTTTGCATGGTTATTTAATAAATAGTATAAGTGTTTGCCGAGAGGTTGTTATCCCGAAATTGTTTAAAATAGATACCGTTTAGTAGCTAAAAATTAAAATCGATTGGCTTCGCTAGTGTGCCCTACCCGTCACCTTAAACATTGCGCTTTTTTCTTTTAGTGGCACAGTAAAATTGGCTCACGTAAACCGTGAGCAAAAGGAAGTCCACGTTGAAATTACAACGGTAGCGATATGGCATAGCATCATTTTCGTTGGAATTACCATACTGAAAAATACTGGACCACGAGAATCACGCTTCGTTTGAGGATTTCCTTCCTATATCTTATATTAGACATTAGTCTACCTTTGTATTTTTCTGATGAAACACATAGCCACCGAATGCAGACCGCTGATGCGCAAACGTAGCATACATCTAGGAAAGCACATTTGGAGCCCTAAGCTACAGATCTCAGTCCCAAACATTAATACATTTTCTGAAAAGTGCAGGGCTTGGAACTGTAGCACAGTGGCGATCACAATAATTCAAACTGATTGTAGTGATACTGGTCTGAAAAGGACCTGCCGTCCGCTTAAAAAAAATCTTTTGTCTCTACTTTGCCTGTCTGTCTGGTATACACATTTAGAAGAGTATTGTCTGCTATTTTGTTTAGAAGTCTACAAACACTAAAGTACCTAATATAATATTACCTATTGTTTCATGCATCGCTATTGTTCCACATGATAAATTCCTATAATGCTGCTTTCTGTCCTTGAATATATCAATGATCAATAAGACTGATACAACCAGCTATGGGCATAACAAGTACAAAAATGATGACCGAAGACGGATACCGCTACCATATTATACTCCCTAGATGTAGATTTGGCGACGGTTTTCAGATAAATTGTGGACTAATTGCTTTGGCAATGCTAAAAGCGAATGACGTGTATCACTGGTGTGGACGTGTGATTGATTAATCTGAAACAGATGGCTGAAGAAGAACTTGAACGTTACTAATTTTTATTTAATTAAAAGCTACTACTTAATATGGTTGTGGCGAAGCTCATAACGGCGAGACTAGACCACCCAACTTTGTTTGTTTTTGTTACTTCCCTGCGACAGTGACTGTTCCGAACGGCCTCCCTCTCTCCCCGCAGAGCTTCGTTAAACGGCGTCAGCGGAGTAATCCATATATCTCGGTGGGTCAACGTAAACTGGCCGGTCGGACTATCGTTTAAAAAGATCCTTTAGTGGGAACCTTAACTTTTTTGTAGGCGTGTCGACCTACCTTACTTACGTAGCCCTCAGTTCGTTCACCTTCCTGACATCCTTTAAAATTTTTCGAGACTAAACTACTCAATCATTTGCAAATATTGGTTACATATCGATTAATGTTGAAAGAAAAATAGAAATTAAAGTGTCCTACTTTAATTTCTGTTTTTCTTTCAAGACCTTGTTTCCATTATCTATATATTTTATATCTTACATAAAAAATTGTAGAGGTCTAAATAAGTTGTTACTTTAACTTTTTCTGTCTCTTAAGAGACAGAAAAAGTATGTTCATTTTTCGACGTATAGGTTTAGGCATTAATTTTCCTGTTCGAAGAGACCAATTATTTTAATTTTATTCACATAAATTAGTAACAAAGGATGGTTCAAAGTAGGTAGATGACATAATGATTTGATGATTAAATTACCTATAGATTTTGGAACGACCTAAGTGAGTTACAGACTTCATCATTAAATTTTTTGGACGTTTCCGTAAAATCACTTTTCATAATCCTAGTCTAAACTATCCACCCCATTGAATATCATGGTAGAGGTTCGTTCAAAATCTGGTCGGCACTCCGTCGATAACACAGCGAAGCCTATTTCGCGAAATCCGCAAATAATTGCAATAAATAGCGAACACAGTGAGATCTCCGCAATAGTGCTGGCACGACGCCCACAACACAACTCTGTTAATGTCTAAATCGTTTAACTATATCTTGAGGAGTCCCCGCCACTTATATCCTTATTGGAGTTGGGTAAATGCAAGTATTGTTCAAGCACATGATTGAATAGGGAAAGAAATTAAATTCGCGCGGCTCTCCTTCCCCACATACGTAGTTTTTTTTTTTGGGTTGTTTTTGTAGCTTTTAATATAAAAATATTTTATTATGATCAGGAAATGACTAAATTAGGTAGGTTAGATATATTTTATGATGAGAGGTTTCTTCTTTCGCTTTTTAGAATTAATTCAAAAGGTACTTATGTATATAACTAGCTGACCCGGCAAACGTTGTTTTGCCATATAAATAAAAGGGTTGATCGTAGAAGGGTGAAAATTGAGGATTGTATGTATTTTTGTATGTTGTATCATAAAAAAAGAGAAATTAAAAATTTTGTCTAAAAAATAAAAATAAAAATTTAGGGGTGGACTACCCCTAACATTTAGGGGGATGAAAAATAGATGTTGGCCGATTCTCATAGATACCGGATAAGCACAAAAAATTTCATCAAAATCGGTCAAGCCGTTTCGGAGGAGTATGGCAACGAAAACTGTGACACGAGAATTTTATATATTAGATATGGTTGACAAGGGTTATCTAAGTACCTCTATTAGTCGCCTCTATGTCATGTCTTCTTCACATTGTATCATTAAGAGGTGTTTGAAGACTATTTTGATCCGACCACACAAACAGTCCACTTTAAAAGGCTATTACTGCAAAAGAAGCTTTTATATTCTGTGGATTTTAATTGGTGATTTGGCGGCACAGCCGCGGACTTTTCCTCGTTTGTCTAGTATCTACTAACCCAGTAATCCGATTATGTGATGCCGTATCAACCTAGTCATTATTTTCTTTTGGATTTTATCCATAGAAACCTTATCCACTTCGAAGGGTTCGTATCAGATTTGTTTGAGTAATAGCTGTTAAATTAATATAAAATTTCTTGTTCCGTTAATGGTATGAAGGGGCCCTTTACGTTCCTCAATTCTCCCCTAGCAGAAATTTGTCTATTTGTTTTTGTTTCGTGTCAGTTCTGACGTTCGGTTAATTTAATTGCCATTAGATAGATATAATACTCTGTTGCATAAAAACACAACTTTGTACTAGGCATTACAGAAATTGGATGTACAATTTTATTTATTATTACAATTTGTGTTATGTATTTTTTTTTAAGTTTATCGTTTATTTCTCTCACAGTACTAGCTCATACAGACAGTGATAGGATACTATTTTAAGTGACACTCGGACCTTAACTTTGTGAGAAACTGGTGCCTAAAGTAGGTTTGAAAAACCTGTAGTACAGTGTTATTTATTTTCATAAAAATTGTTTCAGACGAATTTTATGCTGCGATTTTGAACCTAGAAACGAAATTCTGTTTAAATATTTCAATACATGTTTGATGTAAGCAGTCTATGAATAAAATAAATATGAGCTTCAAGAAAATCTATCTTATAAGTAAGGTTATTGACATTTAAAGCTATTAGCTCTGACGTGCCCACACTCGGTCTCATGGGATCCAGTAAACGTATTTTAAACTGTGATTGCTTTGGGACACGAGTAATCAGTACAATAGCATCCTCGCTAATTAATTTACTTGAATTAGTCACGGCTTGAGCGAGGTGAATAGTAACTTAAATATATTTGGGCGCCATTTCTGGACCTGAACAGCTTTAGATAGTTATCAGAGCTTTTCATTGACAGTCTTTTCTCTTTAGCGGTGGGTCCGAGGAATTATCAGCCTCTAATTTATTTATTTGGTTTATGTTTCTATGTACACGAGTTTCAAGCTTTTGTTGCAAATCAGTTTTTCTGAAATAATCTTGCAAATTACTAGGCCTTTTGGCTTTTTCTTTGGATTCATTAGTATCTACTTCTTTACGATTACAATGTAAGTATCCGAGCTAGCACCAATGGCTATGAATAAAGACTTGTGAAGATTCATTCTAGTAGTCTTTCAAAATAAAAATCGCCATTATCAATCAACATATCTACCTACATCGATTGTTAATGAGAATGATTTTCCATTTGACAATTTTAGTACAAGGAAATCTAATCAAGAGAATCTACAGTTTTTCCTTCTAATTTGGTTCACGAAAATTAATGAATTAGGAAAGGAAGATAAAAAGATTTATTCGGAACTAAAATCCATTTCGGCTTAGGTACCTACTAACATAACTTTAAGATACCCTTCGTGCGAACCTATAGACAGATAGTTCCATGTTCCATAAACAACACTTAATTAGAATGTTAATTAGGTAGGGTACAATCTAAGATTCCAATTTCCACAGAATGGAAAAGGTAGGGACGGAGTGGCAAGGTTTAGAGGGAGACGTTATTTGAAGGCTCGTAATTTGAACTTCGCTCTTCGCCCTTCGCAGGAACGTGACATACATACGTTAACAACCAGATGCGAACACCTATGCCATAATGTAGCCGGTAACAGTGATACATCATTATTTGAATCTGAAGCTTAATGAACGTACGTTATACAATATTTATAGCTTTTTTAATGTTGTGAGCCCGTTTTAATAGTGCGATGTAAAGCAGTTTCTACGTGCAACAAATAGAATGACAGATTTTTTTTATGCTAGCGGCGACAAACGAGCAAGCGAGTCACCTGATGGAAAGCAATCATCGCCGCCCATTAACATCCGCGAAATCAGAGAGATCGCTAATGCGTTGCCGGCCTTTTTAAAAAGGAGTACGCTCTTCTCTTCAAGGTCCCTAAGCCGTAGCCGTCGGGAAATACTCTCATAGGTAAACTGTTCCACAGAACTGAGGTACGTGGTAGAAAGTTCCGCGAAAAACGCACAGTATTAGACCGCCATCCATCGATGATGTCATTTATTTAACTTTAATGAAGTTAAGGTTTATCATAATTATTAGGTATGTAACAAGTTTTATTCCATATCATTTTTTATCTATTAACATAAATATATATATAATCTGTCTTTGAATAGCTGTCTATATTTTGTGGTGGTCTAAATTTATTAAGCTATATTTTGTAGATTATAGTAGAATAGAAATATATATTGTCATGTTTAGTGTCCAAAGTTAATTGCAGTTTAATTATACATATACTACACACATTACTTCTTTTATTTTAAACAGTTAATGCATATTAGCTAAGGAAATGGCATAGAAACGGCAACAGTTATAATAATATTACAATTACAAAAGTCACTTAGTGTAAAGCTGTTAAACATTATGTTAGTCATCGTAAATAGATCGCTATTGAACACTGGCCTGTATTTGCACAAGTGTGAGAACAGTTTCCTTTTGCATTATTATATTACTTACTTAGACATACCTACATGAAGCCACTCCTTTCTCCCATAGGCACGTTGATATATTTTATCTCTTTAACTTGTTTAATTATTTCACACTAATTCTTAAATCAAACACCGAGTTTCGGATAATGCAAAATCTGTAAAATGTTGCATTATTAATTTGTTTATTTATCTATTTAATATAATTATGACTTATCTCTTTAATCAAATAATAAATATAACCGGGACTGAATGCGATTAAGTTTAGCAAGTTACATTATTAGCTATAACATTACACATTTGTTTGTCTAAAATCGTATCTCTTTAAACGTTAAGTCAGGAAAGTGATATACCTAGATATATTATGAATTATAATACGTAAGTGAGTAATAATTTATTTGGCAAAATAAAGATACAAGCCTAACATGCAAAAGGAAAGGATCGGATAAATACAATACAGTACAAGATATGAAACTTATAACTCATTACTGCCAAATAGGCGCCCGCTCAGCATATTACCCTGGTCTTCCTGATCTGGCCGGCCAGGGCGCTGATTTTCAGCGGGACCCACTTAAAGAGCCGCGCACCAGCTCCAAACTGACAATATCAGAAGTAAGCAGACCCGCAACTCAATTAGTAGCATATAATAGTACTAAGGAATGCATCTGTCAAGTATTCGAACGATGAAGTAAAAAGTTGACAAAAAAAAAAGAAATAAAATTTCAATTTAAGTAATAAAAGATAATTCTAAAGATAAACGCGGAAATCGTGTTCTTTGGAGAGATAATGACTTTCATTGTTTGTTGATTACCTACTTTGGGCGTATTCGACCAACATGACAGACTAAATATACGCGTGGTTATTTACTTCATTACTGTATTTTCGTAATAAACTCAGTGTGTTCATCCAAAGTCTGTATATTATATTTGTACCTTGTTTCACGAGTGAATGAACGAATGTCATAAACCGGCAAAAAATAATATGTATTGTTTTGTGGTTCATGATAATGTAAACGACACTGGGATATTTTTGTTAAGTAGGGTTATATAGGTAATGTCAAAAACTACGTAATTTTGAATTCCCTAGGATATTAGTTATTCTGTCAAAACGATTTACCATTGGAATAAGCGTTGACTGTTGCATGAGTAGTTGGTAGAACGGATTTTTATTTTACACTGCATATACCTGCGCTATATCATAGAGGTATCGTTGGATAAAGATTGGACGAATTGGGCCTTAAACAGTCATGATTAAGCATTAGCAAGAAACTTTAACGTAAATTTTGTAAGTCCCCATTATCTTTAAAATACCTTAGATCATTCATTTGAACTTTTAATTGTCACTATCATTAGAATAGTTATTAACGAGATTACCATGTACCTACCTTATTTTTGAGTTTAACAGCCCTGAAATATTGGATACTCAAATATATGGTACATGGTGTAGAATGAACTAGTAACACCAATCGATTTAAATTGCTAGCTACTAAACCGGATTTATTTTAAACAATTTCGGAGCGAGAGTCTCTAAGCAAACATTTATATTATTTATTTAATTATTTAGAACAATTTTTTATCTGTTTTTGCACTTAACATTTGGATTAACGCCATAAGTGCCCGTTTTTGGTGGTAATTCAAACTTCGAGTACAAAAGCAATAATAATATATGTATTTAAGTATATATTTGTGTTCCTCTGTTGTCTGATATCTGTAACACAAGTGCTTAAGCTACTTAGTACGGAATCAGGTCAATGTATGAGATGTTGTGCGAATTATTATTATTAAATAATTTGTATGAGTGTTTTTCGAAATTGTTAAAAAGATATCTGGTTTAGTTGCTAACAATTTAAATCAATTGGCGTTGCTAGTGTGCCCTACCCGTCACCTTAATAACTATTTCTAATAGATCATTCTTGACTGAAGTAGCCGTCGCCCCATATTCTCTGCCGTCCTAAAAGTAACGTTTCGTCAGTCGCGTGTTTTTTCTTTTTGTAATATACATTTCAACGGGTTTACAATCAATAGCGCCCCCATCCAGGTGTAAGATATGCTGACGCCCCTCTGCATAGGGGACACAACCCTCCTCCGATAAGGAACAGCATTTAGTTACAAATCTGTCTGGATGTAGGTACTTTTTTATTTTGAGATTAGTTTGAGACTAAATTATTTCACACAGGTGTAGGCTTTGAATATACTGAAATTAAGATAAACTACATTATCTCGTTAGAGGGTGCTGTGTCGAGCGTACTTCACTATTTCATTGGAGAGTGTTGATTTAGAAAGTAATCCAAGAATAATTATGAGACTTATGGCTCAAAGAGCGAATATAATCAAAACAAATACATTTGGAATGCGGAATAATCAGTATTTATTAGTTAAAGTCCGTTTGAAATCTTAGTTTTATAGGCAATTAAAACGAGACCAAGTATGTATTGGACAATCCACTGTACCAAGACATACAATGTCCTAGCAGTGAATTGTCTCAAAAGTTATTGCATTAGTTCTCTAGCAAAGGTATGGATTTGTATTGTGCTTGATAATGTTTGTAAAATACATAATCGGCTTTAATGCCTACGTATGGCGTGAAATAGAAAATGCTTTTAAAATATTTTACTCTATAAAGTATTTCTGTTACTTCCTCGTGAATTCAATTTGCGTCGTTATGTCTGACGAAATTGCCGTGCTATTATTAAAAGTCCTTCTCCCCAAATAACTTGGTATTTTCACCCTAAGAAGTACTAACAAACCCTATTTATATCCCTCTGTGGGCCATATTGTGTATATACGGTTCATTGATTTCTTGTTTCCTCTATTTTGTATGTTTGTTGTTTTCTAATGAAGTACGACGTTGTGCTTTCGTTGGGCTGAGGGGTTTGTTCCCCTTAGCGGCTTTGATTGAAAAGGTGGCGTTTGCCCCGTCTATTTTAAGGCATAATCCAATATATTATAATAAGTGATGTAAGCTGAGCGGTTTCCCGCGATCTGTTTTAAACTAGGGTAGCTAGTATAAAAACTTTCAATGCAGTTTTCTTGGTTTTTAAAAAAAAGATATAAAAAATACATCCTGTAATATTTATTGATAGCTACTTTGCAAAAGCCGTTTATGTCGCGTGCCCATTGCGAGTTAAATGAGAGTAATTCATTAAAATTAAAATATAAATATGCTCTCATAATGACAGCTAGATAAAAAGATTTCATTATATGATCCGCATTTCAATCGGGGTCAAGTCAATGAATTACTTCATTTGCTTTGCCCAAAACCAGTTCTTACGCAGCGAATACATGTTTTGATATTCTTCTCACATGAATCTAAAGATGCCATGACAAGGATCAAACGTACAACTCTTCTGCGCGTGATTAAAATTTTAAATGAATTTAAATTAAAACAAGAAAATAGAAACTGTTTATGCTAATTTAGCATTTGTCCTATAGAAGGAACGGATTTCAATGGATGGCAAAGGCGCTGTTTCAAAGCGTGAAAACAAAATAAGTTTACGAGTTGTTAAAACTAAATGATACATCTTCTTCATTTTTTATTTTTTCCACAAATCTGGAGCCCAATTCTCGGGCTCGTGACATTTATTTTCATACCACATATATCATTAAAACATAGTTTTTTTGTATGGTTTTCGGGGTAAAATATCACAAGCAAGAGAATTGGGCTCCTGATTATTAAAATGACTTAGATTAAATAATTTACTAACTTTATTACAAAAAGACTACTTAGGTATTAGGGTTGGTTGGTAATTTCTGCCGCATTCCGGATTACCTTTGGGCAAAGATTACAAGCCGCAGAGTGGGGGTCCAAAACCAAAATTAGAACTTAGACCGAGAGATGATAGCGGGTTGGACGCATTACATGGATTGGTCGAATGTGGTGCGGGAACGAAAGGGTTGTAGTATTAGAAGGGAATGAGGATTACGCCCTGCCGAGTACAATTTAATGCTTTAACTGAAGTGACAAAAACACCAGTCTGGTGTTTTTATTTACGGTTGATAAGATTTTTACTAACAGTGGAATTAAGCCTACAGGAATAGTTACTGACTTCTATACATGATTGATTTGTGAACAAAATATCATTGCGGTGGCAATCGCTTACGATCTGGTGATTTGCTAGTCTGCCCCCTATTACATAAAAAAACCATTAGTTCATTTCAATTCCAGAACAGTTCGGCGTAGTCTGGGCGGCTAGTTAAAACAGAGGAAGTCGCGATCGCGGGAAACTTAATTAATAAGTAAGTTAGTACGGGACCGAAGGATCCGCGGAAAGAACTTTTATTATTCCTGTGTTACTAAAAAAGCGGGGCTATAAACTTGCATTTAAGAATATGCATGGTGCTTAGTATATTTGGGTAACATACTTCGGATAAACATCAAAGAGGTTTTCAGTCATAAACTGTTACTTTGTTGACTTTCTGTTCATAGATAAATAAATAATTAAAAACCTACATCATTTCAAAATTGACCTGATTTTGTACTACATAAGTAGCTAAGCACTTGTGTCACGAATACCAGACAACAGATTAAATACAGACAGACGAAAAACACTCTTTAATGTAAAACACAAAAATACAGGGAATCAGTGTACAGTCGAGCTAGTAATATCGTTAGATGTGATCACTACAAGGTAAAGGCAATTAGATAGAAGAGAGGAGGGTGGTTCATTTAGCCTTCTTCGTCTGTTCTTCGCTGGCTTTCGCCATTTCGAGAGGTTGAACGAAGATTGTCTCGTGAAGAAAGCATACCAGGGCCAACCCGTGGGCCGTCGCCTAATTGGCCGACCTAGGTATCGCTGAAAAAACGTCGTTGAGTCAAACCTGCGCGAGCTCCACGTCAATAAATGACAAGAAGTAGTGCAGGATTGACCGAAGTGGCGATTTCTTGTTTCGGAGGCCAAGTAATACTCTGTTCGGATCGCTGAGCCAGCGGAGTAAGTTCTCATTACGATCTACCTCGACTGGTTTACACCTCTACTTCCATATCCTCCTCAACAAAATTCTCGTTTATCTATCGTTTCCTTTTCTAGCGGAGAAAGTGAATTGTGTTTTTGCGCGTATGTCGAGCATTGGCGACGGGTGTATTGGTACCGGGCGGCAGGGTTCCCAACTTAGGGGTTTTCCCCTAAATTTAGAGGGCAAATGGAGGATGAGATTTATTTGTAGGAATTTTTAAAGATATTTGTTACAAAATCAAGGTGTTTGAAATTAAGGTAAAATTCGGTGACCGTACGTGAGTCAAATCATTATTCAGTGGTTAATGCCACTAAGCTGGATCGCAATGGGGGACTATCGCTTGTAATAATCCGCTAGATGGCGTACTATTAGGATCGAGGTCCATTTACAAGGTGATTTGTTATTTTTATACGTGATATAATGACAATTTGGCGATCGATACAACCAATGCTATTGCATCGCTCCTGAATCCAACCGTAGGTACGTACGCCATTTAGCGGATTTTTCACAAGCGATAGCCCCCCAAAGATCCAATATTACAAAGCCAATAAAGGGATTTGCGGGTAATTTTGTTCCTTTAAGAGGGTTTTTACCTCTGATTAGGGGTAAATATTTCTAAGACCTGGTAACTCTGCCGGCCGGTTCCAAGTGGGTCACCCAGGGCCGGCGTGGACGCAGCGTTTTAGCTGCCTCGTTATTATCTCGCCTTCGACGATAGTGACGCTCCGTGGCGAATGTAACAAACTAGTGAAAGTGCATTCCTCAATCGTATAAATGTGATCATCATCATTCACACGCCTGTTAGGATCAAGATAAGGAGAGACTATAGAAGGGGTTTTCGTAGAATAAGGCAGAGACGGACTTGATTTGAATTGATTTATTTGAATTAGTATTTTCTATTTTCGGTTGTCAGATTTGTTTAAAATCAATATCACTGCGAGTATTTCTTTTGTAATGAAAAAACCTATACAATACTTAATTATAATAAAAATAAGATAAATAATCCTATCACAGTACTTACAAATACCTACAGGAAGTTTTGAGAAGATATAATATTCTGAATAACTGGCGTCTCGTAGACAGAGAATGCTTACTCTTCTTATAAATTAATGATTAAGTTCTTCTAAGTTTGATCCTACTAAACGACTAAGCCATGTGACTCATGATGACTTCACTTGATGACACTGGAAAACATCGATTCGAAGTTTCGAAGTCACTCGGACTCTCCCTAATCATGGAGGCTTCAAAATGCAGATGAGCTGTGATCGTAGAGTAAAATAATAATAATAAATATTTCACAACATCACATACATTTATTTGACTCCGAGATAGGTAGCTCAAGCACCTGTGTTACGGATATCAGAATCAACAGTGGAATTACAAATATATACATATAATACTTTTTCTTTGTAAATATATACTTATAATACATAGAAAACACCCAGACCAATACAAACAGAAATGTTCATGCACACAAATGTTTGTACTGTGCGGGGATCGAACCCGCAACCCTTGGACCAAAGGCAGCGTTCACTACCACTGTTCCAAACGGTTCGGCAAAGAGTACCCAATGTGTTCAGTTTTCGAACGATCTGGTCAATCGCTAGGGATGGGGGGATCGCCCTCAAGTTTATTAGAGTGAAATTGTAAGATTCAACTGAATTGAGTGACGAAACTACTCAAATTTACATACTAAAAAGGTTTATTAATTCATTTATTGTGTGATGTGCTGTTGGTGAACCTAACCAACAGCACATCACACAAAAAATAATTATAACAGCTTTTTAGAATAAAAGTTTAAGGAAAACTAAAGTTTCTTTATCGCGTATTCTTAGACGTTTTGCAGTAATTAACATTGAGTAAGTTTCTGAAACATTTAAATAAAAATATTGATTTTATTTTTTGCTACAGAAATATGCAGATAGCTGAAATTAATAAAATTTAGAGCATTATTTTCCTGAAAATGCTCCAAATGCTTGCCTGTTTTTGTAGTTATCCATCCCTAATAATTCTACGAACCATACCTACCTACAAATTTACTTTTACGTTTATATTGTTAGTGTTGTGGAATGGTTTGGCTGCGGGAGCATTTCCCGACGGCTACGACTTAAGGACCTTCAAGAGAAGAGCGTACTCTTTTTTTTAAAAAGGCCGGCATCACATTATCGATCTCTCTGATTTCGCGATGTTCATGGGCGGCGTTGATTACTTTCCATCAGGTGACTCGCTTGCTTCTTTGTCGCCTCTAGCATGAAAAAAAACTGTTTTATCCGACTTTGGCGAAGCAAAAAGGAGGATTATGATTTTATCCTGTATAAGTTGCGGGTTAGATACTTTTTAGAGCGTGTTCTGTTAGTAGTCGGGTTTTAGTTTTTAAACTTCATTTTTATTTGGTACTTATTTCTAATCAAAAATATTTATTTCTCGTGATGCCCATGTCTTGACGGCAACGATCGCTTACCATCAGGTGATGCGTTGGTCGTCTGCCCCCTATCACATAAAAAATACAGTTATAACTCCAGTTTGCAAAACCATGTTTGCGTTAATATGAATTGGTCTTTAATCAAAAATATTATTCCCTCCCTTTTTCTGTTTTTATAAATTGAAATCTCAATCAAAACGTCATCAAAAAGTAATACTTTTAGGCGAAGGAAAAGAATCGTATATCGAAGCCGATTGTATTGCCCTAGTGGCTGCCTCCGTGGCGCAGTGGCGCACTTTAAAGCGACGGCGCAAGGGATCCCGGGTTCGATCCCCGGGTCGGGCCAGAAATTTGTACCTAACTTTTCGATAAGAAATTCTTAGTGGCAGCCCGGAATCTGAAAGTTGGCGGTCTTGTACCCCCGTGCCTCGGAAAACACGTTATGCCGTTGGTCCTGCGCCCACTCACTACTGTCACAGTGGTGTCCCAACGGAATATGAGGGTAAGCGAATAGAGAGTGCACTTGTGTTTGCGCACATACTTGAGCACTATAATATATCCTGCGTACCTGGCTGATCGTTAAGATTGGCCGCCGTAGCAGTAATCGGTTGAAGGATTATATTGCCTTAGTATATTAAAGATGCCGTTAACACTTAAAAAAATTATATGTATTGGTCGGAAATAAATTATTTTCATAGACGAGCACTGCTGATTTACATTGAAAGTTAATTAAAATGAGGAAAAGTCTGAGCAAACACCATTCATTTCATAGCACTGACCTTAAAATAATCATAATTTATAGTATTCTCTAGTATATTTTATAGTATTATTAGTTCAACCGTTCAAATTAAACATTAATATTGATTTACATTATACACATACAAGTTTTTGCAACGAATTTACGTTGTGTGCTATAAAGTGTACCTACTTATTTTGCCTATCTATCTAGCTATTCGTATGAAATTGAATTACAATTTCCTTATCAAAGACGCTTTTGACCTTTCCTTACGTCAATTCACCATCTTTAATAAAAATAATATCCTCCAACCGAATCCGCCACGGCGGACGATCTTAACGATCAGCCTCGTACGCAAGATATAAATTGTAGTGCTCAAGTGTGTGCGCAAACACAAGTGCACTCTCCCTTCCCTTATCCGCATATAAAACAATCTAATGAACTCGTGTCGTCTTCAGTCAGCTAATCCAGTTTAACTGGCTATACATATGTTACCGACTAATAGTCTTTTCAAGTCTGGAATCCTTACTAATATTATAAATCCGAAAGTAACTCTGTCTGTCTGTCTGTCTGTCTGTCTGTCTGTCTGCTACTCTTTCACGCCAAAACTACTCAACGGATTTAAATGAAATTTGGTATACAGATAATCTAGACCCTGAGAAAGAACATAGGCTACTTTTTATTGCGAAAAGGGGGTTGTAAGGGGTTGAAAGGGGGGTTAAAAGTTACTTTTCCACGCGGACCAAGTCGCGGGCGGCCGCTAGTGAATAATAAAATCTACAGAACCTTAATTTGACCTCATCTTGGATCCATATATTGGTTTATTTATTTTATTTTATTCGGAAGACCAACAGCTGTCTTAATACAGTAGCAATTACAATGAATGTTTGATTAAATGTATCTGAGAACAAAAAAAAGTTAAGGTTACGGGCAGGGCACACTAGCGACGCCAATTGATTTAAATTGTTAGTAACTAAACCGGATATCTTTTTAACAATTTCGAAGCTGCAGCATCTCGGAAAACACATAGGTATACTATTTATTTAATACTTATACTTAACTTTTGGGTCTGCTTTTGTACTCGAAATTTGAATTTATTAATCCAAATTTCGAGTGCAAAAACAGATCAAAAAGTAGTGCACAATTATCAAATAAATAGTAAATGTTTGCTTAGAGACTGCCGTTTCGAAATTACTTAAAATAGATCCGGTTTAGTAGCTAACAATTTAAATCGATTGGTGTCGCTAGTTAGGATACCCGTCGCCTTAAGTCATATCTAAATATTAAAATGTATAATATGTTTCTAATCCCACTGTTGATTCTGATATCTGTAACACAGATGCTTGAGCTACTTATCTCGGAGTCAGACCAATGTATGTGATGTTGTGAAATATTTATTTATTTATAATATCAATTCACAGCAGGCCACTAACTAAAAGATATAAACATCACATACATTGATCTGACTCCGAGATAGGTCGCTCAAGCGCCTGTGTTACATATGAAATATGTGTTACCTAAATATGATTATTTTCATTTAAATAACTTATCAGTGGCCCGCCCTCACCTCGTTTTGGGACCTTAGTCCTACTTTATTCCAATAGATGGCGCTAGGTGTCGATTACATCGCGCAAGTGGATGTTTTCGGATTACCTATAAGCGTTGCCGCTGTCTGTAGAATTAACCTCTTTTTAAAGATTCAGCGTTTCAATACTTAAAGGCGCAATAATCTACGTAGTAGGTTAGTTCTCAGGAGAAAGTGAGGGGTCGTGACCCTGCCATTGCGTTGCCAATGCATAAACTACCTACAGAACAGGCGCTTGCTTATCTTAATACTATAGCATTAACTGTATATTCTCCTCCATTTGTTTGTGTAAGCTTAGTTGGAGTATCATTTAGACGCTTGCTGTGGATTTGTCACGTGCCAAGTGGTATACAAATTAACTTACTTGCAAAATGTCAAGAGGTCTTCTGTAGATAATAACGTATTCATGTTAAGGATAATAATCTTACTCAAAGTAAAGGCTTGATGTATTAAATTGCAACAGATCATTACCACAGATTTGTGGGTCGGCCTTTGGTTCAATTAAGTATATTCTATGTTTCGATCTGTCGTAATCTTCTTACTGGACAAATGAGCTCGTTATCAGAAGTTTTTATCGGATTATTCAGCTTACTGCCTTCGCTATTGCTAAATGTAGGTATTTTCCTCTCTTCTCTCGTTTAATTGAGTAATTTTGTATGTTTATATTGCCTCTTTCCTGGAAATGTTTGATGTATTTTCTAAAGAATTAACTGGGTGTTTTAGGCTAGATTGAAAAGGCTTCGCCCGGATCATAATGGCTTAACTTAGACCCCATCTTCACTTAACGTCGTAAGATCCAAAGTACTTTTTAAAAGCAAAAACAGTTGATTTTCTATTGTCTTCTGTCTAGGCCTTAGGTTAGATAGATAGATAGATATTCTTTATTGCACAAAAACAAAATACAAGCATGATACAAAAGCATCAGACAGTACAATAAGGCGGTCTTATCGCTTGTAGCGATTTCTTCCAGACAACCTTTGGGTAGAGAAAAGAAATATCGTATTCGTAATAAGGGAAGACAGTGCAAAGTAGTTTAAAAATGAAATTGAGAATGGCAGAAATATACATTATTAGGTTAATATCTGTCTGTGTAAAAAATAAAGTAAAGTATCATCCTACTGTCCCACTGCACGGCAAAGGCCTCCATCATAGAAATCATGTTATCGCTACTATCATGGGATTGGGCTTAATCACCACGCTTTCCAATTGCGGATTGATCACAAACCCGAGCTAAGTGAGTTCGAAAAATTCGAAACATACTTTTTGCTCGGCCCAGGAATCGTACCCAGGACCCTCTAGAACACGGCCCGGTACATAAACCACTAGACCAACAGGGCGTTCCGATCTGTGTAATTTCATGTAATTTGTGTAATTATTTGACCTAAATTACCGTTCTGTGTAATTTCGGTCAAATAATTGATTATCGTAACAAAAAAACTTAAATATGTAATGGTATTAATAAGGCTGGATTCGACCAATCATTATCCGTGGATAAATCTATGGTAGAACATCAGATTTTTCCAAGGATGAAGATTGGTCGAATCGGGCCTTAACCAAATGTTTTTTCTTACTATCTAAGAAGACATTTTATTCTGGCTAGTTCTCGCTTTTATATCTTTTATCGTTACGTCGACAATGTTTGCCTTTATGATTTATCCATGCAAAATTCCGTGTGTTTACTGAATCAATTCAATCACTATCAGGCGGTATATAAATGACAATGCTCACGTATTCATGCGCAACACATTAATTTTGCAAAACACCGTGTTTGAGTTTGACGATTCGAAAATTTGTAGCAATTTCATTTAAGTACCTTAATTTGTAAAACGGTATTTATTTTTTATTTTTTTTATATGAGAGGTGGCAGACGAGCAGACGGATCATCTGATGGTGAGCAATTCCGCCGCCCATGGACACCCGCACCACCAGTGGAGTCACAAGTGCGCTGCCAACCTTTTCCCCTTCCCCCATTGGGCCTCCGGTAACCTCACTCACACGCCGAAACACAGCGCAGGCGCTGCTTCACGTCGGTCTTCTGTGAGGTGATTTATCGTCTAGGTTACTAGACATCTCATGTAAAAAGGTTTTGATACAATTGGTTTTGATTGCATTCTTACTTACTTAAATAGATACATAGATACATTATTTATTTGCATCATCATAAGACACGCAATAAAAGTTTACAATTTTTAAAGAGAAAAGGGCATGCAAAATTAATACAAAATTAAAACTTAGATTACTAAATGAGTATTTGTTTGCCCACGTCTTAATGTTTTGTGTGTTGCAATGATACAAAATGGCAATAGCTCAGCAATTTGGTTCACTTGATTTTTACCTATAGCCTGAAATGATAATGTCATTCAACAACCTACAATCCTAATTAATTTTATTTACACCCAATTCCAGCAAGGGTGGACATCAAGAATGTTTGTTTATGCAGTGGCTTTCACCACGGGGTGGATATCGAGAGTAGCAATATGAAACTCGTGTCTTTGTTCACCCGGGGTGGCCAGTGGGAAAAAAATTATAGCTTCTCGGTGTCCCCCAGGGGTGGACAACGAGAGGTTTATGAAATATTTGTGTCTCTCCACCCCCAGGGGACAAACAGAGGGTGTACACCGGGAATATAGGGTCTTCGCCTTTATTCCCGGGGGTGGACACCGGGAATAAAGGACGAATACGGGTGTCATAGAGTTTTTATATCAGGTGATTCCGTACTTAAGATAATTTATAATATGTAGTATTATATTAGAAGAAACATCCAACATTATTATAAACTGAATGAATAGTGCAAGCTTAATGAATGAATCAATAATGATAAAGATGCCAATAAAACTAAAAACATATGACAATTTATTCATCTAAGCGTGAACTAACTTATTACTTTAAAGTATTTTACAGTAGTAACTAACAGAGCTGATTGCAGCTTGATTGAAATTTTAGTTGGACAACGTATTTGACCTCTATCAGCATAAGGATTTAAATGATAAAAAGTAAATTGAGGTGGACAAGGTCGATGCTACCAAGATTTATGACGACCCGTTTGGAACAGTGGCAGTGAACGCTGCCTCTGTTACAAGGGTTGCGGGTTCGATCCCCGCACAGTACAAACATTTGTGTGCATGAACATGTCTTTTAGTATTGGTCTGGGTGTTATCTATGTATTATAAGTATGTATTTACAAAAGAAAAGTATTATACGTATATATTTGTAATCCCACTGTTGATTCTGACATCCGTAACACAGGTGCTTGAGCTACCTATCTCGGTGTCAGATCAATGTATGTGACGTTGTGAAATATTTATTTATCTTGATCAGATCCAAAATAAAAAAAAACCTAATCATAATAATTCGGTCATCTCACCGAGCTATGAATAATTTATTGGCTACGATTTATTTTGAGATGGTACTTTTAACGCTCTGAAAAAAATACAGTTTTGAGTGCGCAAGCTCCGCACGTGCGTGCGCGCCGCTTCGCCGGTCTATTTACTTTGTTCTGTTTTGATAAAACTGGAGTCGGGTTAATAGTTTCGTTGTGTTTGTTAACGATAAAGTTTAATAGTAAAACACATAATAATATTATTTACTGCCTAGAAGTATATGTAATTAAGTCCGCATAATGTCAGTAACCTAATCAATGGTTTCCGAGGGTATATAATACATATTATCACATTGTTAGGAATATCATGGCAAATAATGTTAATTCTACAGACAACTACGTCTAAAAAGTAAAAAGTTCTATGGAATTTTGCCATTCTGTAATGTGTGGTGTGGATTTGATTCTTCTTGGAAAGGATCTATCATTGGAAAGGGTTGCGTAGGTAGTTAGTTATTAGAATGATTTAATTGTAAGGAAATGAAGAATGTATTATTTCGTTCTAACATTTATAGACATTAACGAGGCTACAAAAAATTAAATTCCCGGTTGCGTCCTAAGCTGCCGCTTTGGAGCCCGGGGTACGCTTAGACCATGGTTCACGATTTAGGGAGTCTGGTAATTACAATGAAACGAGTGCCGTCTGTTGGTCTAGTGGTTTAAGTACCGGGCCGTGATCTCAGGGTCCTGGGTTCGATTCCCGGGTCAACCGAAGAGTATGTTTCAGACATAGTTCGGGTTTGTGATCACCAATCCGCATTTGGCAAGCGTGGTGATTAAGCCTAATCCCATCATAGTAGCGATGACTTGATTTCGATGATGGAGGCCTTTGCCCTGCAGTGGGACAGTTTATAGGCTGATTAAAAAAAAAAGAGTGCCGTCTGACTTTCGCAACCTCTCACAGGGGAACCAGACCAACTGAATATCAGTAAAGACCTGTTATTAGCTTTAAGGCGACGGGTAGGGCACACTAGCGACACCAATTGATTTTATTTTTTAGCTACTAAACCAAAACTATTTTAAACAATTTCGGGATTTCAGTCTCTCAACATACACTTATACTATGTATTAATAATGCCCAAATTTTGGATCTGTTTTTGTACTCGAAAAATTGATTCACGCCAAAAGTGACCGCTTTTGGCGGTAATCCAAAATTATCCGCCAAAAGCAGACCAAATAGTTAACTATAAGTATTAAATTAATAGTATAGGTGTTTATTCGAATTTGTTTAAAATAGATCTGGTTTAGTAGCTAACAATGAAAATCAATTGTCGTCGCTAGGGTATACCCTTCACCTTAAGACATTAATTGTAATTACTACTGTATTAAGACAGCTGTTGGTCTTCCGAATAAAACAAAACAAAAAATAATGTTTACACGTTTCAGTAACTGTCCGAAACATGGTTTGTGGTTGAAACATGTTGTGAAGGTTTCCTCACGACGTTTTCCCTCACCCGCCGAGCTAATGGTAGAAATACTCAGATTCGAACCACGACATCTCTTATGGAAAGCGCGTTCTGTACCAATAGCTGCCATCGCTTTGTCTAATAAACGCCTGTGAAGTTTGTGATTAAGATAAATTAGCTAATAAGTATATATTTGTTCTTACATGTATTTTGTAGTATCATATCAATTCGTGCTAGCTATTTAAAATTAACAGTATAAGTTGACACAGCCGTTTCGCTATGCAACCAATTAATATTGTTCTCTCCTGTTGTAGATGTAAGGTTTAAATTAGAATGAAAATTTTACAGTTGGAATTTATTTTGTATTTATCTGCATATTGCATTGTATCGTTTTGTATGGTAGCGTTAATATTCAGTGATTAGATTCTGACTGCGATAGATACGTTGAGAAGAATTCGGATATTATTCCGCTTATGTTTTTTTACAAATTTGAGAAAACTTTTATAATTAGTGATAAGAAAGTTTTCATTGTGGTTGTAACTCAGTCATTTTTTTTTATGACAGGTGGCAGACGAGCAGACGGATCACCTGATGGTAAGCGATTGCCGGCGACTATGGACGGACACCCGCAACTCCGGTGAAGTCACAAATGCGCTGCCAACCTTTAAACTCCCCTTTCCCACCGGTTTGGGCCTCTGGTACTCTCACTCACGCAGCGAAACACAGCACTTGCAGTGCTGCTTTAGTAAGTAAGTAAGTCTTTATTGTGTATGAAATAAGGTAAGTACATAGCAGGTCTTAATACTAAATTACATTTGATTAAAAGCTCTTATTTCTACTTTTACAAGCGTATACACAAATTATCAATTTTAGTGACCAATACATTTTACGCCCGTTTTCTGTTAGACCGTGGTATCCCTCTGGTCGAACAGGCCCATTCATGCCGTAGCGTGGCGCTCCCACGGTCAATAGTCATTCATTAGTGTGAGTAACTTTATTTATTTTATTGGCCAATCGCAACTTAAAATGTATGTGAAACATTTCGGAAACACTTCGAAAGATGAACAGAGACATGCCTTCGGAAAGCAAGCACCTTCAAAAGTGGGACAGGTTTAAATAATGTACACAATGCTACGCTACGAGCAGGTCTTAGCTTTAACCTATCTAGTTATCTAGCCATGCTAACTAACCGTAGTTTCTTAAAAATGTGGATAGGTATCTACAATATTTGAGATAGACGACGGTGATTCTGGACGTGGAGCCATGATCCACTTGATCTGGTTCCCCTGTCTAAGGGTTGCGAAGGTCAGAGGGCAGTCGCTTCATTGTAATTACCAGACTTCCCAAATCCTAGATCATGGTCCAAGCTTACCCCGGGCTCCGAAGCGACAGCTTTGGACAACGCTAAGATGAGGAGGTGTTATCTCGCCGTAAAGAGGCCCATTTTGGAAATACTTCCACAGAGTCATGCCTTAGGGCAAGCAACCACCTTCAAAATTGCAATGCTATGCCACGAGCAGGACTTCGCTTAGTAATCTAGCCTTAAGAGGCAAATTTTGGAAATACTTCCACAGAAACATGCCTCCAGGCAGCAACCACTTTCAAAAGTGGGACAGAATTAGATAATGAACACAATGCTACGCCACGAGCAGGACTTCGCTTTTTGCTCACACGGTTGACCGCGTTGACCGCCGGAATTGAATCTGATTTGCGCTTCAATGTTACGCCAATATCAAGGTTCTAGGAGTGGAATTGATCGAAGTCTGCGCGTTGCAATCACGTGCAATTTTTTATCCGATTCTCACCTCAATCTCAAACAGTAATTAAGATGAGAATGTGATGAAGGAATTCAACTGATTGTAGTAGCCTAACGTTCGGCTGTATACAGAGATGCGACGAGCTATATTTGAGCACTGTCGATATGAGTTTTTTTTTAAGATTTCGCTCTATGATCATTACAGTGGTTCTCCGGTAACTCACAAATCGATCAAATCAATTTATAGATTTTTTGGATTCTTCTAAAGCTCCGAATTAACTTTTCTATAGTTTCCTAATAACAGTGTCACTAATTTCAATGTGCTATACAGCAACTTGTGTGAATCTGAGCGTGTGTGTGTGTGTTAGTTAAGCGACGTAGTATGAGAGTAAGATCGGTGTATTTTGATAAATCTTTTATTTGCTATTCCAATGACTAATCGCATCAACGTCATAATACGAACGAGAAGGTACTTCTGAAACAAGATATGAATTAAAATAATGCATTGAAAAAGTGCTTTTTTCTCGAAAAATATTCATGAACATACAACAGTTCTTGTAAATTCTCAGTAAATTAAACAATTGTGTCGCGCAAAGGTGGAAATGAACACTTTATCCTACTGATCGCGTGCGGCACTTGTGATAATAGTTTGTCTACTATTTTTACCACCCCTTTTTGAAAATGTTATTTGGACACTAACTAACTGCCAGTGACTGTTTTTCAATAGATGTCATAACAAATTTGAAACACCAGTCAGTTATGATAAATCTAGATTAAATTTCGTGATTGGCGAACAACTTTATCAAGCCTTGTTTTAGACCAATAAATTGATATCTACTTACTTTAATTTACCATCAATTGCTTACCATCAGGTGATCCGTTTACTCGTCTGCCACTAATCACACAAAAAATCTTTTATAATAATTTTATTACAGGCCGTACTAAAAAAAATCTTGATTTTTGATGTTTTCTTGCCTTGCGTCTTTTATAATTTATCGCTACGTATATCGATCCAAGAGGATTGTATGAAATGTATGTATAATTAATTACGAATGCAGCTAGTAAGTGCATTCTCACGAGTTACACCGTCCCGTCGGCCTTGCCCGCACGTGTGAATGAACTAGACACCAGTGTGACCATATCGAAACTACTAAAATACTGTCCAAATGTGCCCAAAGTAGTAGTAGTAGTAATAACTGAAAAAAAAAGAGTATTTGACCATCTTTATTAAATGCCAAATATTCTTGCAAAAGCAGACAAAAACATAAAACAAGTCAACAACCTTCATCCTGAAAACATTGTCAAAACTCAAAATCAGAATCCCTTATTACAAATCGCGAAATAAGGATAGTCCCGGAAAAAAATTTGTGCCAGCTCCTTTTAACATTGCGTGTTGGAACGGGATGACATGAGCTTTAGTACGGCAATAACTTTAGATCGCGATTTATAATAAGGTGGAAACGTTTTATCGTGCCGTGTGGTCCCCGGCAGAGTAGAATAGGCCACCCTCACTCTTACCGACGTGTCGTAAAAGGCGACTAAGGTAAAGCTGCTGGCATGATCATCATCATCCAGAGAAGGAAAACTCTGCATTTATATCAAAACCCTCGCCAACCCGTCTACCAAGCGTGGTGAGTATGGCAATTACCCCTCGTGTGATTGAGGGAGGCCCGTGCCCCAGCAGTGGGGACTTAAATGGGCTGACGATGACGATGATGACGTTTTATCGGCAGTTTCTCTGCCATCTACCAACCAATGACCACATATTAAATGGTTTAAAAAGGAAGAACTCACCAAAAAATCCGCAACAATAGTGTCAGTTCTTGGCCACATGATCTTGATCACACCACAGTATGTCGCGTTGAGTGAATTACCATCTGTTATCTCGCACGCACTATATAGACGCTTTTTCTTATTTATTAATGTAAGCTGCGTGTACTTGTCATGTGAAGGACCTTGAATTTTAATCGTGGTCGGTGACATGCAGATTGTTCGGCGGATTTCGTATTCGAATCGCTAATTAAAATTTTCCATAAGTGGTACTAAATTTGGACACGCTTGATAAGTGTTTATGAATGATTAACATCATCAGATAATAAAGTTTAAATCTAATCTGTTTACTCTTCACTAATACATACATTATTAAAAAAATGTTTTATATCTTCTATTGATATTTATATTGACTTTTTATTAAGATTGATAACTACAATTAAAGTTGGTTCTTTATTTTTGGAACTTGTAACCATAATTCATTTCGTCTTGTTTCTAAAATTACTCTTAAATTCTTAATCAAAACTGTCTGTGTTCATAAAAATCCACAAAAATAATCTTTGAGTTTTTTTTAAATATGTTTTTTTTTGCACTCTAAGAAGCGTTTTTCTAAGAGAGAAGGAAGCGAACAAGCAGGTCAACTGGCATAGATATTTTTTTTAATTTTAATTGAACATTATGAATGATAGACAACTAGCCTATATTTTGTGAGCAAAATACAGTATTTTAAGCAATCATTCAACATGTTTTTTTATTCAATAGTGTTTGTGTTTTTTTTATTCAATGCTGTAACAGTACCTATTTATGAAACCGTTTTTGTTAATTTAATGTCAGAAGGCTTTTTAGGCAAACAATGCTGTTTATATTACAACACCTAATAAATAAAAGCTGTTAATAGTTAAGCATCATTTGCACTTTTATTTATTATTGTTTTAAATTTATCATTTGACTATCGTATCGATAGACTAGTAGTTAATAAATCGCAAATAGTAACAAGACTGAAACCAGCTCAGATCAATGACAAGCAAAAACAGATAGGACGAAGCCAGCCAGTCGTCTCGCACAATTATAGAATTGGACCATTGTTAAATTATAAAACCTGTCGATTGCACGTCGCGCCGATGTATCCGAATGCAATATGTTGATCATTTTGAAAAGCATTCAACTCTGCTTAATTGGTGTTTTATGTTTAATTGTTTGTTCTATCTGTGTTGCAAGGTAACCTTCTCCTTTTCTTCACTGTGTAGATGGATTTATGGTTGTTGTGCAGTAAATTTCTCGTAATTAACGATTTTGCTGACTACATAAAAGGTTGACCAATTATTTTCCTGTGACATTTCTAGACCGTCCACTAAACATGTCTAAAGGAAAATAAATTAGGTTAATCGTGACATCATCTGACTTCAGTTTTGCTACTTACAGAATTAAAGCGTACCGGCTCCTACTGTGACATTGTGTCGTAATTTCCTATTATTTTCCGTACAAGCGATGTGCGTAGGCGCGTCCCTGCCGGAAGCGGTCGCCTGCATCCCGCCGAGTGCATAATGCAAACGTGACCGAGTGTGTTGTCGGCCTTATAACGCGCTAGAGTACCATGTAAGACCAAGTTTACACTATCGGAAAGGTCCTTTCTGTAGGAATAACAGTTATTTGGACTTACTAGGTGCTTTTGAAGGATTGTTTCAATTTGGTTGTGTTTTAGGTATTTCATTGATTTATATGGCACACAATCATCACTTATTGAAACTTTAACAACACTGTGTTTCAGTGCTTTCTTTCCAAAGTCAAACGTTCATAAACATGTTTGACATACAAGACAAAACTTAAGGAAAAATAAAATGTAATGCCAAGTCCCTACAAAAAATGCCTGAAATAGACAAAGAACATATTATCATCATCATCTCATCTCATCTACAGCCCATTTAAGTCCCCACTGCTGGGGCACGGGCCTCCCTCAATCACATGAGGGGTAATTGCCATACTCACCACGCTTGGCAGACGGGTTGGCGAGGGTTTAGATATAAATGCAGAGTTTTCCTTCTCTGGGTGCTGATGATCATGCCAGCAGCTTTACCTTAGTCGCCTTTTACGACACCTCGGTAAGAGTGAGGGTGGCCTATTCTACTCTGCCGGGGACCAAACGGCAACATATTATCACTGCATACAAATTTGAATATTACGTGGTTATCGATTTTCTTCATCATCATCATCATCATTTCAGCCAATAGACGTCCACTGCTGGACATAGGCCTCCCCCAATGTTCTCCACACAGATCGGTCCTGTGCCGCCCGCATCCAATAGATTCCGATGATCTTCACCAGATCATCGGACCACCTTGTGGGGGATCATTTTCTTAGAAGTTATATTTTCCATACGAAGTTTTTTTTTTTAATTGTAAAGTAACTATTGATGCTACACTACTCCATAATTAACCTTGCTTTAATAGACAATGGTTAGGAACGTGTTGGACAGTTTTTCAGAAAAAATATTTTGTAGTTAAAATTTCTTCTTGATAGAAACGCAATTCGGCCAAGTAAAAAAAAGTTCACTTTCAAGTTTATTTTTGCATCACAAATACAATAATATATGATCTCTAGGGGTATTTTCCCCTATTTACCACCATTACCTACCATTTATAGTGACACAGTGGCTCTCCTCAGCCCGATGGTAAGCAAGAGAAGAGCCCACGTTGCAATTACCACGGAATCGATGTCAGGTATCACCTATGTTGGGATTGGGACTGCCATACTGGCCCGCGATATGCTTCTTCACGCTTCGATTGAAGCTTATTGTGTCTAAAAAAAACCGCAATTTCATAGGTAAAGACCCATTATTTATTTATATGACTATATTAACAAACTAGTGGCCTGCTCTAACTTCGTTTCAGCACTTAATTTTGCTACACATAAATAGTTGCAAACTTTAGCAATAGATGGAGCTGGGTGTCATAGCGCAAGTGTTTCGTCTGTTCGGATTACCTGTAAGCCTTGTCGTTGTTTATAGGTTCCTATTATCTTTATAAAAATAGTATAGATTATGTCTTGAGTGTCGTTTAAAAGAAATACGAGTATTAGTATTCTTACGCTAGGTATCCCCACTGTACTGACTCGGTTTTTCATCCGATTTCCCCATCGGAAATGTTATGAATTGAATATAGTTAGAGCATTGGCGCGTAGTAATTGAATGGGTGCAGCAGTACTGCCGGTTGGTCGTTTAATTTTATGATTCGATCGCGCATTTTTTATTTGTCATGTACCTACCTATTTGCGTCCAGCCCGTCATTTATTTTTTAATGCATACACTAATTTTAATAACACATTTTTTTATAGCCGCACATAAATCTGCTAACGGTAAAATAGGTAATCTAGCTGTGAAAAAATATGTCTTAACAGGTAGAACATAATTTGAAATGCTCTATACTCGAAGCTGGAATTCAAGACCAAAAAAACTACGACAGATACGTCAGTGTCAAATCTATCAATGTCACTTATGTCATTGTCAAATTAAGTTTTCAGGTTTTTTCAACCTTTTTGTTATATGCTTATTTTCTTAGTATGTATAGGCTGCCACAATTCATAATAAGGATTTTCTAAAAAAATAGAAACTTAATTACATCTTCATCTTCACCATCACTATTGTCAGAATCTCTGACTATGGAATCTGAGTCGGTCACTCGACCTATGGATTCTGCCGAGACGAAATCGCAGGTTTTAAGACTCTCTTAGGTCCTAGCAAGTGGTTCAGGTGACAACTCACTCAACACACAAAAGCATTGTTTTAAACGATTAAATAAAATTCAAAGATTCCTATATTAATATCCCTTTGCGGCAGCACACTGCACGAAAAAACATGTAAGTTCAAATGTTGTACCAAATGTTATTAGCACCTGAATGTGACACAAGCTCAATACCAGCTTTTCTACCAAACATTACGGATGATTAAGTTTTTACTAAATTGTATTGTATTTATGTAAATATAAGTCAATAAAATTACTTCTTTATATTATAGAATTAAAATTACCAATAATCAAATTATGTTGGCGTATGTTTTTAAGAAATAGGTATATACTATTGTACGATGATTTTATTTCAGTGGCAACATTGTAGTAGATTTTTTGGTCTTGAATTCCAGTTTTGGGTATAGATAAGTTATTCGGGGGTCGATTTCTGAGACAATAATTTGATATATTTGTAACGTAAATAAGCATTCTACTGTAGGCATAAATTATCCAACACCTTAAAGTACCGGTCTGAGCTGCGTAAAGTATTCAAATTGATGGATAATTTTTGACGGTCCGACGTCTTTTTATTGAATAGTAAAAACTTATAGGTTAAAGAGACCGATTTTATAAATTTACTAACGAAAGCATTTTAAGGGAAAGAAATCAGTTGTTCCGTACATCATTCCTCGAGTAGGTAGTTCATTTAGTATAGAGCAGTTGATTTTTATTATTAAATAAAAAATCGATTTAGTCACGATAACTCGACATAAACTACATGTTAACAGTCCCAGGCGGAAGAAAGTATAATAAATATATAATATGTAAACTTACGCCTACAAATAAAAGATGGTATAGATATTATAGAACTTTTATTACGATAAACATAATATCCACAGCCTTTTTCTTCAAAATTGTATTATGCACCCAGTTTCGTTACGCTCAAAATCACCGGAGAATTCAGTTCGGAAATCTGTCAAATATCGATTACAAAAAAAAAAAATCTTGATGAATCTATACTATCGGTGAATTGAATTAATTCAAAAATGTAAATTTTAATTGTTGAATAATGCTAATATCTATTACATAGTAATAGTAATATCTATTACATAGTAATAATATGTAATGAGACAACATAACATATTTCTAACACTCGTAACAACGAAAACCTCTGTTGTCAGGAAGAGGTCGCTGTTAGCGATAAGACCACAGACATTGTTTTTACCAATTACTAGACCATAGCATTAATTTCTGTAAACTTGTGTGCAATAAAGAGTATCTAGTACATTGTCTAGTATAATACCATAGACATCTGTTAATTTTGTGCAATAAAGTGTATGTATCTATCTAGGTACCTTCCTATATTCATGATTCCACTTGTCATAGGTATTCGCATCAATGATGGTGATTTATTTAAAAAATACTCGCCTGATGTTAAGTGAAATGACGTTCAAAATCCGCTCTTTAAACATAACATGTAATATGAAAAACAAATCATTTTTTTTTAAAGAACAAAAACACACGAATGTGTTTTACATTAGTTTAATTGATGTAATTCCTCTGCTAACTATCAATCACCACAGAATTAATAACACGCGGTTTATTTCATAATAAACGTAGATTAGTTAACCATGTCGCATTGTCACAGATAAGGAGATATACATTGATACGCCTGAGACAGATGTCACGGACGAACGGACAGACGGTTGCGCCTGCGCAAGGCCACGTGTGCCTATTGTTTTGTACCATCTTTCTATATTTAATTTTATCAAATAACTACTTTTGTGCTACTTGCTAAATATACTTTCCACCTACCTGGAAGTTCGTACACTATATCTTAAATTTCCAACACCTCTTAAGTCTAAAGGTATACTTGCACTTTTTTAACGGGAAATTTATCTCAGGAGGAGGATGATTTTTATTTATGCTAGAGGCGGACAAACGAGCAAGCGAGTCACCTGATGGAAAGTAATCATCGCCGCCCATGAACATCTGCGAAATCAGAGAGATCGCTAATGTGTTGCCGGCCCTTTTAAAAAAGAGTACGCTCTTCTCTTGAAGGTCCCTAAGTTGTAGCCGTCCGGAAATACTCCTGCAGCCAAACCGTTCCACAGAACTTAGGTACGTGGTAGAAAGTTCCGGGAGAAACTCACAGTATTAGACCGCCATCCATCGAAATGATGAGGATGGAATCACAATCGCTTGCGAGTGGTTCGATGTAAGAATTCGGCTGCAGGGAGTAGATCAAACAGTTCTTCAGAGCACTCCCCATGATAGATGCGGTATAGAATGCTGAAGGAAACTATGTCCCGCCGCAATGCTAGAGGATCAAGTCTACTAACCCTAGTCTACTCTTGCCTAACCACTCCTACAATCCCTAGATAGCATAAAAAGTATATCAACAAGTCTTCATTAGATTTTATTAAATCTATAATATACACCTAATCCAATTCCGATTGTAATTCGCGGTCCCGTCCTCGAAGCTGTTCAAAAATACGTATACCTTGGGCAGATTTTGCAACAGATGGATTAGAGTGGAGACCGCGTCTTGGCAAACGTAATGTAAGGGCGCCCTCTGGCTAGGTGGAGGGACGATCTGCGCAGGATGGCTGGCAAGAGCTGGATGCGTAAAGCCATGGATAGATCACGGTGGCGAACAATTGGAGAGGCCTACGTCCAGCAGTGGACTGCGATAGGCTGATGATGACGATGATGAAGTACCTAATCCTAATTATTTACATAAGTCTATGAAAGGACGGTGTGTGGGATGTTCCATGCAAAACTGGCTAACTTTACAAGTGTATCACCAATCGGAGAGCGTATGAAAGCGTTTGTTAGGTATCTTATCTGCTATTATCACTTGTCATGTGGAGCCGATGTGTCCGAAGCATGTATGTAATGACTTCGAGATACCTTTGTACCCAAAACGACCTAGGAACTGTAACCGAGTATATGGTGGTTTTTTATGCTAGAGGCGTATAAACGAGCAAGCGATGAACCTGATGGAAAGTAATCAACGCCGCTCATGAACATCTGCGAAATCAGGGAAATTGCTAATGTGTTGACAGTGTGTTGTTCTTAAATTTATTTAGGAAATCAATGCGTTACAGTTATGACAACTTTACGTCAATAAGCAAGTGCTTATTGAATGTAGTTGTTTATAAATGAGGATAAGAGTAGGTAATGCTGTGCCAAGTTTTCCTAAAAACGCAATTGCATTAAATTTTAACAAACATTTTAAAGAATCAAAAATAAAAAAAAAGTCAAAGTTAGGAAAGGGATAGTTATGATTATTGATTCTCTTAATTGCCTAGAACTGCTGTCATCCTAATACTATCGTTTCGTTTAGAATAAATACAGAAATGGACTTTTTTAAAGCTTTGTATAGAACTCGACAGATTTCATACCTCTTAGTTAAACGAATTCCAACTGGAACCCATGCCAAAACGGTTTAGATGGAACTTCAATCAAAGTCCAAGTTTAAATATTCAATTTAGGCTTCTACAGGATCTGATAAAATACTAACAAGATCAGATGTTAAGAAACTGTGGGGGTACTGAATTATGCTTTATTTCTTGTTGTAATTGATATTGAATTTTCTGTTTTGATATAATGGATTGACTGAGGCTATCGATACGATATGCGAGTAACTGATAATGGTATCTTAGCGTAGGTATGTCAAATTATCCATTGCATAATAGATATTAGAATGAATGATCATATTATTTTATTACTAGAGGCCCGTCTTCACTTTGTTTCGGTATTTAACTTTCTTTTTACGAACACTACCGAACTATCAACAGATGGCGTTGGTGGTCTATTACATCGCGTATAAAATGTTTTGCCTTTTTAGTTTATCTATAAGCTTTATTGTTTTCTTGAATTTACCTCGTTATAAATAGTATAGATATCATTGTCAGAAACTTGAACAACCTCTTGTACCCACAGTAGGAGAATCACAAAATATGACAATTCCCATCTAAATGGTTCGAATTAGGGCTGCAGCCGCAGACAACGACCGCATGCGGGTGACCGCAAGCTGAAAAAAATGCGGTCCGACTGCATGAAATTGAAGGATTAAGTATTGCGGTCCTAGAGTCGTTTTTTAATAAGTATGTAAATTGTAATTTAAGGAAATTTCATTTCAATCAAACCTAAATGATCAACGCCGATGAAAAAAACCTGGAACTCCTAGAAGATTGAAATGAAAATACAGATATAGATAAAGATGTAATGTTTTAAATAAAAAGAACATTTCACAAAATAACAGTAAATACAGAGCTACTAACAACAATAATGACCTGAACAAGGTTATCATTTCTGGTTCCAGAGTCACTGTTTGTATTGACGTCAGATTTTTGTTGAACTGTACGAACATTATCGTTAATTGCTTCAATGTGCTCACAAGTGGGTTAAGTAACTAATGCAATTATTGTATTGTCGGTGTTACTATAATGCGAGTACGACTAACAAACAATAGTAAGCGAGGGGGTAACAGTTAAATGCCCATGAAGTCAGGTCCGGTGAAGTCAGGTGTACGAAGTTTGGTAGATCAAACAAATGCTCAAAGTAGACGAATATTTTGTTGAAATTTGAATGACAATATAAATAATAAGAACTATAAAATTCACACAGTATATGGATGGTGTGGATTGTATTGTCTTAGCTGATTCATGCGAAGTAGCGTGAGACAGCAAAATCATAAAATATCCACTTAACTCATCATAATTGCTAATTTGATTTCATTCGTATCATATTTGTCTACCTCTGTTTCTACAAAACGGCACGGTGGTCATATGAACAATGATATTGTTCTGGAAGATTGAACAGGTTGGGATTAGGAGCTATTTGCCGAAGGAGAGTTTCACGTCTTCCTCAAAATTAATGGACAAACGCCGCTTACGACGTTTGTGATCTCACCTCGCGTTCATAATACGGCGACGGTGGCGCGCCCGCGAACTACCGGCCCCGGCGACTAATGACTACTACACGCAATAACAAAAACACTTTCGTCTTCCTCTTTCCCAAGAAACAAACCGCGGTCGTCTCGGTCACACAACACCCGGAGCGGCAACGTAGCGTTTTAACCCGGATAAATTACATCCTATTAGCTTCGTTCCGGTGCTCGATTTACGCTTTAATGTTTTAAGGCGTAAGGATTAAAATTGAATAAGAAGACAACCTTGGCTGCAAATATTTGCGTTGAACTTTATTGATTACATTATAGAGGTGAAGTTTGAGTGGCGCGGATGTCAGTTAGGCCGTTCCGGTCTCGTAGGTGATTATTAATTTGCTGTCAAATAAAGGGGCCGCTCACTTGGGCGTGCGTGTCGGCGCAAATTTCTGCCATACTTCGGAATCGGTGATTATTTTTTTGTTGTCATGTCTCTGGATTCGCAGACTGACAGACATATTAGAGCACTGTATTTTAGTATTTTTAGTCCGATATCGCAGGTGGAATGCCTGTCTGATTTTTAATTAAGAGTTGTTGATTCCGCTTAATGATAACAAAATTGCTGCTAATTAATTTGATTAGAATAAACAGTACGTAATTTATCGCGTAAATTAATGAAACTATAATAGTAAGTATTGTTCGGTATTAAGATAAATCAGATTAATCGACCAAGAAAACGATGATGGGTATGCTTTTTCCACAAACGCCCAAGACAAAGACGTGGGTTTGGATTACATTATATCTGCGTACCTAACATAGAATTTATCTTTCCCTGATCCAATTTGACCTCATTCTTATTCAAGTCACTCTGCCTGAAACGGATTCTGGTACAACATTTCGAATGCATTAGGATTTTTACGAATACTCGTGGCTATGAAATATACGAAATAGCAATAAAGAATGATCGGTATATTTTTTATTACGGAAACAAGGCGTATCTATTTATAATTCACGCCTAAATGTATTCGAATTTGAACTGTCAATGACCTTATCATTTGCTATTCTAATTGAAGATGTAACTTCTCTGTATTTGGACTTTAAAGTCCTGAATTTGAAGACCAAGGCAAATAATAGCAAATTTTCGCTATTGGTATTTATACTCATGATTTATTTATGACTATAACGCTTACATTTTGTTAATTATTATGTATGACAGCTGTGTAATTAATTAAAAATTCAGCCACATTTCTCTATTTATTATTTTTTGCAAACCACCAACGTTTTTTCCTGAAAGCTATAATTTGTTTTTTTTTTTTCAAGGTTAAAGGTATTCTATTCCATTGCTAATTTAAATAATAGAGTAGTAATTAGTTAAAATTATTTTTGTGGATACCAAAAATATCCCGTATCAAATCCAAATACACTTGTGTCGAGGACAGACCTCATTGCCGCTTAGGCGCCGTTATAAATAGAAAAAGCATTTCTTTGACGTTTCTTCTTCTTTCTGACGTTTCGGCCGATAACATAAAAAATTCTGTATTTTCTTTATTTTTATAATTTTATTTTGTTGATAAATTTATTTTTACCCCCTCCTTGTGTCTCCTTTTCTGTCTGCCACAACTTGTATCAAACATTTGAGCTTTTTAAAAAAAAACAGACGCATCACATCGTTAAATGTTATTGAAAAGACCGTGTGATAAACGTCAATACTCACTGTATCACACAGTTACGTTACGAATAAGATATAGATCAAATTCGTTATCCTAACGTATTTCCAATTTGAGTCAAGTTTGTGAGTAAGTTATAACAAATTGACGAGGGGTTTCCTCCTGCGCCCGGGTGGAGTAGCCCGCCCCCTTCCTCCCACCCGAATGGCCTTTAAAGGTGAACAGAACGGTTAATTGAAAATATCTATTCTACTATTTAAAAGGGAGAGATTTGGATTTTTATCCCATCAAAAACATAAACGTGAAATCAAATGTGGGAGAGCCACGCTTTGGCATGAATGGGCCGGCTCGACCGGAGTGATACCACTGCCTCACAGAAGACCGGTGTGAAGCAGCGCCTGCGCTGAGTTTCGCCGTGTGAGTCAGGTTACCGGAGGCCCAATGGGGGGAAGGGGAAAAGGTTGGCAGCGCACTTGTGACTCTACTGGTGTTGCGGGTGTCCATGGGCGGCGGAATTGCTTACCATCAGGTGATCCGTCTGCTCGTCTGCCACCTCTCATATAAAAAAAAAACATGTTCAATGTTGGAATTAGTATGCGTTGGTTGTTGACTTCAACGACAAAAGAAGTTAGATCTAAATGGGTGCCAATTTGAATCTTAAAATTTAAGGTGACGGGTAGGGCACACTAGTGACGCCAATCGATTTTAATTTTTAGCTACTAAACCGGGATCTATTTTAAACAATTTCGGGGTTACAACCTCTCGGCAAACATTAACACTATTTATTAAATAACTATGCACAAATGTTGGGTCCAACGCGTACGCGGAAAATTGATTCACGCCAAAAGCGTCCACTTTTGGCGTGAATCAATTTTTCGCGTCGATTGGCGTCGCTACGTGCGCCTTACCCGTCACCTTAAGCATATAAGCCCACTGATTTGGCTAGTTTTGTTTCAGTCAATGCTGCTGCGTATGTAACGAATGGACTCAGTATCTGTGGGATCAATTTTCGAATACTTATTAGTGACATCAGTAGAAAGCCACGTTATTCCTGAGTCTCATAAGCTACTTTTACTTTGGGAATACGTCACATTCCATCCGGGAAACATGGTTTAATTTACGCGAGTAACGTCAAACGCTGCGAGTGCCGCGAATGGACAGCTAGGTTTGCCTACCTAGTCAATAAATCGTGACTGTTATCAATATTTCTTTTTGTGCATTTTGTGGTGTAAGCATTTGCCGCCGTTCATGAACACCTGCGACACCAATGGAGTCTCAAATAAACTTTGAATTAGGTACTTCAATCAAGTTAGACTTTTACTAAAATGGTTTACCATCACACATTTTGTGATTTGTCAAATTCAATCGTGCCAATCTTTATTGAATGGAAAATTGGGATGTAAACAGAAACAGTATTATTTAGTGGTTGCGTGGTCAAATAATTAAATATCAAACATTTAATGTAAACAGTTGACAGTATTTACTTAAAATGATGCCTTGCGATATTTATATGTGCTTTGTTCCACGTTCCGATACACGTATATGTTGGGATTTAGTTCTCTTTTCCAGGCGCATGATGTCCAACGAAATGATTATTGATATATACCTACATATCAGATCAATCTGTTTATTCAGACCGTTTATATTTCAATCAATCAAATCATTTATTTCATCATTTACTTACAGGTTAAAATGTTCACGTGATAAATCAAATGCAATACTTCAAGTTCCTTCGAGTAATTTTCGGACAATCATACTTATTTCACGAACAAGATAATCATGTAGAGTATTATTATATTCTGACGTTTAAGAAACTATAAAATATTCAATAAACTTGCAAGCACGTAGGTACGTATTAGTGATTCACTATCAACATGTGATTTACGAATATACGAGTAGGTATGTGAAGCTTGCTGCAGTCGTCCGAGTCGGTTATTGAGGAAAATGGATCGCCTTACGACAAACAAACGTTTACAGAGTTGAAATTTGCATAAAACCATCTCTTAGAAATAACTGCATTTTAATCATAAGATAGTCATTTTGTTATGACCTACTCGTTTAAATCATTCATGGAAATTGGAAACTAATGAATAATTATTATTTACCAATATTATGACTAATATCATATTGATAGACTCTACCGTCTATACCAATTCTAATAGATAGATATTCTTTATTGCACAAAAACAGAATACAGGTATGAGTTACAAAAAAAGACAGTAGAACAAATAGAATTCCTCTTCACAATATTGTTGCTTAGAGCCGCTTTGACTGTGGAACAATGAATAAATTATCCGACAACGTCACATAATAGTCGGCCCCAAAGTGAGTAACTTACTCGTAAGCACTTATATTATGGACAGAATGCAAAAGTATTATGTCTACTTCAATTTAATAGATATTATAACACCCAGACATCTATCCACAAGTGTTCGCTAGACGACACCGTTTGTCCATGTTGGGAATCGGACCGACAACCCTAGGTGCGAGCCAGGGTCACGTACTACCAACTACGTCAAAAAATAAGCACTATTGAACTATCAAGGCGGTAATCCATTGTACTATTTAATGAAAAAATCTTTTAATCATATATGACCTTTTACTGTGTCAATATGATGTAAACTTGTAAGACATCATTCATGGGACGTCGTCGAAAAAGTACAAGCCTTAATCTGGTTCTTAGCCCATATTGTCAGTAGGCGTCCTTCACAATCCTTAATTGATATGTGAACTACTCTCAATTTAGCAATAGTGGGCAGACTTGTACCTTTATGTCACCTGATCAGTGGGAAGACGGGTCAGTTTATTGCTTGAGTAAGTTTTGCCTGTTTTTTTTGGGTTTCAATTAACCAGCGAGCCAGTTAACATTTTAAAGTCAAAGGTTGCATGGAGGCTCGGAACTAACGCCCACGAATAAGCAACGGGTAGGGCTGTCAAATCTGACTCTCGTATGTTTAAGGTGAGAACACTAGCGACGCCAATTGATTTTATTTTTTAGCTACTAAACCGGATCTATTTTAAACAATTTCGGGGTTACAACCTCTCGGCAAACATTAACACTATTATTAAATAACCATGCACAAATGTTGGGTCCAACGCGTACGCGGAAAATTGATTCACGCAAAAGCCGTCCATTTTGGCGTTGAATCAATTTTTCGCGTCGATTGGCGTCGCTACGTGCGCCTTACCCGTCACCTTAAGCATATAAGCCCACTGATTTGGCTAGTTTTGTTTCAGTCAATGCTGCTGCGTATGTAACGAATGCACTCAGATTTTGTTTTTAAAAACAAAAAAAAAAAAAAAAAAATCTGTGGGATCAATTTTCGAATACTTATTAGTGACATCAGTAGAAAGCCACGTTATTCCTGAGTCTCATAAGCTACTTTTACTTTGGGAATACGTCACATTCCATCCGGGAAACATGGTTTAATTTACGCGAGTAACGTCAAACGCTGCGAGTGCCGCGAATGGACAGCTAGGTTTGCCTACCTAGTCAATAAATCGTGACTGTTATCAATATTTATTTTTGTGCATTTTATGGTGTAAGCATTTGCCGCAGTTCATGAACACCTGCGACACCAATGGAGTCTACAAATAAACTTTGAATTAGGTACTTCAATCAAGTTAACTTTTACTAAAATGGTTTACCATCCACACATTTGTGATTTGTCAAATTCAATCGTGCAAATCTTTATTGAATGGCAAATTGGGATGTAAACAGAAACAGTATTATTTAGTGGTTGCGTGTTCAAATAATTAAATATCAAACATTTAATGTAAACAGTTTGACAGTATTTACTTAAAATGATGCCTTGCGATATTTATATGTGCTTTGTTCCAGGCGCATGATGTCCAACGAAATGATTATTGATATATACCTACATATCAGATCAATCTGTTTATTCAGACCGTTTATATTTCAATCAATCAAATCATTTATTTCATCATTTACTTACAGGTTAAAATGTTCACGAGATAAATCAAATGCAATAACTTCAAGTTCCTTCGAGTAATTTTCGGACAATTATACTTATTTCATGAAAAAGATAATCATGTAGAGTATTATTATATTCTGACGTTTAAGAAACTATAAAATATTCAATAAACTTGCAAGCACGTAGGTAAGTATTAGTGATTCACTATCAACATGTGATTTACGAATATACGAGTAGGTATGTGAAGCTTGCTGCAGTCGTCCGAGTATGTTATTGAGGAAAATGGATCGCCTTACGACAAACAAACGTGTACAGAGTTGAAATTTGCATAAAACCATCTCTTAGAAATAACTGCATTTTAATCATAAGATAGTCATTTTGTTATGACCTACTCGTTTAAATCATTCATGGAAATATTATTATTTACCAATATTATGACTAATATTATATTTATCAATAAATAGATAGATATTCTTTATTGCACAAAAACAGAATACAGGTATGAGTTACAAAAAAAGACAGTAGAACAAATAGAATTCCTCTTCACAATATTGTTGCTTAGAGCCGCTTTGACTGTGGAACAATTAATACATTATCCGGCAACGTCACATAATAGTCGGCCCCAAAGTGAGTAACTTACTCGTAAGCACTTATATTATGGACAGAATGCAAAAGTATTATGTCTACTTCAATTTAATAGATATTATAACACCCAGACATCTATCCACAAGTGTTCGCTAGACGACCGTTTGTCCATGTTGGGAATCGGACCGACAACCCTAGGTGCGAGCCAGGGTCACGTACTACCAACTACGTCAAAAAATAAGCACTATTGAACTATCAAGGCGGTAATCCATTGTACTATTTAATGAAAAAATCTTTTAATCATATATGACCTTTTACTGTGTCAATATGATGTAAACTTGTAAGACATCATTCATGGGACGTCGTCGAAAAAGTACAAGTCTTAATCTGGTTGTTAGCCCGTGTTGTCGGTGGGCGTCCTTCACAATCCTTAATTGATATGAACTACTCTCAATTTAGCAATAGTGGGCAGACTTGTACCTTTATGTCACCTGATCAGTGGGAAGACGGGTCAGTTTATTGCTTGAGTAAGTTTTGCCTGTGTTTTCAATTAACCAGCGAGCCAGTTAACATTTTAAAGTCAAAGGTTGCATGGAGGCTCGGAACTAACGCCCACGAATAAGCAACGGGTAGGGCTGTCAAATCTGACTCTCGTATGTTCAAGGTGAGCACACTAGCGACGCCAATTGATTTTAATTTTTAGCTACCTAAACCGGATCTATTTTAAACAATTTCGGGGTTACAACCTCTGGGCAAACACTTGTACTATTTATTAAATAACCATGCACAAATGTTGGGTCAGTTTTTGTACGCGAAAAATTGATTACCGCCAAAAGCGGCCACTTTTAGCGGGAATAAATTTTTCGCGTTTCTCGAAAATCGATTGGCGTCGCTAGTGTGCCTTACCTGTCACCTTAAAAGAGTTATTAAGTGTTCGCTTCCTCCTAAAGCGGAAATTTGCATTTAGGGTCGATTCGATCAAAGTCTATTTATGGTTTATTTTATCTGTGACGAAAATATAATACTGGAAGGTATTTGTACGATGTTCACAATTACTTGTGGTACTAGGTTTTATTGTAGAGCAGTGTATTTTCCTTATTAAGCTAATTTTAATATGTAAAGACCGTTTCATTGGGCCAACATTCTACAGCCGTACTTCTCTTGTAATAAGAATCAACAATAAAAAATATTGTATTCTTATTTACTCATATTTGCAAAACTAAAGTACAGTTTTCAAAATGCTGGTATGATGCTCGTGATGATTTATTTGCTAATTTATTGCCACGAAACATTTTTCAAGTGTAAAAATCTAACGGCGTCACAGTACAACCCTGCTCCGTGTGCCAGTATTCTAGGAATGCCATTAATTTTTTAGCCGGACACGAGTAAAATGAGATGACAAACAAAAGTCTAGCAGCCCTAGTGTACTGCAGTCTGCCACCTCCGCGCGGACTAATGACATTAAAGTGTTGCATGCACTGCTCGGTGGACATTAGTATACTACTTGGTCAACTGCTGTGCCAGGTGAATAATGGCCGACGCGTTTTTGTTTTTTTTTTTCCAAATATAACACAGAGTTGTTGAATCGCTACGTTCGTACACTGCAAGTTCTTTGTTCAGACTATACGTCATGGTGGACAACTCTAGTGCAGAGTGATGTATGGACCTTCCTGTCAATGACTTACTGCTTTATTTACAAGATGGATGCATGAAATGAAACGGTGTGACTGGGATCTGTCACCGAACTCTTAAAGCTGAATCGACTGTGTATTAGTTTACACTACATTTTTCTTTATGGGATAGGAGGCAGACGAGCAGACGGATCACCTGTGATGGTAAGCGATTACCGCCGCCCATGAACACCTGCAACACCAGAGGAGTCACAAGTGCGCTGCCGACCTTTTAAAAAGGAATACGCTCATTTTCTTGAAGGTTTTCAGGTCGTATCTGTCCCGAAATACCGCAGGCGATAGTTCAGTTCCATAGTTTTGTCGTACGAGGCTAGAAAGTTTCTTGAGAAACGCACAGTTGAAGACTGCCAACATTTATTATAACTGATGCTTAATTTGAAAAATCTAAGATTGAATGGTCATTATAACACAATATTATTTTCTTTAAAGCTATAATAGTATAGAACCTTACAAAACGTGTTTACCTGTGAGTTTTAAATTTGAAGATTATGGCATAAGTATAGATAAAATAACTTAAATCACGAAACGGATGAAAGTAATGATAAAAGTAGGAAATGATAAATCGTCGTCGCATTCGAACAATTAATCCGACTAGTTACAAACGTAGTGCATAATTTAAGCCATCTACTCACAGCAAACTAAACAAAAAGGTCAAAGCGACAAGGCCGGGGAAGGGACGTATCGCCGCTTGGTACGGACCGAAGACGATGAAATTGCGATAAAACGACGGCTTTCGCTTCAAAATTATAACCGTTTGTAAATTGGAAACGGGCTCTAAATCTTTGTTCTGTGGAATTAATACCTTTTTCTTTTCTTTTTCAGGTATGTTTGATCAGCGTTCTCTACAAGTCGATTGCACCTCCCAATTGGTACGAAAGTCCACTTAAAAATTGCGTGACGGTTGAGTACTTTGACATCCTTTGTTTTATTCGATACTTTTTCTGGTATTTTTGAGAATAGGTAATTGCAGATGCGTACCGTTCTAATATTTGGGTAGGTAATCTTCACTTTTTATTTTATAATATTAAATGGGTTTGCACTTGACCTCATCTCATCTGATGGAAAGTGACAATAAGGTCTAAGATGTAGCGTGCTTACCCACTTTACTTTTAGGTGATAGCATAGTAGTTTATGTGAATGGAATAGGAGTAATAATGATATTATTGCCTTATGTATATTTTCATATTTTGCTAACTAGTAAAATACTTAACTAGAGTAGGTCCTCTCTTCATTTTTGAAGACCAGGCCACAGATTAAAAACCCAGTTAACGCTTAGACTTCTGGAATATTCATAGTTTAATAATATTTGCATAAAAACCTCCTGTAATGACGCCATCTATTTTTTACTACCATTGATTTAATTCGAAGTCGAAGTATTTGCTACAAACGAAGTAATGATGACAGTTGCAGTGTACTTAAGATTTAAGACAGTCTGTCGAAAACATCGAGAAATAAAAACATGTAACTAATTAAGCTTTTAGTATTCCTCGCATAGTTTTGTGACCGATATCCGTGTCAAGTCCATGTTAACAGATCGTAACTCTTCACTTCACAGTTTTTACGACTCCGAAACTGACGGGACCATTTTTAAAGTAATGACGTATTTTTATTTTTTAGGCTAAATAGCGACGTTGGATATTTTGAGTCATAATATTCTGTATTGGTAAGGTAATGTCGCAGAAGAAAAACTCCGAGTAGGAAGGCATAGAATATTAAGAAGAGGCGCGAAGGTCGCCCTTGGTGACCTTGTGAATGTAAACCTAAGCTTTTAACAATTGTGCGCTGTAAATATTGGACGCGGCATATTTTTTCATGATAATGAGATGCAAAAGAGCGAGCGAGTCGTCTGATGGTAAGTGATTACCACCGCTCATGGACATCAGCTACACCGGAAGTGATACTGATACGTTGCCGTGGGTTATTGTACATTGACCACAAAGTAAACTCACCACATTTTGTAAACTCCATACATTGAAAGTAAATTCACCACATGCATTAACAATATGTGTAAGTTAGTCACAGGCGGGTGAGGTTTGTTGTAAATTCGCCACAAATCCTCAGTTCACATATTTTTTGCTTAAAGTAACGATAGCAAACAATCTTTTGATTTTTTTTAGAGAATAATTATATTGATAAAATTAAGAGAGTACCTATAAGTTAATATCCAATGAAAACTAATACGAAATTAAGAATTAACAGTAAAGCACATCTTTCTTTTTTTCTCCTGCGCTTTTGCACACTCTATCACGCGCTCGCTCACTCGCATACTTGTACATATATTTTATTATGTAACCTCCTGATTTTTCCCATATCGAAAAAATAAATATTTTTTTATTCTACTTGTTGTTTGATTTTTCTGCAGACCTTTTCACAAAAGCAATGGTGGTGAGTTTACAATAACCAAAATTATTAATAAACAATTTACTTCATAAAAATAGAACTGTGGTGAGTTTACACTTACTTTTTTCTGTGGCGAGTTTACTTTGTGGTCAATGTACAATAACCCGTTGCCGTTATTTATGGAAGATGAAGGCGCTTTTCTTTTAGATTTTATTGTCGTGCCAGTTCGGAAATACCGCTGCGGGAAGATAACATATCCGCGCCTGATACCCCTCCACGTACTCTAGGTACGTGACTAGGGAACGTGTTGATTGCCATATCAACTTTAACTTTTGAGAGAAGTAGTGCGTGAGTCGATCTGATAAATCTACGAGGACTCGTTAAGTAGTGCAAAATCGACCGAAGTCACAGAACATATCATCATCATCTTCATCAGCCCATTTAAGTCCCCACTGCTGGGGCACGGGCCTCCCTCAATCACATGAGGGGTAATTGCCATACTCACCTCGCTTGGCAGACGGGTTGGCGAGGGTTTTGATATAAATGCAGAGTTTTCCTTCTTTGGGTGCTGATGATCATGCCAGCAGCTTTACCTTAGTCGCCTTTTACGACACATCGGTAAGAGTGAGGGTGGCCTATTCTACTCTGCCGGGGACCACACGGCAACAGAACAATATAGCCGAAGTGGCGATCTCTTGTTTCGGAGGCCATGACTGATGAACCAGCAGAGTAAGTAAACTAAGAACCTAAAGCCACTAATACTGTGTGAATGTGAGCCTTATGTAATGAAAGGGCAAACGGCCATTAGGCACAGGTTGATTAGTGTCATTACACGTATTGACCGACATCATCTGTTTTTATGATAAGATGGATGATCTGATGGTTTTTACGCATTAGAATAGTCACTGCAATTATGTTTCTTTATCCAATGGAATAATCTAGGACCAGGTCTTCGGTAGATCAGTGGGTCAGAGCATTCGCTTATTTAGTTTTAGATGCAATGTCCAACATCATCTTCAAGCTGATGCTTTGGCACCTAGGGTCTGCGTTCTTGCTACACCCCCTCTACTACGAACCATTGCGGTAAGGTTATACAGGCATGTCATCCCTTACGAGGTTTAGCTAATGATCAGTAAGCGACAGACATACACAAGAAATATGAGAACACGGTTCCACAATCACTAGCTCATTCTAAATTCTGTGGTTTATAACGAACAGAACTACTAACACAAAATATCCAAGAAACCGATCAAAAGTTAATCTTAAACCATCTTACAAAATCTCCTCGGTCTGTCAACACTACATTTTCCCGAATGAAATATGAAAATACTATTAAAACTGGAATCCGTACACTATTCAGTCGGAAATTAGTCGCCGGGCGACGCGCGGTGGTGTGTAGATTGCCCCCCCCTACCCCCCACTTTAATATCGCCCCATGTAGGCTGGTTCACAAGGGGATGATTCTCGAACACTCGAAATGAATTCGAATACGTTGTTAAAAATATGTTCTTAAACTGTCATCATCATAGAGAATGACATTCGAAATCTAAGAGTACACATCTCTGAAAAGTATTTCAAAGCCATTTATTTTCCACGGAATGTATGTGTTCCTATTTCACTCGCCATTTCATTGCAATTACAACGGAAGCGATGTCAGGCATCACCTCCGTTGGGATTGCAATACTGGCCCGCGAGATGCTTTCTCACGCTTCATTTGAAGGAATCCATATTGTACTACTAAAGAAAACACAAGTTACGCAGTAATTTCTGATTATTGCTATAAGTTTCTGAATTCCTCCTTTAATAATAAATTAATTCGAGAATCAACTGCCATAATGACTTAACCTTTTGTTATTCCTTACCTCATTAAAATATATGATTTTGAATGTACAATTTAATTTAGTTATATGAGTTTGAATACTGAATTCGGATTCCGTCGAGCGCAGTCCTGAATCGACCTCCTTCCTCTACGTACGCCAAGTCGGATCCAAGTTTCGTGCACAAGTGCATTTTGATAGCTGAATAAATAATCGCCAGTTAGTAACAAGATACTGGTTTTCACTACCCGGTTGTATGGCATCGAAATACTGGCGTGGCCTACTGTGGATAGTGGCACTTGGATCGTGGGGATATATCCGGGAATACTAACTGCTTAAAGTTTCCCAACATTGCACCTGTCAGGTTTTTGTCCGGACTATAATATATGCTACTTCATAGGGTGTCTATGAAGTACGACAGTATGTGGGAGCAGATTGATAATTTTAGTCATGATGAACTAAAAACAATTGGAAACATTGGCTCCCAGGCCAATGTTTTCAATTTATTTGAAATTTAAAATCCCTACCTACTTGTCTTATAAAAAGGTCATGGAAATAACTGTTTCGGGGAAGATTCCGTTATCTATCATTCCAGATGAAAGACATATTGTGAAAGAGATGTGACAATGCCATGTATGTTTTCGGTTTTGTATGGGACACATCTATCTACTACCCTATATTTGTATGTTTTGCATCGAGAACGTATCGTAACTATGAATCGTTGATTCGTTGACACGCAGACAAGTTGACTCTTGTTGATTCTTAGTCTAAATCTAGAATCAGCCGTCTCGTAATAATTTGTCTCCCGTTTCCGCATCTTTTCGTTACACTACGAAAACTATATCTAGAACTTTGGGTGAGCCCTCACTTCGTTTCGAGACTATTTTGCAGTCACTATGAACCGTCATAACATTTTTTTTCTTTTTGAAATATGGTGTCGAGGTCCAAACATATCCTATTTTACACACTAACTTTGAAACTGTTCAGTTTTTGTAAATTTACCCCCTTAGGGAACGGAGTTTTTCTAAATCGACCCCCCTAGGGGTGGGGGGGGGGGGTCAATTTAGAAAAACTGCAGTGACGCGTCAGTCAGTCAGCTTTCGCTTAAATAGATTTAGATTATTATAATAAAAAAAAAATGCATTATGAAATTATAATTCTATGAAAGTATAATTACTTTCATAGAATTATTTTAAATCTCTGATTAATTAGATATTAAAGTCATTTGAAATTTGAAGTTTTCTTTTAATGTTTATATGGAATATCTTCGAGACAAATCTTGTAAAGACATGATCTTTATCTTCGCCTAAATCTTCTAAAAACAAAATGTTTTAACATTTTAATTCCTCATGTACCCGTACCCATTTAAATGGTGTATTAACTTGTAACAGCTCTTGTTAATGACTAAATATGGCTTTGTTCACGAATTTATTAAGAGATACCCCTAAAGTCACTAGTATGGATTACAAAGCCCTCGGTAAATCAAATCAATAGTCTTCAAATGGCTTCTGTCTGAAAAGCTTCTTCGCCTTAAGAATTCAATTCTTATAATGTTATTGATGCCCAATAGAGTTTACGCTATGATGAGTTTAAGATGATATTGCATATCTGAATTGAAACGGAAGAATAGCTTTATGGACTTAAAATTTTACGGCATTGGAAAATTTATCTTTATTTTTTAACCCGCAGTGAATACCGGAAAGATTCCATTATCTTGCCTAACCATTGTCCATGCTAAAACTGCATGAACATCCAGCCACATCATTGGACCAGTGGTAGTGAACGCTGCCTCTGGTGCAAGGGTTACGGGTTCGATTCCCGCACAGTACAAACATTTGTGTGCTTCATACATGTCTGTTTGTATTGGTCGAGGTGTTTTCTATGTATTATAAGTATGTATTTATAAAAGAAAAGTATTAGATGTATATATTTGTAATTCCGCTGTTGGTTCTGATATCCGTAACTTAAGCTACCTATCTCGAAGTCATCAATGTATGTGAAGTTGTGACATATTTATTTATTTATTATTTATCTGGCCGCTAACTCACATGGTTGGTGGTAAGCGATTCGGTCGAAGATGGATTACATTACATACCACCTTGTAGCAGAATGACCGCCACGATGGTTTCCTCTAGAGACTCCATAAGTGTAGGCCTATAGTGTATTGGTACTGACCCTGCCTCATACGCCAAAGGTCATGGGTTCGATCCCCACACTGGAGAAAGATTTGTGTCTGGGTGTGATACTATGTTGTTTGATATCCGTAACACAAGTGCTTATGCTACTTAGCAGGAGAACAGGTTAATGTACTAAGTGTGACTTTTTTATGTTGCAACAACAAGCATTTGACCTCAATCACACCTAATGTTGAGCGAACTAGTAAGTCTGAGGTGGACCATGCTTAGTCGAGAGAAAACTATTCAGCCTAGCCTTAAAGAGGCAATAATGTTCAGGGAATATTTCGGCAGATCATGTCCGCTCCATGGCTGTTCGTATTAAAAACTATTTCTGATAGTTGATGATGACGTAGATAAAGCTTATAAATTTATCCATAAACACTAGAACTAAATGGCAATTGTGTTTTTCACTTGAAGATTCGCCATTCCGTATAATAAAACCCACTACTTCCCCACGCTCTAACTAGAAAAGACAAAAAAGTTATAGCTCCAAGTTTTACTCTTAAACTTGGAGGAGTTTAATGCGCAAACATCTTTGTCGATTTTGTTAGGATTGGGTTTGAGAGTTGCATTTCACATTGGCGCATTTGAAACAGAAGTGAAAACTCATGTTAGATCTTTTATATCTTGATGTTGTTTCTAATGTTTTTTTTTGTAATAGGTGGTACACGAACAGATGGATCACCTGAATTGGTAAGCGATGGCTGCCGCCCATGGGACACCCAAGGAAAACTATTATGAGTAATATTTGATGGCGATTATCATATGTCCCGTTGTCCTGTTTCTAAATGGGGACTACGGGGTACGCTTTTAACCGGGTTATAGGAATGGTCTAGTCGTGTAATTTGACATGCTTAAAACGATTGCTGGCTGATTTGCAACCCTTTAGGAGAACCAGGCCAAGTGGATCATGGTGATGTACAACAGTGGTACAAAAACATATATAGATTTGTTACCGCGCTTTACTGGATGCTCAATTGTTGAGTATTCCGAGCGAAAGGTAAGATGAGCGTGAAGTGCTTCCATTTTACAAGAACAGTTGACTTAGAATAGAATTTAATACAGTCATGATATCCGAGCACAAAAGTAGTTCAACCCCAGACGTCACCCATTCATCCAGACTGGCGTATTATTGTAAAACTGGTACATTCGTACTATCTCGTCCCACGCGAAACACCCACGCGGCGGATTGTTGCCGCCAATCCGCTGCAATGGTAACATTTCTCATTTTAAAATAGACGGAAAATGGGCTTAAATATTTTTCCCTTCATATGTTTTATGTGGGTCATTAATGACTACCTCGGTGGCGCAGTGGCTAGTGGGTTGCACTATAAAGCGACGGCTGCGCAATAGGTCCCGGGTTCGATCCCGAGGTCGGGCCATAAATTTGTACCTAAGTTTTCGGTAAGAAATTCTTAGTGGCAATCCGGAGTCTGGAAGTTGGCGGTCTTATACCCTCGTGCCTCGGAAAGCACGTTAAGCCGTTGGTCCTGCGCCCAATCCCTCTCCGGTCGTGTCACGCTGGTGTCCCATTGGAATATGAGGGTAAGGGAATAGGGAGTGCACTTGTGTTTGCGCACACACTTGAGCATTATAATATATACTGCGTACTTGGCTGATCATTGAGATTGGCCGCCGTAGCCGTAATCGGTTGGAGGGTATTATTATTATTACGTTAAGCTGTTGGTCCTGGGCCCAGGACCTTAACAGCTTAACGTGATTTTTGAGGCACGGGGGTACAGAACAGCCAACGTCCAGACTCCGGGCTGACACTAAGAATTTCTTACCGAAATCTTCGGTACAAATTTTTGGTCCGACCCGGGGATCGAACCCGGGACCCCTTGCGCAGCCGTTGCTTTAAAGTTCGACCCACTAACCACTGCGCCACCGAGGCAGTCAATAACGTATATTTCTTGTAGAAGACAAGTTATGATATTGTGATTTGTTAACAAACTCAAACTGTTACTTATTGCGTCAAGATCATAAATATTGGACAGAAGGTGCAAACGTATTCCGAATCGGTTGGACAAGTATCGTCTGGTTCTCATGGGAACTCGGCCATTTCCAAGGAATTTGTTCAATATTAATGTTGAGACACTTTGCATGCGAGGGAATAGTGTTTGGGTTGTAAATCGACATGGGTTTGTCCCAAAATGTAGGGTGTGGATCAAGTAAATCATCAATCGTTTCTGGGACATTAGTTTCACTTTATACCAATAGATGGCGCTAGTTGTCTATTACATCGCGCAAGCGTTTCATGTTTTTTAATTACCTTTAAGCATTGCCGCAGTCTTTCTAAATAGTATAGATATTAAATCCAATAAGAGGTTTTAAAGATCACGTCACCTTTATGATCTTGACGCGATAACTAACCTTTTGAGTTCATTAACAAAGCCCATAATTACGTGTGTTCTATAAGAAATATACCACATAATATTATCTATATATCTATCTTTATATTGGGAGAGTACTCAGAACTCCTATTCCACTTTACTTAATTTATAAATTTTCTATGGCTGATGACAGGATTTACCACACTTTAAGGAGTATTAGTGCTACACGCACAGTAGTGAATCTTATTTCATAGACAAAAGTGTCAGTTAATTGTATGGCTGTTGTTTCACTACTATGTATGTCTTTTATCTTTGAAGGAAAAAAAACACACAAGTATTCCATTCTCAGGAAAAGATAATATCTTTATTACAGTATCATGTTATCATCAAACACAATTGTAATACAGCGTTGCTTTCAAGAAAATTCCGTCGCCAAACATTCCGGGTCGTTCGGGACTTTGAGATTAATATTTAAAAAAAAAAGTATACACATTCTCACAAGTTGGAGTTTCCGAGAAAGGCTCAGGAGCGAGGCGAAGGTGATTTATATAGGGATCTATGTGGTGCCGGCTTCTAAGTAATACAAGAGTACGCCCGAACTCGCCGGCTGAATATATTATCGGTATAGCTGATTTGTGCTGCTCGGGTTTTATTGAATACGACATTGTATATCATTATTGCTAAAGACTATTGTGTGTAGTTGTGATATTTCGGTACTTTTCTTATCATCATCATCAGCGTATCGCAGTGCACTGCTGGACGTAGGCCTCTCCAATTGTTCGCCACCGTGATCTATCCATGGCTTCTCGCATCCAGATCTCGCCAGCCATCCTTGCATACTTCTCTTGTACCTAGTAGTACAATATATTGGGAATCTTCTCAGCGATAATTAATCAAATCGAATTACTGTACTCTTAGTCCTTAACATTATTCTGACACTCGAGCGCAAGATCAACATTCAACCTCTTAAATTGCTTTCCGAGTCACGGAGGCACAAAACCGCAATCATCCTCACTCCGGGCTGTCACACTGAAAAACATAAATTAATGTTACAATTACAAATATGGGTTCAGCTCATGTGGCTCAGCCTTAAAGTGCAACCCACTAGCCACTGCCGTGATCCCAAAAGAGATTTAGAACTAACCACAGAACCACACATAAATAAATTAACACAACCAGATTCTGAACAAACACAAGTGTCCATTAGACAAATGTGTGTGCGGTTTGTGACAGATTCAAACCCACATACCTTGGAGCGAAGGCTGGCTGGGTCTACACCACTACCCTACCAAAAGCCCCATCGAGTCAGTCTTAATAAGATCTGAATAAGATATTCTTTCAATAGCGTCTGTTAATCAAACCGTTAAACCATTTGCTTCAAAAAATAAAAACGTACACCGCGTAGTGAAAATAACAGCGGGAGTAATTAGTGTAGTTATTAATCTGCCTAATCCAGGGCTAGACGTCGCCCAGTCTAGCTTTAGTTCGGCCGTAGACAAATGTTTGCTCATTTGTTGCGGCGCTCTCCCACGTACAATGCCAGTACAATACGGTGAGGATTGTATGGCTCTGCGAGCTCGATGTTTAGTTCTAATGGTGGTCGATAGATGGCGTTGGGGGTAGCGCGTTGTTAAGGTAAATGTAGGTATTGTTTTTGCAATCTAGTAAATGCTTGAAAACTACATAAACATTTCTGCCGTTTAGCACATACGGAATGCGTTAATGTGTGGGCATGAAGGGAATTTTTAAATAGCAAAACGTGACATTTGCCTTGCTTCAATATGATGGATATGTATTGGGCTGACGGTTTTAAACGGAAACTTCATGTTTGATTTCATAATCTAATAGCAAACGACTCGCTTATGTTGTACGGATAGCCACACGTTCAGTTATCACAATATAGCAAATTTTTCATACCATTCTCATTCTAGCAGTGTTTGACATGGCCGTTTGTAAAGTTTCGTTTTGATGGTAATTGCTACCTTTACGTAGGTATTCCTTAAAAAAGAGTCTTGACAAAGAGACAAACATCAGTGATCTTAAATGAGTTCCGTCTGTCACCGACGACATTAAAAAATGTTCTGTTTTTCATTGGGATTTCTGAGCTGCAAAAGTACTAAGTCTTTTCACACATAGAGATGGGTTTATGCCTTGGTATTTTGAGCACATTAAATAAATACCCGACATCGTCACGTATTATGTCATAGGAACTAAATGTTTTGTTTATCATTGATTTTCTTTTCATAATAATGCACAAACACACATATACAGCTCCGATGAAAAGGTATCCGAGAACTTATCTCCTTCCATTAATCATTATATTACTACGGATATAACTGTGCTCAATTGATAAAATCGGCGTATTGCTCGCTAGCACAAATTGAGGTTTTATTGATAAGGTAATGTACGCACTCAATCGATATATCTGTTTCAAGTGCGCTGCTGTGTGGTGCCGTATACTATACCCGTTGTTTTACCCCCGATACAACAAAATAGGTAAGCGGAAATCTTTAGTTGTGGCCAAAGTGTAAGTCGCATAGTACCTTGGACTCAAAAAATTCTCGTAACCAAAGATAGACGCTGTTGGAAGAATGTAGTTTAGGAAATATATCTTTCAAAGCTGGACCTTTAACCATGAGGTTGACGATGCGTGAAATGCCTAAAGATCAGATCATCAGCTCCTTTCTAATAGTTGAAGTTCGATCAGTTCAATGGAGTCTTAGGGCCGGTTTCTGAATTGAGAATTTTAAGTTAAGCACGATTTGAGAACAAAGTTTGACAGTTGAAGTATGACTCAACTGTCAAAGTTCGGGCTTAACTTCTTAATTCTCAATTCAGAAACCGGCCCTTATCTATTCAAAATTATCCTGTGATGGTGACATTATAATAGCATAGCACCCCTGACTTGATGCCGGTGTGTCACCAACTTACAGCAATGTATATTTCACAATTTTGATTATTAATTATTGCACGAATCACCACGCGCATCCACTCCTGTCCAAAAGATTCAATGTACATTTGTTCACCACAATTGTCGACAAGCTGTCCTTTATTCGATCACAGCATCTTCATCGTCTACTACTGTTATTGTATTCTAAAACTGAGTGAGCCCAATCTGTCTATCTTGAAGCATTTCTTACCGAAATATGCTACGTCAGAAATCTCTAACAAATGCAAAATCTTCTAGTCCGTTCCGACTGAATTTGGAGATAGTATTACCTCCACGTTTGTACAAAGCAATCAAGCAAGCGGTTTGGCTTTGTTTCGGTAGAATTCATCTTCACTATGCGTTATCTTATTTCATCGCGCTAGCAAAGCGTACATCGAAATAAAAATCTCGAGCCGACTGCCTAGCCTAGTGAGGTCGAATCGGGATACCAAACATTATGGGAAATAAACTAGAAGAAGTCAGAAGGAGCGGGGTTTTTTACAACATTCGAAATGAAATATAATATGAAACGCAGTTGTTTTGATGATCGCATTACGCAAGTGGCCGAGGCGCGTTAATTTATTGCGCGGGCGACCGGATCCATATTGTCTAGCCGACTTGTGTGTCAGTATGTCATTTGTAGGGTTGCCGTCTTTATAATCGACTTCACCATAGTACATTCAGATGGTTTGGTTCTCCTGTCTATGTATAAGGAAGCAGTCGCTAACGGCAGTCGCTTCATTGTAATTACCAGACTTACCAAATCCTGGATTGTGACGTGACGTGGCGGCTTGGATCCCGAGAATAACATTCTGAGATGATGATGATTTTACCGTAAGAAAGGATTGCGGCATCATTAGCTGATCCACTTGTGCTAAAGGATTCCCAAACGGAGGCTATATCTGAAAAAAAGTACATACCCATAAGTACATACTCAATCAGGAATTTAAAAAAAAATGGCCAAAAATATATATGTACCCTTATTGTACTGTCTGTTCTTGTTGTACAATACTTGTATTTTGTTTTTGTGCAATAAATAATATCTATCTAAGTATCTATAAATTGAAACTGCTTTTGACTTTAGGGGTTTCTAAATTTCTAATTTATTTTTTATTTTTCGCTTTATCAAGATTCACTCTAATTTATATTTTACTTAAGTACAAATCAGTTCCCGCTTTCAATAGCTTTCCCGCTTTCTGCAACATTTTGTGGCGGCGGCCATCTTGGATCAATGTCCATCTAACTGGCTAAGAACACTTCCGATCAATTCACCTTGCAAATAAAAAAAAACCGGCCAAGTGCGAGCCGGACTCGCCCATGAAGGGTTCCGTAGCAGCAAGTGAGATGTATGGAAGGTAGATTGCGGTTTACGGTTTATAACGTATTAAAAAAACTACTCACTATATCTAGTTCAAACCAATTTTCGTTGTTAGTTTTCATGATTATGTACGTCATATATAATTTTTAGTTTTATTTTAGAATTAATTCATTATAGAATTTAGGGGGGGGGGGGGGGAGGACGACGACGACGACACACAATTTATTTAAAAAAAAAAATGATGTTAAAAACCTCAACATCATTTTTAAAGACCTATCCTTAGATACCCCACACGTATAGGTTTGATAAAAAAAAGTTTCAGTTTCAAGTATGGACACCCCCCCCCCCCCCCCCCCCCAATTTTTTAATTTTTTCCAATTGTTGTGTAAAAATCGTAATGCGGTTAACAAAATACATACAGACGGACAGACATGACGAATCTATAAGGGTTCCGTTTTTTGCCATTTGGCTACGGAACCCTAAAACACGAAATCAAAATCGGTTTGGTCACACAGACACGTCAAACCTATAACACCCTGTCGATTTTTCATCAGGGGTAAAAACCCGTTTATTAAAAAAAATTAACAACCGCACGCAAGTTCAAAAAAAGTTTAATACAAGTTCAGTTTATGACACATGCCATTTCATTAACTGAAACATCTAAAATGTCTTAAACCAGTGAATGTGGATGGCGACTGAAGCGCGCGTTCCGTGTCGCCCCGCGGCTCGCTCTGGTCAAGGTAATTTAATTACTTGCTTTGCTTCCGCGCGCGAGCGATTCCACAAAAAAAATAATTATGTCGATGTAAAATTACGTTCCCACATGACAATGGAGAATCAATATGATCTGCTGTTGGTGAACCTAAATAAATGAATAAACATGATTCCAACCAAAATTCCCCTTGATACTTTTTTATCCCCAAACATTTCCCAAGGATTTCCTTTGCCCAAAATTTCCCCAACAACATTATTTTTCCCCAAATTCACTAAAACAAACCCCAATCTACCAACCATGCCATCTCTCTGTAATTTATCCAATGATTGCTACCACAAAAAATTTAAAGATAGAGTGAATAGGGTACTTCTGGTTATATTCGCGCAATCCTAAGCTTCTTCTCAACTCTACGGCTCAGTCCGAAACCTAGCGAATCAATATCAATAAAAAATACCTCTGTTGATCTGGGGGGAAGGGATCACCAAGCGCTGTTCGAAAATGTTGCGAAGGTGTACAATCACAGAAACTCGTTCAAACTGAAAATACGGATGAAGTAACTGTTATAAACATGTGGAACGTAAGAGTTCGAAAGAAAACTTTAAAACTGGAATTAACCGACTAGATACAACGACTACCTAGATAGGTATTTGCCTCAGAAGTAGGTAATTCTGAGGCAAATGTAACCAATAAAATGTCAAACATCTGTTTTGTTGTTTTAGAAAGAAAGACAATACATTTATTGGCCACAAACAATATACAATAATACAGAATGACATACATATGAATAGATGCAGAGCGTAGGTAGTTGCTATAGGTACTCGTACAACAGCGGAAACATTTAATGGGGGATATACATTTTGTAAGGAATAAGTGAAGGGTGTGGCCAATCAGGTCCTAACCCCAGCATTTGCTGCTACGGCATTATCTGCAATGCCGCAGCAGCGCTGGTATTCTGGTGGAACCTGGTTGCGAGTGAGTTAGGTAGAAACTAAAAGAGGGAATACAAAATATAATGCAGATGGGGATAGATATATACACGTATGTTACATATTAAAATAAGTGTACAATGTGGCAGATATATATTAAAAGTTTAACTCTGGAAGACAAGTTTTTTAAATAACCCTACTTAGAATTCGATATTTCTTCATCTGCTCAACGTTTTCACTTCAAGTCTCCAAGAGCCTAAGTATCTTTCGTTAGAATTATTATTTATATGAAATTCTAATCCACAATACCTGGATGGATGTTATTCCACCACAGTGCGTTTCTCACGCCACTTCCTACCACGCGTAGTAAAACTGTGGAATCAGCTACCAACGATGGTGCCTTTGAACAGATATGACTTGGTGATCTTCAAGAAAAGCGCTTATTCCTCCCTTAAGAGCCGGCAACGCATCAATGATGCCTCGTGTGTTGCAGATGCCCATGGGCGGCGGTAATCACATACCATCAGGTGACCTGTCTGCTCGTTTGTCCACCATAATGTAAAAACAAAACTTTTTAAGAAGTTAGATTTTATTAGAGTAATAATAAGGAATGATTTTACACAAATACCTATACCTAACCTAGTTAGTCGGTTTCCGGTGACTCCTTATTCGTAATCCAATACGAACACAAAGCCCGGGGTGATCTTGCCAAACAAAAGAGAATACCGTCTCGTTAGCCAGTTGATTGGGTTCGATGACCTTAACGTTGACAAATTAAATCGGACTACTGTTTGACAAATTGCTCGGCTCCCATTCTGTTAGTATCTGAGGGCCTACAATCAAACCGTCTGTTAAATAACGAGAATATCATCATCATCATCATTTCAGCCAATAGATAGACGCCCACTGCTGGACATAGGCCTCTCCCAAGGTTTTCCACACAGATCGGTCCTGCGCCGCCCACATCCAATGGATTCCTGCCACACAGTCACCAGATCGTCGGCCGTGCCTGCCACTGCTCCGACTTCCTGTACGTAGCCTCCACTTGAGGACCTTTCCGCCCTAACGGCCGTCTGTTCTCCTCGCTATGTGCCATGCCCATTGCCACTTGAGGCATGCAATCGTTTGGGCTATGTCTGTGACCTTAGTGCTCCTGCGGATTTTATCGTTTCTGATACGATCAAGCAAGGAGCAAGGATACCTGCATCCGGACTAAAGACGCGCATAGCTCGTGCGAAAGGAACTGGGATGAAGATTCAATCGTGAATACCGTTTCATTGTAGGCCGTATGTAATTGACTGGCCCGTTGCTGCATATGGTTCTGCCTGACCTTGGTGACCAAAGGTCTTGTATATTTACTATGACACTTGACATAGGTAGTGATACGTCTTTCTTGATCGCCAGCGCGTCTAACACAAGTGCTTAAGCTACTTTGTTAGTATGGTATCAGGTCAATGGAAGGTATGTTGTATGAATTTTATACTATTTATTTAAGTAGTAGTATCTTCTAATAGAAGAAGGCTAAGATTAATGTAAATGAAAAACGTAATCCAGATGAATTAAAAGATAAACGTTTGAATGATAAGAAGGCACGAGAGTAAATTACAATCGAAAGTCCAAAAAGATCGACTGATTTTATGTACATAAGCAGAGACAGCAAGCCCTGCTTTGTATTCAATTAGATATATATTGAAGGTAATGATGATAATGAAGATAAAATCCAAATATATCGAACAAGAACTCTACTGGCTGCTACAGGCCCTCGCAGCGTGTTTACTCTCATAGCTTTTGAGTGCCAACTAGACAATTGGTGTGCAACGTAAAGGAAGCAACCGAGATTGTTCGAAGTGCGCTTTTCACCGATTCCATTTGAACTGCGTGCAGGGGACAGCAGTGTTGCTCATTTAGTACATTTGGTGTAAGATTTAGTACTATTCACACCAGTTTACCTAACATTTAGTACCTAGCACTATTTTGATACAATCGGCCGCTTAAGAAGACAGAGTTTTTAACGTTACATTTTTTATCAAATATACTTATCAAGTCACCCAAAAGGGCAATGGAAAGGTCTATGCTCAGAATCTTCTTGCGTGATAATAGCAGAAATGCGATTCTCAAAAAAAAAAAAAGTTTCAAATCATATCTCAAAATTTGCAATCCTTAAGTTACAATGGGCAGGGCACTTTGTGAGGATAAACGGCCGCTGGGTCGGAAAAGTCCTTTATTGGAGACCGCGTACCGAGTGACCAAGCTGCTTGTGGCAGGCTTCCCACAAGGTGGACCGACGAACTTGTGAAGTTCGCGGGAATTCTTTAGGTGCAGGCGGCACAGTACCTATATACCTATGTGGAGAACATTACGATAGGCGTAATTCCAGCAATGGGTGTCTATTGACTGAAAAACTCGAAGAAATACAACGCAACCGCCCACTTCACGCTGGTTTTCTGTAAGGATTTTGTGATATTGAGTTGGCAACACCTTCGATCAGTCGGCACCCGGCCCTCGCGCAGATTGACGCTGTTTGTCCACAGGCCAACGCCAATGACGCTAAGGATGGACGGGACAAGTTGACGACAGATTTATAAAATCAAACAGTTTGGGACACGTTGCAACCGTAAAGTTTTTTTGATGTATAAAAATGTTTTTTTTTTAATAGTGGCACAGTATATTGGCTCTCCTCATCCTGATGGTAAGCAAGAGAAGAGCCCAAGTTGCAATTACAACGGAAGCGATGTTTAGGCATCACCTCCGTTGGAACCGCCATACTGGCCCGCCAGATGCTTCATCACGCTTCGTTTGAAGGAATCCATATTGTACACAAATTTGTACAATATGGATTCCTTCAATCCGATTGTTATGAATTGTTACATCCTGCATTTTTAATTTAAATATCATTTTTTATCTATACAGTTACCTACTCCTGCCTATGAGCGATTTGGATATTGTCATTTTAAACTATACTCTATGGGAGTTGACTGCGCGAACTCTAGGCAGATGACTGGCAGTAAGTGATAAAGGACTGAAAAGGAGGCTCTTATTATCGGATGCCAAGACTCACTATGGGTCGCTGCGCTAACCTAGTTAGTGTCTATATGGAATTCTATAAAAAAAACTGATACATCTCAGTTTTAAAATATTTAAACAAAGCTTTAACAAAGTTGCTTTGCTTCCAAGTATCTCATCAACGTCAAAGGTAATCTTAAAGAGGAAGTATCGTAGAAGTTGGTGCGTGCTCCCATGAATAATTCACAAAGTTCACCGCGCCTGGAGCTGTGTGCGTGTCTAATCAGGCTTTGGATACAGGGACACGTCAAATTTGTCAATACAAATATTAAGTTTGAAAAATATAGCTGATAAGAATCGAGTGAGCTTTGTATCCGTTACGTGATTGCATGACTTTTCGAATCCTTGTATCACGTCATCTCTTCTCAATTGATACTTCTAAAACAGCTATGGCAATTCTTGGTAAATATCGATAAAGATTGAAAAAACATTCGTGTTCATCTCTTATCAAGACATAAGGATATAGCTTTCCTCTTTAGCTTAATATTTTCGTGCGATTTTTATAGATATACAGTCAGTGGCAGTGGCGTGGCACAGTCGCTTTAGTCTGTGACGTCATAATGAGCTATTCCCTCTGTAACCGATACACTGCACCCTTGGTCAACATCGATAAGAAGTGTCTCGTACATCCCTACCCGGGCGGTCGACGTGCGCACTCCGACGTATCCGGCTTAAAGTGTATCTGTTTGTATTTGTTCATAAGGTACTATCTACGTGACGATACTTGTTGTGACGTCATTAGGAGTGTACGGCTAGCTATTCTACTTTAGTGTAATTTTGAGTGTGGTTATTTCCATGGCCACAGCGGTAACGGTCGACCCATCGACATGTATGAAGGGATTTTACTGTCTACTTTCAGGCTTCGATGGTAATTTTATTTATAGACCATAAGTAAGAACAGCTAGATCTATGTCCGTATCGTCGTAAAAACTAGAATAGCGTCATGCGCATGGTTTTTTGAGAGTACGTGGCGTGTTGAAGGTTTTTTTTTGAGCCAGAGAATTTACACCGATCATCTTGTCAGAAACTAGGCCTTGTACTAGACGATGATAGCCGGGGTGTATCCCAGCACACCCAGTCCCGAGTCTCAGTATTTATGTTACTTTATGCCCGAGACTAATTCGTTTGGATTTTTTTTTATAAATTGATCTGATATTGCGAATCAAACCCGGGACCTTCCGCGCTTGAACATCGTAACCCTTTAGCCACTGCGCCCATCAATTCCTACTTAAATCCTTATGTCCTCTGGTAACCATCGATATGAAGTCGCGTGTAATACCTACACCACTAAAGCGGATGACGTGCGGACCGGCGCATGCGCATCCAGTCCGCTCTGTCGCCTCAGTGGTACCGTTATGCGATTGGGCAGCCCGTGTGTTACCGCCACGCGTGACGCCATCTTAGATGTTACGTTTATGGTATTGTTATTGCGAGAGGATGTAAAGTTTTTAGTGCGAGGTTAGGGTTGCTCTGTTACTACTTTTATGATGGAAATGGGACATTTAATGATGTTGCGAAATTATTATATTTCGGTAGTTTTAGTTTTAGATGGGTTTGTCAAGTTTAATTAGGTAAGTGTGGGTGACCTCGTAAAACGCTTTATGACTACACTTAAGGCTTAATTCAGACGTTTTACTGTTTTGTGTGTTAAACGACATTTGACAATAACATTAGTATTAAAATAGTTTGCGAATATTCTCTCTTAAAAGATATACCTAGCAGTTAGCAACCAAAAACCCGCGAGCTATGTGCTCAAATTCATCTGCACATTTGACACCAGTTTCCTTTCTTCCAATTATAAAAATCGCATATACATTTATTTCTAGCACCACTTATATCGTGGCTACATTTATTAGCCGAAGTAGTTCAAAGTAAACAATTTGTCTCTCAGGAAATACATCCTCTATTGTTTGAGAAACAAGTGACTACTCCCAATCCCAATTGTGCTAAGTTATGTTGTGTGTACAAATAGATACTTACTGGTCATATTCGGCACACGTTACCGGTTTACTGCTAGCTTGGAATCATTGGCGGTGAGGATGACCTTGAAAAGTAAACTTGTTTTTGTTCAAAACAGGTATGTTCATTACACATTGGTTTTTGAAACGGTTATGAAATATTACAGTTCATAAAAATAACTATTTCCCCCTTATTACAAATTGCGAACTAAGGATAGTCCCGGAACAAAATTCGTGCCAGCCCCTTTAACATTGCGTGTTGGAACAAGATGACATGCGCTTATATTATAACTTTAGATCGCGATTTAGAATAAGATGGTTTTAGTTTTGTATGTAGGTAGGTACATGAAATATCAAAGAATAAATATTATCTATGTATGTGATTTATTAATATTTCAGTACCTGCGGAACTTATGCCTCTTAAATATTTTATCGATTAAGTTCAACCTTACGTAAACATAATTACTTTCTTACTGCATATAAAATATAAATTTTTGAAAATGTTTTATTTTTTCACTTTATTAATGTTATTGATATTACGTTTCTCAAATCTCCGTTTTCAAAAATGCGTCAGTAAGAGAGAGTATCCGTTCTAAGGGCTTTGAAAGTCAATCAATAAAACACTAAGTTCGGAAGTAGAGAGCTTATAACAAGGTTCAAAAGGCTGAGTGGCCTTAGCGTAGAGGTAGGTTCGCAGGTCATTGCGGTCACTATGGCGCCACTCCTGTCGCGCAGGTCGAAGACCGCGCGTTCGCGCGCTTGAGGTAGGTCCCGTTACTTCTCCCGGCCTATATCCTCCTGGTACCTCACGGCCGGTCGAAACCTTTTGTTCGGAACAAACCACCGTTTCTTTTTCTTTATTGGTAAGTCAGGAAAGGAATATGAACGCGCAACAAGAAGCATATAATTTTGGCTAGAATGTCATTTTAATCTAATTTGTATTCCATATTTTTCTTTTTTTTTGCTTGTAGCAACACTACCGCTAACAGCTGATCGTGATTGCTCCGACTAAAAATGTGATTTGTAATTGTTAAACTAATTTATGGGTATAAATTAGTCCTAAACTCGTTACTAATACCATGAAAATAGTATTATACGGTGTTTGTAGAAATATCTAGTGCTTAACATTGTGTTTTTTGTGTTTGTGTTAAAAAGACTCAGAAATTAGTTAAGAAACAAAAATGTATTTTTAATAATGTGAAATGTATTAAACAAAGAAGGAAATTAGATGATGAATTAGATATGGTATGCGTTACTGATAAAAAAAAAAAACATGAAAATGACATTAAACAATTTCAATTGGAAATATTCAAACTTCAAACAGAGGAGTCATTAATAAACATGACTCAATCAAAGGTAACTCGACCAAAAATGAGTATGGAGAACTGATGCTTGCAATGCAGTAACCCTTCCAAGGAAGATAGTATCATGTCAAACAGTACTCCATCCAAGCACCAGTCCCCCACTAGCCATAGTACCTATAATAGTCCACCAATGACACATTGTAATCTCAATAGTTCCGCAGTGAAAAATATAGACCAATATAACTACTGTAAACAATAAAATTGTTATGTATAGTGACGAGTTGGGAAAAGATATGGGACAACTTTTGACTACCCCGGTACAATTTGTAATTTGTACTTGTAAGTTTTGTATATTCTTGTAATATTTTATTTATTTCATCTTAACTTGCACATAAATAAGGCTATTTTTAACATAGGCTTGCTGTTCCATATTTCAGACTTCATAAGGTTGGCAGTTCATTTGTCGGAATGAGTATTAAAATGTTTAACAAGTTACCACAAAAGCTTGTTGACTTACCAATGCCTAAATTTAAAAACACAAATTATTTAATGGCTAAAGCCTATTATACAGTTGATGATTATTTAAATGACAAGAATTTGTGGAAATGATAAACTGTTCGCCTACACTTTAGACATTGTAATGGATATATTTATTGCTGGACATGAAATCGACTTATTTATGCGAGTAATATAGTAATAATAAGATTGTATTAAAATTTTGGCGATTAAAAAGAGTAACTGGCGAGTTTCTTGCCGGATCTTCTCGTCAGAATCAATCGTTCCGATTCCGGTGGTAGAATCACATTAAATATGTTTATTCATTTCTTAGTATATTTTATGTATCGACATATATGTGTAATTACATGTATATTATACTTACAAAAAAATAGTTATAATTTCTAATGTATGACGATTTGAAATTGCTGTATGTATACAAGCCTATGCAAATAAAGAAATTTTGAATTGAATTGAATTTCCTGTAAATACAGTAATACATCAGGTAATACACAGTTACGAACCCATAATAAGTACAACTATTTGTGTGACGAGTATAATAAAAAACAAAATCTACTCAGAGCTGAGTGTCTGTATTTTTGAGGTAGGTCCCGTTAGTTCTCCAAGCCCATATTATCCTGGTACCGAAACGCTTGCAGCCTTTTGTTATAAAGACGCCCATGGATTTTCTTTTAAAATGAATGCTTAAAGCCCTTTTAATTCTTATTAGGGCTGTCAAAAAAATGGAATTGAATTATTTACTGTAATTGGATTTGAATGAATAGTTTTTTATGAGAGACGTTATTTCCTATTAGACAGAGGTGGTCACTATTGCAAAAAGTTAATTGTTGCTATATTTGTTATGTTCTTAAAATCAGTAGCCGCTAAACGACTTATTTCTAAACGCCCATAGGACTTCAATTCCTTCATTCTGTCTCACTTGAATACTAATAACACAATCATATCCGGCTCTTCTACCCACACTTCGTAGCCGGACGTTACAGAAAGTCCAACCATTCCTCTAAACCGTCTTTCTTAATGCCGTTGAAAGTCTTAGCCAACCCTATTTCCGATATCCGTCTTCTGAGAATTAGATTTCGAATAGTCTCCTGGATTATAATTGTTGTATCTACAAAAGGTGTGTTACAAAATTGAGGCAAAGTGAACTAATATAACAGCTGACAAAAACGATTCATCGAACCCTGGTGCATGCCAGCTAGAAGCTTAGAGTGATCGTAATAAATTATATCCATATAATATTTAAAATTAAAAAATGTTTGTTTACATGTTTGGTTTAGTCCTGGTACTAAACAGGAATGTGCTGGAGATAGTAATACAAATGAACCATACAGACCTACAAACAACCTGAAGCCTGGGTTGGGTTGGGTAGGGGCCTGAGTTCGAATCCGAGCATGCATCTCTGGATTGACCAAATATTTGTGCATATTCCTACCATTAGCTCGGCGGTGAGAGAAAACATCGTAAGGAAACCTGCACGTTTCGGATGGTTTCTGAAACGTGTTACCATGATTCAGTTCGTCTGGTTCCCTTGTTAAAGGGTTGCGAAGGTCTCACGGCAGTCGCTTCAATGTAATTACCAGATTCCTTAATCATGAATTATGGTTTAAGCGTACCCTGGGCTCCAAAGCGACAGATTTGGATGCAACCGGGAACTAAGCTATTATTTTTAATACTTATCTGATTGAAAATGTGTTTAAAATTCGCAATCTGATCTTGCGCATCGAAACATTGCAAACCAAACACAAGCTCCCTTATCTTTGAAATATCGCCGCTGACAACACAACTCGGTAACTGCCGTGGAAAATTGTTACGCGGTGTCCTTAGTGAGCGTCGTGCGCGACGCGACGCGGCAATAGCTGCTGACCTAGCACTTTCGGTGCTATATCTAGCACTGGGAAAAGAAAGAAAAAACATTTATTGACCATCACACACAACATATACTACACACAGAGTAACATGACAGAAAAGATGAGAACAGATAACTAGTTTACAGTATTACTCTGTTTTCGTGATGTAAAGGTAACAATTAACACCTAGCACCTTTTTTATCACCTTTTTTATCTTGGCATCATGGACTATGATGTCGGAACCAATATATAAATAAATAAATCGTTATAAATAGTTGTAAATAGAACATTAACTTGGTTACACATAACATTTTATTCTATTTCTGTATATTGATCTTGTTTTCAATCTTCTTGGCTAATATTGGCCAACAGGATCATTTTGGAAAACTCAAAACAATTTCAAATGACAACCTGCACCAATTCATGATAGTATAGATACTCTTATCTGGCATTGTAAGTGGTTGAATTTCCAAACAAGCTTAAATATCGGATTGGCAACACTGCAGCAGTCAAACCAATAATGGCATCCCTTGCTTTGCGACAGACATCGCGTGCTAAACAGGCTACGCACGCACACATAAATGCTCGCGTACAGTGAGTGATCTCGGCGTCAGACAGAGAAGACTATTCGGACGTAGCCCACGTGTGTCATCGCGTCGCGTTGCGTCGCCCTCGTCACTGACTTAGGACACCGCTTTAGCGGGTCGGCCATTAATTTTATTTAGTCACCGCTCGCGGGAAAGTATTTTGGGACTAATTTAACGACTGATTAACTGACGTGTGCGCATAGATGGCAGAGTGTGTTGCGTAATTTGATGTAAACAGTGATCTAGAACGTTAATAGTTAATGTAGAGTCGTGAATTTATTTGCGTCATATTGGTTTGTTTTGTCGGATTAAGAAAAACAGAGTATATAATAGTTTGACTGTATTTATCTCTTTCGTATACACGATTGCTATTTTTATTGCACTGACACATGTGGCGACAATGCAAGCGTACCTACCTGCATACACACTTAGACGAGTCGGCAATTTTTGCCTCTTGTTTACTATCTTGGTATGATGTTATGTCATACTTTGCATAAATAAGTATGCTTCATACTTATTTATGAAAAGTACATTATATAAACAGCGAATATATAACAGTGATAAGATAATACATATGCAAGTAAAACGATGGTATATAGATAGTCAGGGCTCAGAAACTTCGAACTCGCGAAACGTAAAATCAGCAGCTTGAGACATTTATATGGAAGCGGATTTATACGTTTAATAGATTTCTGATGATGTCAACAAATTCACATATTTTCATGAGTACATCGGCTTTTTTAACTATTTCCCAAGTAAATAAGTGGTATTTATTATTTCACACCGCCGCCAAAATCTTTTCGGCTATAACAAATAGGTAATTGTGAGTTTGGAATAACGTTTCAGTCGTTAACTAATAGATGATAACTGAATAAATTAGTTCTAAAACCGAGACTGCAAGCGAATACAGTACATATTTGGCGAATTTGAAATGTTGATCTATTTGGTCATTTTGCTTGATTCATATTTCGTGTACGTTATGCGGAAAATATGTAGGCCTTAGTAAAATGTAGAGCAATAGAGAAATTGTGTTGAGAATATATTAGATCTATAGATAGAAATCAAATTGTTTTACATAGAAACTAACTACTCAAACATCAATATTCATGTCACATTAATATCCTAATATCCCAGGAGTCCAATTCTCGTGACGTGATATTTTGTCATGTCATGTTTTGTATGGATATCATGCGACATCCGCCATGTTTTTTCATATCGAAAATCCCGAGATGTGATTGCTCCAGGATGTGAATAAGATAGTTTAACTCTAACGAAGTAATGAAGGCTTTTCAGAATTAATAATACATTCTCAGCTGCATACTTTAGCCTTAACTAAAGAGTAAATTAAACGTAAACCAGGAAAACTATTAATTACACTTGAATTAGACTGTAAGAAGGAGGCGCGAGAACGGCATGTGTTCATTGAGATTTATCCACTCTCGGCCTATGATTTATTCACCACATTTGCGTTAGTAACATCAGTGTTGATTACCGTGGAGTGATTGCGACTCCGTGGAGAAGTACCTGAATCTGAACCGGAGGTTCGAATACGAGCTCGCAGCTCTCGATTTTCAAAAGTATGTTCAAGGATGTTCATGGGTGGCGTTGATTACTTTCCATCTGGTGACTCGCTTGTTCGTTTGTCCGCCTCTAGCATAAAAACAAAAACTATTTTGACGACCTCAATGCGCAATTCGCGTTGGCTATGGTGTTGCGCCCAAATTCGATTCCTGATTCCCATCTCGATTCCCCGTCGGGTCAATTTAAGAAATGAACTTTTCTATATTGCCGGCTATCGTGCTCACACTACTGGGTATGCCCTAGTTTGAGCCTAGTTAGAGTGAATTGTCTGGCGCATTTATTAATTTTTATCATTAGCTCGGTGGTGAGCAAATCGCGAGGAAATCTTCATGTTTCGGAAACTGAGGATATCGTTACATCACAATTGTTGATACAATTTTTTTTAAAGAGTAACTATTATCCTCTCGCCTATCTTAGGGTCGCAAATGTCAGACGGCAGTGGCTTCATTGTAATGACTCCTGCCAAATCCTGGATCAGGGTCCGATTGACATACTGGCATGATGATGATCATAGTGTAGAATCTACACTATGATCATCTATGACTTATAAAAATCGAGCTGTTTATCTACACTGTAGATTACCAGCTCGATTTTAATAAGTCATTGGAACTTTATGCGGTCGTCCATGATCACTGTTCATAACAAAATATTCGATGAACAATTTTGGCAAACTAAAGCTTCCGTTTACAAGGTCTCGCGCTTGTCGAAACATTACATTTATTGCTACTGGAAATCTGGAAATTAATACGGCGGTACGTTATCAACCAGAAAATCGAAGGAACTGCCCTCACTGCCGCATTACTCACTTTGTCTTACTTGATATCAAGTGAAGCCACTTACGCCAAGTATCGAATAACATATCGTTATTATCTGTAAAATTAATAGGCTATCCCTCTTTTCGACGCGCGGATTGAGAGGGACGGTAATAATGTCAGTCATGAAATTAATTATAATGGAGAAGATAAACTTCATTTGTAATGAAATACTGAGGACAGTTATGTTACTTTAATGTACGATTATAGTTTTATTTGAAAGTAGCAAATTGAATATAATTTGGCCGTTTTAGCCTACATTAGCACAAAATTATTGAAGGCTATTATTAGCAATGTAAAAATAGGATGGCGTCCGGGGCAGAATTGTTTACTAAGTCGATGCTATTTTTATACCAAGCACGTTTGATTATCTACAATGAGTAGGGAAATACAAACTTGTTAGTTCTCATGAAGACTCCGGGTTCGATACGTGGTCTCGTCAATATAATATTTATCTACGAGTAGTAGTACACATAGTGAAAGAGAATTCTCTAGTTTGAGTCTAAATAGCTTGAACTGTCTGGCTCATTTTTTTACACCAAACTTTAGGTGTCAGTGGTCAGAGGGAGCCCAAAGCTCACACTTAAACGCTCCCTAATGTATATTAGCCGTGTGGTCCCGGCAGAGTAGAATAGGCCACCCTCACTCTTACCGAGGTGTCGTAAAAGGCGACTAAGGTAAAGCTGCTGGCATGATCATCAGCGCCCAGAGAAGGAAAACTCTGCATTTATATCAAAACCCTCGCCAACCCGTCTGCCAAGCGTGGTGAGTATGGCAATTACCCCTCATGTGATTGAGGGAGGCCCGCGCCCCAGCAGTGGGGACTTAAATGGGCTGATGATGATGATGTATATTAGGCGAGTGAACCCTCTGTATGTTACGATTACATTGCAAGAGTTGCGACTCGTAGATATGGTAATGAAGGAAGCAGTAGTTTTGTGAGTGTGTACCACCGTCCAACAGTTCACTAGAGTTAAAAGAGTGTGGAAATTGTTTTCAAATTAAACTAGCCGAGTACTTTATTTAGTTCATTAGAATCAGAGTGGTTCAATTGAAGCGAGTATAAAGTGGATTGATAGTGGTAAATTGGGTCCTTTATCTCTTACTCAATCCATTCAATTAACTCTTCGCATACCGGCCAAGGAACTTCTTCATCTTAGCGTGTAATTCCCGGTTGTGTCCAAAGCTATCGCTTTTGAGCCCAGGGTACGCTTAGACCATGATTCAGGTGCCTTATTTTGAAGCCAATCTGTAACGAACGAGAATATACCTGTCATGACTAAACAAAGGAGACACACAGCGCGTGTGAAAGGGAGGGAAACTCCAATTCGGTCGTAACGTCTGCTTTAAATATTAAAATCGATTGGCGTCGCTAGTGAGCCCTACCCTTCAAATCAAACAAACATCCCCAAGCTCAGGCACCAAGATATGTTTTGAATTTATTTATAAACAGCACATTCTGAAATCTCCCAACACTGAGTGGGCTAATTTCAAGTTTTTAATCAACCTTAAGGTGACGCATAGACCCTCAGGATTGGGGGTCTGGTAATTACAATGAAGCGACTGCCGTCTGACCTTCGCAACCTTTCAACAGGGGAACCAGACCAACTGAATCATGGTTACACGTTTCAGAAACTTTTTCCGAAACGTGCAGGTTTCTTCACGATGTTTTCCCTCTCAGCCGAGCAGATGGTAATGGTAGAAATAAGAACATAGATTTGAAAAAACTATCGGTGCGTGCTCGGATTCGAACCTCGACCACCTGCGCGTTCGTATCCATTTAGCTACCATCGCATACCGACCAAAGAACTGTCACTGTATTATTGGAACTCTTTTGTTTAAGCTGGTCTATCTTTGCCCGTTTATCTTTACCCGTCTGCCAAGCGTGGTGAGTATGGCAATTACCCCTCATGTGATTGAGGGAGGCCCGTGCCCCAGCAGTGGGGACTTAAATGGGCTGACGATGACGTCTATCTTAAATTTTATCCGTATTTCTTAATGTCTATCACTGTGAGACTAAGGTACAAAAATAGTGAATGAGTAAATATAATTATGATGAGTGAAAAGAACGGGTTTGTTCAGTGAACTAGTACAATTGAACTGTTCATTCAGGATGTACACTGCAAGTCTACCGCCGTCGACGGCGCCGACAAATAAATATCGTGCCCCAGACAGATTTACGTTTTGACGCCGACCAATGTACTATCAGCCACACAAATGTACACTGTTGTTGAGACTCCTGTGCGCTAGGTAATAAGAGTCAACAATGTGCACTAGCATTCTGGGCACGTTGGACAATATCAGTGGGGCAGACAATTTCTTTCTGTAAATATGTACATAATTTTTAGGCATCACTTTTGTTGATTTAACATATTTTTAGTTATTTAATGTGCACTTATTTAGCTGACTGTACTCACAGCTTGTTTCTGACTGCACACTTACTGAGACAATTTTTTTTTGCATTCAGATAGATATCTACACAGTAGCGGCGGTATCTTTAATAGAACAAGTTACTAATATAGGGGTTTGGTACTTTTGGTCCTACCTGTGAATTTTTTTCTCAAAATAGCGGCCAATGATAAAACCTTCAAAAATTAATAGATCGCAATCGTTCTTAGGTAACTAATTTTTTTTTATGTAATAAGTGGCAGTCGAGCAGACGGATCAACTGATTGTAAGCGATTGTCGCTTCCCATGGACACCCACGACACCAATATGGAGTCACAAGTGGGTATATTATTATGATTATGATGGAAAATAAATAAGATTTCTTTAAATATCACCTCTAGCAGCGTTAACTTCAGATTAGAGATATCGACTCCACTGGTGTTGCGGGTCTTTGTCCATGGGCGGTGGCAATGACTTACCATCAGGTGATCCGTCTGCTCGTCTGCCACCTATCACATAAAGAAAATTTAATATTATTAATTTTACAATCATGGCCGTGATGTAAAAAAAACAAAAAATGGGGATAATTAGGCAGGCCAAGCTTTATAGGCCGTGTGGTCCCGGCAGAGTAGAATAGGCCACCCTCACTCTTACCGAGGTGTCGTAAAAGGCGATTAAGGTAAAACTGCTGGCATGATCATCAGCACCCAGAGAAGGAAAACTCTGCATTTATATCAAAACCCTCGCCAACCCGTCTGCCAAGCGTGGTGAGTATGGCAATTACCCCTCATTTGATTGAGGGAGGCCCGTGCCCCAGCAGTGGGGACTTAAATGGGCTGATGATGATGAAGCTTTATAGAATAATTGCCAAACTATTTTAAAATATTTAATCAAAGTTAATTTTGCGTTTACTACTCAGTTTCGTAAGATTTATTGTCATCATCACCAATCATAATAGTCCTTCAATGAAGTTTGTATCTATATATCTAGTAAAGTTTTTGTTATAAGTAACTTATTCATTGCCACTACCAAAAGGTCGAATGCAGTCACGATCTGTTGCATGCAAGCGTTATTTTTTTACGCCTAGACTAGTCGCTATTGAATACATAGAAATACTATAGTTTTATTTACGTAATTTATCGTATTTGGTATCTCACACATAACAGGTTTAAATGTCAGACTAACAGTGGAAGTGACTACATAGACACGTAGGTCACTCCGATTGCGTGTCGAGTCCATATTCGTTTATTTTCTAGAAACAAGACAAAGCACCGACCATTGGGGACGAGTACAAAAGTTTTAGTATTTTCGCTATTTTCTTTTTAAGGGATGAAAGGAAATAGATGAAAAAATTTCTTCAAAAACCAGGTACTAAAAATGCCGACTTTTTCGAGTGTATTGTTATAAGATGTTATCTTAAGTTTATGAAGTGATAAAAATATTATTTTACACTTTTTAGTTCCTTGTTTTTGGAAGCGGATTTTATTCGTATATTTTTTTTCGTTTTTAGTGTCTCATTTTTCGGCTGAACGTAACTGTAATGGTAGCAAATAAGGTACATATGCGCTAAAAAGCTATACCACTATTTTATTTTCTATTACTCCTAAATCAGGTACCGTGGTTGAGCTAAGCTTAGGCATTAATGGGATGGCTCAACCGGAGTGTGCTGTGTTTCCCTGCGTGAGTGAGGGTACCGGCCCAATCCGGGAGAAGGGGGGGTTTAAAGGTTGGCAGCGCACTTGTGACTCCACTGGTGTCCATGGGCGGCGGCAATCGCTTACCATGAATCACGTGATCCGTCTGCTCGTCTGCCACCTATGACATAAAAAAAATAAAATTTAAATAATCTATACTTAATGGACGATCGCGGATGTTCCCGGTGTACCACTTTTCGACCTTAATTAATTTAGTTATTAATTTCCGACCGGGAACTTCCGCGATGATACTTAAATGAGCGTAGGCACAGACTTAGGTCTTTCATTCATTGACTTCCAGAGTGTACGGTCGCAAGCAGCCTGCATCCAATAAGGTCTCTCGACGCTGATTAGGTACTCCGTTTATTTCGCTTTTTATAGCAGGTATTAGTCTTTGAGTCTATAATAAAAAAAAAACTATTGTTTTTTTAATTTACTTGAGTCAGGAGTATATGATTTATAAAGATTGGTGTTACAAGTGAGTCCTATTCTACTTCATAATAAGTTATACTGTCGCACATCATGGCCACATTCTGTAGATGAATGAATGAATGTAAAATAGTTGGATTGGAATTTACATTTTGATTGGAAATTGTGGGTCCAACTGTTCGATTGTGCTCGTGTGCCTGCTTCGAGTCGAGTCTTTAGAGATGTGACATTATCCATGAAATATCGATGTTGTTATTCGAACATTATAACCGACTCAATCGTATTCATCTGCGTCAGACATTTAAAGCGTGCTAGATGAAACTCGCTTACATACTTCTTTCGAAAAAAAAAGGAAATGCTTATTTCATTCATCACTATTCTTAACCCGTTGAAAAGTTAAGATTTTGTACCTACATATAAAAGTTTAAAGTACAAGATAGAGACGTGAAAAATAATGATTATAGGTATTTATTCACATCCCTACTGGCCAGGGAAAAGTTGAATCACTGAAGGGACATGGTAATGAGATGTCGAATCGATAACCGCAATCCGATAGCCATAAATTATGAATGTACAACTAACTACTCTCGGGGAAATGGCCTCCTGTCGCGTTTAATTAAATCATATTTATATACTTCAAACCGATTCACCCATACCTAGATTTTACTTGGTTTATTGACTGTCGATCCATCATTGATAAATTGAAGGCAAATCGTCTTTCCTGGTATGGCCATGTAATGAGAAGAGGGAAGAGCATGTAACCAATAGAGTGACGAGTGTAAATGTAAGTGGGTGGAGGAACAGAGGACGGCCGAAAAAGAGATGGATGGATTGTGTGACGAATGACATGATGGGAGAGGGGTGGATGATTCGATGACGAATGACAGGGACGTATGGAAAAGGAAGACATACTGCGCCGTTAAATCATCATACAATAATCATACAATCATCATCAGATAACCTGGGAAAAGGGCAGGAGGATGATGATGATTGACTGTCAATCCGTTATATTGATACAGATGTCAGCGCCTTAAGGTGACGAATATGGAACATTTCGTCATAACGTAAACATGGACAGGATTAGAGGACAGGACTACCTGTCCATTGAGAGCCACGACCAGTCAGCCGAAAGTGCCCGACTATGTTCTTCTTTCTTATTCTGCTAGCGCTTAAGAGTCCTTTTTTATTTGATCGGTGGCAGACGAGCAGTCGGATCATGGTAATGGATGGTAAGCGATTGCCGCCGCATATGGACATCCGCGACACCAGTGGAGTCACAAGTGCGCTGCAAACCTTTAAACCCCCCTTACCACCGGATTGGGCCTACCGGAGGCTCGATCTCAATCACGCAGAGAAACACAGCACAGTGCTGCTTTACGCCGGTTGTCTGTGAGGCCGTGGTATCACTCCGGGCGGGCCGGCCCATTCATGCCGAAGGGTGACTCTCCCACACCTTATTATGCTGATGGCAAGAAAGGCGGCGGAACACTAATAAGTTGTATCTGGCTAGATCAGAGTCGCAGGTTCTCGCTGGATGCAGACCAGGCTGACGCCTACCCCGCGATTCAGCATCATCATCTCAGCGTTGGGTTCGCTATCTTGCCACGTCCCTTTAACTCGGTACAGCATCCATAACACTTAGAAGCTAGGGTATTGGCACGCAAGTCATTCCTTTCATCGTTTTCGTCACGTTTGAAAACCGCTAAGATTAGATCTGATAATAAATTATTTTCAATGCCAATTGTTCTCCAGTTAAAGCCATTGGTTACAGAAGTTTGACTATTCATGGAAATGAGTGTGTGGGTGTGTTTAGCATTAAGCAGTTATTTTTGGAACCTTTAGATTTGATAGCAGTATTGTTTGGAAAATTTATTTCACATACTGCTGACGATATTGTGTACCTTATGCTATTAATATTAAATGTAAGCTTTATTTTAATCTGTATTCATCACAATTTCTTCAGTTCATAAAGATGTGCTTGATTTTGACTAAAATGTTTATCTTAGTGATATGTCTTAGAATAAGATTGTTATTAGAGTATTAAGAGATATTTATTACTTAGGCCCTAATCGGACTTTAATGAGACTGTTATTATGCTGGTGTACAGACGGTTACATCAGGTTACTACAATCTGTCAAAAATCCTTAATTGATATTGAACTGAAAGAGTTTGAAATTAAGGTGAGAATCGAATGAAGAAATTTGACAGTTTTGTATACTTTGATGGGTGGCTGTACGTACCTATGTCTGTGCCCCCATCTACTTGTTTAGGATAAAGTAAGACATAAGTTATCACCTAAATAGATGTTTAAAAAGTACACGCTAAGCATAAATTTATTTCATCGTAAAAGTAAGGTGCATAGTTTGTTCATGACTCAGAAACAGACTACAACTTCGCACAAAGCATATCCATAACTAGTGATGTGATCCTAATCGGAAAGTGACGAGTAATGTTAGTGACTTTTCGAAACTTACTCGATATTGTGCATAATAAACTCGTACAAGATTTTTTAGGTAGATAGATAGATAGATAGATATTCTTTATTGCACAAAAATAAAATACAAGCATGATACAACAGCAAAAGACAATACAATAAGGCGGTCTTATCGCTTGTAGCGATTTCTTCCAGACAACCTTTGGGTAGAGGAAAGAAATATCGTATTCGTAATAAGGGAAGGCAGTGCAAAGTAATTTAACAAATGAAATTGAGAATGGCAGAAATATACATTATTTTATATATTAATATATTCTACTTTAACGTACTATTTAGTGTACCTACTTACTTATGAATATATTTTTGCCTTAACATAATATTTTTCTCGCTGATGACGTTTCCAAATTTACATTAAACAACTCAAGTAAGTGACTGAAAAAAGATCATCGTCGTAGCACCCTAATACCTTCCCCCGCTCCAAGCCACCAACAACACAAATGATGTTCCGCTAACATGACAAAATGTACGAACGTGAGAAGCCGTCATAATTTTAAAAGAAATCCCAGATTCATGTGCGTTACGCGCATGCGAGGACGCTTTTACCAAAGCGAACTCAATTGTCTTCGAGGGGCCTCTAGTAACTAAACCACAACATTGCGTGGACAATTATTGTTGATATAGCTTTGCCGACTACTGCATCATGTTATACTAAATACGTGGATATGTAACCGCTCAGAAGCGACTGTCTTACGCTTTCTTGCTCAGAATCACCAGCTCTACTAGTCTCCATTTTTCATGTGGTAGAAGGAATTCCGCCATCCATGGACAGCCGTAACACTAGTGGAGTCACAAGTGCGTAGCTAACAATTAATCTCCCTTCCCCCCGAATTGGGCCTCTGTCTGTCTTGTGTGGGTGTGTGGTATTATCCGGTCGAGCCGGCTCATTTCTACAGAATCGTAGCCTACTGTCCACTTATACACTGTCACTTAAATTGCAGTTACTTAAATCAAATAATAAAAAAAATAAAGGAGGAGGTTCTATACCTCCTCCTTTTTTGATGTCGGTAATAACGGAACGGCCTCCGTTGTCACTGCAACGTAGGCTCTCCTTTTAGTTATCATCAGGCTGAGGCGTGTAACTAGGTATAAAAATACTGAATGATACAACTACATAATATCGCATCACTGTTCTAAGATAACTCGCGCGCAGCAGCAAGCGTCGCGCACGGGCGCTCCCTTGCTTATGAGTTTACTAACTCTGCTAATGCCTTATACGACTTTCCCACAAAGGATCCGGCGAGGTAATACCTAAGTTTGCAACAGGCAACAAATTGTCATGGTGTTTAACTATGAACAAATTGTCCTTTCAGTCAAAGCGTCGACTTAATCTGCTACTGAGATTAGTCACAGTTGAACACTCTAATGCATAACAAACAATACGTCATCAGCTCAGCATTTCCACTCCCATAATTTTAATGGTCAACAGTTCTCAACTGTGTTTTCAGACATACTTAAGTGACAACTTTGGAACTAAACTATTGAACGCGGTATTTCCAAACCGATACAATCTTCAAGAAAAGAGCTGGTGTTAAGGGTGTAACACAGGCTAGCGGTCAGACGATCTGTTTTTATGTGATAGGTGGCAGCCGAGCAGACGGATCACCTGATGGTAAACGATTGCCGCCGCCAATTGACACTCATTACACCAGTGGAGTCACAAGTGCGCTGCAACAAAAATATCAAAGAGCATCATGCACATCTCTTTTCTCTTACGGAATTACAATAAAGCTTCTGCCGTCTGACCTTCGCCTCCATTAGACAGGGGAACCAGGCCAACTGATTCATGGTTACACGTTCAGTATCATTATTTAAACAACTGGGTATCCACTAAATTGATCCTGGACTAAGTACGAACAGTTTAACACACAGCGCATCGCTTGTAAGTTCCAGTATCAAGGAAGATGGCTCAAATGGGTAAATAAATACGACTTGTAAATGGCATCTCATTAAATAAGTTTGGGAACTCAAAGCCTAATAAATAAATTTCGTTTCGTCTGTGGTGAAATTAGATCTAAAAATCATAAACGTTGATACATTTCCGTTGAGCCGTGTGGTCCCCGGCAGAGTAGAATAGGCCACCCTCACTCTTATCGAGGTGTTATTATTGCTGTATTGTCCAATAAGAAAGAAAGAAAGATAAGAAAAAAATGAAAATTAATAAATCACTCGTCAGTTGTGAAGTTATTAATCTTAAAAAGTTTATTAATTGGAATGTTAAATACTCCTACAGTTATGCAATGGGTAACTGTGTAATTTACGATAGCCGTGACATAGACCATGTGGCCATGACAATGCTAGAATCACACCTACACGAAACAATTATGCATCTAAACGTACCATTTATTTCTCTATGTATGAATAGTTGTGTTATTATTAAGGTGACGGGTAGGGCATACTAGCGACGCCAATCGATATGAATTGTTAGCTACTAAACCGTATCTATTTTAAACAATTTCGGAGTTACAACCTCTCGGCAAACACTTATACTATTTATTAAATACTTAACTTAACTTTTGGGTCTGCTTTAGTACTCGAATCTTTTGGCGTAAATCAATATTTCGCATACAAAAACGGACCCAACATTTGTGCATGGTCATTTAGTAAATAGTTAAGTGTTAGCCGAGAAGTTGTAACCTCGAAATTGTTTAAAATACATCTGGTTTAGAAGCTAAAAATTCAAATCGATTGGCGTCGCTAGTGTGCCCTACCCGTCACCTTTAAGTGATCACATGCCACTTATTAATTTAACTTATTAAGTTTACTTCATTTAAAAAGACAGGACACAAAATGAAAAAATGTTGTCATAGGTGGTTTCTTATATTTTATTTGTACGGGGCCATTTACACGGAAGAACACGTCGACCCTAATGGGATCTTTGCACCTACCCTCATCTTTTGCACTCTTACTTATAAATATATTCTTCCCATACAGTAGACATTGATTTTATCCCTCGGTCCTGGTATACTATGTCTCTCGGATTAAAGTACCTGGAAACTTCCGGTTAAGTTGCAGTCACTGTTCAATGTAACTAACACAATAAATGTTTTGATTGATAGATTGATGTTATGTTCAACATTATCATGTTGTTCGTTGCCTAGATGATTCACTAATACTGGTTTTATATTTAAGACTCAGTTCAGACTACATTAATAAGATAATAATATTATAGAGGTAATTTTAAAAGAGCTTACAAAACTGAAGATACGTATTCAAAATTCTAGGTCAGACAAAAACTTGCAATCGAATCGTAAAGAACTAAAATGGAAAAATGTCTGCATTTATTAGTGCATTTATTTGCATTACATATGACTAGGTATATGGTCGTAGAATAGGCCACCCTCAATCTTACCGAGGTGGCGTAAAAGGCGACTAAGGAAAAGCTGCTGGCATGATCATCAGCACCCAGAGAAGGAAAACTCATTTATATCAAAACTCTTGCCAACCCGTCTGCCAAGTGTGGCGAGTATGGCAATTACCCCTCATGTGATTGAGGGAGGCCCGTGCCCCAGCAGTGAGGAATTAAATGGGCTGATAATGATGATGATGATGATGAGGTATATGGTAACATTACACAATCAAAAGAACATTGCAAACTGGCATAGAGAGGGGAAGACATTTTTTATTTTATTTACGTAATATTTGCTTTCGTTTACTACTTATTTCGTCGACTAGAGTAGTCTATACTGTATTACTCGTTTTATTGAACCCGTAGAGAGTTGGGGTACCAAAAGCGGCACTCTTATTCACGTCAGAAAATTCCAAACACAAATGACGGTCCCTCCATTCCGTTTCACATCTTCACCTATTAGATTTTTGGTCGTAAAAAATCCGGTCACGTCCAAAACGCGTGACGAAATCTCCATACATATGCACGAAATGCACGAATATTCGTCTAAATGTGCGACAATATCGCACGTTGCGTCATTCCGGCCGGTTACACAAGAGAGTTGCGCCCGTTGAGTATTTAATTAAAGTCTCGTTCTCACAACATTGATTAGGTTATCGGCGCGATGGACGTGGAGGAAAGGAAAACTTGTTTCTTGCGCCTTATTGCCGTTTGAAAGGAACGCACGCGCGGAGCGATGGTAGCTCTGTGGATAAGAATGGGAGGTCGTGGTTCAAATCCGAGCATGCATCTCTGGATTTTTCAAATCTATGTGAACATTTCCACCATTGGCTCGGCATTGAGGGAAAACATCATGAGGGAACTTGCACGTTTTGGATAGTTCAAATTGTTAATACCTGAGAGGGGCTCTCCTCCGGGCTAGGTATCTGCTAATCAGAGACCGTCCGGAGGCATACCCAATAAAAACACTGGGGCGTTTGAATCCCTCGCCCAGGAAACACTCAGACCGGGGTGAGGACTGCCACGGAGGCTTCATCCGTCGCCCGGTCAGGGCGAAGAGGCTCGCCAGCTCGGCCTCTCTCCCACTCAACCTCCCGGGTAGCACCCACGCTGCTGGATGCAGTGCAAGCACCACCGAGAGGAAGACTGCGGGCACCCCTCCCCGCACATACACTGCTGGTTGCAGTGCAGTGCGAGTTAGGGACAAACCCGCTGGCTTCCAACATAATAACGCGCAGAAACCGACTCCGCTGGCTGCGGAGCCGGGAAAATCCGCGACGCAAACAACTCCGACCTACCACCGCAATCCGCTGGCTGCGACCTTGTGGCGCAGGTCCCCAAACGTGGGCCTTGCGGCCACTGCGCCCGGAGGCGCTCCACTCTAGGGGGATGCCGAAGTCAAAGCGACCCGCCGGAAAACCGCCGCGCAATCCGCGCGGGCGGGGCTAGACTGCAACCCCGCTGTGCGATGGTTTAACTCGCTTTCACGGGCCCTAGTGCACCGTCAGGGAACGACGCGAAGACGCCAGTCCTCAGACCCTCGGCGCGGCAAAGTAGGTCCCGTAGCGAAGTGCGCTTCGGCGCGGTCGCACGCCAGTGGGCCGGTCCGTCGGGTGTGCATCCTTCGGCTAACAGGTAGCAATCCAAAATGAATTACTACCCGTCTACTATTCTCAACCACCGTGATCCAGTTAGTTGGGTTCCCTTGTCTGAAGATTGCGAAGGTCAGACGGCAGTAGTTTCATTGAAATTGACAGATTTCCCGAATCCTGGATCTTGCTCCAAGCGTACCTTGTTTCTGACGCGACAGCTATGGAGGCAAGATGAGGCGGAGGAAGGAAGGATCGCACGCGCGTCTTAGTGTGTGATTGTAACTATTGAACATTAAAAATTTTCCGTTTACGCGATAATTCAGATAAAAGTTAAGTAAGAACTGTATAAATTAACATAATAGCTGATAGATAGAATCTTATACGCACATTAGTTCTATTACATTGGAGCGCAAGCTTTTGCTTTTGGAAAGCAACATTGCTATAAGTTAGGTAGACTTTTTGTATTGCTAAAATAAAAAATACAACACCACGAATTCCCTTTTCTGGTGGTATACTAGATAAAGGCATTCGTAAAGAACAGAGCAAACTGTGAGTGCACGAAACTCTACCAAGGTTAAAGGTTCAAAAATAGCTTCTGACTTTACCCATAATCCACCTCTAGTAAAATACCTACTACCTGAAAGATTCCCGAATCACAGCTAGCAGGTTCGCAGCACAGACCAATCTGTGGTTACGGCGAGCTATTCTTTTTTTTACCTCCGGTAAAAGGTATGAGGCGTCAAAACCACGATAAACGGACGACAGACGGGAACACCCCATGGCAAGTCTAACGACCTCGAATATATCGCGTGATAAGTACGTGTGAACTGTATCCAGTTGACAGCGGTCACCATAGCAACGGGTTTGGATATCGGGCCCAGACACAATAGAGGAAGTTACCGTGAGGAGTCTTTACTTTGTACACGCGAACTTTTTTTCATGATACAACACAACTAGATTCACAAGTGTTAGTCACGACAAAGGTTGACTTCATCCTCCCGAATTGGACCATCGGTAGTGGGTACCCCCACTGGCTTGGCCAATAAAGTAAGACTTACTTGTCCACGGAGCGTAGCTTCATACACGCGTATTAGTTTTTATATGAAAGCGTATAGCCAGTAGTGTACGCTTCAGTATACTAACGAATACGCGTCTATGAAGCTACGCTCCGTGGACAGCAGCTCTAAGAGTGATAAATGTACATAAGCGTTATCATTTTGTAGTTCTCTATATTTTACATCTGTCAAATGGTTCAGACCCTGGAATTGTAGAACTTTTATTTTATTGTTTATAATAGGCAGACGAGCTTGCGGCCCATCTGATGATAAACGGTAACCGCCGCTCATAGACATCAACAATGTCGGAGCACAGTCATGCCGCTGCCTACAGTGACAGAAGACCTCTTTTCAAACCTCGTTTAAAAAGGACATGTCATAGCGATCAGCACTTGATTCGATTGCAACAATTTTGACAAGAGGGTACCCCAGAACATATACTTTTTAACTGTCAGATGTACCCCAGCTCATTGTATGACGTCCTTCCCTCAAAAATTCCCTCTCCTCTCTCTTTCTTTCTCATCTTATATAAAATATTTATGTAGGTATATTCATATTTATAATATTAGACTATAATAATATTTATTTATTTATATATTATCATCCAATACTCAGAATCTCCCAACCAATACTGTGTTGTCTATATGACGTGTACGTTTTGTTTGTTTTAGATGGTGGCCATGTCCAGTATATTTTGATTTTTTTTTATATATATTACCTATAATTAAAACTCGATTAATTAAAGAGATCCATCCAGCTCTAAACACCGGACAATTTCGTCTTCGAACACGTGTCTCTTTAATCACTCGACATTTGCAAAGTTAAATCGAAATTCGATAGACGCCATAACAAAAAAAAATATTTCGACGCTAAACTTTTTCTTGACTGGATTACATATGTTGCTGTTATCGTGTGTATTGTGACGTGACGTTTGGACGGATACGCCCAGTGCTCCTATCGAACCGGTAGGCCACCCAAACCGGGCGAGTGGACTGGATTGGATTGGGCACGCGACCTTCACCGATCAGCGAAGTTGGATTATCTGTTCTGGATTTTTTTTGTTGCACTGCCACTTTTAGATTTCTGCTATCGTGTGTAATGTGACGTGGCGGGATGTTTGAATGCGTCCAGTGATATCAAACCGGCAGGCCACCTAAACAAATTCGCTCAAGCGAGTAGACTAAGCTGGATATGCGACCTTCACCAATAATCAAGCAGCGTCTGTGCTATGTTGCGCTGCGTGAGTGAGGGCACCGGAGATCCAATCTGGATTCAGGGGGATATAAAGGTTGGCAGTGCACTTGTAACTCCACTGGTGTTGTGGGTGTCTATGGGCGGCGGCAATCCCTTACCATTAGGTGATCCGACTGCTCATCTGCTACCTATCACATTAAAAAAAAACTCATCATCTGATGTAGCAATTTTTCGCTGTACTGACACTTTAACTGAATTATTGCTGAAGGCGTAGCTATAGGGTGTGCTCCGTTTTCATATTATGTAAACCATGATTCAGGATTTGGCAAGTTTAGTAATTACAATAAAGTAATTGCTGTCTGACCTTCTCGACCTTGACAGGGTTGGTTATATAATTATAATACAAACACAATTTTAAGTTAAAACTGAACTGTTTATTACTAAGTAGAAGATATAGCATTCGCATAGGGTCTAGTTTCCTCAAACGAGTGTTACAGTAAAATTAGAAGTTTACTGTTAAACACAATCAAATTTGCAATTGTAATGTTGTGTGGCACCTGAGTAGCACTGTCACCAGTGAAATTTATGAATCGAATTTCCATAACGCAAGTGCTTACGCTACTTATTTTGTTCAGTACTGATGTAGTGTCTTTTGTAGAATATGTACAACATCGACAAAGTTCCCAGTAGACCACTTTTAGACCTTATTCCAATACATTTAGGTCGAAAATTGGTCTACTGGGAACTTTGTCTACTGTACATAAAATCACCTGCTGCAAAAAATGTCAACGTTACAATAAAAATATAGAAAAAAAAAACAAACAAAACAAATGCTTAAAATATTCAAGTGCGTGCAGACTACCGTCAGTAGCCTATGAGTTTAACCTCTTCCCATTTAAATGAAAGCGCAAAACAGTCCCATCATTATACTAATTGTGTACTACATAAGTTGATTGAGCGTGGTGGGTGCACGGCGCGGCACGCTCGGCCCGGCTTGCTAATGAGACCCTAGACATATTCACCATTGCCATCCTCCACACAGCCGTTCGCAACTACATCATTTCATTTCCATCGCCACTGACGGTACTGACCTCGATTTTTATCGCCGCCGCCTCCACGAGACACATTCGTAGTTTTGTTTTCTTCTTCGCTCACTCGCACGGGAATACCGGTACACTCACAAGGTTATACTCACTATCAAGCGAACGATGAACTCGCCGAACCTAAATTCATATTTTATACTAACAAAAAGCTTTCGATACATCCGCTACAAATTAAGGGCTCCAAAAGTTGCACCTCAATTATTAGCATCCCGACGTTTCCCTAATTCATCAAAACAAAATTACAGACCATTAAGCCGACTTGGCCGTCAAACCCTCAAGATCAACCTCGGTCAAAGAATACCTCTTGATCTAGATAAACAGATTAACAAGATTTCGCTCTAAAAACCATTTCTGCTTTAAACTTGTAAAACACTGACAAGTTTAATATTCATTTTTCGCGTCACACCGCATAAAATTATAGACGAAACATTTCAAGTTTTCAACGACATGAAAGAGAATTTGCCTGCAGTTAATTTAAAATTTTGCTTTTATTTCCACGGTTCGCGTCATCCCGTTTAAACATTTCATCTTATTTATGCTTATTTGCGCTAAGAACTGAATTTTGTGCATCGGCGTGCGATGCTAGTGGCTATAAAACGCTCATTTGCAATTCCTAATCGTTGGCATACCTCGCCAAACAGACTTTAAACAACCTTGAAACAAAGATTATATTCTTTTTATATCACTTGTATAGCTTAATAATAAGGAAACAACCTTTTGAACAATTGATGTCTCTTGAGGCGCCTTTGCGTAGACGATAAGGTCATTATCGAATATAAAATAACAGTGATTTTTCTAATGCTTTTTTCTCAAAAATCGTAAATTAAATCTTTGAAAGATCCGACGTCTCCATTTCGCTGACTGAACTAATCAAGCGAATACCAGCTCTTTTCATTCTTTACATAAAATACTTTTGCTTTGATACACAATAAGGTTTTTAACGTAAATAGGCGTTCATTTTTACGGCTCCGATGTAAGGATACGAAATCCTTTGTACTTTCCCTAAAGCGAGCGATTTCGGGTGCAAATCTACCTGCTCAAAGAACAGGATGTTACGGCCGGTGTCTTACCCAGGGCGATAGTCGTGATATCTATTATTGAAATTGATTTATCGTTCGATGCCAATTTGAATAAATTGAACGTATACTACCACAGTGGAGTCGTGACTTAATTAGCATTGGTTTATGTACACTATGCGGTTTACAATAGATGGAACTAACCTAACCTTTAGACACCTGGGAGTCGAAGACTATGATATCACATTTTAATCACGGGTTGTTTGATTCCTACATTGTAATGACAAATTGTTACTATTTGTTTTGTTTCTAAATTATCATAGTAATTGCTTAGATGAAAATTTATTTTCTTTATTGTAAGGAAACATACAGTACTTAAAATAACACTATTTAACACACAAAAACATAATCTTAAACCAATTAAGTTTCCACAAATAACTAATATCATAAAAACCGCAACATGATGTTCGTAATATAAACAAAAAGGAATAATTGAGCAATTGACAAATATCTACTTTGTAAAATCAGGAGACAATTTACCCACAACTGCACTGATCTATCAATAATTATAAAGTAAGAACACGGGCAAAAGTTTTTAATGAAAGAATACGCTAAAAACTATACATACAGTCGAACATTACATCCTCCTTTTTTGAAATCGGTTAAAAAGGAAGGGAACTTATTTTTTGTCCTCTAACGGAACGCGACTATACGTGATAGCCTATAGGCAAACACGTACAGCTCTTCAGAGCACTATCTTAAAGTCGAATTTGAAGAATTCCTTATATAACGAAGCAGGAAAACTTACGCTACCTACTATCCCGATTGTTGCAAATACCGCTTTATACCACCATATACGACCAAATACTATACTCAACATATTGCGATAGCCGACGCGACGCTGCAGTAGTGGTTCGATATTATGTGCTTCCCTAAAGGTTGAACTCTAAAGTGGTGATTTTTGCACTCTAAAGTAGTGATATGGTGATCTGCACGATCACCTAATTCTAATTAGGAGTTGCAGCGCGGACGCCCGTTTTTACCGCTCGTCCAACAGATCTGTCTTGTAACTGGAAATGATATCTTTATCATCTTCATAATTAGCCTGTTACAGTCCACTGCTGGACATAAGCTCCGCGAAATGTTTGGCTCTTTTATTGTTCCTCGTCTTGCACCCAACTCCTGCTAGTAATCTTGCGTAAACCGTCAATCCATCTGCTCTGAAGGGTGTCCCCGTGACTACGTTTACCGTGACGCGGTCTCCAACCTAGAACGAAACGGAAATCCCTACCAAATCTTTATCCCTGTCCCTATCATACACGTTGTGCGTCTCTTTTGTTTGGCTGCGACAGATGTATTCTCGTTCGTTACGGGACGGTTTAGTTGTAGCCCTCTGAACTCGTTTACGCTAACGGTTTGTCGGTTCTAAGGCAGATATGGTCAGCTTTCTACCACTTCACCTTGCTAATCCGATAGGATATGATAATTAATATCATTTTTACTGTTTTACAATACCAAGTAGGTGTCTCAAGATAAAATCATTACGCTACGCTACGGTAGGGACGGTGTTGGGGCAAAAATGAACATTGTACAATTACGAGCGTGCAAGATCGTAATGGCGTAAGTGGCGATATTAAAATGGATAAGACGTCGCGCCATAATGTTATCTCCGGATGTGGCGAACTGGCGGACGGCACGGTGCGGATTGCTATGACGATGTGTGTACCCGTGTCTAGGGTTGACAGGCATCTGGATAAAGCCGGACTCGAGCAGTTCTCCACAGATATTAGCTAATCGAACGTGCGCCTTCTGAACTGGAGGTCGTAGCTTCGAATCCAAGCAAAGGCTTGCAAAAAGAATGGTAGGCAAAGAGCTACCATTTGTTTACCGGTGAAAGAAAGTCATGCAAGTTTCGTACAAACAACGTGCAGGCTTCAGGTTAACGGATAGTTTCTCATACTTTTGAGATGATGATGAGGAACGTGTCTGGTTAAGACGTCAAACGGTAGTCGCTTTATTGTAATTACCAGACGTAGCTACCCCTGACTCCGAAGCGACCGCGTACTCAACTGAGAATGAATCGTTGAGATGACAGCCAGTTGACCATAATGAATATGGAATGACGAATAATAACAAAGATAATTTATATTTTATGAGTGTTTCATAACAATTTGTGCATTTTTATGGTACCTAAATGATAGAAAAGTTAATCTTAATTTTTATGAAATGGTCATTTGAGCATTTGTAATCAAATGTCGGAATATATCGAGTCTGGCTGGTGGCTTCTTGGATAATTAAGCCCTGCTAACCCTATGTGAGAGCCATCGTGTGTGTGTGCGTGTATGTCTGTGCGACAGGGCTGCCGTTTCCGAACAGATGTTTGTTGTCGTTCGATTCACGTGTTTTTTTTTCACCTTTCCCCACACCCTTCCGCATTGTTCTACAAGTTGTATTCATATATCCTTGGCTGACTCAAGTGGTAGGCACATTGGACCCTTTATTTAACATTTGATAGTTTTATGTATCTTTGTCCATCTCATTATTTTAGTTTTATATCATTCTGCACATGCAGAGAGTTTTTTTTTACAAAATTGTAGATATTTTATTTGCGAAATGTCGTATTTCCTATCCAGAAAACTAAGAGTTTATGAGTGGCGGTTGTTATTTAGGTACCATCAGATGGGCCGCATGCTCGTCTGCCTATTTTACGCAATAAAAAAAACAGTACCTATTTACTTACCTGGAGGTCGTATGAAATCTTGATCCATGGGTAACATTACTAACATGCCAAAGATACGCGAACCTAGCCAAAAATCTTCAACCATTTGTTTCCTGTATCCCTATGAAAATAATATAGGAAAAATACAGTTGTTCTGCTAAACACCGGATAAGTAGAACATAGTTATTGGTGTTGAATGCGGCTCGAACGGAAGGCATGCACTCGGGTATGCATTGCGCTACTGGTATTTGCGGCAGCCCTACGCCACGCCATTGGTATATGGAGGGGTAATGGTATTAAATACTGGATATGACGTGTGTTGTTCTGTGAATTAAGTCCGGTGGTAGCTGTAGTTTGAAATTTTACTGCTTCGGAGGAATGGAATGGGTAATATGGATAATAGGATATGTGATGATATTGGAATAAAATAGATGTCTACGAAACGCTTATACATTATATCCGTCTCGTCTCATAAGGTACGGGTTCCTGTGATCCTAGGGAGATCTGTCAGTTAGTTGACATTCCTTGACAAGAGTTACTGTAAAAAACTCGCGATTCTCAAGACTGTTGTCTGACAGCTTTAGCAAGGACTAGGTAGGTATTGTGAAGCAGATTTTAAGTAACATATGCTAATAATTGCTGGGCGATAATCGTTTGCATATGCACGGGGTAGGTAAAGCTAATCCCTGGGCTTACGCATAGCTAACTGGAACACTGCTGTTCGCTGACCTTACATACTAGACTAGACTAGAAAGGTTTAAAGTTCGTCCTCAAGCCGTCTCTTTGGTCTTACAAGCGGCTCATCAGCTAGCGTGGAACTGATTGAAGAAAGTCGTTTTCCCATTCAACTATATATTCGAGCATGCACGTAACACATCCAGCGTTTAATATCATTGATGCTGCGTATGTGAGGACGGGTAATGCATGGCGGCATTATATTACCGACATAACGGACATTCGTGTTATTGTTTATTAGTAAATCGGCTTATTACGTTAAACCATTATTACTAGATATTGATTGTGTCAACGGGTCTCAATCGGTTCTTGGAACTGCGATGTACTGAAATAGCTTATACATCTAGTGGTTGATATAATTTGTGCCGTGTGTAGGCATTATATGCGTGGCGGTATTATATTACCGAAGTCGGATATTCTTGTTATTGTTTACAAGTAAACCGGCTTGTTGTGTTTGACAATTATTAGAGATTGACAGCGGCAATTGGTCTTGAATAGACTCCTAATTAACGTATCGAATATCATGTATTATTTTTCTCAATTTGTATTGTTTTATAATAAGATAATAAACGTAGCAAGGTCAGCATACTACGACGCCAAGTTTTCATTAAGTTATGAAAAGATCGAAGTCAGGAAGAAAACATCGGGGAGATGCAGGGACGGTTACACCAACGCGGAGTAATTCATACCGGAGCGGCAAAAAGAATGGATTTTGAAATACAAAACGAACTTTGCAAGTTGCCGACAACGTGCGTATGTATCCACGCCCCAAGAGCAAACAAGAGACCGGTTTAAAACGAATCATTTGAAAGTTATTAGAGCGGGAATAACCACGATTGCTGACAGGATGCGGTCAGTGTTGCCCACACTTCCCAGGACAGAATTATATTTTAATGAAAGTATAGACTTTTATAGTATGAGTACATGTGCAGCCCCTGAACGAGTAATTCAGTTGTACCAGATCACTAGACAAGTCTGAAAGCAGTTCTAAATCTTGACTATATTTTTTTTCTAGACTTCTTCAGTTGTTCATCTAGTTCAGGAGCCCAATTCTCAGAACGTGATATGGAATTTGACATTTATATGGACGAATGTATGGAAATCTCTCATTCGATTTCTATGTCGAGTGCACGAGAACTGTGCTCCAGTTGATGACAGTGCAGTTGATGTTCTTTTTCTTCTTTCTTCATGAGCGGCGACTATCGCTTACTATAAGGTGATCCTTCTCCGCTCGTCTGCCCACTCTATCTCACGAAAAAAAATCCTTGTTTTGCGCAAGTGTATTTAATTGTACGACTTGCTATGACTGGCATCGCTGTCCTGCGAGTAATATAGCATAGCGACATAAGTTATGGTTGAAAATTACGGTGACAGTCTACTTATCAAAGAAACGACAAAATAATGAAGGTGTTGCATAATAAATGGACGCGGAAGGTGGGTGCGTGAGCGCAGAACTAGTTGTAGACCTATGGACTACTATTTGTTTGAAATATCGAGAACTGGTATGTGGGTTGCACTTTAAAGTTTCTAAAATTACTGCTAACCTGGTAATACAAAGATCTCAACTAGTAATATCTCAAGTATTAATCAGATTTAATTCAGTAAAACTTCTTCGCTCTTAAGTGTCATCATCATCATCATCAGCAACCCACACTCGTCCTCTGCTGGACATAGGTCTCCCCTAATGCACGCCACTGCTCCCGATTTTCGAGCCACTCTCATCTAGCCCACACCAGCCAGCCTTCGAATGTCATCATCCCATCTTGTCGCAGGGCGTCCTACAGTACGCTTACCGAGTCGCGGTCTCCACTCGAGGACTTTACGGCTCCAACGGCTGTCAGTTCTGCGGCTAATATGACCTGCCCACTGCCAGGTCTTGAGTGTATTAATACTCAATATGAATGTGCCAATGATAATGAATGGGCCGGCTCGACCGGAGTAATACCACGTCCTCACAGAAAACCGGCGTGAAGCAGTGCATGCGCTGTGTTTCGCAGCGTGAGTGAGGGTACCGGAGGCCCAATCCAGAGGAAGGGGGGTTAAAGGTAAGCAGCGCACTTGTGACACCACTGGTGACGCAGGGGTCCATGGACGGCGTCAGACGTCGGCCATCAGGTGATCCGTCTGCTCATCGGCCATTAAAAAAATAAACTTATGATCTAGTAATCAAAGTTTGGCTGTAACCTTTGGTTTGCAGAATATGCTTCGCTACAAATAGAGTCCAATGGCGGCTTTTAACGGAGGCCTTGCCGTGTGGTCCCCGGCAGAGTAGAATAGGCCACCCTCACTCTTACCGAAGGTGTCGTAAAAGGCGACTAAGGTAAAGCTGCTGGCATGATCATCAGCACCCAGATAAGGAAAACTCTGCATTTATATCAAAACCCTCGCCAACCCGACTGCCAAGCGTGGTGAGTATGGCAATTACCCCTCATGTGATTGAGGGAGGCCCGTGCCCCAGCAGTGGGGACTTGAATGGGCTGACGATGAACGGAGGCCTTTGCCCAGCAGTGGGACGACGTAGGCTAAAAAAAGCATTGCATGATACAGTACCTATTAAGAGATCCATAGGTACTGTATATGCAAAGGGAAACAAGTTCTAGCTAGGTCAGCCTGATTTACCATAGTTCAGCTTGATTGCTAAAGTTTTCTTTTTTTTTTATATGAGAGGTGGCAGACGAGCAGACGGATCACCTGATGGTAAGCAATTCCGCCGCCCATGGACACCCGCAACACCAGTGGAGTCACAAGTGCGCTGCCAACTTTTCCCCTTCCCTCCCATTGGGCCTCCGGTAACCTCACTCACACGGCGAAACACAGCGCAGGCGCTGCTTCACGCCGGTCTTCTGTGAGGCAGTGGTATCACTTCGGTCGAGCCGGCCCAGTCATGCCTAAGCGTGGCTTCTATCATTATACAGACATGATAACATTTATTCAGACATGAGAGGTCATCAGTGTAGGTTATCTCAGGTGTTGAATCTAGGCAGGTACATTTTTCCTACCCCTTAGATTAACTGAGGTAGTCAGAACAGACCGATTAATTACCTGATAATGACCCGCTTATAAATGTGATTGCATAGTATAAAAATACTCAGCAGAACGATTTAAAACATTTAGACGTGCGCAGTTCTGGTGACTTCGTGAAACGGAAACCAGAGGGCATAAAGCGAACCGGACCTAACGACCGAATCGGAGTTCCTCTCCCTTTCACACGAGCCGTGTGTCTCCTTTGTTTGGACGCGACATGTATATTCACGTTCATTACTAAACTTTTACAAATATTTTGGTATATCTGCATTCGGGCACCATGGGCCTGCAACGAAACAAAATTCACGACCAAATATCCATTTGAGACCGACCGAATGACCGTGGGAGAGCCACGCTTCGGCATGAATGGGCCGGCTCGACCGGAGTGAAACAGCACTGTGCTTCACGCCGCCGCTGAGTGAGGGTACCGGAGACCTAAACAGGGTAAAAAGGGGGTTCAAAGGTTGCCAGCGCACTTATGACTCCACTGGTGGCTCGGGTGCCCTTGGGCGGTAGCAATCGCTTACCATCAGGTGATCCATCTGCTCGTCTGCCACCTATCACACAAAAAAAAAAGCTCCGTCCCTTTTATACGCGCCGTGCGGTTTATTTTGTTTGGATGTAACTGGGATATTCTCGTTCGGTTCGGTATAAAGATTCGGTGGTGAATTCGGTACCGTTCAATAGATAGATATGTGTATGTACTTTATTACACAAAATACACAACTTAAGTACTAGTCATCACAGAAATATAATTTACAATTACGGCAGGCACTTAAAAGCGATTTCTACCAGACAAACATCAGGTAAAGGACATTTGATTAGTAAGGTGTAGGCTCTCTGGATAGATCCCATGGCGATCACATCCCTCGGCTACAGTTCCCCGTCCCGATCTTAGCCCTCAACATATCTTTGAGTCTACATACTGGTTATCTTTATACTAAAGTTAATTAATTGCGTTGATTAATTTGCGTGTTTTCCCGCCTATCTTCGATACAAAGTTGTCGTGACATTAATCCACGAGGTATCCACCACCAATCTAGTGGAAAATGTTTGATAGTGTAAAGATATGCACTTGTGGAGAAATCGGACTTGATGTTTGCGTAATGCTCTAACGTCTGCCGCAAATCTTTGCGAGTCTAATATCCTCCAACCGATTTCGACTCAGATAAAGATAAAAAAATCTTTATTCAATTTAGGTCCACACAGAACACTTATGAATGTCAAAATAGGTACATAATATTACCATCTACCGCTAGTTCGGAATGTCTATTTCTACTGAGAAAGAAACTCAGTATGTAGTTTTCATACTCTTTTCAAATATTGATGATGTTACAGACTTTCAATTAAAAAGAGAAAAAAATACAATTTTGAAAGTTAACAGACTACTATGAATAACAACTCAAAAGACTAATCGAATAACATGATCAAGAATCCTTATCATTTAAATGGTCTTGTACACTATAGTAATCTTTCTGTTTTAATGTACACGTGTCTTAACAAATAAATGATGATTATGATTATGCTTTCTTCATTAGGCAGGTATTAATATGAGACTTAAACTTATCCAGTGATAGGTTAATGACATTTTGTGGTAGCTTATTAAATATCCTAATACTTAAGCCACCAAATAAATTATCGATTTTATGAAGTCTGAGGACCGGGACGGCAAGGCTATGTTTATTTCTGGTGTTAAGACTAGACTATCGGACTTTTTGGAAAAGTGTGCAAGTTCTTTCGTACGTGTCGTGGTTTGAATCCAAGCATGCACTTATGGTTTTTTTTTCAAATCTGTGCGCATATTTTTACCATCCTACACATTTCGGATGAATTCTAAAACGTGTAACCATGATTCAATTTGTCTGGTTCCTCCGTTAAGGGTTGTGATGTTTAAACTACACTTTTATTGTAATTACCATACTACCCAAATCCTGAATCATGGTCCAAGCGTACCCCGGGCTCCAAAGCGATGGGTTTGGACGCAACCGGGAATTACACGTTAAGATGAGGATAGAGCTAAAGGTCTTCTAGTCCTATTTTTTGCTCGGCTTTCTTTCGTCTAAATCGCATGTAACCAGTAGTGGGAGTTTGTCGTAGGCTTAAAACGCATAAAATTTGATATTTTTATTGATATCTCACTATCTGTTAGTGTTTATCGGCAAGATAGCGGTGCCAAGGCCATCAATAAGTTTCGTGGGCGATAGCTAAGTTTGCATGATTTTCAGTATTATCAATGCGTACTACAAATACATTTTACTCGTTAATCTTATGTATGTTGATTTGTCACACATGACAAATATCAACATAGAAAAGATTGACACGTTAAATTGTCAAGTTAAATAATTAAATAAATATTTCACAACATCACATACATTGATCTGACTTCGAGATAGGTAGCTCCAAGCACCTGTGTTTCGGATATCAGAATCAACAGTGGGATTACAAATATATACATATACCTAATATATAGTATAGATACTTTTCTTTTGTAAATACATACTTATTATACATAGAAAACACCTAGACCAATACAAACAGACATGTTTATGCACACAAATGTTTGTACTGTTTGGTGATCTATCCCGCAACCCTTGGACCAAAGGCAGCGTTCACTACCACTGTTACAAACGGGTCGTGTTAGTAGTTACCTAGGATATATTTTACTTAACTAGTGTATTGGTATTTTGCAATATTCATAGAGATTAAGAACAGATTATGATAAATGCAGAAATAAAGTCTTAATTAATTTACTTTCAATTATGATAATAATGACTGACACACTCCTTATCTTTTTGCAATTTCATTACTAAACTTATTTAATACTGCTAGCTGTGATATTGTGCAAAAAGTACTTAATTTTGTATCCTTTTATCACACTATTTAGACTTGTTGTTACGATAAAGATGCGTAATAATATCATTAGGCATCCTGTCATTTTCAGCTATGTCCAAAGCCGTTAGATACTTCAGAGCCCAGAGTACGCTAAATAAATATATCATCACGATTAATTGACTCCCACTAGGCAGCTGTCCTAAAGACAGTCCCAGTGTACCTAAAGCACAATAGACAATTAATAAAGCAAATAATCACCAGTGTTAGTCGACCCATTTAATCCCACGACAAAGTGGTGCGTGTCCTGCCCTCCGAGATTTTACTCCAAGGCCATTAAATGAAAGATGTGACGTCATAGAATGAAACTGCTTTCCGCGTACGACACACTTCGTCTCAGCTAGTTAACCACCCTTCTCTCAAGTTCTAATATTATACATAAATAATATAATATAACCGCCAATGGAGGCCTATTGACCTCAAAAGCTTGTTTGGAAAATAGGGCGTCTTTATATATGTACCTATGTGCATAGATATTTCTCAAATTAATAATTATGACAAGGCACAAATGTGATGTTCTTTTGTTGTTGAATCTTCTTAATATGAAATATTGTGCTTGAGCCATTAACCTAGTAATCGTTTAATGACTTGAAAAATAATAAAATCGAAATGAATCGAAAAAATGTTGTCAGGATAGTGAATTTTGAAAATATTATTGCTAATTTATCCAGTTACGTGTACAGTCTGCATCAAAATTATCTTTGCTTTTAAACCTACCAAAATATCTTAAGCATTTGATAAAAGACAACTGTAAGTGTTTATACGCCATCTTGCATTTTTATAAGTGCTTAAGTACGGAATCAGGTCAATGAATGAGATGTTGTGAGAATTATTATTATTATTATTATTATATGTTGTTCGAGAATAAATGACATTAAAATGAAAGTACACCTGAAAGTATTGTAGGAAAAGTGAATTTTGTAAAATGCTAGATGTTTTTGCTTTAAATGGAGAAAAATACCTATATTACTCTCTCGGTACTATCCAGGGAGGAAACAGAGTTCTTCTTTTGTATTGCAGAACGGCACAACCTTATCGTCTTAACACAGACAGGATCATAGCGACCGGTTTCGGTCAAATGTTAATTGTTAACCTAAACGTTGTAATACATTATATAGGTATGAAGGCGTACAAATTATTCCATGCCATTCACGGCTGTTATTCATGAATAGATTACCGATTCCGATTACCAAAACTTCATCAAAGTTTAGTTGGCGTATAAAAATGTTTATGTCCATAAGGAATTGAGAACCGTAATTGCTTTGAACTAGGTGTTTAATTACTGCAGAGTACTAGGTGTGTGTGTGAAACAAGTTTTGGATTAGCCTATTAAATTATTTCGTTGAATTTTAGGCAATATTTTTTATTACCATCTAAAACTTTATCTATCATAGAATCTTATTGTGTAAATCAATTTGTATATTAAGTGTTTCGTTACAGGTTTTAATATACGTCATTTGAAAACGTTAAAACAAATTAGGAATGCCTTCCTAGAGGCTGAAATGTAGCGACAATATTCCTTAAATATAATAAGTTTGTGAAATTCATATAAAGTCATTATTAATATGAGGTTTATATTCAATAATTTTGCCAAAAATGTTTCCTTAAATTACTAGCTTTTATTGTTTGGTAATAGTCTCAAACATCAACTCTTCCACCTGGCAAAAGATGGGGAGAAGTTCAACCAACTGGTGGCCAACCTTCAAGATTGAAGAGGCACTTAAAAGAGAGATCCATGTTAGCCGTCTTTATTGGTACAATACAATGAATAACCTATCATAGGAATATAATAACCCGTAACCCCTGATGAACCTGCGTATCCTATGCCTTAAAACCACATGAAGAAGCCAGTTGGAGGAAACTAGCATACTATAATTCTCAGCACTTGACTACCATTATCTGTGTAGCTCGATAGACAAGGTCTAAGTGATCACCGCCGGCCATAAAATAAAACAGCCTCTATTAACCGTCATTAAACGGTCGTAAATCCTCAACAGGCGAACCCGAGATAAATATAAACGTTTCAATCGAAATGTCTGCCCAAATGATCAAATATTGTCCCGGGGTTGATAGCTTGATACCTAGCGCATGAACGTCTACAACCTTAGGGACTTCGCGCACTGGGACGCCAATAGTTTATTTAGATTGCGAGCGAAATAAATAAAACCGTTTAAAAATAGGCGAGCATGCGGCCCATCTGATGGTAAATGCCGGACGCTCATTAACATCAACAATGCCGGACAACAGTCATACCTCTGCCTACCGTTAAAGAAGGACTCTTTTCAAACCTCATTTAAAAAAGGACATATCATAGCGATCAGGGAGGGAACACTGAGCGGCATATAAAAATCATTTTCTTTAATTCCTAAATCTATCGCGGATTCTGTTTGTGCCAGTTTCATCACTTAATTACTTGGAACGCTTTTATATTTTATTGTCTTGGAGTTAGGACATACTGTAAAGTTTTTAATTTTATCCAAATAAAATGTCTAAACAAGTATAATCGATTGTACCGATTAATACCCTACCGGTTGTAGATTAATTCATATTCCAAATCTAGACTCAAGGTCTATTTGTTATAACCGGAAACTTTTTATATTATTTTTAAAATAACTACCTAGATACTAATTTTAGAGCTCAAATGGAACAACTTTTTGTAAGGTAGAAATTTACAATTAAAAAAGTTTTTCCATACTAACTCCAACAGCCGAGTTGTTGTGGGTAAGTGTAAAAAACATATATCGTATAGTTATCAGAAAAAGCGCAATTTTTTAAGAAGCTTTTATCTCTCTTTATTACCGTGGCAACCTTAGGGGGGTTTTGCCACTGTTGCAAGTTCGAACTTCATAATTTTTCGAGATTTTAGTACTTTTGTCGGGTGAAATCAGATCAACGAAAGCCAATTTTTGAAGGGGAATCTTAATAGGGAAAAGTCTAAGTTGTTATCCGGCATTTTTTTTACTTTGTCCGAAGTCGGCAGGACATATAAAAAAAAAAACAAGGCAATTCCACCGACTCCCGACCATCTGGCAACTCCACCTTTCCCGATGTCGGTCTAGTAAGATAACGTTTCAATATCCGGTCTCCGATTGAACTAAAGTGTTTTTGTAAGTGTGATCGAATGACATGCAATATAATAAATAAATTAACACAACATCTCATACATCGATCTAAGTAGCTTATGTACTTGTTTTAGGGATATCAGACAACAGGCGAATTTAGAAAAATATATTTTTCGAATGACATAATTATTATTATATTATATCTAGAATTAGTTTCCCTGTAATGTAGAGCCCCAAAGAGATTATCCTGATTGATCCGCGGTCGATGTCCTGGCGTCTATTTTCATAAGGATACCTCAGTTGGTCCTGCCATGCCAATGTTTAACGTTTTCAGTTCGCCTCTGTGAATATAAGATAAAGTTTTACCAGATTTCTTTTGAAGCGGTGTAAATTAAATTTTAAAAGTCTGGCTGAATAATATTTATGATTGTACTGGATATTAGAGTAAAGATGCAATAAACATTTTAATGATTGATTATTTTTATAATTCAAAATGAATTATAAAAATATATGAAATTTTTTGTCTGAATACGGTACGATCTGCGATCGGTATGTCTGTCAGTTTAAAATATTGTCTGAACTATTATTTAGAGCATGGATAAATTATTTTGGAAAAGGTTTTAAACATGTTCGACATTTGCTAATAAACCCATCAGTCAATCGGTTTTTATAAGCGTAGCGAGCAATAAATTAGTTTGTAAAGGATATCCTTTGTGTAATTAAGAGCGACGCATACAACTAGTAATTTATATATTAAGACCAAATTTGTGCTAAGCTAGTTTTCTCGTAGCTGTGCCCGCGGAGACTTAGGCTGCGTTTCTACAGAAGTGGAGCTGCGCGAAGTTGAGCGAAGCATAGCCGTGTAAATAGGTAGGTGTTTCCACTAAAGCTGCGCAGGAATAACCCCCACAACAACCAACAAACAAGCAACCCCGCGCAGCTCAGACCCGTAAGAAGGAAGCCATGTGGATCAGGGATAGCGTAGATTTAGCAGAGATTTTTTGTTTTAATCGTTTTCTTTATATAAGAACATGTATTCCTTTTATGTATTTACCTTCGATTAGCATAGAGCGAGGGTTAGGATCGTTACCTAATTGGTTCTCATCTCGACTTCCGATCCTAGCCAATCATCTTTATAGAATAACCATCTCAATAGTAAGGACCCTTTGAGATTAGATAATCGGTGCTGTTTTTTATTATTATTAAAATCGTTTAAAACTATAATAGTTTTAAACGTGCATGCATTGGTTTACACATGATAGAAAGTGCTTCAAAATGTAATATTACCTATCTAATAAAATCTATTATTGTTACAGGTAAGTTCCAACATACATTTAATGCAGAAAACGTTGACTAGTCTGCTCCCAGGCATATTTGACTGCAGCAAGGTAAGAAAATAAAGTAATCGTCACCAAATTTTATTAAGAAAATCCTGCCTCGAAGAATTATAATCGCATTTCAAAGAATATATAACCTTTAATATTCATGACGTCTAAAAGGTTTTTATAAAACGCCAGTAAGCCTTATTCCTGGATGACATGTTTTATAATGTTTCTAACAAAATCACTGATACTTGGCATATCATAAAAATTTTAGTAATTTTCTTTTACATAAACTGGCAAAGGAAGTAAATATTTGCTGGCTTATATATCGCGGAGATTATTAATCTTTACCTCACAACAGCGATCTCCAGCAATAAACATTAATTTTGAATCTGGGAGCACGGCAGTGCCCCCGCCATGTCGAGCGCGAAGCAAACACTGCCGTACCATATCCTTTACTGAAACCATTTCGCCACATTTATATATATAGGCTCCTATTTGAGAACCTCCGGATAAGACCAGAACGCAGAAATTTTCGTGATTCGTAGTTGTGATGTTAGGCAAAAGCAAAGTTTCGCATTTTCGACAGACACTCACTCACGATCATTCAAAATAGAACTAGTACGTCCCATAATCTGAGAGAGCTGAAATTTGGCCAAGATTTAGGGTTTAATGGCCACATAGAAGGGAAACTATAAAAACTAGGATAATCGAAGATCTGGAGTACTTGGTTTAAACCAACTGCATTAATGACTTGGTAATCCCATAGAAATATGTGAGATTACCTAGTTATATTTGCTGTTCACCATACTAACATTTTATCCGAAATAGCCCAGTGGTATAATGATTTATTTAATAAGATTTAGTTAGGAAAACATTCTGTAAAAGACTAGGCAAGTCTCGATAGAACTGATTGTTTGTCTCTAAAAAGTAATGAAGTCTAGACAAGGTCGTGCCAAGTCTAAGGTTTCTTACTGCGATTTCTTTATTGTTTATAGTTATTGTTGTGTGACTTGGCCGTTGAAATGTACAAAACGAGATGCGCAATGAAACAATTGCACATATCTCCATCACCACTTACCACTGATCTAACATAAAGTAGACGTACAAACAGACTTCTATCAATTAATGATTAGAAGTCCGTCTCTACTGCAAATATTTTTTATACTGTTTGTTTCAGGCTCGCCTATCCTATGAGTATTATTGAAATACGCCATTCTGGAGATAGATTGATGCAGTGATCTCGTGGAGCACATGGTTTTGTACCCTTATGTACCCTTCAACCGCCAAGTCACACAACATTAACTATAAATAATAAAGAAATCGCAGGCAAGAAACCTTGGACTTGGCACGACTTTGTTTAGATTTCATTTCTATTTACTTTTTAGAGATAAACGAATCAGCTCCATCAAGACTTAGCTAGCTTTTTTACAGAATGTTTTTGGTGGGATATTTTATGTAGTAGGTAATTTTTCCATACATTAATTTCCTCTGCAGTTTCTTGTGTCGTGGACGTCCGATCACTTAATAATTTGATGTATTTGTCTTATTAATATTGCGTATCCTTCACTGAGCTTCCTAACGCAGGTACCAATTATTTGTATTTTTCCATTTTATCAAATCAAGTATTAGTAGTGTTATCAAGTCTTAATATTAACACTAGAACTAACTACCTTTTTAATCCTTTTTGTAATCTTATTGTGATGCTGTGTGTACACGTCTTTAGGCTACAATTTAGCTACTACTTATGTTTATGTTGACTGTGTTTTTACCGACTTCAAAAACGTATAACGTAAACGTAACTTGCGGTTTTGACTTTAAAGAAAAAAGTAGTTTTTACCTTTGCTTCCCGGTTATTGAAGAAATATTTATTTATTTATTTTATTTGAAGGAAACATACAGATTTTTATATATTTCATTATTAAACTAAGTATATGTACGCTTCGCGCTCGACTTGGCGTGGGACACTACCGTGCCCCTAGATCAAAAGTGGATATTCAAAACACAAGACTAAACTTTTTACGTACGGACCCAAGGTAATACGTGAATTTACGCAGTAAGTAATTGCCGGAATAACGTAAATGTTTCCTGATCTTTTAGGGTAATCTCAAATCCTATTACAGCATTATACCTAAAATGAGTTCCAGCTGTACGCACTTAATAGGTATTTAAAAGCTTCTCAGATGTATTTAGTAAACCTAATAATTTACGAATGTAGTATCCACCTGAGAATGGGTCCAAGGACGGCGGTTTCGCAGTACAAAAGGGGTAACAGCAATGTAAACTTTATTTCTTCGTATCATGCGATGAAACAGTGTCATTTCAGTACATATAAGCAGTGGCTAGACATACCACGTATGTACGGACAGCCACACATCAATGTACTCCTATATTAAATGAAATATCTTCACTATATTCTTACCTTGACGACGAGGTATGTATGGACAGCCACATATAGGTGTACTCGTATACAAAATAAATTACTACAATAAATCATCACCTTAATGTCAAATTCGTTTGGTTCAATACCAATTGAGGAAATTGGACAGATTGTAGCCACACATTAGGCTGCTTGTACTTTTAAGGGTCAACACTGAAGTGCGTACAGAACGGGGCAAGGTACGCACGAGACGTGCATACGAACTAACTGTTCGAGGTAATGTTTTGACAACCTTAAGTATCTTACAACATGGTTACCGCAGCGAGAAAGACCCCAATAGCAATGTAAGGTACATAATGATGCTACAAATGAATCACATGCGTCATCGTGATGAGGTACTAGGATATGACGGATTTTTATTACGACACGATATACGACGGCAAAATTGCCGCTTTGTTTGGGATCAAATGATTGAGTGTGAATTAATTTAGTAATGATATGACGAGTACCCGAAATCGAAATAATGAACACATTTAACATCGAAATAAGTAACCCTACAAACTCTTTTTATACATATATCTCGCTTTTATTTCAGTTCCAAGACTAGTTTAAGCTAGCTCACTGCCATTGCTGCCTAGACTGGAGCTAACATTCGACCTTACTATGAACAACCAATCTGCTTTCACACACAAAGGAGGGGTAGACAAAACAAAGTCAAGCGTTAGTCTAGATATTTTGTTTAATCAAATGAAGTTAAAAAACCGCCTTCAAAAAACACGAACCAAAAAGTGTAAAATTGTAAAAGTAACATTTTTAACACTTCATACACTTCAAATAACATTTTATAACAGTACGCTCGAGACAAGGTAATCCCTGTTGAACAATTGAATGAAGTATACAAGATAGTCTTACATCGTTATTTTGCACTTTTTAGTCCGTGTATTGAAGGCGTTTTTTTTTCGTAGATTTTTTTTTTATGCTTTTTAGTATCTCATTTTTCGGTAGCCCTCCCTCCTCCTCCCTCACTCCCCAGCCCCGCCAATAACCATCAGCCTAAATGTGAATACGGTATTGAAAGATTTATATTTGGACTCCTAACCGTTGAAGAGTTGACCTTCATCAGCTGAGCCACAAAAATAATACAATCAGGCGTAAATACTGGTGCAGCTTTGATAAAAAATACAAAAACATTTCATGTGCCTCGATTTTTCTGAGATCCCTTCATCAGATGCTGACATGATGAAAATGGGATCAACTTGGAAGTGTGTTCTTTCAAAAAAATATGCAAATTTGTCAACAATTGGCGGAGAAATCGGTGAACATACATAATAAAAATAAAGAAAACAAACATACAGTCGAACATAACCTCCTCCTTTTTTCAAGTCGGTAATAATATTTTGTCTTATCGAATATACGACACTCAAGGTCATCAAATAATAGGAACTAGTAACAATTAAACGCAATCTAGTTTATTTATAAATTTTACTAGGAATTAATTAATGATAGTCAAAACCGTGAACCGGTATGTTGTCTAATAAAACGCATATCAGTGTTGTACCTACTTAGTATCACTGAAGTCCGTAGACATGCCTAGATTTTCTTACACTAACAGTACTAACTTGGAGTTTAATTTAGTCTGCCTTTATTTATTAGATTGTGGCCGAGCTCTAACTAACACTTAAACGGTTGGCAAAGTTTCTCTGATAGACCGGGATTTAGATACGAACTTACATAATACTCGTACATAAAGGAAGTCTCCCGAGGATTTGTACGAATATTTCGTGACCTCAAGGTCTTATTTATCTCTTAACATCTGTACAGAGCAGTTAGCTGATTTTAAGTCAACGAGTTACTCATAGACACCTGAATGTGTATTTAGCCTAATAAGTTATTTAGGTTTGAAAAAAGTCCTAGTTTATAAGACTGTGTGTGATATAAATTTTATGTTTAGCAATTAATTTAATTAAAAATAATATATATATGTAATATGATCTAACATACTAAAATATTTGACCGTGCCAAGCCAAGCTTCGGCATGAATGGCCCGGCTCGACCGGAGTCCATGGCCTCACAGAAAACCGGCGTGAAACAGCACTGTGCTGAGTTTCGCTGAGTGAATGAGGGTACCGGAGGCTCAATCCGGGGCAAAAGGGGGTTTTAAGGTTGGCATAGCTTAGCATCAGGTGATCCGTCTGCTCATCTGCCACCTATCACAAATAAATAAACTGTGGAGTGATTTCTCAACTAATTGGTGGGTCAGCTGACCAACTAGCTACCTTTCGATCAATTAAAACTGTATGTGTTAATCAGTTAGAGCTTTAGTAATTTTACGATCACATGACTAATGTGTGGCTAGATATCTGGAGAGCGGCCTGGCCACTGGCTACGGCGTTGAATGTGACCATTCCCTGCGAAAAGAGATTTAAATCAGTTTCTTCATTTTGTAGTGTCGATGGCATCTCTGCTAACCATGGTCAAAAATGTTTGCCAATCAAATGGACCGATATCTGATTTTGTCGATTCTAAAATCCAGAGCGGTCCCTTTATGCATTCCTTTTGTACTTATTAATTAGTCTTCATTTATTTATATTAGTTTATTATTAGGTTTACATCGTCTGCATGTTTTTCGATATCTAGCCTTATCTCGATTTTTTCGACGGCCTCTATTCGAGGATACGTCTTTAATTTCTCACTTTTCTTTTACCGCATTCGAATATGTTTTTGTACACTATCTTTTTTTTTATTCAAGCAATCGTTAAATAATAGAAAAATATTTCTCATTGCAGGCCACACAAAATGATGCTGGAGTCGACCCGGTAAGATAAATAAATCTGCTGGGGAAAACGTAACGAATCGGCGGTAATGGATCTTTCCTAAATCGAGACAGGACTATTTAACTTTAACTGCTTATAAAAACGTCTATAATTTTAATCTAGTAACATGAAATACCGCGATTAGCAAAATAAACGAAGCAAATAGCCCAACAAAGGACAAAGACTGGCTGAAGGACTGACTAATGCTAATGAGAGAATTAAAAATAATACATTTATCATAGCAGACAATTCTTTTACGTCCATAAAAGTAGGTAGGTATCGAGCACCTGAAATTTCAAAGCGTGCCCGTACTTTTAATTGAACAAATACAACTTACCAACATTATGTATTGTGTGTGCATTTGTCATAAATAGATATGCAAACACTAGAGGTAATATTTTGACCTTAAATATTATTTACAAAGTAATGTATCAGCCTCCATCATAGAAAGCAAGTTATCGCTACTATGATGGGACAGGACCCCAAGATTACGGCCGGGTAGTTAAAGCACTAGACCAACAGGGCGTTAACGGGAATCGAACCCAGGACCACAAGATCATCGGCCCGGTAGTCAAACCACTAGACCACCAAAAAAATACACTAAAAATAATACTCAGTAGCAAGACAAAGAATGTTGAGATGGGCGCCGGTGAACTTAAAGAAAAATTGGAGTAACCAAAACATCACACCGGACATTTGGCTCGTGCGCGAGCGAGCGCTCAGGGCTAGTGCCCTGAGCGCTCGCTCGCGCACGCTGAGGTTAGCATATCCACTTAATTCATAGTAAGTGGATATGCTAACCACTCGAATCCCCGCCTCATTCTTAACCTCCAAAAAATAAACCGTTATAATTTATTGAGCCACATTTTAAAATGAATATAATATAAATTTTACATGGGATATGCTTGTTCGGGAAAAACCCATTGAGTTAAGTCTTAAACGACTCCCATGCGTTCTAAATCCGAGAAGGATTCTTCTATCGGCTTGAATCATAAATCATTTACTATCGTAGTCTTATGATTTCTGCTCGATCGACGTTACCCTGAAGGCTCATAACACTGTTAGTGAGTCACAGACATTAAATGTGTCATGGTCTCCATCTCATTGCATGCTGTGCACTCGCTATTAGATGATACATTATCCCCATTTAGAATATTATTGTCTAATTCCCTATCGGAACGTTCAAACATATCCTTGCTACTTCGAACTGTTTGTTCCATACTTTTGGTTCATTCCCCAATGGCCGATGGCGTATAATTCGGTAGTGACCCGGCCTTATATGCTCCACCCGTCGTGGATTCGGCTGCCACTCTTGACAAATACTCGTGTCTGAGTATGATAATATTTGTTTTAGGCCCAATTTTGTCAATCTTTATACGTGAATAAATCTATGGTATAATGTCAAATTTAGTTTCGGATTTAAATTGGTTGAATCGGTTGTAGGTACAAAATATTTGTGTTACGTTCGCTTATCTACAAGTGCTTAATCTAGTTACTTTAGGCTTAGGTTGACTTTCTCCGCCATTTTTGTTATATTATTTACTATAAAGATACGCAAATTTTTCAACAACAGCAAAGCAAAGTTCAAAAAGATAGCTATGCAGACTATATTTAGAATCGGTGTAAAGTAATTCTCAGGCAATCGACTAAAGTGGTACAGTCGGTACGCGACGAAATGCAATGTTTTAAACATCGAAAGTAGTGTTAACTTCAAGGTCAGGAGAGTTGCCTCACTGTTTCTTATTTTATTCCATTGTGAATATGTGCACTTGTACAAGGTTTTTCTCGAGGTGAATGTTTAATTAAAGATAAATCACAATGAAACTACCGTTGAAAAGCATACAAAGTTCTGCTAAATTATTATATTCTGCAGGTTTAATATTGTTACTGCTTTGTTTCGTTTTATACTGAGGAGATTGAGTTATTATAATTTTAAACCCTTAACTGGACTGAAAAAAAAATTCAACCTTCCATGCGCATTTAAAGATAAAAAGATAAAGATAAGGGCACTTATTCAATCAAGTTACTCTTGTTCGACTCAGTAGCGCCGTTATTTGATATTAATTTTGATGAATTAAAGATATTCAAAGGAATCTTCTGGTTCTGGTTCTTCTATAAGGGTTGTAAAGATCTAATGGCAATCTTATAATTTTATACCAGACTTACTAAATCCTAAATCACGGTACACCAAGTGTAGAGAAACAGAAGTCAATTAAAAGAAACAATTCAATCTATAGACCGCTGTCATAATGTGTATACAATTTAGTTTCAATAAGGCTTAATCTAAAAATTTTTTTATTGGTGGGAGAGTCACGCTTCGGCATGAATACTACGTCCTCACAGAAAACCGGCGTGAAGCAGTGCATGCGCTGTGTTTCGCTGTGTGAGTGAGGGTACCGGAGGCCCAATCAGGGGAAGAGGGGTTAAAAGATAAGCAGCGCACTTGTGACACCACTAGTGTTGCTGGTGTCCATGGGCGGCGGTGAACGCATGGTCAGGTGTTCCGTCGGCTCGTCTGCCACCTGTATCATAAAAAAAATTTACAAAACACAACATTATCTTCCTTCCTAAGATACCGCGCTTAACAACCGTATAGCTTGAGTACCATCACTGTATATTCCCTGTTAAGAATTCTTTCTTCATTGTTGTATTTGCACGAACATGACTCCAGAAAAAAAAAGACTTTCGCATCAATTTTATTTGTAAAAGAGACAAATGTTGTATGAACCTTAACTGATGTGTATTTAATGTTTATTTACAAGCAACAGAATGGCGTCTTGACATCAAATAGTTTAATTTAACTAATCAATGAACGGTCCTGAGGTGGCAATTGCAATAATATTTCAATAAGTATTATTGGACTACCTACCTACCCACGAGGGAATTCAACACAGTTTTACTTAAGTAAATAACACACTTAAAAAAATCATCTCGTGTTCAGGCGGGACTCGAACCCACATCTTCAACAATCCGGGTGAATGTTCAACTAATTAGACCTCTGAACGCGTTAGTAAGCCGACGAAATTTGTAAGTGCTTTGATGAGGAATATTGGCTATCCGAGCCTCACCTTGTCATTTTAATCTCATTTCTCCACCCAATAAATATTTTCCAAAATACTCACCGCTGCCCGTCGTTTCCAATGTGTACTATGAGACCCTACTGTGTATTTTATGAATATATACAATAAACTATGTAATTATACTTGCGAAGAGTGGTATTCCTGCGATCTTTCTGCGTTAACAATCACCAAGCACACTTTGATTCTTTCAAATCAAATACAGAAAAGTATTATTAATTTCAAAAAAATCCCAAAACACCGATCGTATCATGACAATAAACCTTTTTTTTATGCAGTAAAAAAACATCAACTGTCAATCCAGTTTCCCGCGCTTTTCTTCTTTTTTAATGAAGGTGCGTTCCGTTACGCTAATATATTCTCAACATGCTTGATTCGACATGAGCTATCGATAGTAGATCACAGTTATACTTGTTTAAATAGACTAAATATATGCTAGAGGCAACAAACGAGCAAGCGAGTCACCTGATGGTAAGTAATCAACGCCGCCTATGAACATCCGCGAAATCAGAGAGATCGAGAATGTGTTGCTAGCCTTTTGAATAAGAGTACACTCTTCTCTTGATGGCCCCTAAGTCGTAGACATATAGTGCACTAGAACTGCCCCGGCTTCGCACGGGTGCATTATTAAGCATGTTATCTATAATATATAAAGCAAAATGACGACCCTCTTCTTGAATTACTCTATCAATTTAAATAAAAACTGCATCAAAAATTTTACGATTTAAGGTGACGGGTAGGGCACACTAGCGACGCCGAACGATTTTAATGTTTAGCTACTAAACCGGATCTATTTTAAACAATTTCAGGGTTACAACCTCTCGGCAAACACTTATACTATTTATTAAATATGCACAAATCCTGGGTCGCCACAAATGTGGCCGCTTTTGGCGTGAATCAATTTTTCGCGTACGCGTTTGACCCCAACATTTGTGCATGGTTATAAGAAATAGTGTTTGCCTAGAGGTTGTAACCCCGAAAATGGTTAAAATAGATCCGGTTTAGTAGCTAAAAATTAAAATAGATTGGCGTCGCTAGTGTGCCCTACCGTCACCTTAAGATTATTTTTAAGCATGAATTGGGCCAGAGAGCAAAAGCGACTTTGTTTCATACAATGTAGTACATTTATAATATGCATAATTCATTTTGGGTAGATCATTTGTTATGTCCAATAAGGCCTTTTTAAAGTAATGAGATGAGAAAGTTTATTTTGAATATTACTACTCCATTAAAGATATTTTAACAAAAATATGCCGTGAATTTTTAGATCAAGGCTGATTTATGTTTTCATTAATCCTGTTTTTGACGCAATCAGCTAAAAGCGAGGATCTTGTCTATCAAGATTAATGACATTTACACGTGGAACTATAGAGACAGCAAAATATGCCATTTTCGGGAAAAAACTTCACAGAGTGTGAAAAAGATCCAACCAGCCCTGACGCAGATTCTATCGGGTGCGGTAGAGAGAGAACGTCACCCCAGTAGGAACGGCTTCGCGCAGTTTTTCAAGTATGGCTTTCTATGTAAAGGCTTAGTCTGTTATGGGTGCATGTCTATGCGAGCTTCAGAAGTTTCATCTCATCCCTGGATTCGGAAATGCATTAGTGATCCGCCTTGTGTGTAATATTTTAGGGTGACAAACTCTTGATCATCAGAAGTGATGTTAGTCACTTATGATGATAAGAGTATCATTAGTTTTTTAGATTTTCGCGTTGCATTGTAACTATAATGTATCAATACGGGGATTAACACGATATTTATTATGTGAAACAACATTGTGTACTCACATATTTGGCTCGACGTTTCGGCTACGTTACAGCAGCCGTGGTCAGTCCGCTCGTGACCACGGCTGCTGTAACGTAGCCGAAACGTCGAGCCAAATATGTGAGTACACAATGTTGTTTCACATAATAAATATCGTGTTAATCCCCGTATTGATACATTAAGAGTATCATTGTCATTCAGTGTACTTTATCAGTTCGTATTTTTTTTTTTTTTTTTTTTATGCTAGAGGCGGACAAACGAGCAAGCGAGTCACCTGATGGAAAGTAATCATCGCCGCCCATGAACATCTGCGAAATCAGAGAGATCGCTAATGTGTTGCCGGCCTTTTTTTTAAAAAAGAGTACGCTCTTCTCTTGAAGATCCTTAAGTCGTAGCCGTCCGGAAATACTCCTGCAGCCAAACCGTTCCACAGAACTGAGGTACGTGGTATACCCTTTAAATTGTAAAAAAATATAATTCTCTCTCTCTATATTCCTTCTCATAATTATATAAATAACAACATACAAAATTGAATAAATTTTGTGAGTGACATTCATAACCTTCACTTTGAAAGTACCACGACGTCGCGTCGATTTACCTTTGTTGGACTTTGGATCGTCGTTATGTCTGAAACACAAGTGCTATTTTTGCACTGCGGGGTGCGGGGGGTGCTAGTAACCACTAGAGCTGACGCCGACAGTACATAGGTACTGCGGAGTTATTCTGTAGTATCGGCCTACTTTCTTTTACGCCAATGATCCCGCTCCTAAAAGTCTATTTTTGTGCACTCGACAAACAATTCAGATGAGAAATTTCCATACATTTGTTCATATGAATTTCGAATTCGATATCTATAGCAACCCCCCGAGAATTGGCTCACTGAGCTGCTCGGATTGTTCCTCCGACTTTAGCTATGTCATCGGCTGTTATCGGTCTACCAGGATTTTGTTTGCTGGTTTTAGGGTACCTTGCCTAGCTAGATTTCCGAACCTATTCAATTTGAATTTTATAACTTCTAATACGACATCCAGGACTTTGGTCTTGCGTTTGGACTGAGTTCTGACTCTGACTCTTGTGACAAGAGCATTTATATCCTGATGACCAAATCAAAGTAACACGCCAAAGTATACATACAATAATGAAAGCGGATTTCAAATACCTCCTTGAAAAACAAACAGCGAAATCCAATCACTATTTAAATGCTACCTACTTGCAGAGAACTAAATGCATATTCGATCAAAGGTAGAAACGGCCGACAATTAGTTTGGAAATCGGAAAAACTTTCTAGTGAAGTAATTGACGACATTGTAGTATCAGCATAATTAACTTGCACACTTTTGATTCTTATTTCCTAAGACATAAGAGTCAAAAGCCTTGTGTACTCGGTGGTAAACTGGCGCGACTAATTATGATTCAGACTGTACACTTGGAGCAGACACAGTAACACTTATCTGGAAACTATTAATAAAGTACTCGTAGTTTTATTATAATTAGGTGATGTGATGTGTGACAGGATCTATTATTATTTTATTAGATGAATAGGTTTAATCGAAGGTTTCTACTTCTTTCGCGGTTAATGTTCTGGATTTGACTGACCGGATGGCGCAATTGGTAGTGACCCTGCCTCTTACGCCAAAGGTCGTGGGTTCGATCCCCACCCTGGACAAACATTTGTGCGATGAACACTTGTGTTTGTTCAGTGTCTGGGTGTAATATATGTATTTAAGTATATATTTGTGTTCTCTGTTGTCTGATATCTGTAACACAAGTGCTTAAGCTACTTAGTACGGAATCAGGTCAACCTATGAGATGTTGTGAGAATTATTATTATTATTATTTGTATTGCACCTCTAGATAGTTCATTTTTATGGTGAATGAAAGTCTTTTTGACTATAACATTATACATTCTAGCTATTGTTTTAGAATTTTATGATTGAGGTGTCAAGTTTAGAAGGTTTAATAATACCCTTTGCATATTTGCAATACCACAAGCATTTGTATATCTCATACTTCTTTAGGAAGGATACATTGACTTGTTGTACATTGTAATTTGATCATTTATAAAAACTAAAAGATTGCATGGTAGGCTCTTTTTACTGTGTGTATATAACTTCACTTTACACTAGATGGAAGCGTCCAAATTTTTGATTGTAAAAAGAATTGGGAAATGCGAAATAACACCAAATTTTTATTATAGCCATTACCTTCAAGTTAAACTGATTAGGCTCTCGTCCAAGGCCAGGCAGCATTATCTACAACAATAGCACCTCCCTCTGTCTAACTGCATTAGTGTCTACTGCTGCAAAGTTTTAGTACAGATATAGATGTTTCTACATACAGGTATGCTACCCCTCTTGCCTCTTGCAAAATTTGAGTGCTTTAAATTAATACTGTAAGGAAAGACTCAAAAGCTGCACCGTTGAAAATGAATTAAATTATAGGGCATCTATTTAATACAGAAATTTCTCATAGTAATCATGAGTGAGAGCCGTGGTAGTATTGCCAGTGGCTCGACATAATAATAGGACTTTACTCTTTAACCTATAAAATTGCCGATTTGTTAGGAGACTTACTACCTATTTTTAAAGGACATCTCATTCATATTACTCTCCGATTTTTTTTTATAGATTTTAGAACTAGCTCTTTAGAACTAAAGTTAATATACCACGGAAGTTGTAGAATTGATTCAAGCTCTTTGTTAACAAATGTATTAAACAATCGAATTTTGGAACTCATATAACTTGAGTTACAGGAATCCTACAACATCCGTGCAATAATAACTATGTCTCCAAATAGCTAGTTCTACACGTCTGTGTCCAAAAATTTTCATGCAGGGCCCGAAAACTTATAGAGCCTGAATGATCGATTAATCGGTCCTTTTCCACTACGTTTATAGCTACTTTCGAACATTTTAATCGATGAGAACGATAAGTGCGTTCTAGTAGTGCTTTCATAAGTTAGTCGGACCACCTTCGAAAGACCCTCAATCACCTAACAAACGAGCTGAAATAGATGACGTTCACTCAACTTAAGAGCTCTATCAGTAAAAACATCATGGCCGAGTGTGCTTAATATGCGATAGTTATGTTCCAGGGCAAGGGTGTGTTCACCTCGACCTAATAGTCTCCGGGGATCGCGTACACACCAGCACGGTATAAAAATTACCTAGAAATACTTACTCGTATATATGTACAGACAACGATGATCAGTGCAAAAGCTCTGGATAAGACAGCCTGAGCAACAACCTGCGAGGACGGTCTAGTCGGATAATGCAGGTTGGGTTGGCCGATCCTTTCACCGTGATGGCATCAACACGACAAGGAGAAGAAGATGGAGGCTGTAGGATCAAATCCGAGCATCCATCTCTAGACTTTTCAAATATATGTGCCTACTTTTCTAATGTGTAACGGGTTCTGGAGTGGAGACCGCGTCTTGGCAAACGTAATGTAGGGCGCCCTCTGGCTAGGTGGGGGGACGATCTGCGCAGGATGGCTGGCAAGAGCTGGATGCGAGAAGCCATGGATAGATCACAGTGGCGAACAATTGGAGAGGCCTACGTCCAGCAGTGGACTGCGATAGGCTGATGATGATGATGATGATGACTTTTCTAATGTATATAACCTTTATTACCATTGGGACCTCTTTGATAGTTCAGCTTTATTGTGAATAAGGCACACCGTCCACAGCGGTGAGGGAAAACGTCGTGAGTAAACCTGCATAGTTTTGGATAGAATCTAAAACAATAGATACCCACAATTGTTGATAAATTATTCTAAACGTGTAACCATAATTTAGTTGGTCTAGGTCTCCGGTCTAAGGGTTGTGAAGGTCAGACTGCAGTCGCTTCATTGTCATCATCGTCAGCCCATTTAAGTCCCCACTGCTGGGGCACGGGCCTCCCTCAATTACATGAGGGGTAATTGCCATACTCACCACGCTTGGCAGACGGGTTGGCGAGGTTTTTGATATAAATGCAGAGTTTTTCTTCTCTGGGTGCTGATGATCATGCCAGCAGCTTTACCTTAGTCGCCTTTTACGACACCTCGGTAAGAGTGAGGGTGGCCTATTCTACTCTGCCGGGGACCACACGGCGATGTCGCTTCATTGTGATTGCCAAATTTGCTTGCTTTAGAGTGTGCTAGAATGACACGCTACATCCTAGCCTATGAATAGTTTTGTAGAGACAGCCACTCATTAGATTATAACATAACATTGGTTCAAATTTCTTCTTCTGGTTCCGACCTTATCAAGTAATATTGACATTGACACTCGGCATTGAGGTCAATATTGAGGTAGAGATCGGGGTGAGGGGACAGTAAGCCGATCGGCTCTTTTGCTTTACTTCTAGTCTGAGGGCTCTTCAAATTCATTTTTCACATTATCCGCGCGTGTTAAAAAATAAAACCTTTGCTTTTTGGCAGCCTTGAGTTTTATTCGCAACGTCACCAGTGTGACGTTTATTTAGAGTTAGTTCTTTCTACTGGGAATCTTTATACTGTGTTATAAACAGGTTTCTTTGAGATTGATCTAGTGCTGTTTATTTATTCATGATAAGACATGTATGTGGACCTCGAAGAAGCTTTCGGCTATCTGACAACGAATACAAGCTGATACCAATTTGGGCGAACTTAAGAGGATAGGAAATATGGACAAGTTCGTACATACCGTTAGAGGATGTAGGTACTTAGGTTGCGTTTAGTATACATAAGTAGCTTACCCAGTTACTTAATAAGTACCTACATCATCATCATCATCATCATCAGCCCATTTAAGTCCCCACTGCTGGGGCACGGGCCTCCCTCAATCACATGAGGGGTAATTGCCATACTCACCACGCTTGGCAGACGGGTTGGCGAGGGTTTTGATATAAATGCAGAGTTTTCCTTCTCTGGGTGCTGATGATCATGCCAGCAGCTTTACCTTAGTCGCCTTTTACGACACCTCGGTAAGAGTGAGGGTGGCCTATTCTACTCTGCCGGGGACCACACGGCGATGTCGCTTCATTGTGATTGCCAGATTTGCTTGCTTGCTTGCCAGAATGACACGCTACATCCTAGCCTATGAATAGTTTTGTAGAGACAGCCACTCATTAGATTATAACATTGGTTCAAATTTCTTCTTCTTCTGGTTCCGACCTTATCAAGTAATATTGACATTGACACTCGGCATTGAGGTCAATATTGAGGTAGAGATCGGGGTGAGGGGACAGTAAGCCGATCGGCTCTTTTGCTTTACTTCTAGTCTGAGGGCTCTTCAAATTCATTTTTCACATTATCCGCGCGTGTTAAAAAATAAAACCTTTGCTTTTTGGCAGCCTTGAGTTTTATTCGCAACGTCACCAGTGTGACGTTTATTTAGAGTTAGTTCTTTCTACTGGGAATCTTTATACTGTGTTATAAACAGGTTTCTTTGAGATTGATCTAGTGCTGTTTATTTATTCATGATAAGACATGTATGTGGACCTCGAAGAAGCTTTCGGCTATCTGACAACGAATACAAGCTGATACCAATTTGGGCGAACTTAAGAGGATAGGAAATATGGACAAGTTCGTACATACCGTTAGAGGATGTAGGTACTTAGGTTGCGTTTAGTATACATAAGTAGCTTACCCAGTTACTTAATAAGTACCTACATCATCATCATCATCATCATCAGCCCATTTAAGTCCCCACTGCTGGGGCACGGGCCTCCCTCAATCACATGAGGGGTAATTGCCATACTCACCACGCTTGGCAGACGGGTTGGCGAGGGTTTTGATATAAATGCAGAGTTTTCCTTCTCTGGGTGCTGATGATCATGCCAGCAGCTTTACCTTAGTCGCCATTTACGACACCTCGGTAAGAGTGAGGGTGGCCTATTCTACTCTGCCGGGCACCACACGGCTGGTACGCACATTCACACTATTTATTGTGGTATTATTACAGCTTCAGATTAGAGCGTTATGCGCAGTGTGGCTTGTTTGTTGAAGACCAGATTCGACCAATCTTAATCCGAGAATAAATGTATGGTATCAGATTTCTATAGTATGACAGGGCTTGTATGGTTAACTTATGTATACTTTGTATGGTATTCCAGACAAGATCTCGGATTTCCCGAAATTTGGTAAATTCTGGCCTAAGAAGACTACATAATGTAATATTTGACGTGATATAAAGTAGGATATTTTCAAACTACGAACTCAGAGTTAAAACCTAATTAAGGGTACTCAAGTCATTAAATATTTAATCACATGCATAAACTGAGATGAGCTGGTAGGAGACTCAGTAACTGCTTATTAAGTTTCGAACTAAGACAATTGCCCACAATTTAATCATTTCTACTCATAGTAATGGAGTCAGGCAACTTCCTGGAAAGCGCATTCGTATCAAAGTACGAGTAAAGTACCTTCTACATATTATGAATATTTAATTAGGTGGTTAATTAGAGTTTAGTCGCATTGGAGGGGACTGGCACGTTTGAAAATGTGGTCTAGGATGACGTTGCACCAAGATTACGATAGACTTACGATTTGTGTGTGTGATTGTACAGGATCTGATTGGTTTGCCTATGAGTCTGCAGTTGACGATTGGGTGATTTATGTTTTTTTTTCTAAGTTAACTGTACGAGTAGTAAGTCCTACCGTATCTGCCTTGTACTATAGTATCTATAAATACTCCATACCTACAAATGGTGTATTCAAAAATGTATTCTTAATTGCGGTAGAGATTAATATCTACCAAACAAAATAACACATTCACAACAAAAGTTACGGTAGATCATGCTGTTCGCTATGTTTAATAACATAATTAACATTAAAAATTAGTGAACTGACCCGAGAACACAATTAACCAAAAGTTAAATAAAATAAACTTTACAGCCGTATGACGTGTTTGTTTAAAGGCAAAATTAACGCTTCACACACTGCTTATCGGTAGAGTTATGCAAACGAGATAAAATAATTATTTTATGGCGTCATAATCATGATAAACGGACTAGCATATGTAGTAAGTAGCCAAGTTTATGTAAACCCGGCGAGATCATAAATCACGGTTAGAAAGAGACCACCGTGTGACTCATAAGGGGTAAAAGCCTGTTGTAAGAAAGGAACAAGTGTACCGATTTGGTTTCGTCCGGCCGTGAACTCTTCGGGTAATTTAAACAAGGCGTTTTGTCATCGGCAGTACTTTCTTACAAACGATTTTGTAAATCCATAAATAATGTTGTGGATGTTTCTTGATTCAAGTGAAAAAACTGACCTTAAATGGTATTTTGTCTACTATGTTGCATTTTAGTTGTTTTCAATAAAAACTAGCTATTATATTGCTATTATACCTACATGATACGATTAAATCTAAACTACGATCCCAAAATAATATGATAAAAAGACAGATTCCTTTATCAATGATTTGTTGCTAAATTAAAGAAGTATGAGTGCCAAATGCGTACTGATGGCGTACTAGGTCTGAGGTCCAACTAAAAGGTGATTGGGTATTTTTAGACGTAATATGTCAAATTGTCAATTAACGAATAATTCAGCCAATGATGTTGAAGGTCCACCTTCAACATCAAAGGTCCACCTCAGGCACGACATCTAGAGGATATTTCACACGCGATAGCCCACATTGACACGTGATTCGTAAATCATTTGCAAAAGGCTGTTATTTCCTATTCCTGACGAGTACTCGAAAGTGTAGGTATAGGTGAAATAGGGTGAAATTTACAATAATGGAGTTCAGCCAACCGTAGGATGTCGCGCGCAGCAGAACCGCTAATCTGTGTCAAACGGCGGCCATATCGGGTGATCGCGAGCGGTGAAAATTAGACGTGTGTGTGTAACTCTTTACTGAAACGACTCAGTGATCCGACTCAGCCAATTGATACACTGTTACGAATCTCTAATGTTCGCTCCGAATGTATCATTCGATTCAAATGGATATCGTGGTCAATCGGTAGTAATCTCGCTCACTGATACGGATGAGCCAAATGATCCGAATGATTCGAGTTAGCCGAATGAGTTGAATGACCCGAGTGAGTCGAATGAGCTTGAATGATCCGAGTAAGCCGAATGAGCGGAATGATCCGAAGAGCCGAATGAGCGGAAGAGTCGATGTTCCAAATGATGCGTTTCACTATTTTGCATCTTTGCACTGATCCAGATGAAAATGTACCAACCTTTTGAAAGATAGTGATGCGACCCGTTCGAGGCAATAAATGTGTCTGATGAAATACCCTCACACCGAGCCTCTCCTCACAAAAATGCTACTAAATGTAAGGTTCGGACCACAACTAAACTCTCGACTTAATGTATCAAAATTTTTAGTAAAGTAAAAAGTAATTCACGTAATGGGAAATCATAATGTAAGAAGTATTTTTAACGATATTGATGAACGAGGCTTACCTACATTCAGCAGGTGATAGAGAACTCAGAAGATGTAAAAAGTACGCGGGGAACATAGGAAGTAATATTACTAAATCTAGGAGTCAAAGAAAACCTTCAAGGCTTACAAAATCTTCTAAAGATGAATACCGAAGACTGCGAATATTACTGGGAAACGGTTCACCGATAGTTTTTGCATTAATGACAGTAGATTACAACAATCCATTTCAGTTAGGACCTAGAAAATCGCACCGCATCAAACGTTGTTATTCCGACTATGGTGCCCAAAAGCCTTGCGACTACAGGCGGTGCTTGCCGGCCATGCAAGCGACTGGAGTCTTATCCGTGTGCAACATACTGTCGTGTATGTGATAAAAAGTCAGAAGATTTCTAAATATTATTGAATTACAATATTATAGCTACAATTCTTACTTTTCTCATTCTCCATATCAACTAGTGGGAGGACGCTGCTACTACCCTTTTCAAGTCGTGGTCTCAACTCAAGAACTCGTTACCCTAACTGTAATCAGTTCTGTAGCAGATATGGCCACATTGACCACCCACCGCCACTTCAGCGTGCTGATTCGATACGCTATGTTGGTTACTATGGCCTTTTGTCGATGACGCTTCATTAAATGAGATAGCCGTCTTTGTCTCCAACAACTCACTCATTTTGCAATTCGGGTAGGCCATACCGCTGGAGTAGTTCTTAAGGAAACATGATGTGTACTTAAAGAATTCGAGCTGCTCGAGATCTTTGTGAGGGAAATGTTTGAGATTACGGCGACTGAGTACTTTTTTCCGATGTCACTGAAGTAAAATTGAGCTCATGTTACATCACTATTCTCGCACAGCATGCTTATAATATTAGTAGCTTAGAATATTATATACCTGTATATGGAAAGTCGGTATGTAATGTAAACATGAGCGGTCTGGATCTGAAGGCGCGGTCCGGTCGACTGCGTAGGCTCGTCGCGAACATACATGGTATTATATTGACACTATTATTTTTATTACTAACAAGAAACGTGCATATTCATCACTGGATGTATGCGATTGATTGATACACACGTAAAAACAATTTTCTGCAGAGCTATACTAAACGCAAAGACTCGCGGCAGACGGCAGATTCATTCCTTAGTAATGCCTCGGTGGCGCAGTGGTTAGTAGCTCGCACTTAAAATCGACAGCTGCCCAAGAGGTCCCGGGTTCGATCCTCGAGTCGGGCCAAAAATTTGTATCTAAGTTTTCGGTAATAAATTCTTAGAGACAGCCCGAAGTTGTACCTCCGTGCCTGGGAAAGCACGTTAAGCTGTTGGTCCTGCGCCCGATTCCTGTCCTCTCCATTAGTTTCCCATCGGAATATGAGGGTAAGGGAATAGAGATTGCACTTGTGTTTGTGCACACACTTGAGCACTATAATATATCCTGTGTACGAGGCTGATCGTAGAGATCGGCCGCCGTAGCCGTAAACGGTAGGAGGATAAATATGAATGAAATATGCCACTGACTGCCACGAGACATTGAGCTGGAGTCACGAGGCTTCTCGATCGAGAAGTAACTGTTATCAGTTACTTGTCTTTAAACATACTGGTCATTAATTATTAATGAATTAAATACTCTACCGTCTGTCGCGAGTCTCTGCGTTCAGTACAGAATAATGACAGTCCCCTACCAAGTATAAAAGATTTATAACATATCTACTCAATCACCCAATTATCACCTTTTGCTGATACGTACCTCAAAGAAAGGCTGTCTAGTACATAGAAACGGAATTCAGGACCGAATCTACCTTAGCAGACCCACTATGTTGTAAATGTTGTATCTTATCACCCGTGCCGCATGGCGTCCTTAAGGGGACGGGTAGGGCACACTAGCGACGCCAATCGTTTTTAATTTTTAGCTACTAAACCGGATCCATTTTAAACAATATCGGGGTTACAACCTCTCGGCGAACACTATACTATATTTATTAAATAACCATGCACAAATGGTTTAGTAGCTAAAAATCTAAATCGATTGGCGTCGTTAGTGTGCCCTACCCGTCACCTTAAACTATGTTTCCCTTGCCTAAAACTTAACTATAGTATCTGTAGGACTTCACCTTAGTATTGTTCATCAAACATTAGGAGTCGGCTTATAATTTCAACCATTTATTCACAAACCCAAAATAATACCCTTTTGTCAAGCAAATAGCTTTTGTTGAAATAAATTACATACTGGCCTTTTATACAATTCCATAGGCAGTGTTTATATCACATGATCGTTATAAACACTCCCTATAGAATTGGTATGACTACGAATATGTCACTGCATGAAATGGTCAGCGCATAAATAACTGCCTGGATGACGGTATATTATTTTGTTGCCACATGTAGAGTGCATTAGTCATTTTATAGACAATTGTGAAATTTCAACTTGAAACGTTAATTTGTTCCGACAGACATAAATGGTAATTTTATCCAAAAATTCTAAATGAGAAATGACATTTATCAATTTGAATAAAAAGCAGCAGCCTGAAAATTAACTATGTTATGATGAAAAACGTATTTATAAGGCAATTTTTATATCTTCACTTGGAATAAGATCAAATTAGTGATATAAAAGTTGATAGTTGATATTTTTTCTAGCAATCTTTTGCAATTTATTCTTAAGTAATAACACACTTAAAAATTTCCCGCCTGAACACGAGATGAAATTTTTAAGTGTATTATTTACTTAAGGATATAAAATTTGTGTAAAGCAGCTACGAGTTCACCAAACTATGAGTGGGAGGACCGTTGGCCCCTACCACATAGGTATACTCTGGTGTTTATTTATGTTTAGAGTGTATCCTGAAAATATGCAAAAATCACCATTCTGATTCAATCGATTTTTAAAAATAGACACAAGAGAAGGGATTTTTTTATCACTAGCTATACTAGCGAAATTATTATAAACGATAGGACAAAAGTGCTAGACTTCCCGAATCCTGGATCATAATCCAGCGTACCCCAGGCACGCTACAGACAGAACAGAAAGTTCTTTATATTAAAAAAAAACATAGTTTTTGATCCATAGATAGTTAGTAACAAAAAGACTTCAAATTATATTAGTAGGTACATATCGACAAAATAAAATTAAATTCAATATAAAAAAAGAGAGAGGTTGCTACGAGTAGGAGTTACCAAATAAACTGGTTTTAAGCTTTAACGAATTTTACTAATGTTTATTTATTTGAGAACTGGAGCGAAATATCTAAGCTAAAATAAACACATAAACGTAATAGGAATGCATACGTATAAAACAACTAGTTGTAAATGATAATAATGTTAATTTCCTGAAATCAATTAACATACCATTTCCAAAATCTCACGCTTACTGTGATCTGATACGAAATAGAAAAACAATAGAACAGCATTGAAACCTTTTATGCAAACTTTTCAAATATTTTAAGAAAAGGACAACGTAAAGGCGACACCTGGTGACACAAGGCTATAATTTGTGATAAAATCAAACACAATCCGAAGGTGTGCAGGGCTTGTGTGTGCGTTGGAAACAATGGTCGACTTGAAGCGCGCGCCGGCGGCCCCGTTTTGCGGGGTTGTGTTTAGAACAAAGAGAAAAAATTAACGATTTCAAGTTGCACGACTTGATGCGTTCTAACGTTCTCTTCAAGGTTCCGATAGTAATAATTGCAACCGGTCTATCGTGTGATATTAGTACTGTCTTTGATTTATGTTAATATTATCAAAGACTTTAGTGACATTGAAGATGCCATTCAATTACAGAACTTCCTTATCACTGAATTTACATTATTGTTCGGATAGTTTTATAAAAGTATTTAGATTTTGACTTAATTTTCTGCACCACTATGGAAAGATCTAGAGGCTGCGATTGAACGGAAAGTTATCTTGTCCCAAAAAATACGGAATCCCAAAATGGTGCATCTAATCAATCACAGAAAGTCGCCACAGTAAGTCAAACGGTCGTTTTTTGCCGCCATTCATTTGCATAGTCTCCTATCTCTTTCCCATTTACGAGCAAATCGTACAACGTGAGCAGGACGGGAGCGTTTCTGTTGACCTCACCAGTGTGCGCGTGCGTCTTTACCGTTGCGTCCGTGAGAAGGAATTTTGTGCGGCTCAAACACTCAACTGTTTATAGCGTAATCCAATTTCATTTTGTTCATAAAATGTTATTCACACGATTTACTAGGCCGTTTTCATGTGGGATTTAAGTGACTATATTAATTATGAATGATGTAACAAGTAACAAATTATAGGAAGAGAACATAAAGCAACGAGACCATGGGAAGTTGCACGGAAAGAGAAGATAAGATAGAAAGTATTGCATAAGTACCCATTAATAGTTAATCTACAAAGTAGTAAATAAAATAATCATAATTATCTCGAGAACATTGAAAACAAAAGTATAATGGCAATATGAATAGCGAAGAAGTGTATCAAGTTAATAGTAACGACAATAAAACTGAAGAAAATACGAAGAAATATTTCAGAGAAGTTTATATTTCATGTCTTGGAGATGCGGAAATTATAACCTACCTAACGGTTTTTACAGTTTTATTAGATTTTATGTTTTTGTCTTTCGTATTTCCCATAGGATTTTCTTTTTCGTAAAGTTTGGGAGCGTAACTTTAAAGTTTCAATCGGTAACGTTGTTATACTCAATTTTGCGGTCTTTGCATATTTATTTTTAAAATTTCTGAGATAGATTTAGTTATTTTTTTAACATTACACATCAATACACATTTTAATAGCTCCACGTATTCCGTGTGGTTATTTGTGATATCTGATGAGACTTGGGCAAGCACTTCCCTGTGGTGGGATTAAAAAATCTCTCATATTATCAAAAAAAAAACAAACAAAATACAAGCCATTAAAAACTCTTGCTAATGGAACTAATAAAAAAAACAACGCATAAAAAAATGTAGACTTTGTTGTTGGATGCAGAACAGGTGGCTATTAAAAGTTTTGATTATTACATCCGTTGATAACATTTGCCCACGTGTCATCGAGTCAAGGTGATCGACGTAATGTACACAACATCAATGCCACTCCAATTTAAACTTTAACTCATTCTCTAACAGCACAAAGTTGATCAATCGATCGTATAATCGCCTGTTTATTATAACGTGTTTCACTGTCACATTTTATACCACAACATGAGATACATTTGAAACCACCAGTTTATTATTAGCATGTAGGTATTAACAATTTAATGCAATGGTTATCCCATACATAGGTAAATAGAACATGGAACAAATTGTTTTGGGTTGTTTAATATTAATATTATGGAATAATATTCATACACATTGAAAGACGTGGATCACTATTTAGGGTTCCGAACCTAACCGGAACTCTTATAATATAAGATTACTTTGTTTGTCTGTCCGTACATTTTAGGAACGCCTAAAGGTATCGAGTTAAAATTTGAACCATTTTTCATAATTTGAAGTACCATAAACTTGAGTATACAAGTTTATGGTTCCTCAAATTATGAAAAATCAAAATCCACGTTTATAATAAAATATGTGTTTATTCACCGAAAAACGCATATTTCGACTTTGACTCTCAAGGGAATTAAAACGTATAGGGCACTTTCCATTGACCTAGATAATTAAAAATAAAATTTATGAAATTCTGGGAAAAATCACTATCTTACTATATAATTAGTAGGTGTTGTGTAAAGAGAAATAGGCGGTTCTCTATTCTTTTTATCGAGGAACGTTATTTAAAATGCTCACATTTTAAATAACGTTCCTCGATAAAAAGAATACTACGAGTTTAGATAGGGAATCAATACATAAGAAAAGGGCTTGATTTGTGCATTGTAAAAAATATTTTGTTTTTATTTTATGATATTTCTTATTTATTACTAATAATATTGAAAAAATATTAGAATAAGAAGTATGTAGGTATAACGTAGGACACTACGAAACCTTCAGTAGGCCAATTGCCCGACTAGCAATTGGTCGGTTTTTTCTTCTTCACTAGACATAAACCTACAACCTTGTACTGAAAGTCCCGGTTATTATTTATGATCCGAGTCTACTCTCGAAAGCGAACACAATACAATCTAAAATTCGCTGACAGATTCGAACAATGTTTAGGTGGTCTGAACCGAGTTCGATGCCCTAGATCCGGTAAGATGTGGCTGGAGTTGGGAGTTGCTCAGAGAGTGCCTATTCATTCCTCTTGTTTTGGCGAGGCCTAGATAGTATATGTCTAGGTATTGAAACACAGGACGAAGCGGGCTTAAACTCGAATTCGTGTGTGTGTGTGTGTGTGACGTCATGACGTGCCATCTCAAATGAACAGGCTAGTCTGAGAAATTTTCCTTTAATAACTCTAGTTTGACATTTGCCATGTAGGTATGAAACGATACAGGAAGTAGGTATGACGTCAAAGATGTGGTGTATGACATTTATATACCTAATTAATATAATATTTCACAACATCACATAGATTGATCTGACTCCGAGATAAGTAGCTCGAGCACCTGTGTTACGGACATTAGAACCAACAGCGGAATTACAAATATATACATTGAATACTTTTCTTATGTAAATAAATACTCATAATACATAGAAAATATTAATCTTAATAAAATAATAAGTAACAATTTAACGTAATGTTCATCAGTCGACTCGCAGAACAATTATACTCATGAAAATCGACATCTTATTCGAAATGTGTGTGAACTAGACACTACAATTATTGAGATAATTATACTAAACATTTAACCGTGAATCCAGTTCGTCTGGTACCTCTGTCTAAATATTGAGAAGGTCAGGTGGCAGAAGCTTTAACTAAATCCTGGATAGTGATCCAAGCGTGACTTGGGCTTCCGAAGCGACGCGCGCTGGTTATTGTGGTATAGTGTGTAGGTTATGGAAGGTCTCGGACTGCTGGTGCGGTGGCACCTGCCGTCCTTTAATGACACCCTCTAGAGGTGAATAGCGCACTGCACGCCGGCGCGCCGTCTAGTGGTAAGAGTGGGTGCTGTCACTACAATCCTAGGGCTGAGGAGGTCTGCTCATTTTGCTTGGGTGGACGTTGGCCGCAAGCGGGGTCAAACGGACTGATGGTAACCATTGGCTTAGCCTAAGTCAACAGCGGCGGGCGTTGTAGGGTTTTTAGTGAGAATACCTCTGGGTCATCCGTCTAGAGGGAGTCTCACACACCCCTGTGAGGTCCCCCGACCGGACGGGATGGTGCGTAAAGCATTTTCCCTGCGTGACTAAAAAAAGCTGTGTAGAATAGTTATTTACGAGATTTCTACCATGTACCTTATTTTTGAGTTTCCGATATTTCGGCACTGTTGCAAGCGACATGGTCACGGGGTAACTGAAGTTTTTGCGGGTAAGATGTTACTGGCAGACAAAACGGTCTACCCTCCTTCGCAGTCTAATACTACGCGCACCTGCGGTACCAATGTTCACTAACTCACTATTTTCTCTAATTAAGAAAAATTAATACTTGTTATTTGGGAAGAATAAGAACATAAAAAAGTTAAAATTTTTACAACTTAATATTTTTATTTGTAGAAAGATGGATGCATGATACGAAACGTTTGAACTGTCCTATTCACCTTCAGATTCTGAATTTTATTATGTAGGTTTGTATTACATATTTACGTATTACGTATTTTTCAAATGAAATTGAGTATCTGTTGTAAAAACGTGGCATTTTCAACCTGAACTTTGACAGTGTTACACGTAGCTAAAATATACAATTTTAAACAGCTTTAGTTCTTCATTTGTATCCATTACGTAATTAAATACGAGTACACAGCTATTCACTTTCAATTTTGTACCGTTGATGTATGAAAGCGAGTCGAAGAAAGTGTTTAAAAGATAGAAGAAACGTTTGCTTAAGGATATCTGCAATGGACAAAGTTACTATAGCAAGAATTCTGACAATCCATACTAATATTATAAATGTGAAAATGTGTGTGTCTGTCCGTCTTTCACGCCAAAACGGTGCGACGGATTTTAAATGGAGATAGGTGAAGGGATGTAACATAGACAAATTTTTGTCTCTTTCTAACGCGAGCGAAGCTACGGGAAATAGCTAAAAACCCATAAATACAATTGTCTAACGATGACGAATAACTATTATTTAAACGTATATTTCTGACGATATAAGAAGAGACAGCTTAGAACTCGAACCATCATGAGTGAGATACATCAAGAAGCCAATGAATCAACAGGTCCTTTAAGCTATCTTTAAGCTATCTAAGACTGCCCAGTATTTGTGCATCCGTATTATTAATCTCTACAGCTCTCGGTTTTAGCTGACGCCGCAATGAAACTCGTATTTGATGTGCCAACGCGGGTTAGACTCGAAACGAGTTCTTGAGTTAAAACTCACGTGAGTCGAAGTTTGTTTATAAAATTCAAATGTCATAAACCCTATTAAAAATAAACATTAAAAACTCATACAATAAGGCAACCGCAAGAAAGGAGAGCAACTCGAATCGTCGACTGCCAATATATATCTAATAGCTATAATACCACACGTAGCAGAGTAAAATAGGCCACCCTCACTCTTACCGAGGTGTCGTAAAAGGCGACTAAGGTAAAGCTGCTGGCATGATCATCAGCACCCAGAGAAGGAAAACTCTGCATTTATATCAAAACCCTCGCCAACCCGTCTGCCAAGCGTGGTGAGTATGGCAGTTACCCCTCATGTGATTGAGGGAGGCCCGTGCCCCAGCAGTGGGGACTTAAATAGGCTGACGATGACGACGATGAGACTCCTTAGCACTGCCTGAAGATGTAGCCTCGCTATGTATACTCTACCGCCTATACTATATAACATCTATGTTTGTGGTCAATGAAACCAAATAGCTCTACCTACTCTGATCATTGATCATCATCATCTTAGCGTTTTGTCCCGGTTGCGTCCCAAGCTGTCGCTTCGGAGCCCGGGGCTATTTATTCCGTGCCCATGGTCTGCAGATTCTTTTCATCTATTAACTGGAGTCAAAGAACTACTCAAGTTGACACATCGCTTAATGCTGTTTTTATTATCCAGGATTGTACGAGTATTAGTATGCATGCAATCATAGTTGTCATTCAGATTTAATGGTCCTCTTTTAGGTATTGCCGAAACTTCGATTTTTTTTTATATGAGAGGTGGCAGACGAGCAGACGGATCACCTGATGGTTATCAATTCCGCCGCCCATGGACACCCGCAACACCAGTGGAGTCACAAGTGCGCTGCCAACCTTATTCCCTTCCCCCCATTGGGCCTCCGGTAACCTCACTCACACGGCGAAACACAGCGCAGGCGCTGCTTCACGCCGGTCTTCTGTGAGGCAGTAGTATCACTCCGGTCGAGCCGGCACATTCATGCTTAAGCGTGGCTCTCCCACATAGATGTTAAAGCGTCAGTATTTGTGCTGTCTACAGCCGAAGCACTATGCAAACTCGTAATTGATGTTGAGAAATGTTGCCCCTAATTTCTTATTACCCTGGATTGCACCGCAATCATAGCTTCCGTCCGGCCAGGATTACGTTGCGAATATTATGTAGCTGCATAACCTGTGTAGCAATGATGTGAATGTGAATTCGGTCGTTTTTGTGACTGATCTTAGTTATCATCAGAGGTCGGCATTAGGTAGAGTTATTTATGTACTTGCGTCAAAATGTTAATACTAATATTTATTTATTTAGACCAACCAACATCTGTTTACAATAATACTTATATATAAAACATATAATTGATATTTTCAAACTAATTGCAACAGATACTTAAAGGCTAGTTCCGCATGCAATTTGAAAAGTTTAGCACATAACATATTATTTTAAACTAAAATTAACTACTTTATGCTTAACATTATTTTGACTACTTATCCTATTCTATTTTGACCGGGCCGATGCAGAAGATCGGTAACAGTCTTATAAAACATCCCCTTTGAGTCATAGTTTAAGTCTATGGAATGAATCAACCGGTTTACCACCTTACAAAGTCTCGATACTGGAGAGTTGACCCCCAGGACTGTTCTACGCAGGGGTGGAGAAAAAGGTGGAATACTGCTGCGCGGCATTCTAGATGGAGCACGGAATCTAAGGTGTTGGAGTAGCGTTGGGCTATCTATATTACTTCTAAGAGTTTGTACAGAAAAACTACGTCATAGCGATCCATACGCATTACCAGCGGGTCATGTGTATGGGTCTAATATGGATAATCCCGACATTTTTAATAGATATCCCAAAAATAGTTTTGGTCGTATCACCTTAAGTACTGCAGATACATAAATTGTGACAAAATTTGAGGATTATCTCATAAAAACAAAGATTTTTATTTAATAAATCATGGGTTTTTTCACCTTTTCAAAATTAATGACACGATGAAAGAAACAGGAGGACATTTAAGGCATATCCACTTTATTTTTTCGCTGTATGAAATTAGTCTAAGTACCAAAATAACTCACCTAATACCGACCCTTAGTAATCATGCTTTTTCAGAAAATCTAATGGAAATAATAATAATTTTGGTGTGTTTATTTATTACAAAACTAGTGACTGATGTAGATCCTTAAGTTATAAATTCATTAGGAATCATATTTTATAAATCTAATATATAAAATTCTTGGAAAAATACTGAGGAAATCTTCAAACGCGTCCACTTAACGCCAATAGTAAAAACGATAAAGCGAGAACAAAGGGCACAGACGTCTGCGCTGAAATCACGATGTAAACGACTCAAATGAAAACGTTAATAAAAAATTTCCGGCAGTTTTCAACAGCATTGTCTGTCCTTAATGGCCAATTAAATAAATCCGAATGAAACTCCCCATATCATGTGATATCTTTTGGACAAACATAACTCACTTCATAATAGCCGCTGTATCGGATTACATCGCAATATTATGTACATTTCGCTCTGTATTCGAGTTGGCTCAAGCCTGGAGTGAATAGAGGAGGAAAATAAAAACAAAAAGTGTGTGAAAACCTCCTCATATGAAATATCACCGCGTCCGCTGCCCATATAGTCGAAGCGTTATTATAGCCATGTGGTGCCGTGTGGTCCCGGCAGAGTAGAATAGGCCACCCTCACTCTTACCGAGGTGTCGTAAAAGGCGACTTAGGTAAAGCTGCTGGCATGATCATCAGCACCCAGAGAAGGAAAACTCTGCATTTATATCAAAACCCTCGCCAACCCGTCTGCCAAGCGTGGTGAGTATGGCAATTACCCCTCATGTGATTGAGGGAGGCTCGTGCCCCAGCAGTGGAGACTTAAATGGGCTGACGATGATGATGATGATGATGTTATTATAGCCTGCTCGCTCAACTCATGGCGAAGCGCCGGTCTTTGCAGGCACTACTAAAATCTTGAGGGTGCTTGCTTTAAAGTTTTAGGGATCTTTCTAATTGGCACTTTTTGGTTCTCTTTTCAAATGATACGCTGACCGTACGGTTGAAGTTGATTATGCTTAATATGGTGCTTAACTTTGCTATTTATAATACAGTTGAGTATGAGATATTTGTGAGTGTAGGAAATAGCTGTATCATTTGTTTATACAGATGACTTTAAGCATCTTGAAAACGTATTTTCGTATTAAATTAAGCGTATGTCTACAAATACATATTAACAGTAGGGTGCATACCGCAATATCTTCGTAGTACAAATACAATAGAGCAGTGACTCCTAAAATTGCACAGTTCGGCCGCAACGTTTACATACCGACGCGGCGGTTCCCAATCCTTCCCTGCAGGTATTTCAATTATCCGCCATCGACGTCGGTGCTCGGCGCACGTCCCGAAGAATCGATGGAGGGACATTCCTAAGCGGGACTCGTCGTTGTCACCCTCGCGATGCATTACAGCTTGTGCGCCATACATTTGTGTGATTGTGGCTGCTAGAGATGCCCGTGTTATGTGGGGCATATCGATTTTGAATCGGAAAATATGTCCTACCTCCATTTTGACAATTATAATTAATAGGAGATAGTATGAATAAGCTTTGGAGCAGCTTTTGACGCAACCGGATTTCAAAAGTCATGTACTCAAATTATTCGATAGGACTTAAGAGTGGCGATATGTATATCGGTACTCTTCAACAGAACCATTCTTTTAAACCGCTTAATTTTCTCTTAAAATTCATAGTCGCTTGAAATACGCGCAATTTTAGTTAGCGTGGTCTGAACATTGCGCAGTGGCGATTTTAGAAGCTAAAAGGCGGAAAGGCGGGTAACGTTAACAAGCAGCAGAATTGTCTAACTTTACTACGGCCAAGTCGCGCAATCATTCAAGTTTCGCGTAAAATAATGTTGGTATAAAAAGTCTAAACGCCAATTTTAAAAGCCATCAATAGACAAGTTGTCTACGATGGTCAAAAGACTGAGTGGATAAAGATATTTTACGTAAGGATACTCGTCACATATCAGTGATAGGATATCAGTAGAGGATACTGACATGTCCTTGTCTAGGGGCAAAAAGTAATCTTTTTGGCTACTATTTGATTATCGGAGATGCAGTTGCAACTATATTTTATTTATAATTTAATATCTTAACCTTACCAACCCTTTGGTCAATTTAATTGTTACTCCAAGCACGTTGCAGTAGTAGAAACATTGAATCTACTAGTGGTCACCCTAACTGGAGACATATTACGGCTTGTGCGCGATGCATTTGTGTGATTGTGACCACTAGGGTCGGCCTATTCTGAGTGATAGAGTATCGATACTAATTATATCGCTTACATTAATTTACCATTATTACCACCGAAATAAATTATTTTCGGACCTAATTTAAAGGATAACCTCTTTGTTTTCAATTTACCTTTAACTTGTAATCTATTAATTACTTCATACGTGCAGGTGTAAATAAGTACCGGTCGAGGTATAATTTATCAACACATGCTTGGATTTATTTAAACCATACTATAAAGACCATAAAAAAGCGGAACTCGTCGCTGGCGCATGTGTTACCTGCTTCCTACCACAAATAATCATTCTAACGAAGCGTGAAGAAGCATGTCGCTAGCCAGTATGGCAGTTCCGAGTTGGTTGTAATTGCAACGTGGGATCTCCTTTCACTTACCATCTGGCTAAAGGCATACTATGCTAATAATGTTTAAAAAAATCTACTAGTAACAGGCGAAAGGTCATGAAGGCAAGATCAAAGCCTAGACATATACTGTCTAAAAGAAATCGTATTCTTCATAGTATATCTAAATTAAGGTGCACCATTAAAATATCCTTGAACTTTATGCGAATGTCGACAAAGGAAACCATTGAGCGTCTATTCAAGTTCTAGTCGCACCTCTACGTGGCACTCGGTCCGGTTTCCAAATGCGAAGAAGACATATTATTTCACGGTACAATACATTTTTAAGCAAAAACAATCGTATATTTTTCCTATTGTAACATCATTGGTTTTACTATGATTTCTACCATGTAACTTCACGAGTCGGCATCAAGATGAATGGAGGAGCAGCATTAATTACAGTTGGATGCATTTCTGTATAAATAGAACTGTGTTTTAATATAGGGTGTGTTTTTTATATATTCACCTGTTCGCAGTACATGCGTTGCAAGGAAACTTGCAACCATTTTTTTTCCCCCTCGATTTTTTCTTATTAGTGACTATTAGAGCTTTTTGCTAATTCATGAGATTACCTGCAAACAACAGAGCAATTTTTCTTTGTAATGGGGACTCAAATATTTTATATTTTTTATTCAAATCTGTAAATGTTGTGCAGTAAAAAGTATATACTACAGTTGGCGATATTGTAAAGATTTCATCAGCATAGTGTTCAAGTTATCGATAAAAGGATTAACTCGATACTCCACACACTAAGGAGTGCAGAGCCTCTTACGGGGGTTATACGTAACCTGATCATTAAGGTTTTGTAGCTAAAGCTTTGTTGACAGCCCATTGAATGGACAAGCACAAAAGGGATCGTTTTAAACCTATTCGATCGAATGAAAGCCGCGTCGAACCAATGTTTTATTTCCTCTTGATAATATTTAACGACAAAAACACTTAGGTCCTGAGTTGACTTTTATATACCTTCTAAAGAGCAATTCTTTTTCTGTTTATTTAATTTTTAAGAAAGCTCAGATTACTTGAACACTAAACCTAAGAAATAAGCCTACAGGCTTTAGTAGGGGAGAACTTTTGTATTATTCGGTGTCAGAAATCATGATAAAGCAACAAGTCCATTTGTGCCACATTTGCGGCGATATTTCGTCGTCACTTCACCGCGTAACGGAGTCGGGGCGGATGAGATCCAGGGAGGAGGGAGGTTGTGGAGGGGGCACTCTCGCCGCCATAATTATTTCATACTCCGCACTCGGCGTTCGGGCCGCGCAAACAATCGAGGACTTTGTATTTTTCCGTCTGGTTACCAGGGATGGAAACACAGACATTTCTCTTTCGACAAATATGCCGCCTTTGTTTTGGCTCCCTGACAGTTTGACGCGCTACGTTGACTAGATACGCGGTGTTTTTTTTTTCGGAGGCTAATGTATTTTTAATGAAGTTAGCATATTCGTCGATTTCCCAATGGCAGTGAATTTTTGATCAAAATTCCCAAGCTGGATTAGAAAGTGTAATCATTAATCAATGTCCGAGATGACAGTCGTTGACTATGAGATAGAATTAACTGTTAAGGTTAATATCAGAATTCGTCGGTCCTTCGAGCCGAATTTTAATGATCGTTTAATTTTAGGAATGTGACACTGCTGATAATTTTACCCGTACCCGACACAAAACCAAAAAAATTAGGGTGTTTTTTATGTTGCAAAATTTTGTTTGTCTGTGGGCCCGTCAAAAATTATTATTTTTAATTATTGTTTTTTTTTGTTACAGGTACGTACTCACTACCACTGCTACTTGAAGATGATCAGCGCGTACCTGGTTCACCATTTCTATTGTTTAGATAGATTCAAAATGTAGCGTCCGAAACGGTAACTTTATTGGATATGTAGTAGAGTAATAATGGTTGAGGAAAAGTGGACAGGCGAAAAAGATGTGAAAAATGAAACAATAGAAAAGAAAGTGCATGAATCGATGACGAATGACAGGGACGTATGTATGAAGAAAACAAACCTCAGATAACATATGATCAAGGAATGACAATGACTCTTCCTCTCAGTAATAGTGACACCTGGTTTAATGCGGAATTATCCTCGTCAATTTCCACAGAACACATTAAAATGAGCTCAAACACGATACGTGTTTGAGCTCATTTGAATTGTCTCAATGAGGTACATTGGTATTTTTATAGATAGATGGTTAAAGGGTGGGGTTAAAAATTGTTCATTTAGAATAAAACTTGATTCTTGAATATTTCGGAAACGAAAATAAGAAATAGTGCTAACTCAATGAATCTGTATTATGTTTTATAGCTGTGCTACAAATCATACCGAAATGTGAAAGCGTAAAAGTAAACTGTTTCTGCTAAGTTTGCTTGAATAAAGCAGTCCCAGGAGATATAGGTGATATTATTTGAACTGGAACGATCTACGAGTAAATCAAATTTGAGCGGTTTCATCCTGATGTCCAAATCCGTTTGTAAGTTATTTATTGCAGACAGTTTGTCGAAGCCTTGTGGAACCGGGTGAAGTTCCATAACTATTGTGAACTGTTTTGTCAAAGCCACTTTTGCTTGTATGTATACTTTTGTCATTGAATGAAAATAAATAAATAAATATTCCACAACATCACATACATTGATCTGACTCCGAGATAGGTACCTCAGGCACCTGTGTTACAGATATCAGAATCAACAGTGAGATTACAAATATAAACATATAATACATACTTATAATAACATAGGAAACACCGAGACCAATACAAACAGACATGTTCATGCACACAAAATGTTTGTACTGTGCGGGGATCGAACCCGCAACCCTTGGACCAAAGGCAGCGTTCACTACCACTGTTCCAAACGGGTCGTCAATGTATAAATTTCTCCTCCTCATCTTAGCGTGTAATACCCATTTGCGTCCAAATCTATCGCTTTGAATCCCATGGTACACTTAGACCATGATTCAGGATTTCAAGAGTCTGGTAATTACAATGAACCGACTGCTGTCTGTGCCGTGTGGTCCCCGGCAGAGTAGAATAGGCCACCCTCACTCTTACCGAGGTGTCATAAAAGGCGACTAAGGTAAAGTAAGGTGGCATGATCATCAGCACCCAGAGAAGGAAAACTCTGCATTTATATCAAAACCCTCGCCAACCCGTCTGCCAAGCGTGGTGAGTATGGCAATTACCCCTCATGTGATTGAGGGAGGCCCGTGCCCCAGCAGTGGGGACTTAAATGGGCTGGCGATGACGATGATGACTGCTGTCTGACCTTCGCAACCCTTATACAAAGGAACAAGACCAACTGAATGTTTACACGTTCCAGAAACTATCCGTGCAGTCCTTACCGTTTAAATATACAGATTTGAAAAATCCAGAGGTGCACGCTTGTATTCGAACCATGATCCCCCATCATATAAGGCGCGTTTTTATCCACTGAGCTACCATTCCTCATCCTCAGGAGCTTCGAATCAAACAAAGACTTTCAGTCGATTGTGCAAGTGCGAATACTCACCATGTTTGGACATATAATCCGAAACGAGAGCTCCTTGGAACGTTTAATGGTACAGGGAAGAGTGGAAGGTCGACGCTCCCGAGGCAGATCACCTACAAGGTGGACGGACAGTATCAAGTCTGCTACAAAGTGTTCCTTGACTGAATGTGCAGGCAGTGCCACAAACAGAGAAAGATGGAGAAGTCTCGCTAAAACCGCTACCAACATACAGACAATCCATAATCACGACCACTCCGTCAGGAGTGTACGACTGAGAAGAAGAAGAAGTATTTTCTATTGATAATTATAAGACTATGAAAGTTCGTCTTCTAAATTGACCGGACCGAGGGATCTTATTCAGAGCCTTCTTCGCTTCATGTGAAATGTGGCTGGCAGACAAGCAGATGGACCACTTGAAGGATACCGTTAGTCGCCGCTCATAGACACCCACCCGCAACACCAGTGTCGTCACAATTGCGCTGCCAAACTTTGAACTGCCTTTCCTCCCGGATTGTCTCCGGTACCCTCACACACTGGAGGATACACGGGCGCTGCTTCCCATTCATGCCGAAGCGTGACTCTTCTACTGTCAAACAGCACACACACCACATCTCTTACTACTGCCGCAGTAGGGCCAACCAAGGCCGTCAAAAATAAAATCTTTATCTATATGGTTGGTTATAACATCGAACGCTAGTTTATATTAACGATAGATATAAACATAAACCAAGACCTACTCGTACCTGCATAAAACTCCAATCACTCACGTGGAAGCTGCCATGCCCTCCGGCGTAGGTGTTCTCTTTTAAATGTCACGTGTAAGCAATGAATATACAATACATATTAAAATGAAAAAAACGCCTGATTTTTTATATTACGTTGTTCGAATTATCTTCTATAATCCTTTGGAAATGAACGAAGTAGGTATAGGGTATATATTTACTTTCTAATTTGTTATTGACAGTGCTTGATGCGATGAAAAAGTCGACTCTTGAAAAACTGTCTTATTATGACAGTTTTTCAAGAGTTTTCAAAATCGGAATTAAAAATGGGTTTCTATTTTTCTATTATATACACAGAGATTTGACTTAGAAGTACTTTTTAATTAGAACGCTAGGTTTATTTAAATTTTAAAATCATCATCATCATCAGCCCATTTAAGTCCCCACTGCTGGGGCACGGGCCTCCCTCAATCACATGAGGGGTAATTGCCATACTCACCACGCTTGGCAGACGGGTTGGCGAGGGTTTTGATATAATATGCAGAGTTTTCCTTCTCTGGGTGCTGATGATCATGCAAGCAGCTTTACCTTAGTCGCCTTTTACGACACCTCGGTAAGAGTGTGGGTGGCCTATTCTACTCTGCCGGGGACCACACGGCGATTCACGGAAATTTGAAAATATACGAGTAAATTAGGTAAAAATAATAAGAATACTTGGCGGATTTCGTGCTCGCCGTAAATTATGAGGAGGACTGAACTTTTATACTTCCAAGAGTATCTCCTATATTAGATTAACCGACTAATAAAAATATATAAATAAAATAAAATGATTCTGTTTCAGATAACTTTGATCCATAACATTAATTTATTAATAATAGTATTAGTACAGCTTAACCTTAAGTTGTTAGTACTCTTAAGTGTATTGAAATGAATTGAATTGATTGAACTAAGCAGAACCATAAACGGTTATACTTGTATGCCCTTTAAACTCTATGCCATTCTGCGTTCGTGATGATAAGACTTCCTGAAATAAGTTAAAAATGCATAATATCTAAGATAAAATTTGGTCATTTTCCCTATTATTCATTAGACACATTTCACACAGAGTGCCAGCAGTAAGCGCCACTCCTAACGTCGGCCGACTCGCGAGCGATAAAGTCGGCGATTCCTCTGCTCACCGCTCAACCGTTAATGATATTGCAAATTTCACGGCCCACTTCCTAACTTGCAGGCAAAATGCCTGTCTGCCAGCTCTAGGCCCCGGCAATACTGACTTATGTAACTGTATACTCGGTCAACTTTGACTTTTGTACCTAGATGACATAATCGGACAAGCCCCGGATCAAGAAGACGATTGATGTGAGTCAGTGGGATACTAGTAGTATTTATTGCTTTTATGTAGTAACTGACAATATCGTAGATACTCTTCATTGCTAAATACAAAAAAACTTAATAACTATACGAGTAATTTAGCTAAAATCTTGATTACAGAATTCATTAAAATTTATAGATATCGAAATTTATTGGGATAATTTTAAGCAATATTATGATGATGATGGTCTTGACGTTAGTCTAGCTACGAGAAGAGAGATTTGAAATCACTTGAAAACAGAAATTAGCCTCATGCTTTTTCCAAAACGTGTCTACCATCACTCTGGATATTGTTAATTGGTTTTCGTTTACTTACCAAGAAAACTTTTAAGGGAAAAGATAAGCTTAAATTTTCAATAAGGCCATTATAAAACTAAGAATTTATGTTTGTGTGTCGAAGCATTCACGTAGTGACTGTTTTACTTTATGTTGCCACAAATACTAAGATTAGCATGAAAAAAAGCTGCAAAGTAATGTGCACGATTATTGTCGAATCCTCATTCATTGCCCTGTCGTTGGTGACGTTGAAATCTTTGGTTAGATTAAGAATTACCTCGTGTAGGAAACAATTTAGATGCTCGAAGTTATTAGAAGAAAGATTAGTTAGTTAGAGGTAAGGTTCGTTCGAGAAGTGGTTCCCGACTTGAGAGTCCCGAAACGTCGCGTCTGGCGATAAACTAGCCGATGTTCCAACTCTACACCCGACCTTTAATGATATTACGAATTTCACGCTCGCTCCTATTACACTTCGCTCCTCCTTGTTCAAGAAAAATCCTGAGATAATTGTTGTAAACAGGGATATTGTAAATCGTTAAAGCCGTTTCTACAATTTTATTAAGCTGCAAAAGTGGTAAAAGAAAATTGTTTCTGAAGTTATCGCTTGACAAGGGTTTACCCTTGAAATGATAATCTATAATGGTTATAGTTAAGACGCGAGTGTAGTCCTTATATTTTGTTGTCTTATTTAAGTGGCTTTCCGTCGCGTCAGCGTTAGTGCTTATTTCGATTAGGTTCACCGTCGAACCGCTAATGAAAGTAAATTTTTACGCCACTTTAGGTATCGCTTATTTAATGTCTAAAGTGAATAAACACCTTACCGAAAAATATCATTTTTATTCTCACAACATCTCATTCATTGACCTGATTCCGTACTAAGTCGCTTAAGCACTTGTCTTACAGATATCATACAACAGAGGAACACAAATATATACTTAAATACATATATTACACACAGACACTGAACAAACACAAGTGTTCACCGCACGAATGTTTGGCCAGGGCCCCACCCTGGAATTCGAACCCACCAATTGCGCCATCCGGTCAGTAATCATTATATTTGATTTATGCGTGCTGATTTTAAATAATATCCATTGGCATAATTAGTGCATTCATGAATTAAAACATGAATAATCCTGAGTACTCACGGAAAAACCATGTGTTATTTTATGAAGAGATATTATTTTCCCACAATTCATAAACTCCGCACTAATTCACTTCGAATTTTCCTTTCTAGAATCGAGTGTCACGCTCGCCCTGAATACCCGAGGTTGCCATTGAAAACAAGTATGGGAAAAAAATACGCATTCAATTAACATGCTCCGTGCGCGATTCTCAATCGGCATTCGAAACAGTTTAAACGCTCATCAAGCTGAAATGTTTCGTTGAAAAATTACGTGGAGCGTTTCCCAATGGTCCGTTACTTCCGTACAAGTAAACATGTATCTGAAGTAATTACATTAAGGGGCCTCTTCCTACAGTTCTTTAGCAGAGCCAAATCCCGCAGCGAACCGTTCGCCTGCATATTTAACCAGGGATTTTGGTCTCTGCCCTCTGTGTAGCAGAATTACTGTAACAATCCTGAATATAATTAATTACAGAACGGTTCGGTGTAGTGGCGAATTAATCTTGGACTGGCAAATTCGGTGTTGCGTTTCAGATTCGAGCTGCTCATAAGAATATTGCCCAGGATGCTGTACTACATAATCGTTTTGTCATTTAAATTGATCAGAAATTAGCGTCTCTCCTTTAACTATGAACTCCCATATTGTTTGTTGGTGATCAGCAACGAATGCTACGAACTACTTTATAGTTATTCGTACTATTTTGTGTACCTTTAACTTCTTTTTTATGTCAAATAGAACAGTTCAATTGAAAAAAGGTTTATTTTACACTTACTCTATATTCCAATAATGGCTTAAAGAAAAAGTAAAGTCCAAAAAATAATTTGTAGTTTCAATTTTATATTAATTACTTTTTGGGTAGTGACTTAAAGTTTTCTATATTCTTCAGTGCCTCTATTACACACTACCTAGTAAGTGCAGGCTTACTCATTCAGGCTAATAAATCGAGGCCATGGTTGTCATAATTTGTTCGTAATTTGATTAAGGTCTGATAGTTTGTTTATAAACAGTAAGTAAATAAATAAATTCAGAGGGGTGTAAACGAAACCGAAATAAACGTTTCTCTTGTTTCCGTTTATGTTATGTATGACTGTCGATGCATTGGTTTCGGCTTTTTCGGATAGGTGTAACATATTTTTATTTGTGTTGCATGTCTATCGGGCCGTGTCCCTACTGAAATATTTTTCTATCTTTGATTTTACTCGAACATGCTGGCCATTTTCGTTTGCATTCACAGATTACTAACTCCCACTGGACGGCGTATAGTTCTAGCATTTTTAAATTGTTAATTTGTAAGTGTTGTATTGGCCCTCGCATCCTGCGTTTTTTTATTCTCTTATAGATTATTGTTCTTCTTATATTATAGACATTTCAGCTCTATTGTTAGAGTCTCAAACAACTATACTCTCGTTTACAGTTTCTATAGACACCGGGGTGTGTTGTTGGATATTAAAAATATAAAAATTCAGTCCTCGTGGACACTAACAACAATACGATAAATTGGGAGCGTTACTGCACCGAATGGACAACATTTCATATTTTTAACATGTCCATATTGTTTTTTTATATGAAAATAAAAATAAAATGAACAGACCCATATTTTTTCTTTTTTCAAAATTAGTCCATTTTCATGCATAAAATAATTATTGAAATTCTTTATATTCTAAATAGACGTAAGCGCCAAATGACGTCATCGGACGGCTGAATACAGCGATATTCCTTTGCTTATCATTGTTTTAATAAAAAAAGGTACTACTGTCAAAGGTAAATAATACTAGTGTCAACATTGTCAACGTCATTCATACATTCAACGTTGACAAGTTGTCTTTTTTTTTACAGTTGCATGTCATGGGTTTGGCATTTCGTAAATTTAAAACTATAATGTGCTGAGCAAAGAAATATTTTACATTCTGCCGTCCGATGACGTCATCTTACGTTTTTTAGTTTTTAATTTTTTTCTCAGTAAATAAGAAATATAAAAAATGAATAAATATATATTCGAGCAGCGGAAAAGTAAATAAAGAATTGGTATTTTTTGTTTCAGAGCTTAGCAATTTTGAAATGTTGTCCATTGGCATCCTTCAGTAAGATCGGACTCTACGTAGGTAGAAAGTACGAGTAGTCAACAGCATGCCTTCGGCTCCGCCGTTTCCATAGCGTCCCCCGGGACGGCCTCCTACTTCCGCACGGCGCCGCACCGCGCTCCACTTGTCACCCCGAATTTGGGTCACCACGAATCACTTATATATGCGCAATTCACTTAATGGTCATCGCTCTGCATGTAGCTTAGCCACTCGGTGACGAACCGCACACGTTTACACAACAACTCCACAACATACACCGACAGTCAACTGAAACACTAACTAATTGACGTCACTGTGTATTTTAAGTATCAAGTGTAAGGCAATAAACGCTGTACCGCGAAGCAGTGTTAATTAGAAATTGTGACGGTACACTGCCTCTATTTAATGACGGTACTTTTTTAATCTGTCAAATGCCAATCAACTACCTTTGTCCGTACATTAGTTAATGTTGATTTCCTTTATGCTGCGCCATTAACCTCTAGCATGGACGTTCCTGTGTCTTCATAAGGTCATCAGCAGCCCAGCGTGTGGTAGAATGCTAAAAATTATTATTCACAAATTTTAACCTTTGGCCAAACTAAAAAACACTTCTCTAACCCTCCTACGTCACGACCCGTTCACAAAATTCACCGCAAAAACCACAACCAACTGAAACATCCATCAAACGAATCTCGCTTCTTAACACAAACACAACCAAAATATAAACCCACACAACGGAACGTCTTGCTAAATGGAATATACGTTCGCCGATTTCTAGAAACAACAGTTTGAACCTTATATGTGATGGTATATGATTACTTTTACAGTATACCTACGCGGCGGCCGCCTAGTAATATCCAGTAATACGAAACGTGTCATCCACATTAATGCGGGCAATGCGTTAACAACTTCAATACAATCACAATACGGTACACATTCGGAAGGTCGTCAAAATATCAACATTATTCATTTTGAATAAGAGTGTGTGCTTACCGCGGGGCTAAGCGATATATCAGCTTAGGATTTGGTACTACGTATCATTTTTGTTTGATGAAGGATATGGCGTGGGACAATAAAATTACGGTCGGTGTTTTGAGTCGGGCGCGCGTTCACTCCGATGAGTGATATTCTTTGCTAATATTTTCTTTGTTGTTGCAATTTTCAGACATCTTGAATTTGCGAGGAATTTTTCCAATACTGTTAATAAAATGAAAAAAAAGAGACAATGGTTGATCCGGCTCGAAGGACCAAAGAGGCCCTTCGAGCCGGAATCATCAGTACTATCTAAAACATTTATGAAGTTGTTGAATTAACTAGAAAATTAATAATTTCTTTAAAACACGAGACTATTAGAAAAAGATACTTAAATGGAGATGAAATAAACATAACTAATTCGATCTTTAATAATATCTTCTTCAAGCAATTTGCTATATTAGTCATTCCATTAAATACGAATTCAATTAATCCACAAAGCGCCAGGGAGGTGGTCTGACTCTGCAACATTCGGCATCTCGTCTCAAGATTTTCGGAACGTTTACAACATAATAGAGAGCATTAGTCCGATCCACTTTTGACATCATTATCTGTGTAGTCGACTCACGATAACCTGCGAGCGAGCGAGCGGCGTTCGTCGCTCCCGCCCCGCCTCGAGCGCACTCGCCAGTCGAGCGCGTCGTCGCCCGCAGTTTGGTCGCGTTCCACAGTGCTCCGCGCCCCCACATTGAGACATCCTACTAAGGGTACTCGAGAAACTCGCTTTTGGCGGGTTTTCGCACGAAGCGAGGACGTGATGCGCCTTGCACTCGGAGGCGGCATCGGCATGCGCGCGCGTTGTCAACTCGCCCCGCGACTGTACACGCTACGTCACAGTGAAATCTGTGGCGAGGACTGCCAGTGATCACTTGGATTGCAGTGTTGGATCGTAGGATCGGGTCGGACGCGCTACCTCCACGGTTTTTTGTAAGAATCGCTCCGGCGGATATAATGTCCATGATGTTGACTCATGCATGACGCACTTGATTGCTGGAACTGGGAATTTATGATTTACTGTTACCAATTGTGAATCTTTAATTCGGTTCTTTGTTCTTTGGCCAAACAGCATAGAATTCACGCCTCAAGGTCAATATTTACTGAACATCGAATAAATGTAGAGCAACAACAAAATGATATCATTACTTGTCGATGTCAGTGGCAAGGTTAATAAAATAAATAAATCATTGTATGAAATACTTAATGAAGATAAGAATGTATTATAAAGTATTTCACATAATACTATTGTACAAACCATGACTTACGTAAGCGTTGATTAAATGGATTAACCTTTGATGCTTACTAATTTTACACAATATGATTTCAATTACGGTGAAACATACATTAACAATTCGATCCACATTACACATAACGTCTGAATGTGGCTTAAATAAACTATTATCGTATAAGGTTGGAATGATTGTTAGTTATTTGCATAAAAGACCTATAACAATAAGACGTTCTAATCACCAAATAAAGCTACAGAAACAAGCGAGCAAAACGTGCCTCAAATTTTATCTTGAATAAGCACAAGGCCAAAGTTGATAACGCCTGCTCTGCTGGGAGCAATTAAAGCAGTGTAGTTATTGTTGGGTTTGTCCGATTCGACACTTCGTAGATTACCCTAAATACTGAACCACCAATTAAATTTCTTACAAAAGATCTTATAGGCTGAAAGTAATTAAGTTTATTCTACACGCTGCTGTACAATATATCTCTTTAGGTTTAGCTTCTCTGACAACTGTGTTTCGCCTTTGGAATAAAAGAGACCCTTTTTATTATCCGTTTCGAATGTTTATAAAAAATCGTGCATTATTCATTGCTTTTATTTTAGAATAGACTCTAATATCTGTCAACCCTACCCTTAAGTTTGACAGAATAGAAATCATTTCTCATTCTTCACCAAACTTTGAATAATAATAATAATGCCGAGAATGGGGCGAGTCAGTGGTCAATTGTTGCCCCACAAATCTTGAGCGTTACATAGATCTTCCCACGGAGTCTTGAAAAGGGTAACAGGAGCTCGCGGGTTATCGCTATCTCCAATAGACTCGTATAAGCCGACCATCTCTCTGTAAAATTTGTGTCCGCTCTTATACATTACTCTATCGTAACTCGGCACCTTTTCAACAGCTTTATGTCAAGATTTAAGGAGCCAATAAAGCGCAGAATTAGATTTAATATTAACAGTTTATGGGTGTATAATTCTGGAAACAATAAATCAACTATATTTTATATCCGTATATCTCTATTATAGTTATTGTGGCATATTTATTTTCTTCGTGGTTAACTTCCAATTTTGTTTTAGTATCATTATGTTTCAAAATATCTCCTTGTAATGATTAACTTTCATTAATAGCTTGTCAAACCTTGTCAACTTTAATATTGAAAATATGAGCAAGCTCTGCAGTTTAATTAATATTTAACTCCTCCTTTGTTATGAGTTTATCACTGACTTACAATTTAAATTTGTAAAATGAAATGTTTCGCTTTAAACAAATCCCTTCGTCAAAGTGGTCATAGCACGGCCTCGGATTTAAACTGGGTTAATGTATCTCGGATTTGGGACAGTCTCTTTTTGGCTTGCACAGAAAATATCCTCAAATCATTGCTGTGGTAACCTTGACAGATATTCATAAAGATGTATTGTTGTGCCCGCATGGCACCTCAGATTGTAGCTCCTGTCATTACCCGATGACGAGCTTTTGTTACAAACACCAGGGCTGTTTTTGTATTGCGCAAAATTGTTCCCCAAACCATAATCATAAAGCAATGCCTTGCGAAATGGGAAAGAGTTCGGAACAATAAACTCGGCCGTAATTGTTTATTTCCCCTTCTTTTCGTTATACCGTTTTATTAAATCTTTCATGTCAAAAGGTCGGACCCAAGAATCGATGTCACTAATATTGTTGACATTGTTAGAATGGAAATATAAAAATATTGTAATACTATGGAAACTATAATTTGATTCACTGCCATTGATATTATCAATCAGTCAAAATAAAACATTTAATGATTGTTTTGAGCGCAAAGGTTGTTTGTATTGAAGATCCCGATGTATCTGAAGGAAAATAAACAGAGCTAATATATTATCTCGCGCATGGTATAGTTGACGGCGATATCAAAAAGGGTGCATACTCACTAACTGATCCGCCCGGGGATAGGCGCGAAACACCGATCAATCACGCGGGAAAACACCCGAGTAATGGCTCCTCATGACCCTACGAAAAAAGCACCCACAACCTATTTACTCGATGCTACAGCCAGGCTAAATAAGGCAAAAAGTATACGAGGGACAGAAGCGCGATTAATCATGAGACCGCCCGGAAAATTCGCAAGTAATCACTGTTTCTTAATTCAAGATCGCACCTTGTTACGATAAAAAATCTCTTTCTGCATTCATTCGTCATGCTGGACGAAATCTTTTTTCACTTTAGCGGTAGAAATTAACGCTGTTCCGCCTTAACCGGTGTTTGCATGAATGATATTGTCCATATTGTTACGTAATGAATACAAACATTATATTACTGGTCTCGCTGTTACACTTTCTTACTCAGTGAATAAGATCATATACAGATCTACAATTCCACTCTGTGTAGCAATTTTGAGATTAGTGTTTTACTTTATCTTAGTCAAAGTTTATTATTAACGTTCGAAATAGTTCTCATTTGCTATAACAGAACAGCCCGATTATGTCACAATATTTCCTTGACTTTGACATGGTTGTGGAATTCGTTCGCATGTAAACAATTGTATCGCTTGTGAACAGATACTAAGTCTATATTTACCTTCGTTCTCCGAGAAGGAAAATGATTTGATAACTAGTTAATGAAATGAAACTGCATAGAGTTATTTCTTGTTACTTATAAAATGAGTTGAATATGCTTTTATTTTTCTAAATAATACGTGTTAGGTGTTGTTTACCTAAAAGAAACTATCGACTTCATAAGTTTACGTGCCTCTGTGATGTCACTATAACAATATTTTAATGCCTCTTAGAACTTCATTTCCCGGGAGCAATCCTAGGAGGTTCTCGGAAATTAATGATTTAAGTGAAACCGGTGATGTTGAACTTCGTAGGGTTTCTAATGAAAGAGGGGGGTTGAAATTAGTCATTTTGCGTTAAGGCTTATTGAGACGAAGTCTTACCTCGTCTTGACGTCACGATTTCTGTTGGTATACCGTGACGTCACTACTACACGAAGACTTGTCGTTTGCGTTTAGTCTGCGCCGGTTTTCCTTGTGTTTGTAATAATTGCAGCAGACGAAGGTTAACAATAATTTAAGTTCACGTCTTCATTCGTTTCGATAAATATCTATACCAGTTATTTATTGTTTCTCTGATAATTACTGACTGTATGCCAACTCTCGCGATTCAAACATCAGAAGTGTTTCAGACTCATCTACATTACAAATATACTTACCATTATTCTAAAGTAAATATAAAAAGCTTTACTGTTTTACACGTTTTTCTATGCACGTGCGTAATTTTTCTATAGATCATTATTATTCTCTCTAATTATTTTGGGGAATCCCAACTGTGTAAATAACAAACTGCCAGCTACTTTTTCATTATGTTTACATCTGGATTTTGTCTTTTTTTTTTCATTATAAGATTGCTAATTTTATTTATAGCTTGTGAAGATTTTTCCCTCTTTTAAGATGAGATATTTAGAATTTGTTGTAATTTATTTAATGCTCAAAACCTATAATCTGCCATATAATACAATAAAAAAGAATGATATACCTGATGAAATCAGATTGCTTTGTAAACAGCATATCACCATACTTCGTATTGTATAGCGTGCAAATGGTATTGCATTACATCGAATTCTTTAACAACAGCTGTAGATTGAGGTATTTCCACAACAAAAAATGGGTTGTTGCAATCAAGTGTAACATGTATAACACACACGAGTGTCAACGCACGGCCTCCTCACTCCATGCGATCACTCCAACATAGGGTTGCCATGACAAATGTTTATTAAACTACTACATACGGACATAATAGGAAACTAGTAATCAACAAACTTGAAAAAGTCAATCTTTTTAGCCTGTTACAACTGATTTAGTGTATGTGGCAAATTATTGTATGCTTTATATGCATTGCAGAAACAGCGTGTTTTGTTACAAATGCGGTCAGTCTTATCACTAGCATCGGACCGATTGTCAATTGTAGTTTCCCACAGATACTGTCTCAATCAATAGTTACAATTGTTATTTAAGATAATGTAAATTGTTTCGAGAGCTAGTGCATCAAAATATCGCTACTAAAGTAAAGTATTAATCCAACTACAGACATATTGTGTGTACTTCACATGATATATTTGTGTAGTATATTATTCACCTGGATCATCTAAATTTGACATTTGCCACTCTGACTCATAAAGATTATTCAACATTTTGAAATGGGCTCTACTATCGAATGTATATTTTCGGTAAATATGCAATAACAAATAAATAATATTTTTTAGAGAGAACACATTTACTTTCTGTAATATTTTTCGACCTTTTATTTGCCTAATTAGTGAGTTTTTGTAGTGTCCACTGTGTCTTTGGCAACCCTGCACGGACATCACTGCCGAGCGAAACTAATGTAAAATCGTTCTACACAGATTACTCCGGCTGGTACAGACCAATGGATAATATTCAAACATGTTCGTGCGAGGTGTAGATTAAACAAGTGTAACAAGTGACTACTTTCGTACATAGTTTATTGTGAAGCGCAGTGATTTTGTATTGTGAAGTGAATATAAGTTGGAATAATTTCGTTCGGTGTCGATAAGAAGTCCAGGGTGTCTGCTGGCATGCATATGTGCTATGAGAGGCCCGGCGTGGTCCCACCGCTGAACGGCGCTGTCGGGTAAGACAATAATATCATTTGTACAAGGACTAGGCAGCATTTGTTTTACTTGAAAAGACGATCGCCTTCCTAAAAGGCCAGCTACGTACCAACGACCTTTGATCTGGTAGATGTTCATAGGCTATAGTCATCTATCTCAGACCATCGATGTGACCCGTTTACTTATTTGTCGCCTCTAGAATAAAAACAGAATAATGCATTCTCATTTGTATGTTTGCCTAAGTAAAATCAGCCTACAAACGTGATTAAGGTCCCGATTCAACCAATCTATATCCGTGGATAAATCTATGGTATAACCTGTAGTATAACGTCAGATTTGTATAGAATGACAACAAATAAGATAAGAATAAGAATAGGATTGGTCGAATCGGCCCTAGATAACCAATCGTGACGAGATAGTTAAATGTGTTTTATTAAATTTCTCACTTTTATGAAGTCTAAAATTTACCAAAACAACAGAAGAGAGGAAATTCCTACTTCAGTAATCCAATATGGAAATCTGTTATGATACGAAAACTGCAACGGTTTACGAACAAAAGTTATTGCTTCTTTTATTATTCGATTCCCGAAACTAGTTCCCTTTGGAAGAATAAAAGTATAAGTATTGCAGATTTGCGGAAAATTTGTAGGTCGAGTGTATTTCGACATGGAATCGATTGGCAAGCGTCCATCATTGATGAATAATTATCTCGACAACTGTACGAATAAAGAAAACACGTTTTGTATTTCCATGTGTTAAAATTAATTGACTATTGAATTGGTGTTCATAGTTATTTAGAACATGTAAAAACGGATAATTTAAAAGAAAATGAATTGTCTTCGTAGTTATAAATTCTACATGCCAGTGTTTACTAAGGCATACTGTAATGAATGCTAATCGCGTTGCACGTTCAAGCCAATCCGTCAATTCAATTTTCCCCTTTGATTTTAAATAAAACGATACCCGCTGTGAATATTAATGAACCGCCTCTTCAAATTTACATAATATGTGTAACTGATCTTGATTAACATAATTGATATTTCTATGCGTTACCTATTTGTAATAGTAAGGTCAATTCATTTCGATTAGGTTTCAAAATCGAATATCGAATGTATTTTGTCCAATCTGCACAATAGCAATAAGTAATTTCGAAATTCTTACAACATTTTATACATTGACCTGATTCTGTACTAAGTTAGACTTACTACTTGTGCTACGAATATCAGACAAAAGAAGGATTACAAATTTTAATACACTACTTAAATACGTGATACATTACCTACATTCAGATTCATAAGATTTTATTACTTATCTCTTTGAGGTTAAAAACTTTGTCATGAAGATTCTATCTATCGGGTTAAAATTCTAATGATAAATTTAGGGTTGACTTTCTGGTTGTTTTTTTTTTATACCTATGTTCCTGCCCATAACATCCATTATAAAAATGTGAACTAAAAATGTTTAAAATGCATATCCGCAATTTGACGACCCGTTTGGAAAAGTGATAGGGAACGCTGCCTTTGGTCCAAGGGTTGCGGGTTCGATCCCCGCACAGTACAAACATTTGTGTGCAAATTACGGAATTGGGCCGTCGGGTAGGATTTTTAAAAAGGTAGATTTATAATTATTATATAGTTTATTAAATTGAATATGTATTACATAAGTTTCTTAATTTAATTACAATTAATTTGATCACGATGATCAGACTTAAGACTAAGTACGTCCGGTTGCTTCCGCGATTGAAGCTTGAAGACCACCAGGAACTGTCCAAAAGTTTCCCATCGCTGAAAACTGTCCGCTCAGCATTTTCCATAGAATGATTTCCCAATCGGGCCAGTTGCACCGATGAATCAGTTCACGGTATGTACATATGTAGTGACGTAGGCGTGACGTAGACGAGGCTTGCACTCGTAACACCTCCCCTCTTAGATGAGCAACTATTTGCGAAGGTTGAGAGCAAATGTTGCGGCTTTTTTATCTGCAATAGGTGCTGTGGATACTGCTGAAGCCATTTCAATTTCTTGAGATTGTAAGGAAACGATTTGCTTTCGGTTCAATTGCCGCTTCATGTAATATGCAAGGCTAAAGAGTGCAAGTGCACTTAACAACACGATGATGTAGGTAGGTATCGTTGTGTGGTATAAGCTGGATAAGTTCTCGGAGTTGATTTCGACAGGTGGGTCCATAAGTACTTGATGTTGAATATTGTGCAATTTATTCAAATCGGTCGTTGTGAAATTGTAATGCGGTAGCTGTTTTTTTGAATCTGCTGACATTGGGATTGATTCTGGGAATGTCATAATTTCAACAGGTTGTCCACGGGATTTGTCATCGCTGTTAACGATTGTGAATTCAGGTGTGCGAATGCTGCAATTTCTTGGAATCGTTGCTAAGTAGCTACCTTTTAGGATTTCGTAATTTTCCTGTCTGCATGAAGATTTAATTCTTATCTCGCTAGGTAGTGATAAGATGTAATGCTGGCTGTCGAGTTCCAGGAGTGCTTCCTTCAGGAGCGAAATAGATGTGGGATGGCAGTCCGCTGTATGCTGATGATAAATAAGGTTGAAGACGCAGTCACTGTGTGTCCGGATCTGATGGCCAAGCTGCTGCTTACATATGTACCAAGTGTCAATCTTCGGGCATTCAGCCTCCATGTACGCAAATTCCTGGGAATTGGAAGCCATATATGGGAATGGAGGAAGGATAACTTCGGATTTTTTATTCGGGACAGGACAAAGTTTATATAAGTCATAACTTTGAAGGGACATTATAGGAAACTTTAAGACGATTACGATTTTCTTATCAATAAAATAAGAACCTAATGAAATTAAATCGTAGTAAAACCTAATATCCATATTAAGTAATGAGCTGGGATTATACAGCTGTTTCAATTTGCTTAACATACTTCTTAAATTGCCTACTGATAAAATAGAATGGTGCATTACATTTGTGCGACTAAAAGCTATAATGTTACTTATCCTATTTATCTCAAATGAAAGTTCCTGAACGTTTTCAGAAACGATGCTAAATAATTGAGAAACTTGAGAGAACTGCAGTATAAGTTCCTTATCATTAAGGACTGTGCTACTGATTAAATTAATTGCCTTGTACAATTTTTCTTGATTTGAGGTCAAATTATTTAGAATTTGAGTTTGTTGGAGAGTCATTTCTTTATATAAACTGATATGCTTGTTGAATTTTAAAGAAATATCTTGATTATTCTTTTGCAAAATGGTAAGAGCATTTTCAAATCTCAGAGCGTCCTCATTGTCAAGGTTACCGGATATACTTTTGATAAAAGATCCTAAGGGATTAAAAAGGCCTCTTTTGGCTCTTCTTGGCTCAAAAGTTTCTAATTCTAAAGCAGTCTTATTAAGTTTGTTAAACAGATGCAAAATTTGGTGTCTGAATATGTAATAATTTTTATTGGATAATTTATTAGATAAATCAGTCAGTTGAACTTGTAATAAATCGATTTGTCGTGAAATCATATCGATATCAATTTCCTGTAGGAATGTATGGTCATGGGAAATTATTTTGGTTGAGCCAAGTTTAAAAGGAAGGATTCCAGGTCCGTCAGATAAGTCGTCAAGTCGAATCGCGTCAAGGGTCAGTGGACCTGCTTGTGCTTGGTCGAGGTCCATCGTGAGCAGGAAGGTCCTGTAACAATGTCGTGTCGTTATTTTTCTTATCTCGTTTCAGCCGAGTCTTGGCTATCGGTCCGCGTTTTCGGGACGTATAAATGTGTATTGGTAAGTTGGTCACTACTTTATCTTGTGTATAGCGTGGAGCAGTTTTCTGTCTACTAGCTATAGGGTTTTTAACGTATACCGTTTGGTCTTGATTATAATTTGTTAAAGGTTCTCTGTCTAAGTTACGGCGTTCCATAATCGCTATACGTTCAGCATATGACGTATTGTGTATGATGTTGTACACTGTGTCCATTTTACTACGGTGTTCTTGTAAGTATTGTTGTAAGAGTCGTTCCGTCAAATCTAAGTCAGTGGGGTTTCTGGGGTCAAAATGTCCAGTTATGAGGTCAAATGGTCGGCATTTTGTAAGGCTGTGTATGGAGCTGTTATATGCAATGATGGCATATGGTAATAAGTTAGAGGTGGGCTCGTTTTTGTGCTGTAATTTTAGTAAGCGGATATGCTCCAACAGGGTGCTATGGAAACGTTCTATCATACCATTTTCGTTGGGGGCATGAGCTGCTATTTTATGGTGCTGGACCTTATGTAATTTCAGAAATTCAATAACGACTTGGTTTACGAATTCTGTGCCTTGGTCTGTCACTACACACATTGGGAACCCGTGGTGAGTGGAAAACGTTAAAAGGGCTTTAACTATATTTGGGGCAGTGCAATCTGGTAATCGGTATACTTGTGCATATTTTGAAAAAGAGTCGATTATAGTGAGGTATTTATCATGTTCTATACTAAGAACATCGACATGGGCCGTTTGATACGGTTTTTGAGACGGGGGTACGATTTGAAATTTAGGTTTTACAGGGTCGCGATCATATTTGGCGCGGTTACATATATCACATTGATTTATATATTTTGTTATACTTTCTTTTAGTTTGGGCCAAAAATAGCGTTGAGATAATGCAAGATATGTTTCATTAATGCCTCTGTGATTGGTTTTTCCTTCATGATACTTTGATATTATATCCTGTTGATTCAGGAAGTCACAGATGTCCTGAATTTCATTTTTTACTAGTACTAAGTTAACTGCAGCGTTTTTTAAGGTTCTTTGTAAAATAGGTACTATGTCATACATTTTATTCAGGGGTTGCACGAGGATTGCGGTACGCAGTTTTGGGTCAATGTGATTTTTTACAACGCTTATGATGTCTTGTTCAAAATTGCTTTCCGAAATTTGAATTACAGTTTTCCGGAATGTTTCAAAAGGAATTGTCGTTTTGGGTTTAAAGTTACAGGGATTAGTATTTACTTTTATAATCAATTGTCTTTTGAACTTATTTAGAGGATCTTCTGAAACTGGTAACTCGAGTACGGGATGTTCAATGCTGGTGTGGGCTGTTTCTTCTTCAAAGTCAGGTAAGTCGTCATAGTTTTGAGGTATGGGGCTGTCAAGTGCTCTCATGCTTGGTGCTGTGTCAGTAGAATTCTCGCTGATCAGAGGTCTGTCATCGGGAGCAGTAACTGTAGAGGAGGATGACGAATCGCTGATTTGTATCACTGATGGAGATGACGAAGAGTCACTGATGTTAACAACTACAGAGCTCAATTCTTCGTTATGCAGTTCGACACGAGATAGAGCGTCCGCGTTGGTATTGGCTTTGCCTTTTTTGTAGATTATGGTAAAATTATATTCTGCTAATTTTAATCTCCATCTGGTCAAGCGGGAATTAGGTTCTCTTAGGTTAAGCAGCCATTGAAGGGGTTTGTGGTCGGTCACAACTTTAAATTTACGGCCAAATAAGTAGGGTCTGAAATATTTTGTTGCCCAGACTATGGCAAGCAATTCTTTTTCAATAGTAGAGTAGTTCAGTTCGCTGTCGTTGAGAGTTCTGGATGCGTATGCAACAGGTCTGTCAGATCCTATAGAACCTTGGGACAAAACGGCTCCTAAGGCAACGTTTGAGGCATCAGTAGTCAAAATGAAGTCTTTAGAGAGGTCTGGGTACTGAAGTATTGGGTCGTTTACTAAAAGAGTCTTACAGTGTTCGAAGCATTGTACAAAGTCAGGGGTCAGTGAAATTTTAGCTCCTTTTTTGAGACACGCCGTAAGCGGTTTTGTTAAGCGGGCAAAATCGGGAATAAAACGCCTGTAATACCCTATAAGGCCTAAAAATCCTTTAATTTGTTTTGTGGTTTTTGGGATAGGGTACTTCAATATGGCTGAAATTTTATCCGGGTTAGGTTTGACTCCTTGCGGTGTAATGATATGTCCTAAATAAGGAGTTTCATGTTTTAGGAACTCTGATTTGTCCATTTGGACTTTGAAGTTGGAGTTTCGAAGCCTATCGAAGATTTTTCGGAGGTTTATCATGTGCTCTTGTAAGGATGTTGAAAATACAAGGATATCGTCAAGGTAAACGATGCAAATAACGTTTTGGAGGCCTCTTAGAACACTATCCATGACGCGTTGGAATGTGGATGGACTATTCTTGAGACCCATAGGCATACGAAGAAATTCGAAGTGTCCTTGACCGTCTGCAACGCTAAATCCCGTCTTGTGAATATCGGATGGGTGCATTTCGACTTGATAAAAGCCGCTAGCAAGGTCAAGTGTCGTAAAGTACTGACACTTGCCCAGTTTGTCCAAAATGTCAGTCAAATTTGGAATGGGATACTTGTCGTCTATAGTCTTTTCGTTGAGTTTCCTAAAGTCTACAACAAGTCTCCATTTGGTCTTTCCGGAAGCGTCTGCCTTTTTGGGAACGACCCAAATAGGGGCACTCCAAGCAGAAGTCGAAGGTCGTATGATACCTTGGTCAAGCATTTTTTTTATTTGCGACTGGACTTCTTGCCTGTGTACGAAGGGGTATCTGTAAGTTTTACTGTGAACAGGTATCTCGTCAGTGGTTGTAATCCGATGCTTAATTTGATTTGTGAATGTCAAAGGTTCGTCGTCAAGATAAAATATGTCCGAATATTCCCTACATAATGTAAGTAAGTTGGTTCTTTCCTCGGCGTTCATGTGATCCGTCCGCAACCGCGATAACACTTCCTGGTAACGCTCGGAATCTTGAGTCATACAGTTCGGAGTATTAGGAATGTCAGTCTGTTCGTTAAACAATTGCACGTGCAAAGGTTCGGATAAGGTAAAAATTACATCATTATGAGATGGATTTAAAATTTCTACGTAGGCTTGACCGTTAAGGGCTGACGAATAACACTCGGTGACGTAACAACCGCATATGGTACTGGGTTCGATAAAAATATCGCCATCAGAAATATCAATTGGAATTTTAATCATTTGAGTAGATTGCGCGGGAATTATAGTTTCAAATAAATTAAAACTACCAGATTTATACATGAGAATTGGGTTTTCTGCGAATTGTGTTTTTAATACACGAGAGCTAAGGTCAATTTTAGATTGCCATTGCTCTAAGAGATCAAGGCCAATTAAACCATCGAAATATTCGTGGAAACGATAAATGTAGAATTTAATATGTGTTTTATCATTAAATTCGGAAAAGCAGGGCAAAGTTACGGAATAATCATTTTTTGTCGTTGCATGTATGTTTGAAACAACGAAAGGGTCATAATTCACTTCAAATTGCGAAAAAAAATTTTCCACGGCTTCAGGGCTAAGAAACGATTTGTTAGCACCTGTATCTATAAGAAGTTTTAATGGGGGGTTACGGATTTGTATAAATGGTAATTGTCTTTGGTCTTGCAGATGTAACTCTATTCTGGGGATGTCTGATCCGGGGTCTGTAAAAAATTTTGCTGTTCGAGGGAGTCAGTCATGTCATCAGGCTGATAATAACTGTCAGGTTCAGTCATGTTCATGTACGCTTGTTGGTCATAGTCAGACTGCAAATCGTACGTGTCAGGGTCCACGAAGTGTTCGTTGAGGTTAATTTGAGGGCGCGTATTCTGATGTGTAGGGGGCAATGCGCGTGCTACGGGATGACTAACACCACTCATCGGTGTTGGAAAGTTTCGGTAATTTTGGGGGAAATTATTTCTAGGTGGGATCTTAAAACCGGTGGACATGTTTGTTGGCAAGGCTCTCATCATTTGTTGAGTCCTTGAAGGTCCTTGCTGACGAATAAAATTTTGATGTCCTTGAGTAGGCCTAAAACCGCTATAGGGGTAGTGACTGTTCGGTGCAAAGTTATTATTCGGTGCAAAGTTATTCGGTACAAAATTATTAGGGAAGTTATTTGGTCTAACTGGACGCATAGGGAATGCATAATTAAACTGTCTGGATGACGCGGGCAATTCATGTGAATTAAAAGGTGAGTAATTGAACTGGCTATAATTAGCTGGTTTCTTGGAATTCGGTGCGCTCGATTTATTTTGCAGGTAAATAACATTTAACTCCTCTTGGGCAAACTCTAATGCCTTTTGCAATGAATCGGGACGCATGCACCTAACACGTGAGCCTACAGGCTCGGTAAGGCCTCTAGTGTAAGTTTGGAGGGCTAATTTTTTGTAAAGCTCGCGTTTAGCTTCGACTGTAGTACTAACCCGTTCGTGTAACTGCACATAAGTTATAATTATACTTAATAAGTTTTGAACGCGCTCATAAAATATTTGCGGGGTATCGGAACCTTGAGTTAGCATAGACATATCCGTGTACAGAGCGGACTCATCTCTGTGATCTGAAAAGCTATTAATTAATGCATTTCTGATACCGTTCCAGTCCTGGGGAATGCCATTTGTTGCTAGCGTTTTAGCGGCATGCCCGGTTATTTTATTTAATATGCCATTTAATAAGGCGGAGTTATTTAAATCATTTCCCGGGGCTGGATCGACATATTTTAAAATAAGCTGGTCACAAATGTCTAAAAATCGTATTAAGACGTTAGAATTTCCATCAAACTCAGGTACTAGTCTTAAGGCTTTCCAAATGTTCTCTGTCTGATCTGCAACTGGCATCTGAAGTGGCTGCTCGTTGGCCATGTCTTCTTCGATGCTCTCTAAGCTGGATAAGTCAATATCACGATAAAATCTTAATTCCCTAGAATTTGATCGGATATTGCGCCGTTGATTCGGCCCAATATCTCTATCTCTCCTCGGATAGAAAATGGTGAAGCTATACTATAATACTTTTAAACTAATAATTAATCCTTTACCTAACTAACTGGTCTTAGGGTTAACAGGAAAGGTGCCACTGGCAACCAATAAGACTTAAATTTACTTTTACCTATAAAATAACTACTAAGTAAGTTCTACAGGAACCAGGAAAGGGACCGCTGGCGACCAATAGGAATTACGTAACTTATTAAATACGACTCACAGGAGCAGGATACTCAGCATGCTGTGGAGTTGGTGGGCCATCGATTTCTGGATAAGCGCCGTCCTTGTAGTTGCTCTCCTCTCCATCCGACGACCGCTTCGCGTAGATTCGTAGAGATAGTCGACGCGTCGACGAAACGACTATCAGGCGCGGTTCGATTTGTGATACGCGCGTGACTCGACTATCCTACCGACTGCGCCAATTACGGAATTGGGCCGTCGGGTAGGATTTTTAAAAAGGTAGATTTATAATTATTATATAGTTTATTAAATTGAATATGTATTACATAAGTTTCTTAATTTAATTACAATTAATTTGATCACGATGATCAGACTTAAGACTAAGTACGTCCGGTTGCTTCCGCGATTGAAGCTTGAAGACCACCAGGAACTGTCCAAAAGTTTCCCATCGCTGAAAACTGTCCGCTCAGCATTTTCCATAGAATGATTTCCCAATCGGGCCAGTTGCACCGATGAATCAGTTCACGGTATGTACATATGTAGTGACGTAGGCGTGACGTAGACGAGGCTTGCACTCGTAACATGCATGAACATGTCTGTTTGTATTGGTTTGGGTGTTTGTATGTATTTACAAAAGAAAAGTATTATACGTATATATTTGTAATCCCGCTGTTGATTCTGATATCCGTAACACAGGTGCTTGAGCTACCTATCTCGGAGTCAGATCAATGTATGTGATGTTCTGAAATATTTATTTATTATTATATCGGAATATTGGTAGAAATTGATTCGGTAGCATGAGTTGAGCGCATAAAGGAATACGGCGTGCACCAAGTTATTGTTCCTAAGTTTTATGCCGACGCGGGCGCCTAAAACTGCATAACTTATGTATTGCTTTTGAAAGGCGAATGAAACTTGTGACGCGCTCGCCCCCACCTGCACTTTGTTTGCACGGAAAAGATGGTTTGAACGTTTTGTTTTTTTTTTATGTGATAGGTGGCATACGAGCAGACGGATAACCTGATGGTAAGCGATTGCCGCCGCCCATGGACACCCGCGACACCAGTGGAGGCACAAGTGCGCTGCCAACCTTTAAACCCCCCTTCCCCCGGATTGGGCCTCCGGTACCCTCACTCACGCAGCGAAACACAGCACAATGCTTCTTCACACCGGCTTTCTGTGAGGTCGTGGTATCACTCCTGTCGAGCCGCCCTGAAGTGGCTAAAAAGCGAATGGTTTACGTAATAGGAAGCTACTACTGTGGCCTCTAGACTATTACTTAAATGCAGGATCTGATTTCAACACAGTCATGGGGTAGGTAAACAGAAAATTACCGTCACCTACGCATAATTGAAACGATTTAGATATTGTATTGTAGTTGAGTAGTATTAGCGTAAAGTTCAAACAAAAAAAAATACGTATCAAGTAACCAAGAAGTCTTGCTTTCCTACGTTAGGTATTTGATAAAACGTACAGCATACAATGCAACCGAGAACAAAGCCGCAATATAACTACAGCGTGTTCGCAAATTGTGTACATAGCGACATCTTAGCAAATAGCCCCGCTGAGGCGGTCGGGAGGCAGGTGTATCGAGCTGGATCTGTTACATATTAACTTCCCCGGTACGCTAGGACGCTACACAGCCATTTGTTAAAAGGTATTAAAGATTATAATCTATACAAATAGTTATTTGTTGAAAGCAGATACTGTTAATGCCGATCGGCAAATATAGATAATTTATTTTGAAGTGGACAATCTTTATCATTGAAATATTCTTGAAAATACTTGGGGCTTCATTTAAATTCATATTGTAGTTTTTAGATTCTTTTGCTTGGCAATTTGTGATATGAGCAAAGTTATGACCCGCTATGTGGAAAGACCAGGAAACAAAATTATGAAAGAAACGGCCCCTATTGGTGATTTGCTTAGTTCCAAGATTGAGTTGCCCTTAAGTGCCTCTCAAATATAAATGCAGGACATGAATACGATATTAAAATGTTATTTGTAGTAGACACGTACGCTTTAGCCTCTTAATCACATAGGTAATAAATACCTATTTATTATAGATAGATATACCATTACTGGCTACCATACGATTTTAGTTTTTATGTTTTCAGTCATAAGGGTTATGGGTTTTAGCGAAGTAGAGTACGGATCGAACGCCATAATCTAATAATGCAATGAGCTGTATTGGAAGCGACTCGAATTAACCTTCTTAGTTACACGTACTGATGTGCAGTCTAGTGTGAAATGAGTTTTGTAAAGGCGATGAAACGAACTGTAAACCATTGAAATTATAATATTTTTTCTTAGAACGGATGTGGTCCTACCAGTTCTTTATTTTCGGATTTTTTTTTTTATTTTATTGCGAAAGATATAATCCAATATTTCCATTAGATTATCGAAAGCTTCACTGGCTTTTTAGTAAGCACAATAACTTGTATCTAAAGAAATGTTAGCTTTAAGGCGACGGGTGGCCCTAACTAGCGACGCCAGTCGATATAAATTGATAGCAACTCAACCGGATATCTTTTAAACAAATTCGAAGTTCGAGCCTCTCGGAAAGAATATATACAACCTGTGCGGATAAAGAATGGGATCAGAAATGGCGGCGCATCTATTCACTTCTCGCTCGCACACTATTTGCGTCTATACTCGCACCCCACGAGTGCGTTTCTGATCCCATTCTTTATCCGCACGGGTTGTACTATTTATTTAACTTTTTTATCTGTTTTTGCACCTGAAATTTTGATTAACGCAGTAAGTGGCCGTTTTTGGCAGTAATTCATTTTTCGAGTAGGAAGCAGACCAAAAGTTAATTATTAGTATTTAATAAATAGTATAAGTTCTTTTCGAGATTCTCGAACTTCGAAATTGTTAAAAATATATCCGGTTTAGATGCTAACAATTTAAATCATCGCGTCGCTAGAATGCCCTACCCGTCACCTTAATAATGAAATTGAATAACGAAACAAACATTTTGTAGCCAACATAAATGCTATTAAAAATAAATGCGATTAATAGTGAATCAACACAAAAATATATGTATAGCTTTAAAGCTTTACAGCACATTAGGAAAGCTTACTTAAAATAGTTTATTGAAAAATAGGAGATACTGCTAAGATATCAATAAATTATCTTGTGTTTACAGAACTCTCATTCCTCGGAACTATTTATGATAATCTCGAAGTGGATAACAATATTCATATACAAATAACAAGTAGGTTTAATATCTAGAAGAAGCTAAGCTTACAATGAACTGTAATGGTTTGTTTATGTATTTAGTTACGTTAGCCAACAAAATACATGTTGTTGCTACATTAAATAAATGATACGTGATATTATTTATGTACTAATTAGTGGTTTCTACTTGACATAATGTGTTGTTTTTACTGGTTATTAGTCCTTTCGACATATTTTCTGAAGTAGCCAGTATAATACAGTTTCAGTATTTGAAACGAAGAAAGGAAAGATGTTTTGTAGAACAATAAATACAGTTTATGAACAAATAAAAGCCGTCGGCTTTATTCATATACGTTCAATAAACCTTTGTTAGCTGAAACGGTGTTATAGAGCAGTTTTCACGTTTTGAAACAAAAAAAAACATACAAATTTTTCGAAAAAAGAATGTAATCTGCTTTATAACACCGTTATAGTTAGCAAAGGATTAACAAACATTAAACATTAATGTATATATTTTTTGTTTTATATATTAATTAATGTTTGTTAATCCTTTATCCTGTGCACAACACATTTAACGTTAAATACCTTAAAGGCAACTAGGTACTAACGCAAATCATAAATTATGATCTAATAACGCAGCCTATCACTGAGACCGTGGGAGAGTCACGCTTCGGTATGAATGGGACGGCTCGACCGGGTGCCTCCCAGAAAACTAGCGAAACACAGCACTGTGCTGTGTTTCGCTGCGTGAGTGAGGTCGGTACCCTCACTTACGCAGGGAAAGGGGGGTTAAAAGGCTCGACCGGAGTGATCCGGAGTGGTTTTACAAAAAACCGGCGTGAAGCAGCACTGTGCTGTTTCGCTGCGTGAGTGAGGGTACCGGAGACCCAAACAGGGTAAAAAGGGGGTTAAAAGGTTAGCAGCGCACTTGTAACTCCGCTGGTGCCGCGGGTGTCCATGGGCGGCGGCATTGCTTACCATCAGGTGATCCGTCTGCTCGTCTGCCATCTATCACATAAAAAAAAGACTTCATCCGGGCAACCTTTGTGCAAAGGACATGTCTGATTTGCGATCCTTCTTTGAGCATACATTATATTCTTGTATTTTACAGAATGACACAATGTATTCAATACAATACCGTTTTGTTTCCGGGAACATACGGTACCTTATGCATATAAAAGCGAACGTTTTACTGAATATCCTGAGGTTTTCGAAGTACGCGCTGTCAAGAGGATTGTTTTAGAAATCCTTTTATTTTCCTAGATCTGTTTCGCTCAGATACGTAGTACAATTGCTCTCCATAGCCCCGCTGGTGCCATAGATAGTTATAAAAGGAGCTAGCCGAGTCGTTTAGTGACCTGTAGAGTGGCAGCGACATAGTTTGATAATCTCTGGCAACTAGTAGCTTCATGATGCTTTACTCTGGTGATATGATAAAGGTTTGTTATGTGTCCATACTTAACTTTTTTTTAAAATTATATTATAAGTCAAAGCACAAATTTACAAAGCCGTCCGTCATCAACAGTTTTTTTTTCACACATAAATTTTTCACTGACTAGAAAGACTGAAAATAGATCAATGTTGTTTGTTTCATTCGAATTTAATATTTAATAACACTAGCTGTAGGCCGCAGCTTCGCTCGTGTGGAATACGGTGTGCCACAAAGCCTAAAGCCTATGTCACTTTCCACTTCTACAACTATCTTCACTTAAAAATTAGTTTTGCCGTAATACACAGACAAAAAAAACTGACACACACTTACATACACCTCCCATTTATAATATGAAGTACATATGATTTTTAATATTATTTTTTAATTTCAAACAACAATGTAAACTGTAAATAACTGTGTAATAACATCCGCGCCGGATGATACATTGTGATAATTGTAGTTTACATAATCTATCATGCATGGCATCGTTTTGATACTTTTTTTTTTATTAGTTTGCAGAGTTTCACTGCTGGGCAAAGACCTCCCCCAAGTCTCTCGATTCCTCCCTATCCAATGCCCTTACTTTCCATTCTTGGGCATATGTATTGAAATCATCACACCATCTTTTTTTGGGCCTCCCGCGTAGTGGACGTCCATCGATCGGTTGCCATGGGATGACAATATTTGTCCATCTTTCAGGGTTCATTCTGCATACATGGCCCGCCCACCCCCATTTTAGCTTCGCAGTTTTTCGACCCGCATCCGTGATTCCCGTCTTGGAGCGTATGTTTTGATACCTTATATCTTTTTATTATGAACATTTTCTAGCAGATTTTTCAGAAAAGTGTTTGTTTATCAATGCTATTGTTTTGATAATATCAAAGATGAGAACTCCTAAGAGCTTTATTGCTGTCCATATCCACACATGAGCCGCGGCAATAATAGTTGCAAACCCGACCGTCGTCAAACAGTCGTTTAGTGAGTCATAAAGTGGCGGTCTATCAGACACGATGCATGGAACTAACTAAGAGCACTAGCAGATTATGAAATGCAATTATTTAGTACGTTTCATAGTAGGTACAGACGGTCCGCAGTGCAAAAATAGCACCTGTCTCTCAGACAATAGGACTGTCCAAAGACCTAAAAGAGTACCTCGACGTGACGTCTTGTGGACATTATGAGTAAGATAATGTAAAATGAGGAAACTTAATGACTCTGAAATAAAAACATTAGGAAAGAAAGTGCCATTAATATTTTATCTAAGCAATCACCTTTGTGAGCACACTGTGGGAAAAGAAATTCGTACGCCAAAACCGGACGTAACATGCTTACTGTGTATGTATTATATAATTTTTTTATAGATTGACATCAATTAACACATCCTGTACCTTGTACCTACTAGCGCTTCTCGCAACCATCCGCTGGATGAATAGTCGTGATGCCCAGTAATTGTAGGGAGATACTAATAATAACTGATTGAAGAGGCACTAAAAACAACATACATATAAAGATCTGCATGTAGGTAGTGTTATGCAGACGTCTCCGCGGAAATAATGTTATAAAAAGTTTATGGCTCTGGATCCAGTATAAATCGGTTTTCTCCATAGGTAAAAACTGTAAATCATCACAGGATTTTCAAGTGATTTACACGTGAAGCCGAATCCTCACCGCACTCGACACACCACACACCGCCGGAGACAGAAATAAATGGAGGAAAACTATACGAGAGAAAGTGATACAGAAGGGTGATCACGACCCTCAGCACTGAGGAATATGACGTAAAGAGGAGAGAACACGTGTAGTACTGAGTGAGAGGCAATGTAGACCAATAGTAAGTCTATGATACAAAATATGGAAATAAGATTAGTGACCCGTAATGTTGTGTTTACAATTACATAAAAACATTGTAATAGTTTAAGCTCTTATAATTATAAACGTGTTTGTGAGTTCGATGAATGAAAAAAAAAGGAATATACACAAAGGAAAATATTTCCATTCTGCCCACACGTTCCTTATTCATTCTGTCTTAAAAAAATCATCGAATTTCTTGGCAAGTTAATATTAATAACAAAGTATACTTCCTAATAAAGCTTCCAAGGAGATTCATGTAGCTGATTCTACTCCGTAATAAAATAAACCCGTCTCATGGCTAGTTGTTGGAACAACAAAACTGTAAAGCGCAAAATGTAAAGCTACATTCCGATCGCAAACGTGCACTTTGTGTTGTAACTGACGCCGACTTATGCGCTGCTAACCCTCTGCAAACAGTCGCCGTCAGCTTTCCGCGGGTTTGTGTTGCTACCATGCGTTTTTTACATATTTTAAAGACTAAAAGCGCTTGCGCAACCGATGAGAAATAATCTACAGATTTAAAAAAAAAGGAGGTTTTAAATTCTTGGGTATCATTTTTTTCATTCACGGGACCATTTCCAAACAGTCTCAAACTTACGCCTATTTTGCGATTTCATAATGAAATTTAGTATGACTGATCCGATTTGGCGCATTTGGTGGTGACCTTGACTCACGCTCAAAGTGACGTGGTTTCGATTCCTATTCCTTACATCCTAAGTTCCTATTCTGGGCAAATGGGAATTCGTGAGATAAATAATCTAGTTTTTTCTTTTTTATTAGCTCGGTTTATTCTGGGTGTTAGTGTTTATCTATATCGATTTTAGTATTTGTGGTTGTAATACCAGAATATAAGGGATCAACTATTTAATTTGGGATCAGGTCGATGTATGTGATGATGTCTGATATCACTCCTTACTCACTCATAAAAGGGCTGTCTTTCGAAAAATGGTTCTCAATCACTCGAATGTGTTTTCCAATAAGATGTCCCTGGCAACATTGCAATTTGCTCACCACCACGCTACAACTACGGTATTAATTACGCAAATTTTATACTACGCTGGTTTAGCACATCTGCGCTTAATTATTATGACTTGTATTCCCTACTTTGTATCTGTTAAATCTACATATTAAACAGGTAAGCTGTAAAGTGGCTCTTTATGGATTACAACTAACTTCGGATAAGTGGTAACTTGTTCATTATTCAGTGTTTGTTATACGCCTTTCGAAATTATAAATCATTAATTAAATGGTGTTGCGCAAGGTATTTAAAGGTTTCCGTGGGATTTTTGTTATTTTTTTTATGAAATATGTGGCAGACGAGCACACGGATCACCGGATAGTAAGCGATTGCCGCCATACATAGGCATCTGCAATATCAGTGGAATTCGTATTACCTACATCACTTTCCAACCAATACGTGGAAAGTCGTAATGATTGAATAATATTAATTGTATTTTTAACCTACTTAAAAAAAAGAGTTTCTCAATTCGACATGTATTTGATCGCCGATTACTTTGCCATTAATATTATTGTTATTTATTTCCAATTGTATCATCCTTTCTTATTGCCAACGAAAACTTGTCATTATTCTACTTTCAATTTAAATTTAATTACGCATATCATTGTTTCTCTAACTCATATCATAATACAGCGTCGTCGTAACAACTTAGCGTAGGAGTTAGCACATGATTGACATCACAAATACATTATTCTCACGATAATATTCGCGCACAATGCGCAACGTGTGCACCGGGAGGCAATTAACTAATTCTCGTTTTAGCGCAAATGTGCAAAGTGAGCGGGGCGCATTTGTCACAGCGCGGTGACCTGTTGGCGGTAGGTGTTTAGAGATGCCTGGTTCGGCGACAATATTCGGCATTATATAGTTTGCGGCGCTTTTTTGTGTTCTGTAGTACTGGCACAATATTATGCGCGTGCACACAGAAGAATTTAACTTGTTCTCGTTTTAGCGCAAATGTGCAAAGTGAGCGGGGCGCATTTGTCACAGCGCGGTGACCTGTTGGCGGTAGGTGTTTAGAGATGCCTGGTCCGGCGACAATATTAGGCATTATATAGTTTGCGGCGCTTTTTAGTGTTCTGTAGTACTGGCACAATATTATGCGCGTGCACACAGAAGAATTTAACTTCTTCTCGTTTTACCGCAAATGTGCAAAGTGAGCGGGGCGCATTTGTCACAGCGCGGTGACATGATAGCGGTAGTCGTTTAGAAATGCATGGTTCGACTACTATATTGGGAATTATTTGGTTTGCGGCACTTTTAAGTCTTCTGTATTGTCACAATATTATGCGCATGCACGCACACAGAAGCAATGAAGTAATTCTTTTTTTAGCGCCCATGTGCAGTAAGTGACAAAGTGTTAATTTGTCGCTATAACAGGGCCAACAGGGGCCTGTAGGCTGTAGTTATTTAATAATAAATTTAAAAATAATAAAAATCATTTGTTCAGTGTTACAAAACTTACACAATCTTTGGTACAATCAGGATAAATATTGAAATTATTAGGAGTAGGTAACTATGAATACGATATTATAACATGAAATAAAATAAAGTAAGTTATATTGGCTCAAGATCTTGTTGGTAAATTAAATAGAAAAGTGAGTGTAGGATAATATAATTAAACGTAGTAGGGTCGTTCTTCTTTTTTATCGACAATGAGCCCGTCCTCAGTAACTTATGAAGTAATTAATTATATAAAAAGTATACGGTACACCATCAAGATATTCCTAATTTACCATGAAATAATGACATTGTTTTATCAGCTCGCAGGTGCTTTAGCATGATTGAACTATGTAAAAAAATATATTAAGCGTGACAGAGGTGTAATTAGCACTAATTTCGGGGGACGTGACGGAGGTGTTCATTTCAATTAAAAAGTATTATTTATCAATTAAATTTTACATCATGTAATAGTTCATCTGTAAAATAGTACATTAACGAATATTTAGGACATACTATTTATCATTTGAAGTCTGTTGTATAAAAGTTAAATGTTTATTCGTAAGTTTGGCTCATTGTCGATAAAAAAGAAGAACGACCCAGTAATCATAATTAGCACAGCTACTCGGTACTGATTAGGCTTTTGAAGATTTAATAGACGTAATTTTATTTTAGATATACATTTTAATTTCTGATGAAACGCCTAGTTAAAGGCGGTTTCTGTATCTCAAGCACTAGTTACCGTATACGGTCCGAATTCGAATGGCCGAATTCGGCGCTGGGGCCGAATCACAGCTAATTCACTCTTCGTAATAATTAATTTATTAACGGATGGTGTAATGTGTCCGCGCTGCCGGTGATTCGTCGTGGCAAACTTCATATTCGGGTGCAGGATATTGAGTATTCGCCGAATCCAATTTGTCAAAACTAAGTGGAAACAATAGGCCGTGTATCGGATCGATGTTGGCCTAAATATTTATTAACCCATGTTAATTAATATTTGCCAATATTGGTATGGTGGTGCCATACCCCGAAGAGGATCACGGTGCAGAATGTCCGTTCGAAGGTCTTATGTCTTATTGTAAACCCAACATAGTAGTTGATAAAATTTTGTGATTGAAATGTTCGTTTGCATTTGATTAATGATTGAGTAGGTAAAAGACTAACCACCTTACTATAAATCGCGATCTAAAGTTATTACCGTACTATAGCCCAATACGCAATATTAAAAGGGGCTGGCACGAGTTTTGTGTCGGGACTATCCATAGTTCGCGATTTGTAATAAGGGGATTAAAGTTTTAAAAGAAAGATTCCTTAGAAAAGGATTAGTAGCCAAAGAATAAGTCAAAGTTAGTTACTAGAAGCACTTATTAAGTATTAGTCAAAATATCGTTAGCAGAATACAAGCCACGGTGCGTAACCCTTACATTTGGCTTCTTTCAAAATGTCACTTTGTCATCTGTCAGTTTAGTTCATCACCATCTTCACAGATTGAGTAATCAGAATGCCAAGCGATCAGAATACGCCTCTAGCTTACAACTTACCTGTTACGATTATTTTACTAAGTAAATACAGAAGCTAAACTACCTCTGACTTGAAATAAGCCTTGCGTGTACCTTATTGCAATGCGTGAGAGTTGTTAATTCATAATCATCACTCTGATATTCCACGGCAGCAGATTCCATAGTAAACGCTCGGTATGACGGATGCGTGCCTGTAAGCAGTGTTGCCATGCCATAGATCATAATATAATCCCTTAATGTTACAGATTTTTAGACATCTCCATTTTTAAATCTAGCAATCCAAACCTTAAGTTTCTTTTTAATTAAGAACCGTATACCTACCACCTATTATTCAACACATTGATGTTAGTGATGTGGCAGATGAATGTTTTTTAACCAGTTGTTTAGAAACATTAGACCGATGTCTGGTAGAAAAACTGTGAAATAGTTTTGATTATATCAAAAGTGAAACATTTCTACAGATAACATAGCTTTTCCTTTTTCTCTACACTTTTCTTAAAGCAATTTTGTATTTATTGGAATAGAAGTAGTTGATAAGTAAGTGGATCACCTGTTCATGTGTGATCGATCATCGCCGCACATTGATAATTTTTACTCTATAATAAGGTTGGCAACACTAGCCTCTAAACAACGTAACTGAACTGTAACATTATGGTATTCGCATCTACCCACTCAGACCATGATTTGTCTCAATCAACATAAGTTTTAATGTTTACTCATGATGTTGCGCAAGCGCAGTGCTGATATTATAATTGTAATACTGATGGCTGATCTTGTGGTCATAATCGCGGTAAATTAACATGGCAAGTAGCTCTCGTCACGATTACGCGCGGAATAAGTACCGTACTATAATGACGCGTAATGATGGCGTTAGTATACTGAGTGTATTCAGTATGCGCAGGATTTTCTTGTGCTCCAGTAAGATTTTAACGGTGTTGGAATATGGATTAAAAACTAGTTACTATGAGATTTTCGGAAGCTAATGTAAATACCCATTAAGTGCTATTGTAAGGATGTAAAACTAGTATTTAAGTACAGACACTGGAAGAGGAAGATATACTGTATAGACCCCATATAGCCTGGGAGCAGGGTAGATGGACATTGATGATGACGGTTGTTCTTTCTCCTATAATCATATTAGCGTTTTTCCCGGTTTCATCCCGAGGTCCGCTTTTCTACTACACCTCCTCTACTTCGCACGTGTTGCTTAAAAAGTTTCTAGAGTGTGAGCCGTCTGCTCCCCACAAGCCCGGTTTACACGTAGGTTAACGGCTGAAGACAAAATTAAATACTTCGCACGGTCTTTGCTATATTTTTTCTCTACCCCAAGGCTGTCGAAAGAGATCAATCACTATTATCGATAAGAGCGATACAATGTATTAGAAAATTGCTATAGTATTAAGATCTGTAATTTTTGTGCAGTAAAAAGTATCTATCTACAACAGTAAATAAATAAATATTTCACAACATCACATACATTGATCTGACTCCGAGATAGGTAGCTCAAGCACCTGTGTTACGGATATCAGAACCAACAGTGGGATTACAAATGTATACATAAATTACTTTTTTTTGTAAATATATACTTATAATATATAGAAAAACCCCCAGACCAATACAAACAGACATGTTCATGCACACAAATGTTTGTACTGTGCGGGGATCGAACCCGCAACCCTTGGACCAAAGGCAGCGTTCACTACCACTGTTCCAAACGGGTCGTCTAAGTGTAACAGTGTATCTGGGTAAAGTTGAATACAGGACTACACGTAGTACACGCGTGTCAAAATGAGCGCCGACTGCGATTCCCTGTAAACACAGCCAGCACCATGCTGCAGGGTCCATAAACCCCTGTACTTATTGCCTTTAACTCATTGCACAATGTGCTCAGGGTTGGTACAATATTGGGTACAGTCTGGCCCAAACAACGTTAACATGTTCACTTAAAGAGCTGATAAGGCAGATCCTAAAAGGCATTGCTAATTTTAAGAATCGCTCTTATCTTTAGCATTAGGTTCTTTAAGTAGTGTAGAAGAGACCAAAAATAATTTTATCAGACCATTACCGTTTTAATACAATAGCTGAATATATTCATTAAAAGCACTTTTCCACTAAGGCTTAATTCGATCAATCTTTATCCGTAGATTTAGTGTCGGAATAAGATTGGTCGAATCGGCCCTAAATGTACCCAAATATTTATATGTTATTTATTGTTAAATTTATGTCTTACTGACTGAAAGTTCTCCGAAATAAATCAATTGTATTAAATCAAAGATTCCGAGAAAAAAATTAAAGATTCCGAAAAAAAAAATCATAGATTCCGAGGGATGAAAATAGGTTTTTTTTTTACTTCAATAATCTTATAGCCGCCTTTTGTATAGCAATGGCATATCTCACTATCTTCATTCACTGGTCATACGTTCCGTTTTACTTAAATATAGTTCGGATATTTTCGTGAATTTCTGTTAACCCTAGCACAGAAGCTTTACGATACCATTGTTGCGGTTAAAAATAAAGTAATCCCAATTTTGTACGCACTTTTACGTACACTCAGCCTGTGACTGTTAAAATATCTTGGACGTAACGACACAAAGACAGGGACGGGTCGTAAAAGGGATTATAACCAGAAAGGAATATTACTTGTACAGATTAGTGAGGGTGTAATTACGGATGTAAGTTGAGTCATCAGTAGCAGAGTTGAGTAGTGACAGCAAACGATTAGGGATATACAGTAAGGGTTCACGTGATAATCATAATGATAAATATACCCCCGTCCCCCCAATGCGAAAGCACTTCATGTTGACTTGACTGTGAAAATGTTAAATACAACCAATTGAGAGGAGGCTGGCAGGAGTAAAACTCAGGGATCATAAAAGAAATGAGTGGTTCAGACAGCAAAGCAAAGTAAGCTATTGCGAAACGGGTCTTGATATTGAAGTGGGAGCGGACTGGTCATGTCGTCGTGGTGCAAATAAGTGGTAGAGTGGCGACCGTGGGGCGAGCAGTGTGACGACATCAAAAGGCTGGCAGAAACCAAGTGGATAGAAACCGCCCAAGACCGACAACAATGGCATAAACTGAAGGAGGCCTACACCCTAGACGTTAAAAATGGCTAAAGAAAGAATAAGAAGAACCAAAAGGTTATATTTATTCACATAGCAATGATATATAAATCGCCCTAATACTCAAAACATTTCGAAATTGAATTTGGGATACATTTATTCTAGTGAAGAGTCAAACTTAAAACTCTGTGTTGGGAGTACATAATAATGTCGATCCATACAGTTCTAAAACCGTCCGATTGTTATGTCTTTTTAATTACTTAATGGTACATTATAATTGAAATAGCATTGTTGTGTTCAAATGGTTGCACTACTAAATCACCTTGGTATTCTGCTACTAGTCACTTATATTTATTGTCCTCCACACGAAGGTTGTCTAGAGAGATCTCTTGCAGCGTTAAAAGCTTAAGTCGTGTATCTTAAGTGTCTTTTCTCTCATTTAGGTTTAACTGACAGGATGAGCCGAGGAGAAAATCTTTCGGATTAGCGAGGACATAGGGGAGGGCTTTGCCTTTACTCCTTGCCACTTCATACAAGTGTAGCGATTTAATTACCTACTATTGGATAGATAACAGCGTTATAAAATGTATGTTGTATGTGTGCGTAAAGGTATCATTGACTAACATCCCGCAATAGAGAGCCTACAACGAAACCGTCCCGAGAATATACCTGGAGCCCAATCCTCGGGAGTTTCGAAAAACATGGCGGATGTCGCATGGAATCCATACAAAAAACTATGTTTTTGCGATATAATATATCGTATGATAAAATATCACGTCACCAGAAAAGGTTTCTTGTCGCTTCCAAGCAAAGGAGACTCACGGCATGTGAAAGGAACGGGGATAAAGATTCGGTGATGAATTTGTCTTCAAGAGTACAAATGACCTAAAGATGCAAATGACATTTTTTTTCTTTTAGTTTCTTGTGATTACGGCTGTTGAAATGTCGAACTATGAATAAATATCTACATAATTATGTGAGCGTCTCAAAATTATCGGCATTTTAAACTCTATTTTCGTATTACGTTTATTTACGGAAATCAAAAGACTTTAGCATTGATCTTTTCTATTTAAAACACGGCTTTCATCGTCGTCCTAAATGAGTAGTATTAACACAGCCGTCTCGTAGTTCACGGGTAGTTAGTACCCACTCATTCTCCGCTAGAGTGACCACGTGCGGCTAGTCTATGGAAACACCATGAAAAATAGAGGAACGTTTCGTGACTGCGCTATATCAGGAGGTTAAAAGGATTGCAGGCTTGAACAGTAGAACTACTAACTACTCTGAGGAGTAAAAATCGATTTACTTTTTAATTTTTTGGATCAATTGGGAAGTTTCCATGGTTGATTAAAATATGGGGATGTACTTTTTTTTTATGTAACAGTGAAACGAGCTGTGAGTTTACATGAAAAATACGCTATTGGCCGTATGCCTTAGATGTAGATGAATGTAGATATGCCTCCAGGCGTATTTTGGTTCGCGCTGCGATTATCCTAACCTTCGCTAATCGGAGATACAGTTTGAGAATTAGAAACAAAAAATACGGATTTTTTACCTGTAAAACCCGTATTTTTTGTAGACAAGGACCTTTGGAAATTGCTATATTACTATACAACTGCCTTAATTCGTGAAATGTTCTACTTTATTCCAGTTACGTAATTTGCCGGCAACGCATCAGCGATCTCTCTGATGTTGCAGATGCTCATGGCGGCGGTGATTACTTACCATCAAATGACCCGCCTGCTCGTTTGTCGTTTTTAGCATAAAACATTTTTTTTAGCTCGACAAACGTGAGATCCCGTAAAATACGGCAAGTCTGGTCACCGTACTCCTCGTTGACAAATGGGCACGTAGCTTAGCTAATTAAATATTGCAGCGCTACAAAGGGCTCTTCGTTTTGACAACAATGTGTTAGAGGCCAGTGAGGAGATAACCTTAGACGACAAGTTGATATAATGCGCACGCTTGTAACTTGAAAATGTTTTGAGCAAAACGGTTAGGGATTTTATGGTGACGTAAATATTTAATGACGTAAATATGTAATGACGTAAATATAGGTATGTATTTTATATGAGAGGTGGCAGACGAGCAGACGGATCACCTGATGGTAAGCAATTCCGCCGCCCATGGACACCCGCAACACCAGTGGAGTCACAAGTGCGCTGCCAACCTTTTCCCCTTCCCCCCATTGGGCCTCCGGTAACCTCACTCACACGGCGAAACACAGCGCAGGCGCTGCTTCACGCCGGTCTTCTGTGAGGCAGTGGTATTACTCCGGTCGAGTCGGCCCATTCATGCTTAAGCGTGGCTCTCCCACATTTGAAGGATGTGTAATAAGTTTTATTGGGAATATAAGAACATGCCTATTGATCGGCAGGCAAAAATAACTTAGTTTTCTTTAATTGTGCTCATTGCACAAAAATGAATAGCTAAGAGTACTCACTGTTTGTTGTAGTTGCATCACCTTCAATCCCTGTGGCTGTAGGTATCCCTATGTTGATACAGATGTGGTCTTGCTTCCTTCATATTAAGTTTTCATTTATTTACTCTCAAGTTCAGAGTAAATCTTACTTGTTCTTCTGTGATTACAAATATAACTTAGACCACTTGTAGAGCTGAGTTGAGCAAGACATCTTGCTGAGTTGAGCAAGAAATCTTTCTCTCGTTTTTCGTTTGATATTAATTTATGATTGATTGTTTAATAACTTCACTGTCATATCCTATACTGTGGCGGAAATAACCATGTTGTCACATAAAACCGATAACTCATTGTTTTCCTTGGCATTTTCTTAACTTTCCATGCTGTACCTAAAGCGACATTCATTGTGACGTAATCTTGAAGCAAGTAGGTACTTGTTGAATAACAAACAATCTTCATGCTGAATTATTTGTAAACGTTTGTTGACATTACTTGCTTAGATCAAGAACATACGAGGAACATATTTCATAGCAATAATTTTAAAAATAATTATATCTTAACGATAAGCTATTCAAAAACGGAAGGGGGTATGAACATTTAACCAAAACAGTTATAAATATAAATGTGAGTGGAGAGACAGAGGACGGCCGAAAAAGAGATAGATGAATTGTGTGAATAATGATATGATGGAAAAAGGGGTGAATGATTCGATGACCAATGACAGGGACGTAAGCAATGCAAAACTTATCTTATATACATAGGTATATGTCACCGGAAAATAACAAGATCCGTAAGTTTATCAATTTACTAGGAAGTTTATAAACTTTCGTAGGATTCTAAATGGGAGATAAATGTTATTATTATACGTCCACACTTTCGTACATTGATAAACATACTGAACTCGTACACTCGTAAAATAATCAGTAAGCATTATCCAAGCGCTATGCGCGATCTGATTGGCATTGCCACTATGAACATTGACCAATCAGAGAGCAGTGTCTTATTTTACGTATTTCAAAGTTGCGTTTATTAAAAAGAGTTTCTGTAATTGGTCAAACCATATAAAAAAAATATATTCTTAGAGGGAGAAGCACAGATTTTTAACACTTTGAACCAAAGTAGCAGCCCACTTACGGAAAAAATAATTACTAATTTACTCTTATACTCTGAAATAAATGATATTTGTTCTTAGGATCGATTCGACCAATCCTAATACGATACTAAATCTATGGTGGAGCGCTGTCATTTCTATAAAAATCTGAAGTTACACCATAGATCCTCGGAGGCTTTATTGAAACAAGCATAAAGTGGGTTCCTGGCCCACTTTAGGAAAAAATGAACTTCTTAATTAAAAGAAAATAGAGGAAAATAATAAATTCTTCCCAAGTACAGAGCTCCAACACTAAACGCACGTCGTACGATGCAAATAGATCAACTCCATACCGTTTCCCAGCGATTATGCAATTCAAAAACCTCCCCCAAAAGAAAGTTGGGGTGTGGAGATCCGTCAAACGTAAATCCACCAGATAAATTAGTTGGCACTGCCCCTCTGGCTGTCAGCTCATGATTTATGAAATGTGTGACCTAGGTCCGGAGTTGGGGCCTTGGCTGACCGCAGAAAACTTTGTGATGAGGGAGAGGCGTTATTGGATGAGATTAGTTCGTTATGAAAGTGGCTGGGCATTTTATGAAGTATATTCAATGTTCAGTTAATAAGTGATGGTAGTTCAGCAGATAAGAACAGGCCTCCACCCGGGGGCGTGGTTCGAATACGAACATGCCGGTCTGGATTTTTGAAATCTATGGAATCTCATCGTCCGCAAAATTGCCCTGCACAGGGATGTCACTCGAAACGCCCAACAATGTATATAAACAACGACATCATGGGTATTTTTATGGGACAGGGAAGCAAAAAAGCCTGCAAGTCTGTGTGCATTTTCTACTATTAGCTCGGCGGTGAGGTAAAACTTCGTGACGAAACTTGCATATCTGGATAGTTTCTTAACCCCTTGTTACAAATCGCGAACTAAATATAGTTCCGGAAGCAAATTTCGTGCGAGACCCTTTTAACATTGCTTGCTGAAACGAGATGACATGACATTTAGTACGGTAATAACTTAAGATCCTGATTCAGAATAAGGTGGTTAAAATTGTGGTTTCTTACAATATTTAAAAGATTGATTCTGAACGTGTAACTGTGATCCAGTTGGTCTAGTTCGCCTGTTGCGAAGAGTTGCGAAGTTCAGAAAGCAGTGGCTTCACTGTAATCACCAGACTTTCCGAATCCTTGATAATGGTCCAAGTGTAACCCAGGCTCCGAAGCGACATCATTACATGCTTAGATGAGGATGATTCAATGAGGTTGATTCAATATAAATATATAATATAAATATTTTACAACATCACATACATTGATCTGACTTCGAGATAGGTAGCTCAAGCACCTGTGTTAAGGATATAAGAATCAACAGCGGAATTACAAATATATACATATAATACTTTTCTTTCGAAAATACATAGTTATAATACATACAAACACCCAGACCAATACAAACAGACATGTTCATACACACAAATGTTTGTACTGTGCGGGGATCGAACCCGCAACACTTGGACCAAAGGCAGCATTCACTACCACTGTTCCAAACGGGTCGTCATCAATGTTCAGTTTAATGTTAATATTCTACTTCCGTATCTACTATGTAAAAGGGTGTGTTTTTAATTCAACGGCGATTTTTGTGATCTACCCAATCTTTAAATTATCGCAGGCTTTAATTATTCGATAAATGGATAAAAAAAACCCGCGTAAGTACCTGAGGGTACGATAAGCTCAGGTACCTGTTCCGGTTTTTTGTTACAGCATCACGTATTCACGTACAAAGGACCGAAAGAGAGTTTAAGTGTCCACCTTACATTATATTTGACTAGAGTCATTAATAATGTACTAAAAAGGGGAAGGTAGATAAAAAAATAATTATGTGAATGGTGGCAGACGAGCAGACGGATCACCTGATGGTAAGCGATTGCCGTCGTCCATGGATACCCGCTACACCAGTGGAGTCACAAGTGCGCTGCCAACCTTTTAACCCACGCAATGAAACAGCACAGTGCTGCTTCACTCCGGTTTTCTGTGAGGCCGTGGTATCACTCCGGTCGAGCCGGCCCGTTCATCCCGAAGCGTGGCTCTCCCACGGTCCTATTGTGCAGCTCTGACAATTTATATTCACCGAGATACACACACTTATCTTTCGAATTAAAAATATTGGCTCGTATTGAAATAAGTTTATATTAAATGTAATAAATCAAAATGTTTTTTCAAATGTTTCCAATAAATAATAATACGATTGTTATCCATCAGTAACCACCATATTTGAACTTCTGTACTCACGTGTTATTATTTGATTTCGTTATTGTAATAGGCAAACATAAAAATATTCTAATATACAGCAGATAATAATGTTAATCATATTTAAATATCTTTGATTAGAGTTTATTGATGGTATCTTGGCATCAGTGTCGTCGACCTGATATTTACTTTACGCCCACGTCTCGCTCGCTTTATCAGGGAAATAAATAAAAGGAAATGACTTGGTTCCTTTGATTTTGTAGCTATTACTTATTTACTTTTTTCGCTAAAGGGAAGAATTGCTATTAATCAACCTTTAAGTGCCGTCCAGAATCCACAAATTAACTTTATTTTATTATCTTCTCTCACCTCGTCGAGGTAAGCCTTTGACATCCATAGTGTATTACATGCTTAGCAACAATAAATTATCACTTGAAATCAGTAGATATTTTAACATTTTAATTTAAGGCGATACCGCACCGATACTAGCGCCGCTAAGTGATTGTGGAAAATATGAGACATTTTAAAAAAAAAAGTGAGCAACAAGTTTTGTGACGATAAGTTCGTCTCAAAATAATACTTCTTACAAAGAGAAATGATATAATAATTGCTAAAAGTGGCTAATTTTGGAGATTACTGTAAGATTTATTATTGCGAACTTTTAAAAAAAAGTCTCCTATTTGTCGCTATTAATTAATTACTTGGCAGCGCTAGTGTCGTCGCGGTGTCACTTTAAATAAAACCATCGTCGATTGTACACCGTTTTTGAAATAAATTGAAAGCCAGAAGAAAGAAATTGTTAAAAATTCACACAAGGCACTGTACGAATCGCCTGCAATAAACGCAAAGGTCTATAAATGAATCCGTAATTCAATATTGGTTTTCGAGCTGCGGATATCACTGGGAATATTTCCATTTCCTGGAATCCATATTTCAATTGTCCGGTGGCGGTAGGTGGATCGAAAAACGGAACTTTTTCGCTAACACGCGCCTGGTATAGTGTGACACATTTTTACGTTATCGGTTGGTCGCTTATCTGAGTTTCGTCCTCTAAAAATAAGCCGAGTGTCAACGACCGCGCAACCTATGACATAGGCCGTTTCGGGTTAGGAGCCCGGCGGCGAGACTGGCTGACAGAAATATTTTTTATGAAATTATTTATCGTTCGTGTAGAAAATCTTAAATACTTTAATGAAGTTCGTGAAGGCTTCTGAATTGGAGTCCACGAATCTACATTAGAAAAGGTTTTTAATCTCAACTCTGTTATGTTTATAAATTAGACATTGTTTTGAAAATTCTTCATTGTTTTAGTTAAAACCTGACCACAAGGGCCGTTTGTAAGAGGAAATATGATTCTATTTTACAATGCATATGTTAGAAACGTCTGGAGAACGTGCGTTTCGGTCACGTACTCAATCATGTACCTAATTGTGTGTAGGCCATAATCGCCTTTTAGACAGCTAGTATTATTTATTAATTTTGAATCAATTGTGACACCTGTAATAAAAATAATGAAAACTAATTCATAACGTTTATTTATAGTGCGTTATATATTAGTCTAACACGGTAGAGCCAGTTTAGTAATATGTCTATCACACTAATATTTGAAATAAGTACCTACCTAAATTAGTATTAAATATATGTAATATAGCTGCGCTCTGCCTTTTTATTAAATTGTCACAATATTTTGGATAATACACAATATCTTTGTGAATAAGCTTATGTGTTATTCTGATAAGTAATCTATATTATTATTTATTATGAAGTGTTGTCAAAATCCATCCAGTAGTTTTGTATAAAAAAATCTGTGAAAAAAAAACCCCCTTCAAAAACCACGAACTAGAAAGTGTAAAATAATATTTTTAACACTTTATACACGTCAAATAACATTTTTAACAGTACACTCGAGAAAAGGTGTTACCGAAGTCGGCGCGCCCAATACTATCTTGTGATTTAATACAACATTCAATTATTCAACAGGGATTTGGTGCCAACTTCGGTAAAACCTTTTCTCGAGTGTACTGTTATAAAATTCATCATATTCTGTATTTGTTTTTTTATGTCATTGGAGTATAGTAAGAGCAAGAGAAAATAAATAAATATTGAATTGAATTGAATGAAAAAGTATCAAACATATTAACACACTTAACATAGGTACATACATCCTAGGTCCGCTAGTGCAAAAAAAAAATGTCCGCTAGTGCATGGGACTTGGGACCTCCTCCTGCGCCTGGTGGGGACGGCATGACTCTCTCGGCTGTCCCCATCCATTCCTTCCCCCGATCCGTGGAGAAGCGCAGTGCCCGCCGTGCAGGCGGGCTTCCCTGTCCGAGGGGTGTCGTGGTGCCAGCCGAGCTATGGTACCATAACACTCATCCACTCATGGACAGATGAGGGAAAGTCCCAGGAGTTTTAATCGTTATGCCTCTGGCCGGATGCTCGTTAGGAGAAACCGTCGCCAGAGGAGAGACCGACTTCTCCTTGGTCATCAAAAAAATTAGTACATACATCCTCACAAACTTTGGCGTTTAAAATTAGGATGTAAAAGAAAATAGCCTGACTCTAGTAATAAATGAAATATTTTAGAGAAGGTCCTATATTTTTCCTTTCATGTAAGCTTCTTTTTGGCGGATGATCCGATTTGCCTTAAATGTACTATGCTGCCGGCAATGCTTCACTATCATTCACTCCATTGTAAGCCTGCTGTAGGCCTGCTCTCGTTCGTGTACCCGGTTTGTTGGCTCAAACGGGGCATGTGTCTGGAACTTAATTAAGTACTAGCACTTGTGAAGTCCAAACTAAATTATGTGCCGCTCGCATCGGCGCCGGGTTTAGTACTAGCTTTTGTCTGCAATTATCAGATGTCTAATTTTGTTGGCTAAAGAAAAAGAACTGCCAAGTTTAGTATATCTCTGTAACTCCGATTTAAACCGGTTGTTCAGTTTTTTAATTCTTATCGTGGCTATTAGTAATCAATTCTTGAATTCATTGATGATATCCTTTCTAATCGTTATAGTAAATATTTCATATCTTGTTGAAATGATTAATTTCGAAAAATCTATTCATGATCAAATTAAAGCGTAAAAACATAAATCCTTGTCAAGCTGACGTAGAAAGCTTCAACGATATTGCGATCATAGATTCAGTAGACAATAGTTAATTGTTGATGGGTCGTCACGAAAAATTCTTTCAACTTGTCGGCTTGAACGTTTTATGGTGCTTTTGTTCACGGGTTCATTCAGCCGTCGCTCTTTATTGTACTGAAAGTGAAACAAAGTTAGTGGATTTAATGGCGGCGTGCTTTGTCACTCGGAGGGACAGGGACAAACATCAAACTTGTCTGTTACTAGTTTTGATACCGTTATATTTTTTCTTGAACTTGGCACGATACGCTACCGCGTGAGATACATAATAATTACTATTGTGTTCATTTTTTTTTATAATCATATTGTGATTTTCCTGCTCAAATGCTATTTTAACATACAACACACAGAACATTAAATAATACACAACATTTACAATGTCAATGCTTCCTTATTAGTCAACGGTTTAATAGTAATTCTTAGTAATATTACCAACTGATTCTGAGATGTCAATCTTGTCCATATATCTCAAGTTTTTAACTTGATGGGTAATTGAGTAAAACAGTGATTACCCATCAATCACAGATCGTTTCATCACTGTACTCGTAGTTCTATAAATTCCTTTCAACTGACGTTTCCGCCATCAACACAGTCAGTGCTTTTGATGTGTTTACGATTACTTTCTGCCAAACTCGGCTCGGACGTGTCGCACACGACTACACGCGCGAAGCTTCCAGAATCTTTTTATAGTACGCGATGAATGATGTCCACGCAGATTTAGTTTCGTCACGCGCAATAAAACTCCTATATCAAATACAAACATCACATCATGAATTAGATAATTATTCTAACTAGATAATATTATTTGTGTACACTAGACTACACTATTGTAATCTGTAATGTGTATAAAATAAACAAATAAATAAATAAAACACTAGAACCTGTCGAAACCGGATCCGTACACGCTAATATAATTGTACGACTATCCTTCATTTTTATTTTATTTATTTGGTTTGCTAACAGTAGGTTTTTTATATATATATATATGTGAGGTGGCAGACGAGCAGACGGATCACCTGGTGGTAAGCAATTCCGCCGCCCATGGACACCCGCAACACCAGTGGACCGTAGTATTCTTATAAAATACGTTTGTATGTATAATTCGCACGTGAATCTCCGACATTTTACACCGATCCAGCTAATCTCTTACTAAAATATTGCGTATATTATCGTTTACCATCAGGTGATCCGTCTGTCACATACATACCACATAAAACAAGTATTAGTACTTGCTGACAAAAATCTAGGCGTGTCTCCCGGCACATCCAGATCCGAATCAGTTTAGATTATTTAGAAAGGCTGACTGAACCGGGAATCCCTCCTAGAACCTTGCGAGAATGGACAACGCCATAGCCTATTATAGTCATCGAGGTCTTGTTGTTCCATGGTTGGTAAATTGGGGGTTTGTTCGCCAATTCTGGGGAAAAATAATGTTGTTGGAGAAATTTTTGGGAAATGAAATCCTCCGGGAAATGTTTGGGGGGAAAAATATCAAAGGGAATTTTTGTTGGAGTCATATTGGAGTAAATGTTGAAAATTAGTTCTCCATTGTAACAAAATTTTAAAAAAAATCACCTCATCGTTCGCGCGCGAAAGCAAGCAATCTAAGTGTATGACTTTTAGCAGAGCGAGCCGGGCGACAGACGAAACGCGCCGTTATATTTCTTTTATAAAAACGTGTTTTAAAACACTTAATTAGTTTTATTTTCTGATTGAATAATTTGGGGAAAAAAACGAATTTGGGGAAATGTTGCAAACTGGATCTAGCAACACTGTCTTGTTCATAAACAAGCGGTTTATCGTGTTAGACTTAAGGCCTACAGAGAAACCGTCCTGTAACAAACGAGCATATATCTGTCAAAGAAATTTTAGAGACGCACATCGCGTGTGAAAGGGACGGGACCATAGATTTGGTCGTAAATTCCGTTTCGTTGTAGGCATTCTATACAAAGCAAACGAGCAGGCAGTTCGTCGTGGTACCGGTAGATGGCACTCGTGCAACGCGCTAGTAAAGCGTGTCACGGGAACAACCTTGAGGTATAGGGTTGACAGTTCAAAAATAAATCGAAACAAGTCAAGACGGAACTGGTCTTTAATTTTTTCCGTCTCCCAGGCCTGATCTCTGAGGGTGCTCTACACCCTCTGAATCGTATTCATTTATGCGACGACACGTTTCTTGTAGTAATTGTAGTAGGAATCGTAACCGATAAAATATGACTGATGAGATGTAAAAAATAAAATGCGTCGTAAAATTGCTTCCAATACATATTGTCCGAACATTATAACTATATAAAAACGATTTCAATCAATCAAGTGATTAAAGGACTAATTTAAATACTAACCCCCTTATTACAAATCGGGAACTAAGGATAGTCCCGGAACAAAGTACGTGCCGGCCCCTTTTAACATCTTAAGCTTTAGTACGGTAATAACTTAATGTCGCGATTTATAAGGTGGTACCTACTACTATTTATTATTACATACTAGTCAAAGCAAAGACTCGCGGCAGACGATAGAGTATTTCAATCATTAATAATGATATGATAATATGACAGTAATGTTGTTCAAAATGGTCAATGGTTCAAAATAGCTTTAAAAAGAAGTATCTGTTATACTAAAGCCAACAACTCCGCTATTGCTGAACAGTTCACTAAACTGAAAAAGAGATGCAGTTCTTTTAATCAAAATAACTTAATCACTCATTTGATTCCGTATTTAGATTATACTACTAGTCATGAGACAATTAGAATAGAAACTCTTTCTACGTGTACGTGTGAGTGAGTGAATTTGAACTACTCACTCAGGAACCAGACAAGTCTATTACAGTGATCGGTGACTGGCAGTGACCTAGTGCGCGAGACATTCTTGTTTTTATTTACTGGAAGCTTGAGGCTAAATGTCGCGTATGATGAGTTGATGACCAAACGTCCATTCTCTTAATGCACACATGGTCTTATTAGTTTATATTTGAAGAGTGAACGTTTGTGTGCGTTCTAAATCTGAATGACGCCTCTATGAAAAGTATTGCTCTACAATTCGATTTAGAAAATTAGTATAGATTTTTTTTTACCAAATGCCGGGAATTTAGTGTTTTTCTGTTTAGAAATAACAGTTTAGGATGAGCAAATTCTGTGCCACGTAAGAGATACGTAGTTTACTACACAAAAACTACGTGGTGTAAAGATCTTCTTCTTCAAGGTTGCGTCCCAAGCTGTCTGTTCTGAGGCCGGGATATGCCAGTGTAATAATAAAACTAACTAATCACATTCAGGTGCCCCTCACCCGACAAAAGGTCCGTTGATATGTCTAATTTACCTAGTAATTCTATTAGCTACTGATTCTGTAATCAGTGGCTAATAGAATAACTTAAGCATCTTGGTCAATGGCTCATATTCATAGTAAGATTCGTATCAATGGACTTCGCATAAAGAGGCATGACGCGTGCGCCGCGGGGCGTGGCGCGTACGATGCGCGGGCGCTCGCGACGACCGGCCTTGCCGCCGGACCGTGTTGTTTTCTACCCGTTGCCAATTCGACACTCGGTTTTGTTTTCATTTGAGATGGGCGGTTCGTGTGGTTGCTTGTTTTGTTACTGAAATTAAAATTGATTGACGGTTTTCAATGTTGATGTTGTTTTCGCCGCATGCGTTATTGCCATTCGTGGCGAAATTTCCGCTAATTCGTCAGTTGGGGTTTTCCGAAGAGACTTTACATTCTCAAAGTATTCCTTCAAAAAGGAAGCTGCTGGTGTGCTTCTAAATTAATTCCGTGCAAGATCTCTCCCCCATCCTCATCTAGATAGTACTTGTAAACGTCTAACGCCCTCCCTTCACCCTCCCTCCTTTGAAACCCTTTGTAAAAATAAAATAAAAAAATCATTATACAACAATATAACTGTTGGAATAATATTTTGGTCAAGTGCTCAAAATACTGTCGATTCCTAGCTATATGATTCAATAGTTGGTAGATAAATTAGTAAGAGACAAGACATGTTTTAAAGAAAGAAAAAAAGACAATGACTTTGATCAAATAAGTAAGATGGTAGAAAACTCACATTTATTTACATATTTTGATATATATTGTGGATATTTACTCATTCCTACTATTTAATGTGGTCTAGAGCTTTAAACATTTAGATTGCAATTTGCATAAATTTTTCAATGCGCCATAAAGTTAAAACAAAATAAATGAAACTCCTGCTTTTATGATGCTGAGAATGCCACATCGGGTGTTTTATTTATCTGGAATGAAGTATCGTTGCAGAGGTTCGTATTCGATAAATCACGTTTGTGTGGATAAATGTGAAAGCTACGTACGTACTACACACAAATTGACAGTTTTGTTTTTAATTCGTTATCAAGAAATCGCCTATTATTGAAATGCCTATTAGTTTCATTGAGTCTTGTGTGCTGCGTTAGTTTAGTTGTTAAACGCTAGTAATTAGATCCATATTACATATTTTATTTAACTTTCTTACTGAGATTTGCCTCTATATAAAATTATTCATTTTACGAGTATAGTAGAGATTTAGAAAGAACTTAAACCGAGAGTAAAACATACTACATGGGTATCTTGGGAATTTTGTAAGGAAAACCGCATGTACCCAATTAAAATTAATGATTCTATAATAAAATAATAACATATTTCTGTGTACCTAATGGACACGATATGATCTAGTCGGTTCGTATTCGTTGCGTCGGCGATTTTAAAAGCGGCCGCGATGTTTGCTGTTCTTATCTAGTTCTGAACGAGAGGATGGTTAGCCGTCGGTAAATGCCTGCTTGGATAAATGCTTACCAATGTTGGTCGTTTTGCTCTTCGACACGATGCGCGGGGGGTCCGAACCTTCTTACGATACCAGTGACTAGTGGCCCGCCCTCGCTTTGTTTCGGTAGGTACTTCATTTTGCAGAGACATGAAGTGTCAAAACATTTTTTTTCTTTTTGGAATATGGCGTCAAGGCCCGAGCATCGAGACTATTTTTCATAACTATTTCGGGGTTGCGTTACTTCTTTAGGGTGTGCATTTACAAAAATCCTTTCTTAGGGGTTTCCTACGCTATAAAAGGAATTCCTGTGCAAAATTTCAAGTTTTTAACCCTGATGGTTTAGGACGCGCAGGGCGCGTTGATAGATCATTTAGTCAACTTTTCGCTTATGTAGATTTGCAATAATTTAACATGATTATTGAGTCTTTTATTGAACTCAACATCAAACAAATTTACTGTTCATGTTTCCGGTGCTCTCGTTACCCCGTTTAAAATCGTGTTACATCAACAAAAAAGTGTATACATCATACGAAAACTGTTGTAAAAAAAGTAACTTTCTTTATTAAATCCGGTATTGACTTATAAGAAAAAAAAAACAAAATCAATATCAGTCACACATAAAGCGAAGGTGAAACTTCAAGAGCCACAGAGTAATTAACTTTAATCTTTGATGAAGTTGTGAGTGGAAATGTGAATTTTTAAACTTGGTTGGATAGGGAAGAATAGAGAATAAAGTAACCGTTAGCTTAAACTGACCTAGAGGCTGGAAGCAAAATTTTTGTGTGTAAATGAGACCGTTAAATGGTGATGATTTGGTGAGGAGAAGAGAGACTTAAGGAGCCGTCTGCTTAAAGTCGCCAAGTCCTAAAGCATTCAAAGATTGACTGGCTAGATGGCGCATTTGGTAGCGACCCTCCTCATTCGTCAAAGGTCGTGGGTCCGATCCCCACTTTGAATAATCATTCGTGTTAGTAGGTACAGTGTCTGTGCTTAAGCAACTAAGTACAGAAGTACAATGTGTGTGAATTGATTTATTCATTCGGCTCTTACGCACAGTTCAGGGTGCGTGCAGACAGGCGCTTGCGCACACAGCGCGGTAGATCGTGTGGACCCGGCTCTTAACAATCGTGCCGGGTGGTCCTCGAAATCTGTTCGGAGTCACGCTCCATCATTATTGACCGGTGTTGAAGGTTGTTTGAGAGCTAATTAGTATGTGTCTACTCATTTGTTACACGATGCTTGTAGGTTCGTATTTTCACATCCTTGTATTGAGGTGAATTGGTCAATGCAGTAGTGGTAGAATAATTTGAATTAGTTTTTAAGTTTGATTAATAGAGTTAGTGCGTACAGTCGGCATAAAAAATGTTTACAGCTAGATATTATAGTACCTTGCTTATAATAGCTATCTATCTGTCTTTATATTTTCTAATACATAAACAATAGGATTGTGACAAGGTACAGACATGCTGCACACGCATCAATCTCGCACACAAGTATTTGAAAATTTTATGGAATCAATTCTTACTTCAATGTCACCCACACAAACACATTAAGGTCAATTGAGTTGTTAGGGACTAAATGCGGCGTCATACTGTCTTATAGTAATATTTGAGAGAGCGAAATTTGTATCACACACCCACCGATTAGAAATGCTCGTAAGGTTTGATGATAAGATAAAAAATACTTCAGCATACGTTATATCTGTATTACCAACGATCAGCCACAAGGCGAATGTGCTAAATTCTAACTAAAGCGGAGTAATTATGCGATTAAAGAGGCCAAGCGTTCGGTTATAGCAGGACATTGACAGAATTTAGTTACACGTCCGGCCAAAGTTAGGTTCAATTTTTCCTTCCACCCGTCACACCTTGTGTACCTTGTGTAACTGATGATTTGTAAAGATTGTGTAAAAGAGCGTACCCCCTTTTAAAAAGGCCGGCAGCGCACTTGTGACTCCACTAGTGTCGGGGGTGTCCATGGGCGGCGGTAACTCCTGGTAACAACAGGTGATACGTCTACTCCTCTGCCCCCTATACCATAAAAAGAAACTCCAGCGAATGAACTGGAACTCCACATAACTAATAATGTTCTCCGCCGACCAATCTCGAACATCAGCCAATTTATTAATGACTTTCAGCCTTTTTACTCAAATGTCCGGCTACTAGTCGGTTTGTCCGGCGTCTGGTCGGTTTGTCCGGCTTTTTTGTTTCAAGTCCTGGCAACTCTAAAGCGTGGAGTAATTACGCGAATAAATAGCTGACTAGGTACCGACGGCCAGTGAAAGTGAATCAGTTGAAGTATTTCGTAATTATGCGATCGTGTGAAGAATAATGTTTTATGAGCGCAGTTATTATATAGATGCGTATGTGATTTTTTTCGAAACGTATACACCGACGATCAATTCATAAATCGAACCAAATGTTCTTATGTTAATCGGAAAAGAATTAGACAAATAATAGTAGTTATAAATAAGTCATTAAATGCTGATTGGATTGACTGTATCATTTTTTTTATTGGAATTTTGAAGTTTTCACTTTTTATCAAAATTCTCAACCGATCAACCTTCAAAAAGAAAATCAGTTTCAATAGCCAATTGGAGCTTTTTTGTTCAAGGTTGCCACATCGAGACATATCTGATATCAACACACTAGACTGACAGATTGTTTTTGGCGAGTTATCGTACTAGTTATATTTAGAATTTAGATTAGATTGCTCAGCGAAGTGTTTTATTATCTTTAAATTACTAATTGCCACACTCGCTGATTAATTTAGTTGGCTACTTAAGAAAAAATATTGACCCTTATTTTGATGCGCATAAAGACTACCGATACTAAAGTTAATGAACATTAGTTGAAATGACGTCTCTGAGTGCGGCCGTAAGTGTACATACTCGGAACTACAATACTTAAAATGCATGCAGAGGTACTCGTACACGTTACTGTACACTCCCTCTATTGTTATACACATACTACTTCAATATGAGTACGTCTCCGTTGTTATCTAACAAATGTATCTATTATTTCATATAATAAAACCTTAGGAAGTTATGCAACACACTACGGTGTGGCATTTCAATATTTTCAAATGACAGAATTTACAGTAATCGATTCGTTTTACATTTGCACGATGCTTAGTGAAGCTAAGAGCGATGGTAGCTACTGAGCTACTGGGTTCAGAACGCGCCTTCCATACGGGGGACCAGGTTCGAACCCGAGCATTCCCCTGTGTATTTTTCAAATCGCGTGAGGGAAAACATCGTGAGGAAACCTGCACGTTTCGGATAATTTCTGAAACGTGAAACCGTGATTCAGTTGGTCTGGTTCCCGTTTTAAAGGGTTGCAAAGGTCAGACGGCAGTCGCTTTATTGTAATTACCAGACTTCCTAAATCCCCAAGTCCAAGCGTACCCTAGACACCAGACGTCGGCTTTGGTTGCAACTTATACGTTAAGATGAGGAAGCTTAGTGAAGCTAAGGGTACCTATACAGGGTGTAAAAAGACCCTTAACGAAGCCGATACCTACGTATTCAGCACATCATCAGGACCATTTTTTCATCCAGACCATACCTGGGAACTCAATACTTTCCAAGTTATTGAAGGTCAAAGTCAAAATAAATATCTCAAGATTTTGATGTTAATAAATTTTAAACATTATTACCTAATTTTTGTCCAATGAAACTTGTTCAAAATTATAAGTAATTCCTAGGGAAAAATGGCTTCAAAACGTACAGCCCGCAATGTAATGTTGCGCCTCGGCGACAGAGGCGCGGGCGCGCGTGCTGACCGGCCCGGTCCGGTGTACGTTGTTCATTGCGTTTGTCCGTTTATAGGATTAAAATTGACACCAAAAAATCAACTTCGTTTCCCATCATTATTTTTTTGTTCTAAGACTTGTTTTAATGGTCTGACACCGGCTTCGTTAAGGGTCTTTTTACACCCTCTATATACCGTTATTATTTAGACTATAGGCTAATGCTTGACCACTGTCGTGCCAGATGGATACCTAGACGATGAGGTCCAGGATGCCTAGAAGACGCATGTTCTCTTATTCGTGGTAAAATTGTTGGGAATTAAAATGGTAAACGAAATAACCCCTTTCAAGGCGTTTTGAGGAGTCTTCCGAAAGACTTGCAATCTTTCCTCTTCTCATCTTAGCTGTAATTCTCAATTGCGCTCCAAAACTGTCGCTTCGAGACCCGGGGTACGCTTGGACTATTATGCTACCTTTAATAGCCTTCATAAAAAAAATAAAGATATGCGTAAGGTATCTCTGTTGTCATCGCATTTCAATATTTAAATACAATGGCCACAAAGTTAACCTCTTGTTATTTTTTATCTCATAATAAAGTAAATTCACACTGTGTTTCAACAAAAATATGTAATGTAAGTATATGGTTATTAGGGTTTTGATTATAAAATTTTCAAATGATTTATTTTCTGTATTACTAACTTAGCAATAAGTTTATTCAACATTGAACTGCGCGCCCACTTAGTGCAGAGCCGCTAGATTTAAGTATTCATTTGTAAATTGCTTATGGAAATAAACTTATTACTTATTACATATTTTATTACATATCTATCTAATTAGTACATAACTCCTATCAATCTACCTAATTACTGCATATTCTCGGTGATTAATTAATTAACCTAAGATACCTTCGCTTTACTACCATAATGAATGAGCTATTAGACGTTTTGGATTACTAGAAATAAAAACTTGTACGCAAGATATATTATAGTGCCCAAGTGTGTGCGCAAACACAAGTGCACTCTTTATTCTCTTACCACTTCTTTATCTCTATACTCTCCTTCATATTTTAATGGGACCACACTGTGATACGAACGGAGAGGGACCGGACGCAGGACCAACGGCTTTCCGAGGCACGGTGTTATAAGATCGCCAACTTCCAGACTCCGGGCTGACACTAAGAATTTCTTACTGAAAAACCTACACGGCATTCTACGCACGTTTTATCGAATCGATTTAAAAATCGATATTTCCTTTTTTTAGCATCCCTACAGCATCTCTGTGGTTCAACGAAAAAGTTGCTTCATTCTTTTTCCGTGCGCGGCAGTGACAGCACGTCCTCTTGAACATATAAAAAAAATTGTCACACTTTGCTTAGAAAGAAGGCTTTTGTAGATTTCTCGTACCTACTACGGGGCATGATGATAAAAAACTTGACATTTACTAAATACAGGACATGATGATTAGATATGATCTTACTGAATAAGATCATATCTAATCATCATGTCCTGTATTTAGTAAATGTCAAGTTTTTTACCATCTGAATGAATGATAAAGCTAATCTTAATCATTAATGTGATAGGAATATCAATTATCCAATTCTAAAAGTGAATCCAAAAGTACGTGTATTGACAAAATACCATTTGGTTTAATACTATTGAAACACGGATTAAAACACGTCCATAGAATAGTTTCACTAAATTATAAGCTGGTTTATTTTTACAACTTATTTACAAGTATTTAAGTATTACATGTAATTTTCCATAGATTTATGTCTTTTAACGAGTAAGATAAATAAAATATCTACTTTGTGGCGCAATCAATGCGAGGCGCAATCAAGGCGATGTTATTGGTATTGCTGTGTGTACACGTTCTTAGGTTTCAATCTAGCTCTAAGTATATTGTTTTTAAGTTTGTATTTTTATCGATTGTCACCTGTTGTGTATGCCTTAAATTAAATAAATAAATAAATCTACCTCAACACTAACACAGCTCTTAAAGCGAGTTACAACGCGTGACGTATCATTCCTCATTCGTTGTCATAATAAATCGAGGTGAAAACTCGTTCCAGTCCATAGTACACGAAACACGATGTATATTAGCCAAGGACGGCGCAGCCGGCGCAAAAACTGAGCACGCGAACAAAACGGTTGCACAGAAAGGTCGTGTTTAATGTAAGATGAATTTGTGAGAACACGAAGGTTTTTTGTTCTGCCAAAAGTGATTTGTTTAAAATTCATACATTATCATCATCATTTCAGCCAATAGACGTGCACTGCTAGACATAATAGGCCTCCCCCAATGTTCTCCACACAGATCGGTCCTGTGCCGCCCGCGTCTAATGAATTCCCGCAACCTTCACCAATTCGTCAGTCCAACTTGCCACGGCTGCGACTTCTTGTACGGTCGTCTGTTCTCCTCGCTATTTTCACTTGAGACATGCAATCCTTTAGGCTATGTCTGTGACCTTAGTTCTCCTACGGATCTCATCATTTCTGATACGATCACGCAAGGAGACTCCGAGCATAGCCCTCTCCATTGCTCTCTGGGTGACTTTGAGCCTCCTTAATCGGCACATTGTAAGCGGCCACGTTTCGGTTCCGTATGTTTTCACTGGCAACACACACGCATTGAAGACACGCATTGGTGACTTTGAGCCTTTGAGGCACATTGTAAGCGGCCACGTGTCATAAATAATTACGTTTCGTAAATTCGTACATGGTATTTTAAATGTCAAAATGAACTTGCCATAGACTTAGAAAGCAGGAACCGGCAGGCGCAGCGTAGAAGACTTGATTAAGATCGCAGGAATTCGATGGAACTTAGACCACATACCGGACCCAACCACTAAGTTATTGGGGGTAATATTAGGTTCAGCAATGGATGTTTTATGGTTGATATATGGTACATAATCGTCATCATCATCAGCTTCGTCTCTTTCCATCAGGTGCGATTGTGGTCAAGCGTTAGCCTATTGACCAAAAAAAAAACACCGAAATTAGTTAGAGGTGCCCGACTGGTCAAGTTTGGTACAAGAATGGAATGCACTTCTAATTACTTGAGACAGCGAATCATAAGTTTTAGTAGAAGTATCTTAAATGTCTTGATGAAAATCTTGGACTTCTTAAGCCTTGAGCCAATAAGTGTTTCCCGGATTGTAAGTTGTATTATATTTCATCTTGAATACCGGAACGTCTTCCTGGCGTAGCGGATGTCTATAGGCGCCGGAGATCACTTACTCCTTTGCTGCAAGCAAAACATTCCATTTACCTATACATAAAACACTGCTACGTTAGACCGTGGAAGATCCACGCTTCGGCATGAATGACCCGGCACGACCGGAGTGATACCACGGCTTCACAAAAAACCGACGTGAAGCAGCACTGTGCTGTGTTTTGCTGCGTGAGTGAGGGTACCGGAGGCCCAATCCGGGGGAAAGAGAGGTTCAAACGTTAGCGCACTTGTGACTCCACTAGTGTCGCGGATGTGCGGCGGCAATCGCTTACCATCTGGTGATCCGTCTGCTACCTATCACATAAAAAAATACGTCATTTAATTTTTTTCCTAGACGCATTTGGTGCAATAATATGCAATATTTTCTATATCAAGTTACCATCGTTTTCACGTTGCGTCTTATTCATACTCCTAGCTACGTTTGCCATCTGGCTGAGCTGATGTCGTAAAACCTTTCTTTCTCTCCGTTCACAAGTGTCCTCCTTAGCTAGATCATTATGTATACCGGTTCTATGCTCTGTGCGTCATTTATAAGCATTTTCTTCGAGACTTCTCGTAACTTCATATTAAATAACGAAACGCGGTTGATTTGTTGCAGTCACGTACGGAATGGTCATTGTGTCTTTCAGCGAATATAGTTGCGAACACCACGGCTTTTATATTTCTTATGGATTTTATCTGTTTTTCTTTCTAGAATTGACTGTTACGTAGAATATACTAGTGTATTTGTGGTACACACACACACACATACGCACACTTTTACAACTGTCTGTACCTATCTACCGTTGCCTCAGTGGTAGACTCAGGGTCAGGCGTGGGTCCATTTTTGCATACAATATAGTGTCACTTCAATGTCTCTGTTACCTTATACTAGCATTGGAGATAATCGTGATGCTAATATATAATTATATAATTGTAATTATGTAGAGGGTAATATTTTAAACTGTACTTTGTTGTAACTTAATATTTTGACTGCCCTTGTGGAATGTTTTAGTTGAAAATATAAATTCTAAACACGTGTGAATTACACTACCCATACATAATACAAAGAGCACAATACTTCTTACTTTGGAGACGAAGTCGATGAGTATCATTTGATATTTATTTGCCATAGAAATATTATATATATATGCCAATTATATATATTCATTCAAGTTTGAATACTGCATTGAAAGAATGAATATGAAAGATATTAAAAATTCTGTGGAGCGCCATATCGAATTCGTGAAACAAAATAATTATGTACGACAAATAAGTTTACTGCATTTAAATATTGTAAAAAGAGATAAAACCGCCTACATTGTACTAGTATAATACCATAGATTAAGATCTGCAAATTTTGCAATCTATCTACAGTTTGTGGTACAAACACATCGTGTATCGTTTATATATTTACGTATATTTTTTTTATTTCAAAAGAAATTAACTTAGTATTCATTTACTGCAAAAGTTGGAGCATTTTCTCTCGTTTCATTTTGAATAATACTGTGGACTAATTGTAACTAGATAATATGGTCAAGCGGTAGTCTATAACTAATTTAAAAAAAAAGAATCACACCTTCACATTACGACTGAAATTATTGATAATAATATTCTGCTTTTATCCGGCACAGAGCTTCTGAAGTTGTTTGAATGTTTGTGTACAAGGAAAATGTGGTGGGAAACCGGAAACTTTGGGTATCTAATGTGGTCGGGGAAATTGGTTGTTGCTTTAGTGAGTTTCCAAGTACTTTTATAGGAAATTTCCTTTTGTGGACGAAACAAAAATTCAAATTTTCACGGAGTTTTCTCTCTGTTCGGAGCGGTGGTTGAGTCGAAAATCTTTTTATACTGATTCTTTGTCACAATTTTTATTTGGATTTTTGTAACATGACACATTGTTTTGATCAACTCTTATTTTTATTTTGTCTATTATGGTCCAAAATCAATACTCGGTTCTTTGCTGATTAACGGATAGGTTTATGACGGAGAGTGATATTATGAGAAACGGCAGTAGGTACATGAATCAATAACATTTTTTTTTGTGGTAGGTACTTATGTGGAAAAGAATACACCACCCTATTTGTATTGATTTCTATCTTACTTTCGAACATCGACCAGCCTGATGCCACTTTTTGTCGGTCGGTCAGTTTTGTCAACCCACGTGTAAACGGATGATTTTGAACAGAGTCACCAGGCTTGTGGGGGGCTGACGTCTCGTAACCTTTTTTTTAACAATGCCTCCCTATGCATACCCTCCTGCCGGGTGGGTTATAGCGAATCCGGCCAAAGGCATACCGACTAAACCCCAGAAACGCTCCCTCATCGCCAGAATGGGGAGGGAACATGAATACTGGTCGAAGAACCTTACTTCACGTCCCTCCCCAGGTGGAGGGCTCACTTACACTGCGGGTCCCGATAAGACAGCTCGCACCCTAGCAGGACGGCTCGCACCCTACCCGATGCCGCATTTTTTTTATAAATATTTCACAATAATAGGTAGTGGTGAACCTGCCTTATACACCAAAGGTCCCCATAAACCTTTTGTAACAATGTCAACGAAAAACCAATAGGTTTATATAATTTATATATTTATCATTTTTTCAGGTACGACAAGTGGGACCGCGACCGGGGCGGGGGAGGCGGCGGTGGCGGCGGCGGCGGCGGGCCCGGCGCGTGGGCCGGCCGCGAGCGCGACCGCGAGCGTGAGCGCGAGCGACAACTGCGCGCGCACCAGATGTCGCATGCGCACGCCGCCGAGCCCGATGCCTCGTCGCTCTTCCCGGCGCCAATCAGGGTGAGTGTACTGGTCTGTCTTAGTAAATTAACATGCTGACTCGCGATCTAGAAATACTAAACGTATGACGTTATATACAAGTGTTCACGTAGGAAAAGCACGCGCGGCCTGCGCCCGGCCGCACTCGCTGCCGCGATCGCGCGCTCCTGACGTGAAAAATCACAGTGTTTATTCAGATTACTCAGGCGGGGACGGGGCGTGGGTCTTAGCGTCTTTATTTTCACAATCGAAAGGGCCAATGACTGACGCTCGCTTAAGCACTGTGAAAGATACAGGCAGGACTGAGCCAATACAATTGCTCGCGTCCCCGATGCAGACCCGTATACGCGCGAGAACTGAATGAAGAGACGTGTAGATCACTTTACCACACGCACACAATCCAGTGACGCTTTTACTCTGATAGAGTACTTAAAGAGCCATTCTGTAGCAGCTTTAGAGGAGAATGTGTACTGTTTCGGATATATGGGATTCCTGCAACATTACGTGAAGTACCTCTAATGTTAGGATTAGTCGGTTCAAGTCCGAAACAACATTATATGTTTACACATGGCAGAGGGTGACGTCCTTCTATCCGGATCACAACAGTTGATGCTAGCTTGTGAAAATCGTTCAAACCATGGTACTACTTAGCTAAAGTTATAACAACTTATGATGACATACAAAACTTACTCTACGTCTAACAGAAAGAGACAAATAGTATCCTACTGCTGCTGGCGTTTGGCAAATGGCAAGGTAAATTGTAGTACAGATGGTTAAGTAGTGGACGTGAAGCTAACAGATGTGTGCTGATGCCTAGAACTGTAGCTGTGGACTCCTCAACACGACTAGTCTAACGATCGAGAATATATCGGGAAGAGTAGGATGGAAGAAGCAGATTGTTTGCGCTCGCTGAGTCTGTGGAGGCGTGGAAACTCACTACGCTAAGTTTCCACGTGTAGCCAGTGCGCTGTGCGATACGTGGGAACGTAAACACGATATCGAGTTTGCTAGAAATAGTAGACCTGGCAAAAACTGTAACTTTCAAAAGATTGGAACATTTGCATCTGGATCAGTGCAAAGATGCGGAACAGTGAAATGTTTCATTTGAATCATTTGGAACATCAACTCTCAGATAGATATGTGATAATTGATTTAGTTACGAATGAATAATCGATCCCCTCTTGCTGCTAACTCTCTCGCTCTGAATTCGGACCATTCGGATCATTCTGCTCATTCGGATCAATCGGCTGACTCGGATCATTCAGCTTATTCGGATCATTCTCGACTCACTCGGACTCGAGATCCATTTGAGTCGAATGATACATTCGGGGCGAATATTATAGATTCAGAACAGTGCATCATTTGGTGAGTCGGATCACTGAGTCTGAACTACCTCGAAATCCATTATGATTCAATGCGTCTGACTTGACCTCTATTAATGACTTGCAAATTATCGATTTAAAATACTTAAGAAAAACAATCATCAATTCAAATAGGTGTATGCAGATATCTGTCAAGTCATTTGTGATGTAATCTTAAAACACAATCGCTGCAAACAATAATCTGACAAAACCAATTTGTGTCGCCATAATATTACTAGTCAATGCAAATATAGTATTGATATCGATAAAATCAAATTACTTTTCAACCTGTAGTGTTAAGTTAAATGAAAAAAGTGAGTAGATTTTATTTGTATTACGTTGATAATTTACTTTCTACGAAAAACCACTATGGATGAAAATTGACTGCAACAATCTGAATATATTTTAAATTATATTTTTTAATTCTTACAGGCGCTATCAGTTCCTTCCTCTGATTTCAAAGATCTTCAAAAAAAAATGTTTGTTAAACCTTTGTTAGACAAAGATAGAGCAGTTTTCATTCTTGTTGCAAACGTCGGAATCTGCTCAAATACACTGTTTTAGGCTAACAAAAGCTTATTGAACATTTATGAATAAAACCCGAAGTCGTTAGCTATAATATACTTAATAGTAGTAATTAAGAGTAGATTTTCCAGTACGTGATTAAAGTTCCAACATTAGCACAACGAATGAACACTCGCAAGAATCTGGCAAAGAAACGAGCGCCGTGTGCATCTGACATTAGACTGTTTACTTAATACTTACTTTATTCATAAACGTTCAATAAACCTTTGTTAGCTAAAATGGTTGTATAGGGCAGTTTTGACGTTTGAAACAAAAAAAATATACAAAAATTTTGAAAACAGACTTAAAACTGCTTTAAAACGCAGTTTTAGTTAGCTAGGGTTTAACCAACATTTATGAATAAGACCCTAAAATAGAATGGTTGGTTTTAAAATTATTTAATGGTAATTTAACTAAACATGTCAAAGGTCGATTTCTGACAATGTCTGTTACCAATCGTCAATATACGTACTTGGACAAGAAACCAGGGCGTAGTGATTGATAATACGCTATTTAAATAAATAAATAAAATAAAATATCATTTATTTCCGGCAATTTATACCCATAATTATATAATATCATAAGCATAAAGAAGAAATACCGAATTACATTGCATCTACATTTTACATTCTTATCATTTAGGATTAGAATTTTTTATTTAAAATTCCCATTCATTAATTATATTACAAAAAATACAAAATCATTAGATTGCACGCATCTGTTGTAGTAGATATTATTTTATTACAATAATGTATATTTCCTATGAGGTAAAATTAGTCGACTTATATCGAATTTGATTTTCTTCTTGCTATTCATCACAAAAAAATAGAGGATTTTTTTGTGAAGACTTGTACCACTTTTCACAGGACGCACAGAATAAATCCCTGAGTGGGGCGGGGAATGAGGTAACTGGCGAACTCACGTGTTTTTTATTTTAATAACAACTTTACTTCTATGAAAGACTGATTTCTGTCAATAATGGCGTGTTGGGTGAAGTTAGGACCGATTTTTTGATTCGTAGTCAAATATAACAAAAATATGTTTTTTGAACAATAGTTGGCTTAACCAATAGTTATATTACAAGGAATTATGTCACTTTGACTATTGGTTAGACAGTAAACTATAGTTAATCTAACCAAATGGTAACTATGGATAAAAAAGTCGCCCCTAAAAGTAAATGCTCGGTGAAGTGTTCTTTACTCTATACTGTTTATATTTGTCGGAAACTGGTCCCTGGAACGCGGGGTTTCTCATTTATTTAAGATGCCATTAAACGCATCTTAAATCGTTTTATTCTAGGAGAGGTTGATTTCTGTTATTATCGTATGTAAATAAGTATTAAATAATGTAATGTAAATCATTAAATTGCATTAATTTTTTTTTTTTTAATTTTTTTTTTTTAAAACAACATCACATACATTGATCTGACTCCGAGATAGGTAGCTCAAGCACCTGAGTTACGGATATCAGAATCAACAGTGGGATTACAAATATATACATATAATACTTTTATTTTGTAAATACATACTTATAATACATAGCAAACACCCAGACCAATACAAACAAACATGTTCATGCACACAAATGTTTGTACTGTGCGGGGATCGAACCCGCAATCCTTGTATCAGAGGCAGCGTTCACTACCACTGTTCCAATTGGGTCGTCAAATTAATACTTATTTACACTTGCCCGGCAAAAATTAAAAATAGCAAACTCTAAATACCAATTTAAAGTTTATTTTGAATTTTTGCCGACAAATTTTCGTTTAATCATTTTACAAATATTACGGTTTTAATAACCTTCCGGGATCCTATAACTATGCAGCGTTGTAGTAAACCAAAGTGGTATTTTTCTCAAAAAATCGTTCTAAGACTTTTAGCTAAACAAATAACACTTTTAGCACTACTATTATAAGAACATTCGCTTCCTTCCCTGTAAGTTTCACTTAACTAAACTCCGTGTCTTTTACTTAGCAACTTCTCCTTGGACTTTAAAGGTACTCAATGAATGGTATCTACGCTTGTTTTAATTTACAGCATTTATAAGCTTTAGGTTATTAGTGCTCAGCGTGAAATGAGCTTAAATAACTAATTGAGTCACAAGGTTAACGAGTGGTGTGAATAAGCAAAAGTAATACTGGAAAACGGGTCGACAACATCCCAGACTGGAAGGTCAGATTATGACAACGAATTGGGTTAATTAAAGCTCTTCAGATTTAGGGCGGATTCGACCAACATGACAGTTATAAGAGGATAACTATCCGCAGGATAATTTACTTCATTACTTTATTTTCGTAATAAATTCAATTGTAATAATAATTCTCACAACATCTCATACGTTGACCTGATTCCGTACTAAGTAGCTTAAGCACTTGTGTTACAGATATCAGACAACAGAGGAACACAAATATATACTTAAATATATATATTACACCCAGACACCGAACAAACACAAGTGTCCATCGCACGAATGTTTGTCCAGGGTGAGGATCGAACCCACGACCTTTGGCGTAAGAGGCAGGGTCACTACCAATTGTGCCATCCGGTCAGTCAATCAATTGTGTTCTTCCAAAGCCAGTATAGCATACCTGGTTAAACGAGTGAATGAACGAAAGTCATAAACCGGCAAAAAACAATATGTATTGTTTTGTGATTCATGATAGGCCACCGGGATATTTTTGTTAAGTAGGGTTACACAGTTAATATCAAAAGTCAATAACAGCTGTGACAATGACAACGCCATTTTGAATTACCTTTTTTTCATGGCCGGGCTATGTGGGGCTCTCCTTTGGCGGGGGGCTTCTCCCAAAGAGAAGCCAGGCAAAGGCATACCCACTAAACCCCCCTGCGGTTCTCCCTCATCGCCCATATTGGGGAATATCATGGTGATACAGCCGAAGCCTCAGAATATTACTAATTCTGTCAAAATTGGCGCTTTAACGATTTACCATTGGAATGGGCGTTGACTGTTGGATGAGTGGTTAGCAGAACGAAATTCTCACTGTTCAGCCTATTTTACTATTTCCATTTCAATAGACGCAATGAATTGAGACTTTATGTTAAAGTATTTGGAACACATTGCCATCAAAATCTACCGCTATCGATAAGAAACTTGTCTCTTGTATAGGTGACAAGGGATACATTTCCACTACCTAGGACTAGCTTTGACACCGTTCTGGGATTGTAGGCATCGAAAGTTTCGAAGTCAGCATGATCTCCTCGGATGAAGGTGAAACGCGACCGCGTGTTGAGATTGTTGCCGCCGCTTTCAACATCGTACGGGGAAAGTATGGCGTTGGATCCTATACAATGGCTTTTGCCCGTATGGCATCTGTCTATTTTAATAGAATTTCGCATTAAATAATAATATCCTCCAACCGATTGCGACTACTGCGGCTAATCTCAACGAATGGGTACTAAGATAAAGCTGCGTGCATGATCTTCAGCACCCAGAGAAGGAAAACTCTGCATTTATATCAAAACCCTCGCCAACCCGTTTGCCAAGCGTGGTGAGTATGGCAATTACCCCTCATGTGATTGAGGGAGGCCCGTGCCCCAGCAGTGGGGACTTAAATGGGCTGATGATGATGATGATGATGATATATATATATATTAGTGTGACACAACCGAAAGGTATCGGGCGTAGGATCAACGACTTAACGCGCTTTCCGAGGCACGAGGGTACAAGACCGCGCACTTAAAGAATCCTGGCAGACACTTAGAGTTTTTTTGCCGAAAACTTAGGTAAAATTTTTTTTGGCCCGACCCGGGGTTCGACGAACCCGGGACTTCTTGCACAGCCGTCGTTTTAAAGTGCGACCCACTAACCACTGCGCTACCGAGGCAGTCACTACACTTAACACAGTTATTTATATTATAGTTATAATGAAACGAAACGAATATAGTGAGCTCGCTTGTGACCATTAACATAGCCGAATCGCTTATAACTAAGTAAATAACAGACAATGTATTTTACCAAAAACGTTGCGTTCATCCCCGTTTTAATTAATTATAGTTATTTTCTTTTATCTTTGGTGCGAATAGTGGAAGTAAACCATTATTCTATTGCCATTACCATTTAAATATTCATTACGTTACATATAATATACCTATTTATGTACATATATTCAATTCTATCGTCCTCTAGTTGTGTAGACAAATATTGACAATAATTATGACAACTTGAACTTTTGACCTTTAACTTGAAAACATATTTCTTATCGCTTCGGTTTTTTTTGTCTTATTCGACCAAGGAGAATGCGCAGATTCGTGAAAAGCACGAACTATACCTACCTAATGTTAAAGTCATCATCATCGTTATTTCAGCTAATAGACGCCCACTGTTGGACGTAGGCCTTCCCCAATAAGATCGGTCCTGTGACGCCCGCATCCTTAGGATTCCCGCGACATTCATCAAATCGTCGGTCCATGTTAATATAAAAGTACTTACACTTAAGTCAGCGACCCGTTAGTTAGTATTATTTTATCAGAAAGCAATTATCAATATCGTCATCACAACGTACTATAAGTTATAGCCTCACAATAGATAGATACGGGTGCCAATATCAGGACGAGTTGACATTAATTTCCATGTCATCTACATGCATTTTCAGATACAACGATATCATTTTATATTAACATGCACATTCCTTTGTTGTGGAGCGATTACCGCTCACGTGGCGCCGATAGAGGGCGCCCATGTGACGCAAGCAGGGATGCTACTAACGTTTCGATTATTGTAATTATCGACATTGCTATTTTCACCTATTAGGTGTCGATTAATAACTAAATAGATTGGCGCAGCGATCCAAAGTGACCCTTGGCCTCCCATAATAAAAGTCACCATCTAGGTCAGCCCTGCGCCACCTCGTGCTAGTCATCCGCCAGAAGTCCGTGCAAATACTAAATAGATAATATAGAATAATATCACTACAATAACACACGTATATTAGAAGGATATAAAATTTTGATTTGTTTTATTTATGAAATCTCTCAATCTCAAATGAATAAAGCCTTTTAAAATTAAATGGCAAAGTCACCTTATGAAAATTAATTAAATCCTGAGAAAAATATCTGTATTTTTAGTCTTTAAAGCTGTTCTATCCTCTTCTAGAGAATATCTAATCCATGTAGTTAAAAAAATGATTGTTTGGTATCGATATCATTTCTCGATGCTTCGGATTCTGTAGTGCTTGTAAAGGTTGCAACCCTAGGCACGAGCAGCTAATAGATTCGTCCACTTCGTGCTGTATCGGTGTTGTGGACAGATAACAAACGAGTACGTGGAATTGGGAAAACAGATAGGGCAACGTTGCTACAGTGAAACATTCAGCTAAATACCTAAATACGAATTTGCTGGAACGAAACGATCGGGTGGAAACTCGAAACTCACCCGTTAAGATAAACATGGATGTTTATCTACTTATATTGGGATCCAAGTTGATTCGGGTAGACGTTGGTAGTCCTACCACAATGTTACTCATATAGATAGAGCCAGGGACTACGTAATATGTACTGTCAAGGATCAAGCAGAGGTACAGTCTTGTTCCACCCACCCTACGCTATGCGGATACGCTTGATAACTGGGGGTCTAATTTGAAGTTAACTTTGAGACTCAATCAAACGTATTTGACGACGTTTCCTAATTTGAAGTGAACATTGCGTCGGTTGAACTCAACCGAAACTCTTTTGACACATCTCGTCCCAAACCCTAATTTGAAAGTACCAAACCGCTTCCGAAATATTGAATTTGACAACTCGTGTCTCGCGTCCTTATGTCATAATTCACGATAGCTAGATAGGTGTTTTTGTTCGGTTGAATGGATTTATGGTGTATTAAAAAAGGGTCTTTATGTCTTTGTCTACAAGGTCCAATGTCTGATATACCAATTAAGATTCGTTTTTTCTTAGATTAAATCGAAATAGCGGAGTTTCTTGGTAAAAAATGTAAAAATTGCTATACCTATATAGATGATTATGAATACATTGAGTACTTTTTATGTATGAATCTTAGTAATTTATTTTCGTTTAAACATGGAAGTAAATTTACAATAGGACCTAAGTAGGTACTTACTTATTTACCTACTGAGAAATTTTGTAGATTTACCAGTGAGTTTATTACTATAATGTAATGCAATTGTTCAATGATTTATGCACATTTAAGTATAAGTACCTGCTAAGTACCTACCTAGTGGTGTAGGCTTCTTATAATAGGTAGGTAACTACATTCACTAGGTATGTAATTAATCTGCACAGATTAATTTTTCTACGACTGCATTGTATTCTTCAAACTGAATCTTATTTAGCAGTTCAAAAGTTTGAAACTTTTGATGGTTTAGTTAGGGATTAATTATATAGGCTTTTGACTCAATTAGGTATTAACCTACCTAACTTTTACTAAAATACTAAGTTAAATACATTTTGAGTTGGTTTTAACCATTTTCTATTACTAGCCACAATGATTACAAGAGGCAATAATTTTGCCTTTTTTTTTTTTTTTTTGGTCACCCAGGAGAAATGCGTTACGCATACCCATCCGTCTGTAAACGGATGGGTTATGTCGGACTCTCCTCTGGCGACGGCTTCTCCTAACGAGAAGCCGGCCAGAGGCATACCGACTAAAACTCCTGGGACTCTCCCTCATCTGTCCATGGGTGGGCGAGTGACATGGGGCCAAAGCTCGGAGCCTTTCACCACGTCACCCCCCGGACAGGGACGCCCGCCTACACGGCGGGCACGGCGCTTCTCCCCCGGGGTCGGGGGGAGGGATGGGGACAGCCGAGAGAGTCGTGCCGTCCCCACCCCACCCCAGGCGTAGGAGGAGGTCCGTGCAATGCCGGTGGTGGGGTTACAGCCCCACGCACCAGCGGACCTGCTCCTCGCAGGGGAAGGAGACGCAAGTATTGGCGTCGTCTCCTCCCTCTACGTGCCTTGCGGCAATAATTTTGCCTAGGTTAACTGTCTACAGGTATTTACAAGTATAAGTAGGTAATAAGTTTTCTCTTTCATTAAAAAGTGGGTATACCTACTTACCTGCCACACTTAACTATTTGTTAGGTACATAACTAAGTATTTAAGTACTAACCTACTTATATATTTAAAAATTTTGAATATCCATTGAAAGTCACACATTGCATAAGTTTAACTGGTTTAATACATTTGCTCTACTATAGTTAGTGACCAATTGTTATATAGGTATGAAAAGGTAGCTGTAAGTATGTCCCATATACTGCAGAATAAATAAATATTTCACATCTCATACATTGATCTGACTCTAAGATATTTACATAAGTACTTATTACATAGGAAACACACATACCATGAGTTGTGATATATTCAGTCCGGAGCCTTCATTGCTGGTAAATAAATAAATAAATATTTTACATCACATACATTGATCCGACTCGACTCCGAGATAGGTAACTGAAGCATCTTTGTTACAGATTTTAGAATCATTACAGTGGGATTACAAATATTTACATAAGTACTTAATAGAAAACACCCATACCATTAGTTGTGATGTATTCAGTCCGGAGCCTTCATTGCTGGCAAATAAATAAATAAATATTTCACTACACTCGAGCACCTGTGTTACAGATATCAGAATCAATACAGTGCGATTACAAATATATACATATAATACTTGTTATTGTTAATATGTGTTTTCTATGTATTATAAGTATGTGTTTATAATACATAGAAAAAGCCTAGACCTGTACAAATAGTCATGTTCATGCACGCAATGTTTGTACTGTGCGGGGATCGAACCCTGCAACCCTTGGATCTAAGGCATCATACATTCCTATTGTTCCAATGCCGTATTAACACTCACTGCGATTAACATACATTCAAATGTAAAGTGAAAGTTCAAGTGGGCAGGATTTGAGGAAAATGAAAATAAAAACAACATCATAATTGAATCATTTATTAAAATAAGTAATAAAAAATAAAATAAATGTTATCCTATTTTAAGGAGAAACTATGTATACTTTTTACATTGTATTTCGTGTCTGCACAATAAAGTCTCATATAAATAACAAGGCCATTATAATTATACACACATATTGTGATACTAGTATTGATTAAAAACCATTAACTATTTACATAATAAATGACTACTGAAGCAAATCGTACTTCTGACAGGTTGTCCTAGACTAGTTTTAGCAAATAAACAACTTCGTATAGCAACGAAGCCCGGAAGACTGGAACTGGGTATGTTTTTTCTAGCGGAGTCCTGTGCAACGCTGGTAGACATTCTGCAAGAATAAAGGAGTTTTAGATTGGTATGGTAATAATGTAACAGAAAGAGAAATAATACACAGAAATGATTAGTTCCACAATGTGTAAATTGTAGAAATATGCACATAACTGAGATAAGTTTTTTGAAACATGTCACCATTATCCATTTGGTGTGGTTCCTCTGTGGCAAAGGTCGTACGGCAGTCCCTTCATTGTAATTGCCAGACTCGCCAAATCCTCGATCAAGGTTCATGAGTACACTGGGCTCCAAAGTCATGGTTCTGGACCACCAACCAAGAATAACACTGCAAGGATTTGACGACCCATTTGGAATGGTAGTGAACACTGCCTTTGTTCCAAGGGTTGCGGGTTCGATCCCCGCACAGTAAAAACATTTGTGTGCATGAACATGTCTGTTTGTATTGGTCTGGGTGTTTTCTATGTATTATTAGTATGTACTTATAAAAGAAAAGTATTATATGCATATATTTGTAATCCCACTGTTGATTCTGATATCCGTAACATAGGTGCTTGAGCTACCTGTCTCGGAGTCAGATCAATGTATGTGATTTTGTGAAATATTTAATTATAAGGATTACACTTTTGTATACATGTTTCAAACAATTATATTATCTTTATCTTAATGTTTTTTCTTTCAGTAAGGAAATTAGTTATAGCACAGATATTATAGATTCAGTTAAATAACTTTTTGTTAATTGATTACCTCCGGTGAGATGTTCACTTTGTTCAACTCATTCTCCTCTGACAGTCATTCTAGCTCAGCTTTCTATTACAGTTTGGTCCAATGGAGAACTTTGATGTCTTGTTTACTGAAATATTTAATTACAAATGGTTAAATTATAGAAATGATGTTAAAAAGTTGTTCTTTCTGAAGTGTAAATTGGAATAGTCATCATCAGCCCATTTAAGTCCCCACTGCTGGGGCACGGGCCTTCCTCAATCACATGAGGGGTAATTGCCATACTCACCTCGCTTGGCAGACGGGTTGGCGAGGGTTTTGATATAAATGCAGAGTTTTCCTTGTCTGAGTGCTGATGATCATGCCAGCAGCTATACCTTAGTCGCCTTTTACGACACCTCGGTAAGAGTGAAAATGGCCTATTCTACTCCGTGGCCGTGTGGTCCCCGGCAGAGTAGTTGGAATAGTAATTAATAACAAATTAACTTATTTAGGTAGGATTATGCGACTAACCTAACTTATACTTGATTTTACTTAAGAAAGTAGAGTCTTTAGATAACTATAGAACTTGTATATAAGCATAATACTAATGTACATACGCTTTCAAACAATTTTACAATATTTTAAATATGTATTGAGATTACATATTTATTTTACGTACATACTTAAGTCAATAATTTACAAGTTTTTTTCTAATGTTTCACAGATGGCCACAGATAACTATATGGGATATGATGTAGAAAAATAGCAAGCTGTCAGATTTTTAAAAATATTTTAACATTTTAATGTTTTTATTATGTAAAATCTTTCTTTCAAACACATTAAACAATAGTCCTTTAATTTAAAAAGTCAAATATCTTTTATTCTTTAAAAAATTTGTTGTTAATTATAATAAAATCAATTTAATTGGTTTTATTTGATGTGGGTCTTTCGGCGACACTATCATCGCGAATATCATTCATTCACGAGAGTCTATGGTCGGATCCGTACGAAAGTGTCCCATACGATGGTATTTCAAATTGCCAAACTAAACTACAATTGATTGACTGTCGGCTCGATCGAACGATCGTACGTGGTAACTTGAAATTAGACCCCCTGAGTCGGAAGCCCTTCCGACTATTCTTTCACTGGACGGCTCGGGCGAACAAAATGTTCAACGCAGTTCATGGCAGCCTTATGTTCACTGGAGTAAAGGTCTTGCTAATTAAATTGTGAACACACACCCTTAAAATTTAAGGATTAAAGTCAAATATGCTCGAGCTTGAAATGAAAAAGCGGTTAAAAGATGTTGTTTGACTTACGAAGAAAAATTTGTTTTACATCCTAAAACAATATTTAAATTACCTTTTTCATTGGCTTCGTTTTAAATATTAAATCAAGAAGCGATTCAAAAATGCTACAGATAACGTAAGACGCGACGCAACGATTGGGAAGCGTTCCCGATCGTAACTTTAATCACCGCAAGCAATGACCTTCGAAGGTAAAATGATAAAATTAGAGAAAAACACTGTTGAAGATTGAAATGTTTACTTGTCAACAAGATGAAAGGAAGGAAGAAGTGACAATAGAAAAGTAAAAGTCTAGATACAAAATAGTAAATGGAATATCAATTAAACTAATAGAAATATAGCCAGTACCTATTTAACATAGAGGCTACATTACAACACCAGCCCTTAATTGAGATTCCATAGTTGACTATATAACCTAACTATGTCAAGTGCACAACCCTAAACCGACAGTACACTTGGAATGCGCAACCCTACCTAACGGCTTTGTCAGCATATCGGCACACATGTCACTAGTTGGTACATATTCAATTAAAATAGTGCCTTCAGCGACTTTTTCCCTTATGAAGTGAAAACGGGTATCGATATGCTTAGTCCTGTTGTGATGAATAGGATTAAGTACAATCTTATGTGCACTCTGACTGTCATTGTGCACGGTAACCGGAGTCAGAGAGGTGCCACTTACCTCCTGAATCAACCTCTGTAGGAAGGTGGCTTCCTTAGCCGCTGAAGTTAGGGCCATATACTCTGCTTCCGTTGATGACAATGCAACGGTGGGCTGTTTTTTCGATTCCCAGCTAATTGCTCCACCGGATAAGCTGAAATAGAAACCCGTATAGGACTTTCTGTCAGTGGGATCATTTGCCCAATCACTGTCTGCATACCCAGTCAGACTGAAATCTGGAACCCTCTTGTAAGTTATGCAGTAATCTACTGTTCCTTTCAGGTACTGCAACACCCTTTTTGCAGCCAACCAGTGTTGTTTATCAAACTTTGCAAGAAATTGGCTAAGATAGCTAGTTGCATAGGCAATGTCAGGGCGAGTATTCACAGATATAAACATTAAACTACCAATGAGTGATTGATATGGATACGGATGCAACTCACCGCTCTTATTTGGTTCCAACTTCACCTTTTGTAAGGGAGTAGGGGCAGATTTACAGTCTGCCATATTAAACTTCTTAAGAACATTTAAAATGAACGTTTTTTGATTAATTTTTACACAGTTCTTTGTTTGGGAAACATTTAAACCAAGATAATAGTTTAAAAGTCCCAAATCCTTAATACCAAAATATTTTTGCAAATCACATTTGACAGCGTCTGCCAATTTGTCATCTTTATGACAAACAATTATGTCGTCAACATAAACTGCCAGTATGACAAGTTCCTTTCCAAATAGTTTGGTATAAATACATGGTTCTGAAGGAGCCCGTTTAAAACCTAACGCAGAAAAAGTTTCAATTAGCTTTGTGTTCCAAGCACGAGGCGCTTGTTTCAGCCCGTACAAAGCTTTCTTGAGTAGGCAAACTTTATTCTGTTGGCTTGGTTTCTCAAAACCTTGCGGTTGTACCATATATACATCCTCCTCCAATTCTCCGTTTAGGAACGCTGTGTCCACGTCTAAATGTCGCATCTTGAGGCCTAATTTTGCTGCAAGTGCAAACATCATACGTAACGAAGAATTGCGAATTACTGGCGCAAAGGTTTCTGTATAATCCACACCAGCGGTTTGGCTATAGCCTTTGGCTACTAGCCGGGCTTTATATTTCGCAACTGCACCTTCTGCATCCTTCTTTACCTTATATACCCACTTGCATGGTATTATCTTTTGACCATCAGGTTTATCAACCAAAATCCATGTTTTATTATTAATGAGGGATCTATATTCATCTCTCATAGCACCCATCCATTTGTCTCTATCTTCTGATTGAATAGCTTGATTGAAGGTTTCAGGCTCATCAAAACCATAGCTTGCTGACACAAAACCTTTATCTTTCGCTAATCGATTCCTTAAGGGATACCTTCCTTGGAAAGTAGGTTCATCAGTAGAAACCTGTTCTTCGAGAATATCCTCCTCATCGTGGGGAATTTCTTCATCAGAAATAGGGTCTTCTGGATCAGGATCGATTTGTGCAACTTCTACGTTCACCTTAGTAGAAGTGCCAGAGCTACCAGCAATGGGATTTTGAACTTCCGCTTCATTCCTGTTTGAGAATACCATCACTGCAGGGGGATCAACAGAAAACTGGCCTGCAGGATTATCACCTTTCAAATCAGAGAAAGCATCTTCGAAGAACACAACATCCCTAGCTTTTAAGAGTCTTCTCGGATAGCTCGCATCTCGGAAGTAATAATTACCTGGATCTTCCGAATATCCAACAAAAGTGTACTGTTTAGCCTTCACATCCAACTTTTTCCTTTGACAATCTGGAATGTGTACTAGTGCTCTACAGCCAAACACTCGTAAGTGACTCAAATCGGGTTTTGAGCCGAACCATATCTCATAAGGAGTAAGGCGATCTAGAGCTCTATGCGGGGATCGATTCTTCAGGTACGTTGCCACTTCTATAGCATCCTGCCAATAGGCTTTGCTAAGAAAACCACCAGCTAACATACACCGCGCTTTTTCCACAATCGTTCTATTTGAACGCTCCGATACTCCATTTTGTTGCGGACTGTGTGGAACTGTGGTTTGATGCACAATACCATTAGAACGTAAATAACTAGAGAACTGTTCATTAACATACTCTGTTCCGCAGTCTGTTCTTAATGCCTTAATTTTAGCTCCTGTTTGGCGCTCGACTAAAGACTGAAAAGCGATAAATTTTGCTTTTACTTCCGTCTTAGAAGCCAAGAAATAAACAAAAGTAAGTCGAGAAAAGTCATCAATGAAGAATAACGCATATTTCTTACCTTGAAATGAATTTTCCGACATAGGTCCACAAATATCGCTGTGGATCAATTCCAATAACGAATTTGTACTCTTAGGCTTATCCACACTTACCGTGAAGGGTTTTCTTGCTTGTTTCCCTTCAACACATGGTATACATGGCTCCTTATCCACTGCTGAGTAATCCATTCCAACTGCACGTCCATTCCTTAGGAGATTCATGTCAAACCTGCAAAGATGACCTAACCGCTTGTGCCACAGCTGAAATTGAGACGGACGGTTAGTGCGTACATCAACAGCCTGAACTTGAGAATCTGCAGAATGACAGTCAGAATTCACATCAAGAGCTACATTTTTGTTAATATTAACATCTAATGTATAAAGCCCGCCATGTACTGAACCGTGTAAAACAGGATTACCTTTATAAGAGAAATAATCTCTATCAAAAAAATTACAGCCAGTATTATCAAAAAGTACACATAAACCTTTATCGACTGCTTTCTTAACCGAAATTAAATTAGTGTTCAATTTAGGTACAAGTACAACTTCACTAATCTTGTCGATACTACTATTAGTACTGATTGAAACTGTTCCGATTCCCACGGAATCTATCGCTTCTCCGCTAGCGACGGTCACCTTGCCAGAATGCAGCGGTTTGAGTTCTGTCAGCCAATCAGACCTTGAAGTCATATGAGAAGTAGCTCCAGAGTCGATGTACCACGTATCTTTATTACCATTTACTCCCAAGGCAGTTATTGATGTTGAATCATGCTTATTCTTCAACTTATTGGGGCAATTGTATTTAGTATGACCTCGTACGTGACAATCAAAACATACAACCTCCTTCTTCTTCTTCGTCTTGGTACTATGTTGAATAATTTGACCTTTCTTCGAACGCAACGCAGACTCACAATCATAAGGCTTGGTTTTCGACATCTCATTCAACAGTTTTGCCTTTACCATGACCGTGGTAACCTCAACATTACAATTTTCTAAAGCCATGACCAAGGGATCGAAGTTATGCGTTAGACCTCCCAATAGTATCGCAGCCAAAGAAGAATCCTCGATTTTCTTACCAATATCAGCGAGATCTTGAGCGGTACTTATAACGGCATTTATATACTCTTCGATAGTATTAAACTCTTCAAGACAATATCGGTAAAGCTTACGTTCTAAAGCTAACCTTCTGCCCATGCCCTTATCTTCATAGGCGTTTTGCAACGACGTCCAAGCGGCCTTAGCACTCTCCGCACTCCTCACATGAGTGATGGCTCCTCCATCTAAAGTCATGCAGATTTTGGCTAGTGCTAATTCATCCTTACGCTTTCTCGTTGACTCTGGGGTTTCATCTCCATCAGGATAACCCACAACAGCTTCCCACAGCTGCTCATGCAGTAAGTAAAATCGCATCTTAAACTTCCATGCACTGTAGCCTTCCCGTCCGGAAAGCATACGGATCGCTCCCATTCCCATTGCATTGCTGCTTGTGCCTGGGGACACTCTATCCCCGCTACCTTGCATTTTGCACAATGACGTAGCACAATTTTTTTTTCGAGATTCGACGAACTATATTTTCGTGAAAATCATAGTACAACAACACAGCTAATATTATACTTATCAGCTAGCTCGCTTGTAAAGCTTCGTGCTGATAACGTGATAAAATTAGAGAAAAAACACTGTTGAAGATTGAAATGTTTACTTGTCAACAAGATGAAAGGAAGGAAGAAGTGACAATAGAAAAGTAAAAGTCTAGATACAAAATAGTAAATGGAATATCAATTAAACTAATAGAAATATAGCCAGTACCTATTTAACATAGAGGCTACATTACAACATAAAATTTCACAATCCTCTTAAAGTAGAGATCTCACAAGTTTGTTGATAAAATAGTGTACGTCGCGGGTGCAACTTTCCTAAGAGACGTAACATTAAATACTGGTCGTGTGGCTGCGCAAATAGCTCTTTCTGAGAAGCCTATTGCAGCGCGATGTTGTCCGCGAATCGCGTGATCTGCAACAGTAAAAGTGAACTATGCGGTTTCATAGCGCACGTGCTCAGTGTTTAGATCGAGTTGCGCACCTAGTTAATAGTGGTGCGACTCCAGACAAATTCAAATTTTACTGGAATACAACTCCAGTAATTCTCAAAGAAACTTCAGAGCATTCGTACACTAGGTACAGCGCGTGAATGTGCAAGTCAGATTTTTTTCACTGAATCTGTGAGCTCGTAAGCCAAAGCTTGCTTTACCAAGGAAAAAAGGTTGAAAGGGCTTATGCTTAGCTTAACGTAGCAGCAAGTTTAGCTGCCAGCTATTAATGCCTTACTGTAAGATGACTGGAGTTGCAGAATCAGAGCGAGCTCTAGTTATATATTTTTGATGTCACTCAAGCAGTCTTCTTAATAATGACAGCTCATCTAGATAGCGAAGGTCTCCGATATTACAACAACTTTCTCTCCAAAGCATTTTTTTTTCAATAGGTGGCAGACGAGCAGACTTGCCGCATAAGTAATTGCCGCCGCCAATCTTAATCTTAGTAAAAAGATTACCAGTAGCTGGACATCCTTACTGTTAGCCGGATGTTACAGAATTTCCTACGCACTGCTTTGGCAACCTTGTGTTATTGTTATTGTCATTTTATAAGTTCAAGGGACTCTCACTCGAATCTGGGAACCCCTGAGCACATTTGAGTAGCAGTCGCGAAAAACCTGGCGATTTTGGACGTCGCGCCAATGCCGCGGGTGTCGGCCGAGTTCGAGGCCGACGCTTGTTTACGACGTCGGTAATTACGCTTACACGTTCCGTCGGATCGTTTACTAGATGGACAATATGCAGCCAAACTGTGCAAAGCATTATTAAAATGTTTACATTGCGCCGAATAGCGAAAATGATAACTGTCGATATTATGACGAAATTGATGTTAATGACTTTTATCATTTGATTGTTGATGACTTTTGAAGATCATAACATATGTAATATACAAAAAAAATACATAGTTTTAAGAATAGAGTGATTCTTAAAACTGAGATTGAAAGTATTTACATACTTTGATCTGAGATACTACTTAACTTTATTTTCGAATCATAACAAAACAAACATAATTCACTCATCGAACACCATCTAAATCGGGAGTCGTTGAAACAGAACCACGAACAAAGTGAAGTTATAACAACATTTTAAAAGCGACCGGCTTATCTCAGTTGGCTGCCTGCACTCGGCCGACCCACTTTGCGACGTACAACGACACATATGTGCATAAACAAGTGTAATTAAACCTCCCTGCCCCCCGCGCCGCATAACAAAATGGATCCGATAGGGGAACCAGCGACGCTACATGTGTTCCTACACTACCAGCCAGTATACGATGTATAGTGTTAATGTCTAACATATGCACCGCGCTGAAATGCCGAGTGTTTTGTAAACCAAAGATAATGGCCGGAATGAGCAGTTGTTGTTCAGAGTAAACAATACGGACGCATTGTTGTGGTGTCGCACCTAATTTCACTTTTATTTGTATCGCTCTTAATGTTTCTAGGACACATATGATTGTTTATGCTCTTAAGGACTCCGGAATACTGGAGCTATTACAACACGGTATACTTTAACTTTATGTTTGTGCTTGCTTAAAGGTATGAAGATTTCATCTATTCGATACTGACGCTTGGGATCCACTTTCCTCTTTTCTTCTTTCCTTTACGTTCGGTCATACACATATATTTTGGTCTTCCCGTAGACCCGGCGGTGGTGGTTCGGCAAGACATTTTGTTACCCACATGGTTGTGCGCGTGGTTTCCGCGTGGTTTCCGTAGGCCATAGCCGTTCTACAAATTATCTTCATGATTATTTATTATTATCTTATTCAGCTCATGTTTATTTTCTATATATGTCTATAATTTACATAATGGGAGTATGGTTTTGTTTAAGTTTTTTAAACATTGATGATTATAAAACAATGTTAATATAACCAGTTTGTACCAGCTTGTCAAGGTCTTACAAATTCTCAGGTGTTGCACGTGCTTCTATCGTATCTAGTTTATCTTCATTTGAACGTTCATATAAAGCTTGCCATCCCGCTCGTGCGCGGTTTGCTAATAAGGGACGGAGGTAGGAGATTCCTTCCAGGGAGTAATATCCATTCCCGCGGCGTGTTTATATGTATGTTGGTAGTATTCTTTGTTGTTGCGAACTTTATGTTTATGTTGCTATTAATCTGTCTTATATTTTCTTCGTTTAATAAAGGTTGGCCAAGAAGTATGGTGGTTTCAGCCAATAAAGTACGATGAGTGCCATTAGTCGATTCATTGTGTTGTATAAATGTGTTATGTAATAACTTTGGTTGTGACATTGGATGTTTACAACGTGGATCGTTGCTTTTTTATTCATTGCAAGAAACTACTTTTAATTTTAGATTGTAAAGCAAGGTCATCCGTTAAGTCTTTGAGATAAAGGTCGTTCTTCTAGTATAAACTGAATTTACCTATCTCACGAAACGGTATAATTTAACACATAAGCATCATACATTGAACATAAAACTTTGTCATGCAACGCTCTTACGCTTGATTCTCCAGCTTTCACATTCAGCCTACGTAAGTCTACTTCGTTTCCATATGAAAACAAGCTACACTTGACGATTTATCCCACGACTTATTTAAAACTGTAAACAGTTAATTACGATCATCAAAACGATGGCATTAATCTCTCATTAAACAAAGCGGTAATTAAACAAATCGTGGCATCCTTAATTGCTCCCCTCATTACTCATTAACACGACGATAAGCTAAAAGCTAGTGTTGTGGGAGACTCACAATGGCGACGCGATACAAATACACAGTACTACAGGGCTGCGTCTAGACGGGACTATTACGCCCCGCCTCCCCACCCCCCACTCAGACAGTATTCCCCACTCAAATATCTAATGAAAATATGCCCAGCTAATCATACGGCAGAAATGTGATTGGCAGAGAGAAGGAATGTAGGCCCTCTTTGCAATTTCACTTCTACAATCACGATTATTTGCTTAAGATATTATCGAAACCTTATTTTAGACGCTTGTAGGTATGTCCTTAAAGCTTTTCTTATGGTCTGAAACAAAGAACTAACAAACAGGGTAGAGAAATATGGGGGAGGCAGTCGGAACAAGTATTTTAGTGTCGACAACTCTCAAGTCTCCGGTGTTGCCAGTCTCCAAATGATGGGTACCATTTCCTATATGAGTCGTAAGTTTGCCGCCGTAGTTGTATAAAAATACCGTTTGCCAAGACTTCCACCGGATGTTTGAAGATACTATTCACATAAAAGTTAAATTTGTTTACATTGATTTCCGACTTTGTTGTCCGACCGATTTGTTGCTTTATTGACAGTACCGAATTACTGTTTATAAAGAAAAAAATGCTAGATCATCAAAAATGCACCTGTTAGGAAATTCGGGACAAGATGTTAGATGATTCTATTGTTCATCATAATATGAAAATTGTCCACCATTGAAACCATTACGATGATGGGGTAATAATGACATTATTTTGATGATTGTAAAATGATACTAGATGATATCAAAGCTGAGTTGTTGTTACGTCACAACCGGTGCTTCAAGACACTGCGCAAAAGGCATTTTAATGAATGTAACGCAGATTTATCTCAGAATTTCCTCAATTAGTATTGAACCAAAAAATATTTGACACTAAGGTAATTGAAGAGCAAATGTAGATTGTAGTAAACGAGTTCTAATATCAGTACACGTCACTAAATCTTGCCTAGCAACATGTGGAAAAAAATTGCTTTGTGAAAATTATCCATCGTACCTTCTGAGAATTCAGCCTGATGGCGACAGGTCCCAACAGTTAATCAACATCCTTTAATAAGTATTTTAAGAGTTCGGCTTTACCTTTTGTCCTTTAGAATTAATTAATTGTTTGTGACTCAGTTGACTTTTTAACAATTAGAGAGTTATTGCAAATATTAATAGGAAGGTACTTCGTGTTTTATTTACTTTTTATTATTATTAATATACTATAATATATAATAGCTAGTCACATAATAAGGGTTATTAAAACACGAGTGAGATTTCAAAAAACGATAGCGATGCGAGTTTTTAATAGCATGAATGAAAATGAAAAATGAAAAATCTTTATTTCGACAACTTACAGAGACGCTTTACAACAATGGTGGGAATCTCCTTTTAAGCAAAAAGAATTGCTTGTGTTAGGGGATTCCGCTCTTCAATATTGACACAGTTGTCATTTTTTATATAGTGACGTAAACTATCAATAATATAAGTAATATTAATACAAAAATACAGAGGCAAGTAACAATTTAAACACTTAAAGCATATATAAGTACCAATACAAAAACAGTAATTACAGTGCACGGGTGTGTGTGCGTGCGTGTGTGTGTGCGTGCGCGTGCGTGTATGTGTGTGTGCTCGCGTTTTGTGTGTGTGTGCGCGTGTGGTGTGTGTGTGTACTTTCATTCGCGAGTGTTTTAATACCGAGTTATGTGCAGTCTCGTATAGGTACACCAGTTTATCTACACTCATGTTAATAATCTTCAAAGTAAGAAATCACGGGGAAACGCTACGCAAATCAGTTTTTTTAGGTATGTAGAACTTATGACAAGCTATACATACCTGAAAAACCTAATTCGCGTAGCGTAGCATTTATCGTTAATTTCTTGAATGAACTGTAACTAACAATGCTCTTACTAAGATATTCAGCGGAGACAAATCCTCAAAAACACTATCAGATTTAGAAATTTTTGCCAAAAAAAATTTTTTTCCATAAAAAATCCTGCTAAATCGACGATAGGTACACCAATTTAATTATCTGTGCGAACATTGCGTGCGCATGTTGTAAGGTGCTCTATGGTATCGCAGGTATTTTATAATGTCAATTTGTAACTTTATGATATATAATCTTTGTCCTAATATTGGCTTGACAGGCAACTGTTGCATAAAGTGCAAAAAAAATGCAACACGCTCCATTTTTAATGTTATTTTAAGTTATCAATATTATAAAGCCTGTCATTATGTGTTTACTTTCGATTTCTTAATTTGCAGGTTATGACATGACATGACTTTAGTGGAAAAAAAATAATTAACATTTTTTGCTATGCTATCAAATTTAGTATTTCTGAAAAATAAATTACTCAAGAGTTACTCCTATTCTAACCTGTCAGTTACAGGTATTGAAAGACTATACTAGGTATGTAAAATATTTGAATTGTACAATAATTTAAATTACTAAATCGCTTTAAATATTTTAATAAATGATAAGGGTCAGTTATTAAATTATGTAATTTAAAGCGATCTTGCTTAAGTGTTGGATTCACAATATTTGTTCAGCTTGGTTCGTATTAAAGGGATTATCCGAGCTCGCCAAGTTTCTTCTACGTCGGTTATTGCGTTGCAGCCTCTTTTAAGTGATGCTAGCATTTCAGAAAATTAATGGTCGTAAGGTCTTAAGTCCTTCTTACAACAATAAACAATTGATTTTATATTGTGTCTGCTCTATGGGCCTTAGGAGGTTCAAGGTAGTCTCTTTCATGAGTCTTTTTTTCTATATTAAATAAATATACCTAAAGAACGAACCACTTATACAAATTGACGTGAGACTATGTTAACAATATTAGACATTTTAAAGAAGAAACTCTTACAATAAACCAATGGAATTAATTATCAGGTATTTTTTTTAGGGTTCCGTAGCCAAATGGCAAAAAAAACGACACCGTTTCGACATGTCTGTCACAGCCACTTTTTAAATAATGAGCCATCAAAAAAGGTTTTATCCAAGTCGTTAATGCAAATGTACATATTGCAAAAAATTACGATGAATCTCTTGCTTTAGGTCCATCAACTTAATTGTCTATTGTGTTATACATTTGTTTGGTGTACGACCCTTTCTGCCCGATCCCTAGTGGGTAGGTACCCTCAGTTCAGACGAGGCAGTTGAAGGTAGGTCGTTGACTGTTTGCGAATTGGGTCGCGTTTTTAGACTAGTCGTATTGGAACTTTGATCTATTGCTTTTTTGTTATACTTAATGCAAAGACTCGTGCGTGGTAATAGACACGTATTATTAATGATATCTATTCGTCTTGTAGACTTAATTAATTCTGCTAATGTGTAGTGGATAAAGAGACATGCCGATGAAATAGGCCGGTGATTTGCGATATATTTAATTGAGTGAATTCATACTATTTGGCAGACATACATTTATGCGTGTTGCGTCATATTTGTTAGTCTACCAGGTTTAACTAGCTAGTAGAAGAGATGCTTATCCATTTTCTGGGAATAATCAAAAAGTCCCGTGTGGTCCCGGCAGAGTAGAATAGGCCACCCTCACTCTTACCGAGGTGTCGTAAAAGGCGACTAAGGTAAAGCTGCTGGCATGATCATCACCCAGAAAAGGAAAACTCTGCATTAACATCAAAACCCTCGCCAACCCATCTGCCAAGCGTGGTGAGTATGGCAATTACCCCTCATGTGATTGAGGGAGGCCCGTGCCCCAGCAGTGGGGACTTAAATGGGCTGATGATGATGATGATGAACCGAAAAGTTACGGTTTCTTTTGGGAAATACAAGTGATTTACATATGCATTTTATTTAATAATGATGATGTCATGTCAAACCAACTTTTCCATGTAGTGACATGTGAATCATACTCATGGCCTTTCCCGTTAAATATTTTCATGGGAAGTGGATAGTGAATTTTTATCTTTAAAATATCTGTTTTTCAAGTTGGTGAATAAATACATTAGTGAATTTTATACCAAGCTGGATAATTTAAATGTTTCAAGTAACTGAACATTATATAGCTTCTTAACCTCGTGTAAGTCTCAGTCAGATCAATCATCAAAGGAGCTGCAAATATCGCGGGTATTATCCCCCTGTATCCTTACACAAACACGTTGTCCCTTGGGTCAACCGGGACCTCGGGTTCGTGTCAACGGCCTACTGTCTGGCAGTTTTATTACATAATTAAAAATAAAGCCTTTGCATTAAATAAGTACACTACAAATATGCAATCATTTCATCTGGCACAGAGTGACGCATTTGGTACTGACCTTGCGGCCTCGTCTTGCTCCGTCTTGAGTTCGATTCCTCACCCTGAATTTTGTAATCAACATTCTGTTTATTCAGTGTCTGGGTATTTTTTATTGATATTCAAGTAAGGCATGCTAAGCGGTTTATTCATATCTCATATAATACAGTAGTGGTATAACCACATCAGTAGCCTTTAGGGTCTGAACGACTTGCAATTTGCATTTATCTGACACCAGAGCTTAACAATGTGATAAGATAGGATGAAGATGTATTTTTTAATTCTTTGGTTTTCATAACACAATGTGTTTATGTTACATTATTGTGTGGTAGTTTCATCATCATCTGAGTGTGTTTATTCTAGGTTGCGTCCAAAGTTGTCGCTTTTGAAGCCCGGGGCACGCTCGTTGGACCACTTCAGGATTTAGTGAATCTGGTTATTGCAATGAAGCGATTGTCGTGACTTTCGAAACACAACAGACAGGAGATCCAGATCACCTGGATCATGGTTACACGTCAAAATGTGCAGTTTTTCTTCACCGCCGAAGTAATGGGAGAAATACGCGAATCGATTTGAAACAAATTCAGAGATGCTTGGTCGGTTTGGTCGGATGCACTGAGCTCCACCTAACCACAAATGAGGACATTTCTATTCACACGTGATCGTAGCCCAGTATCGGCAAACGGTCTTTGTGACGTCTGGTCTCGAAGCTCGGTGTCAACGAAACTTGCAAGATTCGTTTGATGGCATATTAAGACATCAAACTTTTGTATTGTGAGAGTGTTAATGTTCTTCACTAATGAATGTCACATAAAATTGCGGGTGCCAAAATAATACATTCAATTGTTCATGAATGCGACTTATTGGGAAATCCGAGAATAATGAATTGTAAACAACGCCATCTTTGTGAAAAAAAAATACTATTGATACTTTTCCTTAACCTAATGCTAATGACACTTAATCGATTGCACTTAGATCAAGAGAGGTTGTGTTTAGATAAAATCATATCCCTATGATGTCGCTGTAACCATTTCATGAACCCTTTTTTTTTTGGAATCATAAATTTTCTAATATCTGTCTCTCTTGTCATCTATATAAATAATAATCTACACTATAAATTCAGTGAACTCGCTTCCAGTTTGTATGAGTGGCAAGCTTAAATTAAACTTATTAAAAAGGTTAAGGTAAATAAGGTTTAAATTATTCAGTTGCGTCCAAAGCTCGCTTTAGAGCCAAGGATAAACTACTTTGTTAAACTACTTTGCACTGCCTTCCCTTATTACGAATATGATATTTCTTTCCTCTACCAAAAGGTTGTCTGGAAGAAATCGCTACAAGCGATAAGACCGCCTTATTGTACTGTCTGTTGCTGTTGTATCATGCTTGTATTTTATTTTTGTGCAATAAAGAATATCTATCTACCTATCTGTAACTAAAAAGGTAACTATTACCCGTAATTAAGCAGTCATAGATTAAAATAAAAACTTAAATCGAAGACGACAAACACTTGAGACAAAAAAAGCCCACACAAATCTCACCCCGTAGGAGTAGCACTGCGTCCTGGGGTGCGTGGCACGCCGGTGTCAACGGCCCGGGCGGGCGGCGGGGCCGGCGAGAGGGCACGCGGGCACCCCGTCGCAAGGGCGGCCGCCTGTACATAAATCTCACGACCACCTTACTGATGTAGCATGAATTACACTTACACTAGATTATGCTGCAGAGATTGGTGGGAACTGCTAGAGACAATCTTAAAAGTACATTAATTCGAGTGGAAAAGTTGCGTCGCCTTAAAATAGCTAATTTTATTGATAACTGGCTTTCCCTGCGGCGTTTTCCGCTATTCGTTTCCGTTTATCCCACATAAACCTGACCTTTTTCGGGATCATCATCGTCAGCCCATTTAAGTCCCCACTGCCGGGGCACGGGCCTCCCTCAATCACATGAGGGGTAATTGCCATACTCACCACGCTTGGCAGACGGGTTGGCAAGGGTTTTGATATAAATGCAGAGTTTTCCTACTCTGGTTGCTGATGATCATGCCAGCAGATTTACCTTAGTCGCCTTTTACGACACCTCGGTATGAGTGAGGGTGGCCTATTCTACTCTGCCGGGGACCACACGGCTTTTTCGGGATAAAAAGATATAAATGATAAAAATCATATGTCCGTCACCTGAGTCTATGCTACCTTTCCACTAATTTTCAGCCGAATCGGTCCAGCCTTTCTTGATTTATAAATAGTGTATCTAACTAACACGACTTTTTTATGATTATATGTACTAGCTTTCGCTCGTGGCGTTTTTTTCCGCGTACTATTAGTTTTTGTTTATTTCATAGGAACTTTAATTTTTCGTGATAAAATGTATCCTATGTCCGTCCCCTGGGTCTAAGCTACCTCTCAACAAATTTTCAGCCAAATTCGTCCAGCCGTTCTGGAGTATATTGACACGACTTTCTTTTATTAATATAGAAGATTTATTAGAGTTATGGTATTGATAGATTTGTGTGTGTGTGTGTGTTTGGCTGTGTGGCGTCAGGCCTGCAAATAAATATCACAACCACCTTTCTGATGTTTCTTTTAAAGTCGACTAGACCACAATCTCACCTGATCGAAATTGTCGGCTGATGTCTAAGATTGAACGTTCCGCCTAGAGGAGGGAAATCAAACGTTGGAAATGTGGTAGCGAATCGCTTCGAACGTGGAATGAATTAGACTGCATTTTGGTCGATTGTGAAAAATATGCGAGAACTTGGTTCTGTAACTTATACATATGTATTTTTTAGTTCATAAAATAACACGTGTTTATCCAGTAGCATACTATCCTATGTATCGCAAATCACCATGGTGGTGTAGTCGATCGTGTTTGGAGTGCGGTCGCCATTGCGGTGGTTTATGGCATAGCATGAATAACAAATGATGCAATTCCTGTCTAAATAATATATGCGGCTTTCAAGAAACAGAGTTAGAGAGACTGGATGAAAACGAAGATGAAATAATATCTTATGTAAAACACAAAGATATTTAGTCTATAGAATATAGATACAATATTCTTTATTGTACAAGTGTTGTACAAATGGGATATAAAACAAATTATGTTTTCTCAAATCACTTATGCGGGAGGAATATCGTATTGATAATGGGCTAAGATTAATATTTGGGAATATTAGAAACCATAGCAGACTGATAGATTGCAGCACGTTATATGTGTATACTTGATCAAAGTTAAATGGTATAATAATTCTTATTAATCTTGATTTTCGTCAAATAAAGTTAATATTAAAAAACTTATTAGAAGTGTTCAGTCATATTTCACAAGATGAACGACCATCCACCTCCACCCCACGAGGTGTTTCACAAGAGGCCAAGCACAGAGAATACTAAAAATCCAAGTATCTGACGCGACTGCAAAATTCTTCACTTCAATAAATACTGCAGACTATTGTATTCTAAAAATAAAGCTGAAGTTAAATTACATACATACATAATTCTGTCGATTAGTTTACGTAAAACGTAAAAGTTCACAGGTGGTGCATTTTGCATTAGGTACTGTTATTGTGCAATGTTTTGACGAAACTAATGTCATACTTACATATTATTGACTGACCGGATGGCGCAATTGGTAGTAACCCTGCCTCTTACGCCAAAGGTCGTGGGTTCGATCCCCACCCTGGACAAACATTCGTGCGATGAACACTTGTGTTTGTGCGGTGTCTGGGTGTTATATATGTATTTAAGTATAACATGTGTTCCTCTGTTGTCTGATACCTGTAACACAAGTGCTTAAGCTACTTAATACGGAATCAGGTCAACGTATGAGATGTTGTGAGAATTATTATTATTTTACATCTCAGTTAAATTCTACACGAAACTTGTGTTGCGATAGGTTTTTTTAAACAGTCGTTTTTGCGATTTTAGTAATTATTATCATGTTAGCAATATTTTACAATGTTAAAAAAGATTCGGTCCTGACGGAGCCTAATTCCAAAGGACAATCACTGTCGTGAAACTTCCAGTGGTACGACACGTCTTTTCCGTTTTAGTTACAAAATTACTGCAACTATCTTTTATCATGCATAACGCATATGTCGTAATGTGAATTCGGCTTAAAATGATATTTTATAAATGGAGCGAGGGATGATTTTGAGAACGCGAATAAACAACGTGTGTTGAATTTAGCGAGCAGATCATAGAAGCTAGCGTTTAGTTAATACAGAATTCTGCTAAAGACAACCTCCTTGGAGATAAATAGACTGTTCATTTGATATTACGTAAGAGGATCTGTTTTCTTTATACATTAATATTTCCATTGAAAAAGAATGAGGGTTGATGATTCCTCTTCCTCAAAATAAGTCATTACAATTTCTCTTTTTTATTTCCTTTCCTCATCCTCATCCGCATCCTCCTCGTCGTAAATGGTTTTTTTTCGCATCGTTATCCGTGTCCACTTTCTGTGTACTAAACAGTTCCTATTTCGCTACCTCTCTCTCAAAACCACTTCCTCAACAACCCTAATAAGAATATCTGCTCACGAAAATCAAATATCGATAATTATATCGGGCGTATTTTCGAAATTTTAAGAGACGATTCGACCAATCTTCATCTGACTTAATGTCAGAAGAATCTATGGAATAGCGTTGTCATTCTATACAAATCGGACGTTTTACTATAGATTTATCCATGGATAAAGATTGGTCGTACGGCCCTTCGAAGACATAAACAGTCTTCAGGCATCTTTATCATTTGTTACCTGGTGTGTCGTCAATAATGTTTCGATTCCCGCAATTCTAACCTATGTCACTATCAAGCTTCTATCCACTTAAGATAGCAATGAGCCAAAATGTCTAAAGCCAGAAACTTGAAATGGCGTGTTAAAGTTGGACATGGAGAAAATTGTTTCTTTATTTGACTTGAAACTTTGTAAAGGTACTTTTATTAAGAAATAATGAAACTTTGATTTTTGGATTTCCCAAAAGATACCTAGTATTACGAGAGGATTTCTTGAGCTTTAAATCAATGGAATAGGGATCAGGTTTCCATTTGCCTTTGCCCACCAGTGGGATTTCGGTGGGCTTTTTGTTACGACACAGACTGCGGAAGGTGTGAGAATCGTTCTTCGTAAGGGACGGCGCAACCGGAGCGAATCTGAACTCTGAGCGGGAAATTGCTTATTGCCGACAGGTTCCAACTTTATGTGAAGTTCTCACGAAATCATCATCTCTTATTTTAATAATTTATATAGATTTTTCTCAACGACTTTCCTAGGTTTCCTCGACTTTACCTCGAACGTATTTTATTACACTTTTGTTTATTGAAAAAGTTTTGTTGTAAGTTATAACTTTTAACAGTAATGCTTAAGTTCACTCAGAAACCTCCAAGGTCAAGCTGGTGAATTCCTACAAAGTTTGAACGTGATATCGATCAGTAAAAGTACTTTCAAGTAGGTATTAAATTGTTTTCTGCATTGCAAGAACATTTTTAAATGGTTCCTTCAGTAATCCATTTAGAATGATCCGATGCAACCCGTTTACATAGAATCTAGAATGCAGGTAATCCGTTTTCATCCATCGTTTTCATGACAGCGCGATTCTCGAACAAAAGGGTAGCCAAGTTCTGGGAAATTGAGAAACTTGAGGAAAAATGTGTAGGTGTAATCACGAATATTTGGTGAGAAATTGTGCTACGAGTATGTGTTATATAAAAAAGAGACAGTTAAAGAACTTTAGATGTTGGTGAATTTTATATAATTTACTTTATTTCTTAAAGATGGAGATCGTGTATAGAATGCTATGTCAAATTAGGAAATACATTAGTTGGATGATATTAATGATTCTATAATTTGTATAAATTTACTACCTACTTAAAGAAATTATATTATTTCATAATTATTAAAACGTTGGACAGTCTTTTTATATATATACTTAAATTTTTATTAAAACAGAGACTCCACACTTAATGAGTAGAATGCGAGAAAACACCAAAAATATGAATTTGCATATTTCCAATAAGTCACATATGAGCATGAATCTGGATAATATACTCGCTGTATGAGTCATGTGGAGACGAATGCGACATTGAGATGGATTATTTAGGACATGAGGCCCGCACTGCATGCAGCGATCCATGCCACATGGTGTATGACCTTGCCAGTGTTTGTATGACACTTTTTATTGACATTTTCCTTGTGCAGAATACCAATATAGACGGATTTGACTCGGACCGCTCCATGAAATAAGCTGGTCGAACGATAAATTTAGAATATGACTCTGGTGATGGGAATGGGTGGGAGGATTACAAACACAGTATTTGGTGCAAAATCGGCACCAATCTCTTAGATCCAACCGATCTAAGAGATTGGTTGGTATTTTTAGATTTCCTAGAAATGGGGATCGAAAGGGATGGAGGGGAGGGAAGGGCTACGATAAGTAAACATGAATTAGAAAGTAAACATGATTCAGGTAATGATGTTCGTAAGAACATAATAACATGGTAATATTTTCTTTAGCAACTTTGATTTCTAAATGAAATCCTAATTCTAATGAAATAATTTGGTTTGCTAGTTTCTAAGGATTCAATTAATTCTGCTCATTTAGAATTTATGGAATGTGGTATATTGCCTTATTTGCATTTAGATCCCATACAGTTTCAAATTGAAATGTTAACAAGTACCGTTTATATTATCTTAGCGTTCAATCCCGGTTGTCTCATAGCTAGTGTTTCGGAGCCCGCGGTCCACAAGACTATCGATTTATTATGTTAAATTGAAGTATTTATTTAAATTACAAAATGAACTTTCGATCCGCGGACTCGTTGTGCTCGAGTCATGATGAACGCTGTCGCAGCACGAGCGCCTGTGTTCCCTATGTCCGCGCTTGTGCCCTTCAAATTTCCCCCGCACATCCGTGCGGTCAAAAACAGGTTGTCAAAAGTATCCACTTTTGACAACCTGTTCTTGACCGTGGGAGAGTCACGCTTCGGCATGAATGGGCCAGCTCGTCCGGAGTGATACCACGGCCTCACAGAAAACCGGCGTGAGGCAGCACTGTGGTGTGTTTCGCTGCGTGAGTGAGGGTACCGGAGGCGCGATCCGGGGGAAAGGGGAGTTCGAAGGTTAGCAGCGCACATGTGACTCCACTGGTGTTGCGGGTGTCCATGAGCGGCGGCCATCATTTATCATCAGGTGATCCGTTTGCTCGTCTGCCACCTATCACATAAAAAAAAAAAAAAAATACCTTAAGCCTCTGCCTACAAAGGCACCGGCACTACCATCGTCGAAACGTTTTATGTCTTACTGTACTATTAGCTAAGGCTTAGAAGGCGGGGCACTAATACCGATGCGACGTATTAAGGGGGCGCACCGCAGCACACATGTTCACTTTCTCATGTTAATACTACTAAAAACGGGTCTGCATTAAAATTACGTGAAAGCAGACGTATATGTGCATTTTAGTAAATTACAACTTGTGCAAAGAAATACTGTGCGTTCGCTATTTAAGTTGTGTGTTAGTTTGCCATATTTAGTGACTTAGTACGTAGATAATATCACTTGCTCTGTTGTTCATGTTTTAAATTATTAGTTTATATAGATACTAGTGGTCCGCCCCCGCTCCGCTTCGGTAATTTAATTTTAAAACAAAAAAATTGTAATTGTATTTTTGTATACGAACTTGATTTGTAGTTAACCAATTCTGAGATTATAGGTAAGTATTAAATCGAAACTAAATTCTGAGATGCCTTTTTTTCATTTTCATGACTAGCACTAAATATGGCGAATCATTCCATACGACGTTTTAACCCGATTTCACCCCTTTAGAAGTTTTATCAAAAAATATTAATAATTTATATAATATGGCCAAATATAATTTTTCATGACTCTAGCTTTAAAAATGACGACACTTCTATGCGGTGTTTTAAACCCCGTTCACCCTTATAGGGGGTTGAATAAAAAAGTGCTAAAAATTTTCTTCTAAATCTAATTTCTTTAAATAAATAAATTCATTCAATGGCAAATCTCCCATACGATGTTTTAACCCCATTTCACTTCTTTAAAAAATTCTAAATATTTTAATTCATATAAAAAGCCTTTATTAATAGTGTAGATTTTTTTATAACATTGTAAGTTTATTTGTTTTTTACCGAGTTACGGTACCGTAATACATAATGGTTATTCTTATTATATACTGTTTACCACTGCGCGTAGGGGACAGACAAGTCGTCCCATTAAAACTCTCTCCCTCGTCCCAAACATTCTATCATTTTGTTTTTTTTTCACAGGTGACTGGTAACAGAGACCGCGTCAGCCAGCAGATCCAGCACAAACTTGGCGATTACCACCTCGCCCAGTCGCTGATCGACGACCCCAGCAAGTCGATCGGCATCTACGCGGAGCCTCAAAGTCCAGCACCATGTAAGTTTCTTTTTTATACCACACATAAGTACTTCGTTTCGGAAAATATACCTGTTAAAGGCTCCCTCGAGGTCCAGGCAGGGAGACGGAGAATGAACCACCTGCTCCGTCTGAATCACTTCCTCTTTGGTATCCCATATTAAACTGACTAAGCCAAGCAGACAGCTCGAGGTCATTATTTCTGTAGCACGCTTTGCTAGCGCGATGTAATAGCGCATAGTGACATCTACCGAAACAAAGCCGAACCGCCAGCTTGATTGCTTTGTACATTACATTTTTTTTATGATGTAGGGGGCAGACGAGCAGACCTGACGGTAAGAGATTACCGCCGCTCATGTACACCTGTCACGCCAAAAGTTGTTAGTTCCGATCTGTACAATAGATTGCGCTGAGAATTGGTTGTATCGCGCAAGTATTTCGTCTTTTCGGCTTACCTATCGTCGTTGTTACTGGAGTTACTTCTTTATCAATTAGTATAAATTGGTGCCGTTTTACGTGCCATTAATGTTAAGAAGCTACTGCAGCTTATGGAAGTATGTACTTAGGTATTTAGGCTAAACACTAATTTTGCGAATGATTTGCGAAACGTATCCATTTGAATCCACAAACGTAGTATTGCATATTAATTCGCGAAGTGTTATACTTTTAACAAATCTAGTGTAAGTAATTTAGGAATTAGGTCTCACTTTAGTAAAGCGGGTGAGAGCTGACAGCTGTATCGAGCCTAAGCCTATCAATGCAATCCTATGTTCCCGATTAATAAATCAATAGCTTTGCGTATTAAACTATCTATTTTCGTAGCAGTTAATATAAAAAATCAACCAATTGAAATAAATGTATGAATACTTCCGACTCTCTAATAACCTTGTACTTTAGTTTACGGAGTGTGTCTTATATGCTAATATATGTAATGCCTGCCTCGGTGGCGCAGTGGTTAGTAAGTCGCACTTTAAATCGACGGCTGCTCAAGAGGTCCCGGGTTCCATCCAAAAGTCGGGTCAAACATATGTATCAAAGTTTTCGGTTAAAAATTCTTAGTGGCAGTCCGGAGTCTGGAGTTGGCGGTCTTGTACTTTCGAAAAGCACGTTAAGCTGTTGGTCCTGCGTCCGATTCCTCTCCGGTCGTGTCACAGTGGTGTCCCATCGGAATGTGAGGGTAAGGGAATAGAGAGTGCACTTGTGTCTGCGCACACACTTGAGGTTTATAATATATATAGATAATTGGTCTGGGTGTTTGTATGTATTATAAGTATGTATTTACAAAAGAAAAGTATTCTATGTATATATTTGTAATTCCGCTGTTGATTCTGATATCCGTAACACAGGTGCTTGAGCTACCTATCTCGGAGTCAGATCAATGTATGTGATGTTGTGAAATATTTATTTATTATTTATTTATTTATATCCTGCGTACGTGGCTGATCGTAGAGGTTGGCCGTTGTAGCCGTAATCGTTTGGAGGATACTATTATTTTATGCCAATGTAAATCTATGACTTTAGTTGCACCCGTAAAACATTAAAAACATTCAAAGAGAACCGGTTAAAAATGTAAAACATCATTCTACATTTTTACACATCCTTCGCTCGCGCCAATCTCGTAATGACCCGCAACGTTTGTCGCTCACTCCGCGATTCCTTTGTTTGATTTTAGAGAAATAAAAATCTCCTTTGTTAGGAAATATCTATGGCTAACTGCTAACGTAGTAGCTAGCTTTGAACGAACGCAAAACGTAAAAAAGTACCACCAAAACTTTTAGCATCGACTCTGTCATTCCTGACATTTCAACCGTCCAGCGGAGCTATATTATGGACCATATTGCACAGTAAGTGTACCTAGACAAACCCTTTGTTTTGTCTCACTAGTCGTACTAAAATCTCGTTTGTTCATGAAATTGGTAAGTTAGAAGTTGGACGTGTCACTCGCTACTGGAACGGGCGGCCGCCATTGCTCAATTCGATTGTAGACCCAACGACATTCACAGCGCATTGTTACGCGAGATCTGTGTTAATAAATATAAATAAACGACGCCAGCGAGCACAAAAGAACCTCCATATTCCTATAATAACCTCGGGATTTCTTTGATTTACTTAATGATTTTGTTCAAAAGAATATATACAGAATATGCCTCGCTTGGTTTACTAAACATGGCACAGACCAGCCCGTTTGATCATAGCTCCTGCCGTAAAGGGTTCAAAGATTCACAACTCGTTCGGGTGGAAATTCGATTTAATTCTGTACAGATTTCCTTTTACCGGAGGGTAACGCGTGCGGTGCGTAGTTTGGGGAATTTAGCCAATATAAACTCTGTGACGACGTCAAAAGGATCTCTTCCGTGTCTAAGTTCACATTAGACAACCCCGAGTATTGATTCGCAGGTTGTACAAGACGTAACTTCTCTAGAAGTAATCTCGTCTATCTGATCAGAATTTAAACGCGTCGGCGTGAGAAATAAGGTTGTATGCGCACTTTTATGCCTCTCAAGATTATACGCAGAACAGATAATTTCGTCGGGGCATTAGCATAACAAAAGCGGAGAGTTATTTGATACTTGGGTCGCGGCACTCGCGGGCGGCGCGCTGCGGATTCTCCCGCATTTCAGGTGCGCCCAATGTAGATATCCGATATTTTTTCCACTCGAGCCCTCGAGTCATTTGCATAATAACTAATTTGGGTCAATTTGTATACTTGTCCTACGTCCGTGCATGTGAAATGGGTTTGTCTCGGAAGTGGGTTTGCGTTGTGCGTTCTTATTATGACTATAAAATGGGTAAGGAAGTTTAGATTGAATGCGGGCTTTGGAGGGTGTTTTTTATGAGATCAGGATAAGAAAACAGTCTCCCGCTTTATGTTACTTATAAAGAGTGATGAATTTCGCGAATCGCAATTAGATCAACAATAATGGAAAACGATTTCCTGTCCTGGTTTAATGAAGTGCCTTCGTACGGAAATGGATACATCATTCATTCGAGTAATTAACATGGACACTATAATCCACTTAGTTGATCATAAAGGGTTAATTTACCTATTTGCACGGCGGAGTGGCAATCAAAACGTCCCTAAAAGGGGCGAACGATTTGATACCGATAATCGCGCGGTCGCGCAACGCGTATGTCGTCACATAGTGATGTGAGATAGATAGAATTACTTAAACCAGTATCTGTATTTGGTAGTATATGTAGAATATCAATAACGATTTAGCAGGTACAACTGTTGCACTGTTTTATGATGTCTAAATGTATGATTTTTCATTTGAATTAGATTTTAGTGGGGGAAGTTACTATAATATGAAAACTGGTTTCTAAAATAAGGCACACTCATATCTAGAGCTCTTTAGTAATATATTAATAGGGTTGCTTCTTATACAAATAATAATATCAGATATAAAAATGAATAATATGTATGTTTATAATTGTAATAATTACCTGACTTACCGAATCCTGGATCATGGTCCAAACGTGCCCTGGGCTCCGAAGCGACAGCTTTGGACGGAACTGGGAGTAACACGCTAAGATAAAAAGGACCAAAGATGAAATAAGTAAGTTAAAAATATGGTCTTTTTCTTTGGTTCATCAAAAATATATCGATAAAAAGATTTATCTTAAGCAAGAAAATTGACACAAAATTTATAATCACATACAACTATAACGCTTGATACAAACGGCTACATAACATTATTGTGACATCACGTTGCTGCATTGCGCGAGAGCTATGTTCGACAGCTATTCGAATAACTATATTGTCGAATAATGAAAATGTATAGTAGGTATGCTTCCAAACCGGTATCTAACGAATCTGTTACTTTGATGAGGCGCAACACTTAGCGTAAACGAATTTTCGTGTTGATTGGCGACGCGGCCAACGCGCGTCAAACCGCGATGGGGGCCAATAATTGCGTCAAAGTCTCCGTGAAGCGTTTGTCAAACGATTGGTTCACTTGCTGGTGGATATTAATCATTCGTGAATACCTGCCTAAATGTCCATTAAAATGAGGCATTTTTCGATGCGACATCTTAAATAATGCACAAATTAAGTTATCGACAGTCTTCGAGTGAGATTCGAACCCTTTGCAAACCAGGCCATCACTTGAGGTATAGAGGACTTTAGTAAATCGACGAATTTAAAAAAAAATCGCTACGCACTAATATTTGTTTAATACTAGACCCATTTCACTTTTTACTTTTGCAATAGTAAATAATCGCTTTCAGCGATGAGACCGCCGAATTTGTACACAAAAAATCTGTAATACCTAGTACTTAAGTTGTAAATACACAACGTAACTTAGATATATATATATATATATATATATATATATATATATATATATATATATATATATTATATATATATATTTGTGATAAATCGAATTCAGCGAGAGCGAGGACGCAAACATTAGAAATTACCGACTGAATCGTGAGATTACAAAAAAAAAACTTTTAAACACATAAATACCATTAATACGGAGCCATAAATTGGTCAACAGATTTCTTCTTTCGGGATCCGCAGTGCGAAATGTCTGTAATTCTAAAAACAACTGTATTCACGATTGAATTGGCTCCCTCTCAAGTGAGTGCGAGTGTACTTAAAATAGGAAATTGGTTGTATCAATAGTCATTAGAGCCAAGTGTTGCTATGTTTGGTGTTGTATACTTTGACCGGTGACGTCACTGTACGTAATAACCTGGGAAAGCAATCACTATTGTTAGCCCGTCCGCTCTCGGTAATAAATGATTCGGCACTCGGCTGCGTCGGGCGGCAGTGTTGCCAGATGATCACCTAGCGTTCTCCCCGAATGTTCCCCGCAATCCCCCCAAAATTCAGATTTTGAAGAGTTATCCAAAGAAGAAAACGCATTATTTTTCAATGTTGAAACAGGCTGACAAGTACAATTTCTACGCTACACTCGTAATTTGGAAAATTCTTTACGCCTTTGCATCAGTGAAATCAATCCAAACATCAAAAGATTGGTTTCTTCAACTTCAAGGTCATGTGTCACATTGATTTCGGTGTCGCGTAGGTAACTTTAGTATTTAGAAATAATCCATACATCACGTATTGATTGTAATTGGACCTTTTCAATACATATTTGCGCCTCCGATAGTAGGAGTATGATCTTGCCCCGTAATTTAAAATTAACCCCAAATTTGGTGGGAATTCTCCCAATCTGGCATCAGTGTCGGGCGGCGCGTCCCTCGCATTTCGGAGTGACGTCGCCCGTAGTGACGGAAGAGTCGTCACTCCGCGTGACGCGGTGCCCGCCGGAATGTCACATGCTGACAGGCTAATAGACGGGTCGGCTATTTAATTGGGACCAGTCAGGAACTAATTATTTTGCTAAGAATTGGTCTTTTCGTTGTTTGAATTAGATCTCGTTAAGTTTTTTTATGTAATTTGCCGCCGCCTCCCAAGGACACACGTGACACCAGTGGAGTCACAAGTGCGCTGCCAACCGATAAACCCCGAGGCCGTGGTATCACTCCGGTCGAGCCGAATATTGATATTTCAGAACCTATTTCTTTATTACCATTGACTAAAAAAGCTTTTCTTGTTAGCGTTAACACTTAACAAGTCACCATTATCGGCAAATACAATATCAATGGGTTCACTTAATTAGTCCATATTGTACAGTAACAAACTAGGCACTTTGACTAGATCTACTTGAACAGCGGGACGTAGATCTGACATTCCCTCTTACTTTGCAGTTAGTTGCAAATCAGTGTTTCAGTTAATTCACTAATAAATCGTGGTCGCAACTCTCCCCAGCTTGCGGCAATAGTTCATTCAACGGGTCCTTCCCATTTCGGCGCTCGCGGCGGGCGCTTTGTCAAACTGGCGTCCGTCCTGACGTGATTAGTGGTGTATCAGACTGTGGAGAACTGTTCCATAGTACGTGGATTTTCAAACTCAATTTGCTCGGACTACGCATGGTAAATAGTACATTCGACGGACCTTTCCCATTAAAGCGTTCGTACAGGACGCTTTGTCAACGTGACGTCGTCGTAGTGACGTGATAAGTAGCGTGACAAACAGTGTAGAACTGCTCCACCTGGTGCGAGGATTTGGAGACTCCGTTTGTTAGCTCGAACGCGTACTGTACGGTTTAGGGCTGAGTTATTTGATACCCAGTAGTAGTCGTAAATTGCCGAAGGATTTGTAGTTTGCAGTTGGCATCGTTCTAGATATTTCTTAGCATTATTTGCAGTGCAGTTGGCGGGGCGTGAAGCGGCATCTCAGTAGGCCATGAGGGTGAGGTTGGCAGACTCAATGGGTACTTTGTTAGTTCTTTTGTGCCTGTCAGCCTCATATTTGGATTTCACGGCCGCTTACCATCAGGCGGAGTGGGGTCATCCTGATTGGCCCTTCTATAAAAAAAGTAAAAGGAAAAGTTTTATTATTTAATCTGTAAACAATAGAATAGCTTATTTTTTTAAATTAAGCAACTGCTTCCAATTATATGAATATCTATATCAGAGGCCGGTTTCGTCTATATTCTTCAATTTTGTCACCATTCTAGTCCTGCCACTTCCCGTATTACTTATTTTACTCTTATTAATAGTTAAAGAAAACAATCGCTTTGGTCGTCCATGACTTCAGCCACAGATATGATAGGGGCTTATAAACTGACTCTCAGGCTTCTACTCCATATTCTAGTTTGCTTTAGTGCAGGCGTGCATAGTTGATGTGACGTCGCCGTAGTGACACGAAGCGATGACAAAACGTCACGCACGCTCGCTCTAATTATAGTTTGAGGCTCTATTTGGCGTTTGTTACGTATAGAATCTATAGTTATATGAAAATTGTGTTAATACACTATAATACATTCATGTCTTTGTTGAAGAGCGGATACCATTCTATCTTACTCTTCTTTTTTGTTAACCTAGACTGTCCCGCTGCTGGGCAAAAGCCTCTTCTAAACTCCTCTTCTAGTATCTGAAGCCAACGCTTGCTAATCCTGGCATTGGTGGTCTATACTGTCGCGCCATCTTTTTCTGGGTCTGCCTTTCAACTTACTCTTAATTTACAAAAAAAATACAAACCCGTACAAATGTAGACAGATGTAATTGGTTCTTAAATGTCCAATTATATTAACCTAATATAAAAAGATATCTTTATGTTAGGTTAATATAATTTAATCTAAGTGGCAAGACGACAGATCACGCACCTGATGGTAAACACCTAGGTCTACCTATAGGGCTGTCGTGTTAAGTAGCTAATACTGTCGGGCACCGCCTATGATAGTTAAATGTTATGTACTCTGTCATTACCTACATTAGCTGCAGTGCCCTGTTACTGAAACACAGCAGTAGTACTGTTAGTTAGTTTTATGTGAAGAGCTTGGTTATGAAAGTTTTCAATACTGGCGACTTGCCCTTCTATTAAAAATCCGCAACTAAATCTGTTGCGTAGTTTTTAAAATCAAAGCATACTTAGGGCCATACAGTAAAAACGACTTTGTTTTATAATATATAGTGTAGTTTTCTTTTAATGATAAGTTTATTCTCTCCATCAAAAGGGTTACATTTTTAGGTATATAAATTACATTGTATCTTCAAGTTTGGCACCAACCCGTGTGTGAGAGGCTTTTCATCCTATGATAGGTTTCGAAGAAAAACCCGTGATAGGTACAGGTCTCCAGGCTCCACCCCCGAGTGAATTGCGTATTAGAATGGATGTAACTATATAAAAAGAGTTAATACAAAATAGTGTTGCTTAATAGTACAGTAAATAATTAAAATATATAGATTAACCTACCTTAATTAGTTCTCAATTTAATTTTGAATTAGGCAAGCAGAGGGCTTGTAAAGAGATATATGTATATTATATTCATATACACATTAACACACACATATACAAATATTTATACATAGGTAAACATGCATTTACTTATGCGTAAATATGTAATTGCTTATATAATATGAAATTGTATTATTATTATATCCATTATTCACCTTATATAGAATCATTTGTCATAATGCTTTATACAGTGTTCTTGTGTCAGTGTATAAATATGTAATGCAACTAATAAATTATTGGACAGTCTTTAGATCTTATTTTGGGTTAGGATCCCAATCCTAACCCACAATCATACACTAACAGGGTGTATGATCTAATTATCACCGAAGGCGTAATTCAACATTTTCTTGTAAGTTCTTGCTTCGTTGAGAGCCGACAATAACCACGAAAGCATTTCCTTAACGTAACCTTACAAGTTATGACATAAAAAAAAAATGTTGTTTACATTTACAACCGCAACGGGATCTCGCTATTAAATAATTTATCTTTTTTAAATGGGTTTGAATAAGAGATAAAGTAGACTGGTCCCTCGTTAAAAGGAAAATATCCTTCTGTATACAATTACCATTTAAGAATATTTAAGTCGAGAGAAAACCTCATTGCTCCTGTGGCTTTTAAAAACACTGTAAACGAATTCATGAAGCTTAAATCTTTTCAATTATATCGTAAAAACTTGATTCTTACAACAGAGTTTGTTGTTAATAAAAGTTTTGATCTCAACAGGGAATATGCATACATTTATTTCATTTCTTAAGATTATTCCTCCAACATTAATAATTTAGCTGACCTCATAACTTTTGATAAATTTTGATGACCCTGCCTTCTATCTCTTTTGAGTCAGTCCCTCATGTCTTATAGTACCGTAGTGACTTTGCCTTAGGTTTTATTATTGGGATCGAGATCCACTCTGGACAATTATTCTTCTGATGAATTTTTGTTCTGTGTCAGCAAAATTTTAACTTACCTTTCCCAGTTTCGTTCAAAACTTTCGCTTCAAAGCCCGTCTCCTGATCGGTCGGTCTTCTGTTTTAAAATAATCTCGTCTAATATTAAGCACATATTCTATTACTTCTTTTAGATTAGGATCTTGGGTTGGGTAAGGGTCCAAGCAAATATTTAAGGAAATAGGAATCATAAAATGTTAAAACTGATGATTTACATTTTAGCGTCGTCTCGTCCAAGATGACTTGATCTCGACGATGGAGGCTTCGGCTCTAAGTCATCAAATGTCTATAAAATATTATTTACATACTAATGTATTCCATGAGAAGGGCGCAATAGTAAAACGGTGCAGTAAAAAGTCTCGGGAGAATTTTACGATGAGTCGCCGATTCCAACTGGAGACGAGAAATTAAAACCAGTTTACTGTGTAATTTATTGAGATCAAATGTGTATTGACTGTTAGAGAAACCATTGTTAGAGATTTTTATATTTCATTTTTGTATATTAGGTTACCTTTTAGTACTTATGATTAGGTACTCGTAGTAATATGCGAAGTGTGCCAAGGAAGTGTATGATCTAATTCCGCCGGCCTTTCTCATCATCGGGGCACGATGCACAGAAATGGTGATGTCCCTTATTATCCTAATGTCGTTGAAATGCCAACAAATCGTATCAAACGGTTCTAATGTATGTACATTTCTGTTACGTACCTACTTCTAAGGAGTGGAATTCTCTGCCGGGTGATGTGTTCCCCTGAACACAAATCTTAACGTTCTCAAAGGATGAGCGAATAGACATGATCCACCATCGGCTACACCATCAGGTGAAATTGCGACCAAATGTCTAGTTATTCGAAAATAAAACAACAACGAGTTTATTATAATTTTATACAATTTTATTCCCTGAAGTTACATATCATATGGTTAGTGATCTTTTAAAGACGTAAAACATAAACTCCAAATGCAATTAATTTAGGAATAAATAGTGCAGATAAGTATCGCTTAAAGATATCAGTTACTTAATATTCGTTCATAATGGGATCAAACGTGGCGCTATCACGCGATGAGCGGATACGCAGGCTCGGCGAGTGTAATATAATCAATGTATTGCTTTTGGGGTCTTATTCAATTTATCTCCTAAAAATATTGATTTTAACTAGGAAAAATATACATGCAGATATTTTTCCTAGTACCATTTAATGATAACAACGAAGTGATTGTAGATGATATTGTCTGTCAATTGGCCGATCTCAGATTGAGCAAGTGAAATGAGTATTAGCTTAGTAAGATTAGTAGATATTCACTTAGGCTGAGGCTATGCTATGATAGCGGCTTTTTAATTTGCTGCCTATTAATATCACAACCTCACCTCAATAAGCTCACATTCAACAAAAGGGTTCGTGAGCATTTTTTGACATCTAATCTATGTATATAAATAACATATTATATGTAGATATTTTTTATTATGTATTTTATTTTTTTGTTTACAGCGTGTAATTGTATTTCTAATGTACTTATTAATAATAATGTTAAGTAGTGTGTAATGTTTTTTTCCTTACTAGTAACTATACAAATTTTCCTTTTGCCGCACCACTGCACTTTCTGAATGACCCAAAGGTTGACTGGTAGAGAATGCCTCTTGGCATTAACTTCGCCTAATTGTATCAACATTTGTGCAATAAAGTTTTAAATAAATAAATATGCTCGTACGTATTTATTTACCATACTATGTGTTTAAAAACGGAAGAAACTTATTGGAACATCTCCAATCCATTGTTCTCCAATCCAATTTGAACGCAGCAATGCATTAGCATCATCTAAAAATGAACACATATGAACACATACTTAATTAAAGTAGCATTAGAATCCAGTTGATAAATCACAGAAATAAATCCAAATCCGAAAATAGCCTCTATCATAACTTATTAGCACCATCGATACTTTTTACGTATCCCAAATTGCTTTTAATACGATCGACCGCGATCGTAATGAAGAATGACCCAGTTGGGCGCGGACCGGTCGGCGTACCGTGAAAAAGAGTAAACGTCCAGTTGATAAATGATTGAAAAATCGCCAGCGACAGTCCCCGCTCGCGTGACGGCCTCAGACTGTCATATCGGGTGTCCCAGATGTGAGGCGACAAAATGGTCCTTACATATTTCGATTGTGACTTTTTGCAGCGATACAAACGAGATTACAGTCGCAATTGTTCCGTACGTGTAATCCGGTCGGTCTTGTTCCCCCTGTGAAGGTCAGCCGGCAGTCGCTTCATTTTATTGTAATTAACATACTTCTCAGATTCTGGATCATCGTCCAAGCGTAACTCGGGTTCGGAAGCAACGGTTTTGGATACAATTGGGCATTCCCAGTCATCTTCATCAGCTACTTGTTGTGCATATTTTATTATGTTTATATCGTTCACTCTCATAGACTTGTTATTTAAATTGCGACATGTTTAATTTTATATTATTTGGTAAACCAAAAGCTAAAAACCGGCCAAGTGCGAGTCGGACTCGCCCATGAAGGGTTCCGTAGCAGCAAGTAAGATATATGGAAGGTAAATTACGGTTTACGGTTATAACGTATTAAATAAATTTAACACTTTGGGAGCGTCTCTTGCGCAAAGTATTGTGTTTAGAAAAAAATGGTGTTAAAAACCTATACCCCACACGTATAGGTTTGATAAAAAAAAATTGAGTTTCAGTTTCAAGTATTGAGACCACCCAATTTTTTTATTTTTTCCAATTTTTGTGTAAAAATCGTAATCGTAATATATTGTGACATGATGCCTTTCGCTACAAAGTCGCAATGTGTAAATGCCCTAATGATACAGGAGCAATTTGTCTTGTCTAGGAAACAAATTCGCAAAGGTTTGATAGGCGTCGAATGAAGTAAATAAGGATAAATATGTTACTAGCGGCCAGATAATTCAGTCCACGTTCACGATACGTTTATAACTGTGAGGTGAAATGATAGGGTATTCTTTTTGACACAGTTTACTGTAAGAGCAACTATTGAATGACCTTAAGCATCTTCTTGTCGCAAACATCATCAGATGAGTCTTACTCGCATTTAGTCAGCTGATCTGTAGGCAATTTATAAACAATTAGCTTTACGCTCACATTGTTCACGCTTGTCTGAATGATGTTTTCTCTTAGAACTGACAAGCTTTAACGTAGTTACATGTCGTAATAATATTACTGAGGGAACTAGTTACTAGCTTTTTAGACTTATTAAGTTTTTGACTTCATGACTTCAAATCATTCTTTGTATTGACCACCTTTTGTATCATTATGGAGAGCATTAAAGAATATGAACATGAAATACATTCCAGTGTGACCAGACAGGTGTCGCAACTGCACTGTCAAATCTGTCTGTCTGTCAAAGATTTTAATTTTTTTATACTTTTTTGCAAAAGTCATACGGCATCATTTAAAGAGACTGAATATAAATCGTAAACCACTTATTACTAGAATAGCCGGCAAAACATCTGGAAAGATGTTGAAAAACGCCTGAATGCGGATCGCGTGCTGCAGTCGCAATCATATTGGAGATCAGCAGACAACGGACACGATATGATTACATATTATGACAGGACAAAGCGGTTGCCCAACAGATGTGTAATATTTTTGCATTCGTATGCCACTATTTTTGTTTAAGTATTGCTTTATATTTAGATACTTGTGACTCGCCCTCACTTCGTTTTAGGACTTAATTTGTGCTATTAGTTCCTAAAAGTACAAATAGATATTTTTTTAGAATAACTCTATAAACCTTGTTATCTATAGAAATAACCTCTATATAAATGGTACGGACTAGGGTTTCATGTAAACACTGCTAACACAATCGATCTGTTTTTTTAACCGTGTCAAACATTTAAGTTGAAGAATTTGACAGATGGTAGTAGTACAGTTTTTATAATGTAAATAGAGTTGAAATATGCTTTTTCCTACTATTGTCATTATTTATGTCATGTTACTGCAACTTCTCCGATATCGCTGTAGTGTAAACACGTTTAAAATGATAACATATTTCTCTGTCAACTTGATAAGAATGCAAAAGTGCGCGAACTGATAAACGATTACAGATATCTCGCGCCATGAAATAGCAAATAGAATCACGTATCGTATTTTATCAGGGTAATCCATTGATTGAGAAATAAAAAGTGACCATTACAGTTCGCATGCGATTTTCTCGCAAACAATTATTCTGATAACTAACACGGCAACGTTTAAAGACGCTAAAACATAACTTACACGGAGTTTGATTTGGTTTCAGACTTGCATATTTTTTACATGCGTGTGTAGGTGCTCGTACTTTACACGCGCACGCCTTAGCTGGAATTTTTTATGCTAGAGTTGACAAACGAGCAAGCGGATCACCTGATGGTAAGCAATCAACGCCGACCATGAACATCTGCGAAATCAGAGAGATCGTTTGTAGTTCATCAAGCTAAACGCGCGTAAAAATGTTATTCGATTTCGTACGGTGATGGCTTCTAGTGACTAGCGTACAAGATTTTTATTAGGTCGAAACTGTTACGCGTTGCACGTAGCAAAAGACGCGCCTAAACGCCATCTACCATTTCAAAACGAAACAAACTTACTAGTTTTTTTCTTTACTTTAAACGAACTTACCTGAAGTTACCTTTATACAAGTACTCAAAACGAACTTATCCCCTATACACGTGTTAAAACCGCTAGTCTAATAGCGCTCCCACAGGCCATAGTTAACATTGGAGGCGAGACCGCCTTATCGAGCTAGCTGATGGTTTATTTGTTCCTCACTCCGTCACGCAACCGCCCTTATTTGTATCGGTCGCCGGTTAGAAAACGCCATATAAGACGTTTTGCAGGTATCCGGTGAACGTGGCCTATTCATTTTGATATTGGAAATTCTTAAATGCCTGTTGCATCTGCTCTATCTTTGGTCATTGTTGGACTCCAATTGCCATGACCTTTTGGTTTAGATTAGTCGCGAGGAAAAGTAGCCATGATGAATTTTTAAGGTGTTGCATGCGGGCTTCCAAAACACACATCTATAATTATGGCATGATTATCATTTGGAGAAATACGACATCATTCCTTTAATTTCTCTTTGCCATATTGTGTATCACCAAACCTGATACCAGTCAATCTTCATAATATTCTTATTCAATAAATATACGAGAATTTGTTTCTGTTCTCACTTCACAACACAGCGAGGTTTCTTATTTTATTGTTTTAGCATATCATAATAGATTTTTCCTCTACTGTGTTACTGTCCGTCAAGTGTCTTTGTAAAAATCGTAAAAATGAACATCGTATTTAACATTATTTTCGTATTAATAATTCGCCAGCACGATCAAGTTTCCAAACCGCAGTTATTATTATGGTTCGTTTGTTTCAGTGTTTATTTGAAGAGGGAAAATTATGTTGCGTGCAGGCGCTTTAAACCGATTTAAAATTGTATTTATCGTCCACGATTTTATGCGCGGTATTGTTATGTATTTTAAATATTTACGTGAACCATATTGTGCCCTAGAAAATATCACTTCAGAAATTAGAACAGGAGCCCAATTCTCGTGCTCGTGACATTTATTTTCATACGACATAGATCACTAAAACATAGTTTTTTTGTATGGTTCTCAGGTGATATCCGCCATGTTTTCAAAATATCACAAGCACGAGAATTGGGGTCCAGATCTTATACTCTTTAAGGTTGAATTGAAAGTTTATAAATCTTTGGAATCCTAAGGCGAGCACACGCACAAAAAGTTATGAATATATTTTGTATGTTCACTCTTTGTGATACTCATGCCGGACACAGATTAAATCAATGTTATGCTAGGGCAAATGCTTTAGAATAGAACTCTAAACCAACTTTGAAAGTCTCTTAGTAACCTTAAATTTAATTAGGTTTCTAGTTTTAAATTTTGATAGTGCTAAAATACTATCTTCTTCAACAGCCTTTACAGTACAATAGTACCTACTTGTATTTAGATTTACTTTTTATTCGATACTAGTTTCCGACCGCAGCGTTGCCTGCGTAGTATTCGTTTTTGTTTATCCCACAGGAGCATGACTTTTTTCGTGCGCCCCCTAGTCCTAACTATCAAATTTTAACCAAATCAGTCCAACCGTTCATTAGTTACAAATAGTGTAAGATTAACAGTGATAAATACCTTATCGTATAATAAGATAATCTATTGAAAAAAGATCCTGTTTACTCTCATGACACTTTTACAACCAGTTCTTAAGCAATATCAATTAATGAAATCAAACGCCAATAAATTTTCCACTAACCGCTCGCATCCAACCTGCGCACGAGTATCTGATCGTCAACATAAACACTAATAAGATCTATCTCGCAACAAGATAACATCATCAAGCTCTACCTACGAGTACATGTGGGTGGCGGTAGTGATGCGTGTGTTCGTATTTATAATACATAGAAAAAGGACATCATACAGAAAAAAAAATTAAATGCTTTTTCTGTAGCATTTGTTTGACATTTTCTTATGGATAATACGACAAAAAATATATTACAATTTGTATACGCTTTTCTAACAAAGAAGGCAAAAAAAGATGACCCATTTTTATTTTAAATTTTATTGAAATATTACATATTTCTTTTAAATATTAATTAATATGCCGGAAGTGACGTAGTCCTGAGGCTCAACGTATTGTGATGTCGGTGTCATATGTACAGTAAAAAAGTTGAGGCGACTGGTCAAGTCATTGATTGACTTTTAGTTTATTGAAATACATTTTTTTTAAAATCAACGCTCACGTTCAAAAGCGTAATTAATTTGTCATACCAAGTGATGACGTGTCAGGAGGATTTTGACATTTAATTTTTTTCTCCATAAATATATGTTTAAAAATTTTGAAATATTTTTTCTTTAATTTCCTTGAGTATAATCTAGCAATAGTATTTTGTATTGTATTGTCCATTTGAAATTGAAGCATCAGCGACTCCTCTGATCTTGCATTTGATTGACGACGGTGAGCAATTACCGTCAGACGATTGACTTGTACGTTGAATACTCGAATCGTTTGAGATTTCATGATTTTCATCAAAATGAATGAGTTGTTTTTTAGTGCTAAAAGGTTATATTTGCAAAAAAGAAAAGAAGTCTTAGATATTTTTTCCAGACGGCAGCATGGTTTCCACATGACTTTTTTTAGACCTCTGTGATATCTTATTTTTTTATCTATCTTTCCTTTCTTTTGAATCGATTCGCATCACTATTCTTAGTGGTATGTAACCGGTATAGTTGGTTCCCATGCAAGTAATTGCCCCGGCGGCCATCCATCACAAAGAATTGACCGTAGTTATTGCATTTTCAAAACATCTAGCCGCCATTACGGTCACAATCGAGTGACAAGTCAATTTGCAACCGAAGGACGGGGATGCACTTAGGCGGGCCTCTTTTTAGCACGGTTTTATTTGCTTTACTAAGGCCCGATTTGACCAATCTTAATACGATACTAAATCTATGGTATAGCGCTGTCATTCAATACAAATCTGACGTTATGCCATAGATTGATCCACGAATAACCTTTTTGGAACCTAATCTTGTATCAATTTTTTTAAAAATGTTTTTAAGCTATTGAATCGGTATTGAATTGGGTGTTTTCTTTGTATTATAAGTATGTATTTACAAAAGAAAAGTATTATATGTATATATTTGTAATCCTACTGTTGATTCTGATATCCGTAACACAGGTGCTTGAGCTACCTATCTCGGAGTCAGATCAATGTACGTAATGTTGTGAAATATTTATTTATTTTATTTATTTATTGAATATTACCGTTCAGATATTAATATTTCTATATATATTCTATAATACCTACTTGTGACGTTGCACCTAATGAAATGGTAGTGTTTGATAAATAGAATAGATAGCAAAAGCCAAGGTGATTTTTAGTCAATTTATATTGACCTTCAGCTACGAAAGTAATATTGAGTATAATAATAGACGTAGGATCTTTAAGCCTGCCAAATGTATATACATTCTTAAATATAAAGTTTTAATTTTAAAAGTGTCACCCATGTTGTAGGTCCTAACATGAATAAAACTCAGAGATTATAATATTTCTACGATGGCACTTAATTCTTTTGGCAGATTCCAAACTAATATACGACTAATTAAGTAGTCGTATGTTAGTTTGGAATCTGCTAAAAGTTGATTTTTTTAATGCTAGAAGCGACAAACAAGCAAGCGAGTCACCTGATCAAAAGTTATCAACGCCGCCCATGAACATCCGCGAAATCAAAGAGGTAGCTAATGTGTTGCCGGCATTTTTAAAAAAGAGTACGCTCTTCTCTGGAAGGTCGCTAAGTCGTAGCCGTCGGGAAATACTCCTGCAGCCAAACCGTTTTACAGAACTGTGGTACGTGGTAGAAAGCGAGAAACGCGCAGTATTAGACCGCCATCCATCGAGATGATGGGGATGGAATGACAATCGCTTGCATGTGGTTCAAGAATTCAGCTGCATGGAGTAGATCAAACAGTTCCTCAGAGTACTCCCCGTGATGGATGCGGTATAGAATGCTGAGGGAAGCTATATCCCGCCACGGTCCTAGAGGATCAAGTCGACTAGATAGAGTCATGTCACCGACAATTCGAGCAGCCTGCATTTGTATGCAGCCAAACGGAAGAAGTTGGTACTGAGGTGCACCAGCCCAGAGATGGGAGCAGTATTAAATATGGGGTCGAACTTGTGCCTTATAGAGCTGTAACCGATGTGCTGGCATGAATTGCCGCCCAGCATTATTTAGTGCACCATGTTTCTTTGAAGATATTTTAGCTTTTTTATATAGTAATTTTCCAGATTTTTTCTGACCTTCAATACGATGTAAAAGCAAGATTTTCCACTAGGCCCCACCAGAGAGGGACTGTAACATATTTATGGGGCCAACGGGTGAAAGTGACGTAAGGAATGGGAGCAAAAAGAGACTTGTCCGTGAGGGGCGTGGCGGTGATAGAGATCAAGACATTCATTACAATTAGGTACACTGCATTTAAGTCTATCGGGGAAATGTAGTTGCAACCTTTGCAGTTGACAGCCGCTTGCGGCAAGCTTTTGAATGCTATCGGGAAAGATAATCTGGCAAGTAATTTGTAAATTTAAAAAAAGAGAAAAATAAAGTTTTGATGCCTAAAACATTTGAAGGTGCGAACACAATTTTAATAAAATCTCTCCTTGATCATTATTTGTGCTGTACAAAAAGACAGATCCATTAATCTTTTTATCTGTAATTCATATCCCATAATTTTGAAAGGTGCAAATAGTAAGAGTCTATATACTGCTATTCACAATCCTAATTCTTTAAAGATGTCACAGTCCACATGTAGCCATTTGATGAGATCCTGAGGCACGACCGTTTAAATAACGAATAATTAAATCCACATTTCAAAATCGCTCTTGAATGCTTTGTAGCTTACAATAATCAAGTAAGCAATTGTTATAAAACTCATTGGAACGACCACTTTGTTGGTAAAAAAATCTGCTTTCGACATTTCCATCCACACTTTTTTTTTCAGGTCCCATTGACCAGGTAGACCAGTGCCTATCTGTCCTCTCTATCTATACCAACTGACTTGTTTACTAATAATCCACGACGCCCGAAACGTGACCAGAGCCCTCTGCCCTAAACCTTGACGGTATGTGCCCTCAAGGTATAGGTAATAGGTACAATGATAGCTATTGTCATCTGGTATAGTATCTATTTATTTATTGGTCTACCAACAATTGCACACTAATACATTAATATAATTTGGTTATTACATTTTACAAAGGTACTAAATGTACAATATTATAAAGTATCTACAGGGAACACTCTAGTTTGAGTCTAATCGATGAGTATGTACAGTCTGGCGCATTTATATTGCGAGCCGCTGGGCATTAACACCGCGGTGCATGCACGTCTTAACGTTTAAAGCTCGTCGGCAGCGGCCCCGGGCAATGAAGGTCGGAATAAAAAGTGAGGCGGTTATGAACCGTTTCAGTGGCAGCTTGTTTTATTTACCCGTACATCGCGGTGCCCGCGAGAGTAGACGCTTATGGTGAGGAGAGGCAGCGGGTGGCGTGATATTGGGGACTATCGTGTGTGGAAAATCCGCTGAGATGGCGTACTGTAAAACAGGTCCATCATTTTTAAAGGTGATAGTCGACCGCGCCGCGAAAGGCGCGAGATGCAGTCCGGGTAATGGGTTTACCCCGACACCCGAACCGCACCAGGTGCGATGATAACAGATAGAGAGACGTGATAGGTAGTTCAAAATTTAAATTCGACGAATGAAACCACCAATTTAGTAGAAGTTGGAATTCAGTCCACAGCGGAGCCATAATGTTTCATTTTTCACTTGGCTTCAATTTGACGTCTTCCAAAATCTAGCATTGTTCCAACTTAGTGTAGCAGAAATTGGCCTACTGCTGAAACAAAAACAGTTTCCAGAATATTACCAGAAAGATCTTTCGAACCAGCAGCGGTTGATTACATGTTACGATGTTACACCTATTTGACATTCCTAATTTCGAATTAATTTGAATCATCAAAATAATCATCAAGCCATGTTATCCGCTGCGTCCTCCACTCAGGTCTTACCCCCTGGCTTCCACTATATCATACGCTTCAGACTTGGTGGGCGCACAATAAAACACTTTTCCAAGTAATTTTCGACCTCTGCTTTTGAGCTAGTCCTGACGTTAGGTTTCGTTAAATATTTCACACATGTTTCACACATGGTCGATTTTAGCTTAGCAATTTTTTTATAGAGAATACTAGAGGCGACAAACGAGCAAGAGGGTCACCTGATGGAAAGTAATCAAAGCCGCCTTTAAACATTTGCGATCATCAGAGAGATCACTAATGTGTTGCCGGTCTTTTTACGGTTTAATTACGGTTTTAATGATCGTAGAATGATGTTTGAGGATGGCAATAATATGTGTTACTTGATTCTTTTTTCCTTACACTGGTAATATGATGCGTGTTAAAAAATGCGTTCGTTTGCAGAAAAATAAAATTATCTCAAATCTAAATTAACACTGTAATGTAAATTATAGTACATTTTAATATTTCACCGAGTTGGCGAGTGCACTCGGAACCAGGAAGGTTATGCATCTCATAATGCACTTCCTGTACGTAAACTGCATGCTAATTATGTCTTCGAGGTAAATTCTTTTAATATCTGATTCTCTTCCATTGCCAAACAACTGGAGATTTATTATAATTAGCTCATAACGTTAATGTTGAATTTATTAAGGCGCTCTAGGAAATGGTAAAGCTAGGGAAATAGTTGTAGTACGTAGGTAATAGCGTGTTTCAACAAAATATATGAAAATCGTTTTTTGTCGAAATACGCTAATGCTAAAAATACTGCATTTTGCAAATATCAATGTATTGATAAGCTATTTACACATTTATTAATTGACGATGATTTTTTGTGAGATATATGGCAGACGAGCAGACGGATCACCCGCGGCACCAGTGTAGTCACAAGTGCGCTGCCAATCTTTAAACCCCCTTTCCCCACAGTAAAACCTATTTTTATCGTTGTCAGAGTTTAACTTTTTATTCATATGATGCTAATATTATGACAACTGTACTTTGTCTTTTTTACTTGTATATTAGATGGATACAAATGAGTACCTATCCTAGAATTCGAAGGTCCTGGTCCTGGTCCAGAAATGTTCTTTCTTTCTTTCTTTCTAATTATCAGACTTGCAAATGCTGATCATGGTCCAAGCTTACTCCTATATGCGGGTAAGGATATAGATTAAACAGTAAGAGAAGAAACAAATGAGTTAGGTAGGTCAACTGAATTATACTTATCTACGAAGGGTTTCTTACCATCATGAAGGACATGTTGATTTAAGGGAGTTGCCACACTGGCGGATTGCGAGCGTTTTCAAAGCGAAGCGACGGGAGCTGCGCAGCCACGACCGCGACGTGTTCGTTGCGTCTTCGCTCCGCGTTGAAAACGCTCGCATTCCGCCAGTGTGACAACTCCTTAGGAATAGCACAAAAGGTATATAATAATTCTAACAACATCTCATACGTTGACCTGATTCCGTACTAAGTAGCTTAAGCACTTGTGTTACAGATATCAGACAACAGAGGAACACAAATATATACTTAAATACATATATTACACCCAGACACTGAACAAACACAAGTGTTCATCGCACGAATGTTTGTCCAGGGTGGGGATCGAACCCACGACCTTTGGCGTAAGAGGCAGGGTCACTACCAATTGCGCCATCCGGTCAGCCTGGTATATAAAGGTTTTATTAGATATTTAAGTGTTAGAGTAGGTACGTTACTCAAAGGCTGGCATATTTCACGGATCCGGATAACGCCACCGACCGATCTCACTTGCCTCACACTATGACCTACATTTAGCCGCGAGTAGTCGCATATGGGCCCGACGACAATATGAGCGATAGCCCCCCAGGGAGCGGCGGGAATTGATTCTGACGCTGGAAAAACGAACGGAAAACGCACACGCAACATACATTGTATGTTTAATGTGTTACATAGCGATAGCGCGCTGTGTGGGTTATGCAATCCGAAGTATTTGGTTAGGTTTACTTTAGATATTGTTAAAGTATAGAAAGATACTCTTTATTGCACAGCATATACAATTTAAAACGAACGGAAAACGCATACGCAACACACATGTATGTTTATTGTGTTACATAGCGATAGCGCACTGTGTGGGTTATGTAATTAAAAGTATTTGGTTAGGTTTACTTTAGATATTGTTAAAGTATAGAAAGATACTCTTTATTGCACAGCATATACAATTTAAAACGAACGGAAAACGCATACGCAACACACATGTATGTTTAATGTGTTACATAGCGATAGCGCGCTGTGTGGGTTATGCAATTAGAAGTATTTGGTTAGGTTTACTTTAGATATTGTTAAAGTATAGAAAGATACTCTTTATTGCACAGCATATACAATTTAAAACGAACGGAAAACGCATACGCAACACACATGTATGTTTATTGTGTTACATAGCGATAGCGCGCTGTGTGGGTTATGTAATTAGAAGTATTTGGTTAGGTTTACTTTAGATATTGTTAAAGTATAGATAGATACTCTTTATTGCACAGCATATACAATTTAAAACGAACGGAAAACGCATACGCAACACACATGTATGTTTATTGTGTTACATAGCGATAGCGCACTGTGTGGGTTATGTAATTAGAAGTATTTGGTTAGGTTTACTTTAGATATTGTTAAAGTATAGATAGATACTCTTTATTGCACAGCATATACAATTTAAAACGAACGGAAAACGCATACGCAACACACATGTATGTTTATTGTGTTACATAGCGATAGCGCACTGTGTGGGTTATGTAATTAAAAGTATTTGGTTAGGTTTACTTTAGATATTGTTAAAGTATAGAAAGATACTCTTTATTGCACAGCATATACAATTTAAAACGAACGGAAAACGCATACGCAACACACATGTATGTTTAATGTGTTACATAGCGATAGCGCGCTGTGTGGGTTATGCAATTAGAAGTATTTGGTTAGGTTTACTTTAGATATTGTTAAAGTATAGAAAGATACTCTTTATTGCACAGCATATACAATTTAAAACGAACGGAAAACGCATACGCAACACACATGTATGTTTATTGTGTTACATAGCGATAGCGCGCTGTGTGGGTTATGTAATTAGAAGTATTTGGTTAGGTTTACTTTAGATATTGTTAAAGTATAGATAGATACTCTTTATTGCACAGCATATACAATTTAAAACGAACGGAAAACGCATACGCAACACACATGTATGTTTATTGTGTTACATAGCGATAGCGCACTGTGTGGGTTATGTAATTAAAAGTATTTGGTTAGGTTTACTTTAGATATTGTTAAAGTATAGATAGATACTCTTTATTGCACAGCATATACAATTTAAAACGAACGGAAAACGCATACGCAACACACATGTATGTTTATTGTGTTACATAGCGATAGCGCGCTGTGTGGGTTATGTAATTATAAGTATTTGGTTAGGTTTACTTTAGATATTGTTAAAGTATAGAAAGATACTCTTTATTGCACAGCATATACAATTTAAAACGAACGGAAAACGCATACGCAACACACATGTATGTTTATTGTGTTACATAGCGATAGCGCGCTGTGTGGGTTATGTAATTATAATTTTACTTTAGATATTGTTAAAGTATAGATAGATACTCTTTATTGCACAGCATATACAATTTAAAAGCTAGATAAATAGAGATACAATATACAATACATTTTTGACCGTGGGAGAGCCACACTTTGGTATGAATAGGCCGGCTCGACCGCAGTGATACCACGGACTCGTATCACAGAAAACCGGCATGAAGCAGCATTGTGCTGTTTCTCTGCGTGAGTGAGGATACCGGAGGCCCAATCTTGGGGAAAGGGGGCTTTAAACGCACTTTTGACTCCACTGGAGTCGCGTTTGTCCATGGGCGGCGGCAATAGCCTACCATCAGGTGACTCGTCTGCCACCTATCACTTAAAAATACCATAAAAGAAGTAGAAGATCTGCCGTTGGTTTGTCATTCAAATTATTTAAATCCAAGTGCCTTATTCACACTTGTTTTTAATTAGTGACGATAAAGTCGAAGTAAAAATTAACAAATGTGCGGTAGAGTAACCTTTCCGCAAATGAGAGGTTTAAAAATAGAACTGGGAACTTATTGTTTGTGGTAAAATAAAAAAACCGGCCAAGTGCGAGTCGGGCTCGCGCACAAAGGGTTCCGTAGCAGCAAAGTCCAAAATTACAGTTAAATCAACCTATCTCAAAAACTATAAGAGATACTTTGATCAAACCAAAAATCGTTGAAAGAGTTAATTAGCATGCATCACCTCTATTTTTTTTAGAATTTTATACCCCGTAGTTATAAAAATAGAGGGGGGGGGACATACTTTTTACGACTTTGAGAGCTGATATCTCAAAAACCGTTCACTTTAAGAAAAATGTTTTTTAGAAAACTTTATATCATTTTAAAAGACCTTTCCATTGATACCCCACACGGGTATGCACATCGAAAAAAAAAATTTCATCCCTCAGTTACATGTATGGGGGGCCCCACCCCCAATTCTTTTTTTTACTATTTAGTGTCATATTTTTGTAGCGGTTCATACAACACATATTCCCATCAAATTTCATCACTGTAGTACTTATAGTTTCCGAGTAAATCGGCTGTGACAGACGGACAGACGGACAGACGGACATGACGAAACTATAAGGGTTCCGTTTTTGCCATTTTGGCTACGGAACCCTAAAAAGGACAAATGGGTCGAATTCCACACAAACGGACGGACACTCATTTATGAAATAAACCCGTAGTTTCCAGCATCCTCACCTACGTACATTTAGACCCGGGGTTAGACGAAATGTGTGGGTTGTTAGTAGCAGCAATACGAGATATAACCGCCCCCGCAACGATTCGATTCTAGCTATCTAACAAACAAACAAACAAATAAATGACGTAAGTAAATGAGAAAATATAAAAAAGCTTAAAAAAAAATCTTGAGTGTACTGTTATAAAATGTTATTTGATGTGTATAAAATATTAAAAATATTATTTTACACTTTGAAAAACATGTCGAAATGAGAGCCTCCTTTTTTTAAGTCGGTTAAAAATGTAACACAAAATGAACATTTTTTGTTAATCGATCACTTTCTTCGAAATTTCGCCTGTACTTTTTATGTACAGTACAGTTTGGAGGACATTTCAAAAATCGGTTGTCGCTAGTCTTATTCTCGTGGCCTGTACACCAGTTAATGTGAGATTTATTTTATTTGACATGGCCTGAAACGAATGTCCCTGCGTAGGTTCTACATTCCGTTATTATACTCGAAGTTAGGGTCCAGCGTACGCCCACGTTGTACAAAGCCCTAAAACATAATGATAACAATGTTATTATGGCATAATGACTCTATTGCCCGCCCCACGAACCGTCACGATGTTTCTCTTTTTGTTTAGTTCGTAAAAACTCATTTTCCCAAACGAGTACGGTACGAACTGTTGTTTTCATGGAGTTTCATTTTAAGTAATTTCAACCTATGACACAAAATGGGTGTTTTATATGTTAATCTGTCTGTGGCCTAGTGGCGCCTCCATTGATAATCCAGTTTTGATTATTGTATTTTTTTTTTATATTACCAGTTCCGAAATGAGTTCATCAGTACCCTTACCATGAGTTTGAAAAACTGTTCTCACTGTCGAAAATTATCGCTTTGTCCCTTTCATTGTGGTGTATGTGAACGAGACAGAGCAATAGTTTTGGATAGCGAGGATAGTATTTCAAAAATCATGGTAAGGCCTCAGGAAGTATATGAATTGGTAGCCACTTGATTCTATTAATTAGGGCAATATGAAGAAATTGTGTATTCTGTCACTTTCGTGACATTACTATTAAACCTTTTTTGCGTTTTTAGTACCGTAAGCTTGATTTAGAGTATCATTGATTCATTACCAAATTACAGCGTAGGATTTGAATTCATTAATTTCTCAATTAATTATCATACTCCTATCCTATTCCCAGATTATCTGGGGTCGGCGCAATATGTTATCTTCATCCATACGTCCCTAGAGTTTTCTCAATTAATAAGCTATAGATATCAGATAGTTTGATACGGGTTGTTTTAAATTGATCATTTACTCGTAATTCACTTGTTAACTTACTATACAGCGTGAGTACACTGTTTACGAACTGCTGACATTGGAATCAATTGATGGCTGATTGCAAATTGATAGAGGCTACGCCAACCGCTTCGTATTAAGCCGGGAGATTATAAACATGATTATACAATTCAGAGGGTCTACTATGTAATTGTACTTAAATTTGAATTTTGTGATTTTCCATATAAGGTTACGTTTTATGTTTACAGAATTCCTAATTAAATACTACACATTTTTAAGCGTTAAAATTGTTTTAGATATTTATTTATTTTTAATTTTCTTTATCAAGGAAACAAACAGATATTGCGTCATCGTTATTATTATCTACTGATATTGTTATTAGCAAATCAGATATATAAAAACTTTGCCACCTTGGAGTTTTATGCTTGAGTAACCTAACCTCAACAATTAACAGCAAAATAATTTTGTTTGAGCAATGATTTGAATAGATTCATTGAACATTTTTTTTGCATCCCATACCAATGTCATATTTTTCCTATTTGGGCGAACTCCCTTGCGGACGTATCATACTTACGACTTGTAATACTCGTTACCTATATTCGTCATTAGTCTGCTGCCACTTTTCACCTCTAAAAGGGCCAGAAAACATAAAAGCAACATATACGCGCACGGTCGTAAAGCCCGGCTCGCAATTTATCGCCGTTTGACACTGGACGCGTGCAAACTGCGTATTTCCCTAAGGGACCCATATACGGCACGATTTGGCTTTTCGATTCGTATTTCTGTCCGTTTTCATTCGATTGGTCCGTAAATACGAATCGTAAAGCAAGATCGATACAATTTTGACGACCGGCCATCCAATTTTTTTCGATTTTTTTTACTATTATCGACATCGGAAAACGCAAACAAATTCATCGCAATCATAAATATTGTAAATTGTAATGTAACGCTTAATCACTCTTTGCTATGTATCCGAATTATCAGAATGACGTGTTTTAAAATTTATCAGTTAGCACGTATCGTTCGCAGGGATAGCCAGACGTTGAATTACTACAATATGTAATATTACTTGATACGATTCTCACCTTTATTACCGTATGTTAATAAATTGTTCAGATTATAGTTACTACGTATGGATGTCTGTACCTTATATGGGACTCATAGTGGCAACCAAATCCCACGCTAATATTGTACGATACTTTATGCTTCTTTGCAATCTATCGTCACGACTCTCCCTAGATTGATCGGAACGCCGAATCGTGCCATGTATGGGGCCTCACATTTGCGCGGTACACGGAATTGCCATCCGTGCCATCCTCACTGTGTGCCCAAGACAAATGTTGGCCGGATTAAAAGCCCTGATACAGAATGCGTACGCACACATATTCAAACTAGGATTACAATGCTAAATCTACGCTGAAGTGTCGCTGGTATAACGGTAATGGTTATTGTGACTGCCTCGGTGGCGCAGTGGTTAGTAGGTCGCACTTTAAACCGACGGCTGCGTCAGATGTCCCGGGTTCGATCCCAAAAATTTGTACCTAAGGTTTCGGTAAGAAATTCTTAGTGGCGGTCCGGAGTCTGGATGTTGGCGGTCTTGTACCCCCGTGCCTCGGAAAGCACGTAAAGCTGTTGGTCCTGCGCCCCGATCCCTCTCCGATCGTGTCACAATAGTGTCCCATCGGAATATGATAGTAAGGGAGCAAAGAGTACACTTATGTTTCCGCACACACTTGAGCACTATAATATATCCTGCGTACATGTGTCATCGTTGAGATTGGCCGCCGTAGCCGTAATCGGTTGGAGGATATTATTACTGGTTATTGTAATAGGTTTCTGTATTTTCGTATGCTTGGAAGTTTGCGCTCTTGTTCATGCAATCTTTTCTAGTATTTTTTCCTATATATTCATTGTCCATCACGAGGGATACGTGATGAGAAGAAAGAGAATTGATGTTTATTCGTGTTTTGCTTGTCTTTTTCTCGTCATTGAAAAAAAAAACAGATTTTTCCAAAAAGTCTTATTCCTAGGATCTGGGGTCGGCGAAGTATGTCTTCCACTTCCATACGTCCCAGTCATTCGTCGTCGAATATCCATACCTTTTTCCATCTCTCTTTCGGCCATCCTCTCTTCCTCCACACACTTTTTTGGTTACGTGCTTCTCATATATACGATTAATATATTAAAAGTAACATTTAAAAATACTTAAAACACTATACTGTGTTTATTAATTTCCATGACGACAAAAAATAAGCGCCGGCGCCACATTGCATACTAACAGATTGTCTATTCCAAACAAGTTTATAGAATTATATTTCTATCAACGAACATAACTTTGTTTTGTATGCCGCAATTCTTTTATGCGTTTAATTTAAAGGCCCCCTAAGCGAGGGTGTCGTCTGCATACAAATCTAGTGGCCGTGCGACGATTGGGCGCCGTTACACGACTGTCTGGCGTGAATGGATAACTTAATAGTGATGGATGTATTTTTGTTTGTACTGGACTGGAATAGTAGCTCTTGTACATACGTACTTTCAAATGATAATTTGCAGGTAAAGAGATATGGGGATATGGTACGCAGATTTGCTGTACGCTAGTTAGAGTTTTGGGAGCGGTGTCGCACCAAGAACGCTTGTGCGAACATTTATAATCTTTTAAAAAGATAATTTGCCGCGTGGTCCCAGCAGAGTAGAATAGGCCACCCTCACTCTTACCGAGGTGTCGTAAAAGGCGACTAAGGTAAAGCTGCTGGCATGATCATCAGCACCCAGAGAAGGAAAACTCTGCATTAATATCAAAACCCTCGCCAACCCGTCTGCCAAGCGTGGTGAGTATGGCAATTACCCCTCATGTGATTGAGGGAGGCCCGTGCCCCAGTAGTGGGGACTTAAATGGGCTGATGATGATGAACTTAACCGATGTGGTTAAAAAACTCTGTCCGAATTTGTCAAAGCGGAGGGGAGTTAATAAGTTAAAATTTAATAGTTTGCACTACTACCAAAGGCTTACTATACCCATTTAATAACGATTAATTGATCAGTTATACAATAAAAGTGAAAGAATCTATTTGAAACTATCAAAACCGTCTTTTAAGTGTTAGGTATGAGCACTAAAATAGCCAAGGATTAGATTTCAAAGGAAATTGTATAATGTTAATAAAACGTTGGGATAATAGCTGCAATTAAATTTAATAGAATTTAACTTAATAAAGTATCGAAATAATAAGTGTTAGTTCAATGTTAGTTTTTAATGTATGATTAATATGGTTTTAGTAGTCATTTGTACTCAAAATATGAATTAAAATGTCTTTATGAATTATCTTGTCAAAATAGGTTCTGTGTTTGACGCTTACTTATGTACTACGTTTGTATCGTAGCTACACCCCTTGTGCATGTCAAAGTAAACAAATACCTATTTAGTTTTATTCAGGTGTCTATTTTATTTATATGTTTATACATCGTTAGTTCTACGCTTAGTTTATTCATATATGCAGTTGCACCTTAGCATTTGCTTGTCTGCATACGAACTTGTGTATGTAGGCAAGCAACGTAGTGTACGTTCACAGAATTCAGCACACTTTTGACTTATTTCTTGTGACATAATGTTCAACATTGTGCCAACCAATCGAATCAACCGGATACCGGCTGGACCCATTGGCAAAATAATTTGCTAGACATTGTCAAAACTGCTGATTTTCAGGGATACAAATTGTCTAGTTTTCACAAAATTGCATCTTGAGAAATTAGTGGCTCAAAAAGGAGAAATAAATAAATCATTATTATAAAAAAAAAGATAAACATTACGTACAGCCACACATAAATGTTTGTAATTTTATGCAATCTATTCTCACCTTAATGTGACACATTTGGTTCAATATTAAATGTGGCATTTTGACAGATTTTAGTAAGCCTGATGTGGCGCTGTCTGTACCTACTTACATGCAAAATTAAACCTAATTGTGTTAGAATAATTATACGCTATATCATGCTTACGGTTCCACTGCTGCACTGATACAGTACACATTATTTATGTACAATATAATATTTATTTAGTCTGTCGATAAATTGTGGTAGGTAAGTAATTAACTGTGGTTAATTGAGCTTCAATTCTCTATTTTTAAAAGATAAAGTTTTCAAGCTGTGTATATAAATTGTAGGGGAAAATGTAACATGTAGAAAAAGGTTTTTTCTTGTTTTGCGGCGAAAAACGGGAGAGAATCCCTGGGGACTGAATTTGTTTATTTAGGCTGCAAATACGAATAGGGATATACGTTATTTGGGCGTACAAAATGGAGCTTTTCCTCTGCTTACAGATGGCGAATGCAGGAACTAGTAGCTAAAATGTTTTTTAACCGACGAAAAAAAAAACTGAAGAGGTTATTAAGTCGTCGTAGCTAACTTAAATTCGCTAAGACCACTTTTTAATAATTTACTGGCCTAGTTTTGATTTGACTCCTCTGTGCAAAATAAAGTAGTTACTTACCTACTTATTTACAGGAGCTACTTTAACTCCCGACATAACAGTTGACCCATATAATATTAGGCAAGTTGATTGAAGAGCAACACACCTAAGTCTTACGTATGTACATATACGTAGATTTTTTTTGGTCTATAGGCTAACGTTTGACCACGCACCTGATGGAAAGCGACGTTGAGGTCTAGGATGATACGTGTTTGCCTAAAATATGCCTGTTCACTTTTGCCTTTCCAGATTTTCCCAGTGTTAATCTTCAATCAGAATCGGAAATAAGTGTGACGTCACTCACCAGCACCGGCCCTGCCATTTAGACGGCCGGCCTGCCTCTTACGGCCACCTACGGCTGGATTACCGCCCCACATTTTTTACCTCTTTTTATGTAAGTTGGATCTAGACTGCTCAGTACCGGGTTGGTGATAGCCCTTTAATAACGTTGATTAATTAATAAAATAGCTACCAAGAATGGCAGGCATAGATGCCGGCGTAGGGCGTAAGAACCTCAAGCCGGACAATTTGTTTATTGACTTCCTTGTGCAGGAAAGCCCCGAGGCTCGCGGATCGCATTGACCTCCTTACTCCTGGCGTGACCTCGCCGGACCGCCTCCTGGTAGGGTTGCCCTTTAAATAATAACAATTAATTCTTTTTTGTGTTCGAATAGTTTAACTAAATACGTAAATACATGCTTGTGAAGTTGTGATAACCATATGTAAACATCATAGAGTAAAATGTATATCTGAAACACATCCTTTTTTTACCGCTTTTCGTCACAAAAACAAATAATTTTGTAACGAAAAATGATGTTTCTTCAATTAACATTCACCGTACCAAACACATTTGGTTCAATATCAATTGAATGAAATTTGACACGTTCTGGTAACCAGAGGTGTGTCTGTAATAATGTTTTACGGCATTTATCGTGTCATGGTTGAAGAAAGGTGAAGCTTTGACAATGTTGAAATTGGCAGGTCATTTCGGGTAGCTCTCTATAATTTATCGAGTTTTAAAAAACTGACAACCCTTGTACAAGCCGGCGTGTGCGCAGATAAATTTGTAAGTTGTATTTATTGTTTTGTTTTTACCATTCAACGTTGCGTATGTTTTCCTTCGTCGCGATTACGCAACTACGTCGAAGTGAAAATTCGAATAGCTATAGACAATTAGTGAAACTTCCGCAATTAGCTCTGCTCAAAGGTTTATGACATAACAAGGCCGATCAACCTTTCATTTAGGGTTCTGGACCTAAAATGGAAAAAGCAGATCCTTTAGAGGATCACCCTTATTTCCAGGAACGCGTATCACGCTGTCATTAATATCGAATACTCAGGTTTACATCTGGAAAGAACTTACAAAAGAGGAAAAAAAAAATGGTTGCTCTGAGATGGACACCCTAAGGGTTTTGTTTAGGGTTACCGTCCCACACGTCACTTTGTTCTCCACATCTGACAAGGTGACGGCCATGATGGTTTCCCCTGGGACACTAAATTAGGAATAGTCCGGGCGCGGTATCGACTAAATCTTAACCGATTTTTTCTTTATACAAATACTACTCTCACTTCGTTTCGGAACAGTTTCAAATCATACCAATAGATGGCGCTGGGCGTCGAGTACATCGCGCAAGTGATTTACCTATAAGCTACGTCGAGATGGGTAACAATGTTGAGACAGCATCATTCAGCATCAGGTTACTTCAATCTGTCTAAATCCTTTTTGATATTGATTCATTTAGGTGGGAATCGTTTGGAGTATTTCGTCGGATTTGTTTACTGATGTGTCTCTTCGAACACGGTAATGATATAGCAGACATAAATAACGTAGGAGTTAGGAGGCATATTCTCATAAATATCTTACACCAAAATGTTATCTCTAGAACGATAATGAAGCAGTACTACGAACGACAATAAGTAGTAACTTTTCGCCCCAGACTTTTACTTATTTTACGGGTTTCATCAAAATTCTTACCCCCACAGTATTTTATTACCTTCGCTGTCTATTTACCTGAAACTTGTTATGTATGTCTATTTTCCTGAAAATATAGTACCTATAGATGTACCTATACCTATAGAGAAACACAACCTAAGTACTAGGCATTACAGAAATTTTATTTACAAGTACAATAAGTCTGTGGTTTTTGTTTACGTGTGTGTTTGTTGTGGTTTACGTCCTAATGGACGCAATTTTTCAAAATAAGTTAATGCGCCAGACAATTCATTTATATCTAGTGTTGAACTTGGGCATTCCCTCTATTATGAGCCTCTAGATGACGATAGCCGGCGGCATCTCCCAGCCCAGCACACCCAGACCCTGTTTAGAAAAGTTGGTTTTCTAATTTCATATAAAAAATAACTCAGTAAGTATTACCGTATGTTTCTTTTTTTTTCTCCAATAACGTGAAGAATGTTTAAACTATGGGGTCAAATCGTAAACTTGTTTAGAGAGAATAATAAAAAGGTCTTATAATAACAAATAAAATTTACGGGCTAATAAGTACGGTAAAGCGTGCGTGGCAAGCGGACTCCCACCATTTTTAATGATTTTATTATGGTTCCAGCTGATGGATTTTATTGGAGTGGGCAGCAGGTTTAATACGGAACGACTGTGTGTGTGAAGTAGTACAATTGAGTATAAAGAACAGACCACATTTACAGGTTTACTATATTTATAAATTTATTAACGCGCGTAAGTTGACAAGTAAGAAGTGCATAGGGATGTGGATGTATCATATCATGTAGCTCACACATCGATGCTTTTAGCAAATAGTAATGATTACAACACTTGATCATAAATGCGGAATACGTGCCGTGTGGTCCCGGCAGAGTAGAATAGGCCACCCTCACTCTTACCGAGGTGTCGTAAAAGGCGACTAAGGTAAAGCTGCTGGCATGATCATCAGCACCCAGAGAAGGAAAACTCTGCATTTATATCAAAACCCTCGCCAACCCGTTTGCCAAGCGTGGTGAGTATGGAAATTACCCCTCATGTGATTGAGGGAGGCCCGTGCCCCATCAGTGGGGACTTAAATGGGCTGACGATGATGACGTGGCGCCTCAGCATCAGGAAAGCCGACTCTGCGTAGCGGGAAAAGGCGAGGCCAAAGAAGAGGAGGAAACACTTGATCATGAAACAAAAAAAGGCAACGCAATAGCGATCTCTCTGATTTCGCGAATGTTCCTGGGCAACATTGATTACTTACCATCAGGTGATCCGCCTGCTCGTGTTGCCTCTACTATAAAAACTTTTCGAGGATGAAAACAACTATTTTTATCCTAAAAAGAAATCACCTTCCTTTACCTTCTCTTTCTTTCAGTTTATAATGGATATTATTGCATTTTCTTTGAATCGCAAACTTAGATTCTTCCACAGATTTTTACACGTCCTAGTGAGCTTAGAATAAAGTAAAAATTCCTGTTTAGGTACATAATCTGTTTTAGTACTTACATAAGCGTCTATTAGGTTAACAAATCACGCAGCTATAGGTACATGTGACAGATGCGGCAGTTAGCACGTCTGGAGCGGTAGTTTATAGACTTGCTCTAAACAGTTCACTCAACTGAAATTAGTGATACATTTTTCAATAGTTTATTTAGTTCACTTGAATCAGCAGTAGTTTAATTGGACTTAACTAAGTGACAGAGTAAATTGATTATGTTGAACTGAATGAAGTATTGAACTAAATGACTATTGTTTATCGTCATCGACAGCGGTAAATCGGTTTCTTTCTAACTTATATTACTGTGTACTCTATTCGTTTGTCTTACACTTCAAATCATTTTTAGATAGAAACTCTTTTTAGCACAAAAGGTTACAGATCTTAATATTTAATATGCCAATGTATTATAATGGTATTTAATATGGAGTGGAGACCGCGTCTTGGCAAACGTAATGTAGGGCGCCCTCTGGCTAGGTGGGGGGGACGATGTGCGCAGGATGGCTGGCAAGAGCTGGATGCGAGAAGCCATGGATAGATCACAGTGGCGAACAATTGGAGAGGCCTACGTCCAGCAGTGGACTGAGATAGGCTGATGATGATGATGATGAATATGCCAATAGCGATCTCTTTCAATTTCTTTCGTACAGCGAAAAAAAAGACCTGGCTAGTGAAGTGAACTTGTACAATGAAACTTCTCACTTAGCAACTACACAAGTCTGGCAGTTAGTGCACGACGACCTGTAGATTTGTATCTAGGATCATTGCTCGCCAGTCGCTCGGTGACACGCACCGGATGTGATGATGACGCGAATTACAGGTCGTTGAGCTTGTCCATTGATAAGGGTCATTGTGGTGTGGTGACGAAATTTTTGCGGGTATAGTAACGCTATGTTAGCAGAAACATTTAATTAAGATCCTGTGCTGTATAACCGTCGTGAAACTTTCTCTCGCAGAAAGGTTTGATGTGGCATGCTAAATGCTTTGTAAGATGAACTTATTTATAAAAAATCAACGATAATTTCGCTAACTTTTTGAGAACTAACTCTTACTTGTCTACATAGATTTGGTTCGGAATACCTACACGGAAATTTTAAAGATTAGTGATGCATGTGGTTCCAGGATTATTTGTATTTTTATTCCAACATCTCTTGTTTCGCTATTGCAGGCGATGGTAGCTCGAATCTTGAAGTACGTGTACTTTTTAGATATTTTCTCAGTGTGGTTACTGGTTACCCACTATCGCTAATAATGTTGAATGATTTACCATGGTCGTTAGTCTGGTTTCCTGTTTAAGGGTTGCAATGGCCAGACGGCAGTCGTTTCAATGCAGGCCACAGGACTTGCAAAATTCTAAATCTTGGTTCGATTGGTCTGACATCCATAACACTAGTGCTCAATCTACTTAGTACGGATTCAGTTCAATGTATGTATGTACGTATTATGTTGTATGGATTTATTTATTTAGTTCTACTAGATACCCATCACTATCTACGGTGCTATTAAAATTACAAATAGTCCGGCGATGTAGAACGCGCCGACTAGGGAAACCGAAACTCGGAACTTTGTTTTTCCTTTATGGACATCAAATTTAATGTGAAATTAAAATAAACTGACCAAACGTGTAATTATATTTCTTTGTTTTTAATAAATATTTTCACAACATCACATACATTGATCCGAGATAGGTAGCCGAAGCACCTGTGTTACGGTTTTTACTACTAGGTAGCTTGATGGGCTGTTCTGGGATTATTGTATGTAAGCCTTTATTTGAGTATTAAAAATCTATATTATCTGTTTTGATATCATACCTATATCACAAGTGTTTGGGCTACTTGCTTGCTTTGGGATCTGATCTGATATTTAATTAAAGCATTCTAATCTTTATTGCTATCGCTGTTTATACAAGTTACATTCAAAGATTCATTCAAAGTATAATAATAATTTATGTATCTACTGTTTAATGTTTACTTACTGATTGTAAGTAATATTCAGCTCTTGATTAATATACTGATTACTATTTTATGAGCGGTCGTTGCCTAAACAAAAACGTAAAAGTTTCCTGTAGTCACCATTAAAAGCACCGTTCAACAGCTATGTTTTTTATACAGGTCATTAATTTATAGTGCTTATTAACATAGTTCACAGAGTCGTAAAGTTTTAATCAAATGGGGCGAGAGAGCCGTGTATGGATATAAAGATAACATATTGATAAGTTATGATGGTGGTGAAAAAATCTACTGATGGAGTTTTTCAATGAAACTGCGTTATAGTTCGTTCATGTAACACTGTAATAAAATAGTATTATTGTGACTCCACTGGTGTCGCGGGTGTCCATGGGCGGCGGCAAATGCTTACCGTCAGGTGATACCGTCTGCTCGTTTGCCCCCTATTATGAAAAAAAATTGTCGCTTCATTGGAAAAGCGTTACGCATATCCGCCCCCCGGGGGCGAACGGGTTATGTCGGACTCACACCACGGCACCACACCCATGATCCTTAAGTGGGGAGTGGCAAAGATGACAGGTACAAAACCTTGTTCACGACCGCGCCACTGCTGAGGGGGGCCGTTATGGATAGCCGTCCCTAATAGGCACTGGGGGTGACCTGTGCAATGCCGGCGCTGGTACCACCGTACCGTGCGCCGACTGGTCACCTACAAGAAGAGGCTGGAGACGCGCGTGCTTTAAATGGAATGTGCTATTTTCGGATAAAAGTCACAGAGTGTGAAAGAGATCCAACCAGCCCTGTGCAGATTCTATACACGGGTGCGGTAGAGAAAGAACGTCGCCCAGTACGTCACCCCAGTACCAGCGGCTTCACGCGGTTTTTTTTTTTTCAAGTATGGATGAAAATGCGCAGTCCGTTTAGGGTGCATGTCTAAGTCGAAGCCACATTCCAAAAAAAGAAAAAAATATTTTGACATGAAGTGACATAAAATGTCACTGTTATTTATTTTACACAATTACAATATCTTCTTCTTAGGTTTTGATTAAAATTTTACTTGATTACGAAATACCGTAACGAGTTTTGAAAATTATTGTACCGATACGAAGTGAGAACGGACTCGTAACACACATACAGAAATAGTTCTTGTGATGGAAACCTATGAAGATAGAGGTTGAACCTGTTTATTTTATAAAAACTTAAATTAAAGTACAGAAACATGTGTTATAAAACTCAAAGAGGTTAGTTTCGTTACATTGCCCACTGAGAATTAGACGCGTATGGTTAATTGCTGCGCGCAGAGCAAATAATGTAAGTGGGCTTAATGTGTCTCAACTCCCTGTGTGTGCCAATCTATCTAATTAGCGAGGAGCGGACTGGACACGGCTGAATGCAAGCGATAGCGGAAACAGTTTCATTGTAAATGCCTAGTAAGTAGTAGCCTATAAAAGAAAAATACTTTTTACTTCAGCGTTAATAGTACATTTGTAGTGTGCGATCAGTTGTCTGTCATATTTTGTTTTATTCACCAGTGCTCTTGAGACTCAAATCATAAGTTCATTTAATGTACATGGCCAGAAATCTTGGGCATATTCCATAAATTAGAATATATATCGAAGTTCTAATATTAAAGCCTTATCTGAAAGAGATCAAGAAGAACTTTAACAGGACACCAGGCTCTACATGATAGAGAGCAAATTACATTTCGCGTCACAGTTTAGAAAGGTTAAAATTGATTGATATCGCATTACCTACTATACAGTGGGATTATCGACCTATAAAGCTTAAGACATTTTTCATTATATTTTTTATTCCGCTCCCGCTCCCGCTACATCTACCATTCGGTCTACCACACACGGCGGGCCTGCGTCCGCGCACGTGTCAACGCCCGCAGGTGCGCGCGTGTCATTGGCCACTGGCCGCCATTGTTCTCGGCCCCCCGCCCCGCCCCCCGCAACCCAAGGATGCACCAGCCCTACCCGCTCAGGTGTTTAAGGGCTGCTAATCATGATTTAAGTGCTTGAGGCTGTTGAATACTGATGAGAATCTAAGGTTTTGAATTGGATGGTGAATATTGAATAAGTTCTAATTTGCCTATAGTCGGCACCATATTTTTTTATATTATTTTTCTATTTGTTCTAGAGTTTTGACCATATGGCAAAAATGTCAGAACCGAAAGGCATGAAGGCACTATACTGCCTTACCCTACATACTTTTTAGTACACTGCAGCGTGATTTCTGTTCCTATCTTCTACCCAAAAGAAATCGTTTCTGGAAGAAATCACTAATAGTGATATGATGACAGTCATCAGTTGACATTGTAAACCATACCTGTCTAGTGTTTTGTTTTGTGCAATTAAGAATATCAATCTATGGCGTATTATACTCACAATTGTGTCCACTAATTCATTGACATGCAAATGTTCTAAAAGAACTGACACTGACCGTACTTAACAATTACGGAAATCGCCCAAATAAGCCATAAATATGCGTATCCTTCTAAACCTGACCCTGAGAAAACTAAGTAAACAATTTTCAAAGCTCAATACATCGATCGACCCGATTCAAACTATTGAGATGAAAACACGAATGTCAGAGGTCGCTAGGGACTTTAAAAGTTCGTCTGACTGTTTCCTTGGATACTCAGTAACGATTTTGAATCGTTTGGGCATCGCGATTCTTTGAATCAAAATACAGGCACGGTTTCATCATTTCCAAACGAGCGATTCATTAGAAATCTGCATGGCGATACAGATTTGTATTTGACCTTTCGTCCGGAGCTAAAGCGTGTCGGGTTTGACGTAACCGGAACTGATGGTCCAGTACAACATCGAGTAACAGTATGACATTTCGTTCTAATCGTGGTCATTTTCAAAATTTGTCTGACAAATAACCTTGTTGTTTCGAGTCTTAAAGTGACAGACAAACTGCCTTATCAAATTTGCGAAGTACAACATAATTATAATGAATATTACGGTTAAAGTTTACAATAATGTTATTTCTTTCCACCTAATAAACATATTGGCTTCTATGACAGATTGAACACAAACTTGACATTGAACGTTAACGAGCACTTTGAGAAGGTGCGCTTGCTCTTTAACTTTCTGTTTGTCTTTTCTTCACTGTTACTCTCTATATTGTGCCTAAATTTCCGGCTATGTGTGCGATATATTTGTGTGTAGCGAAGTAACTCGACTCCGGGGGGTTACTCTGCAAAACTTAAACATGGGATTTGGAATTAATGATTTGGATTGGCCAGTTTAAAAGTGAGAGCAAATGTCTCCTTGATGTAATGGATGAGAGGATTTGTTTATAAAATTCGGAGGTTTGAATCCCGTGGGCGTAACTATTTACATGTTATTCGAACAATAAGCGTTTGCAATCTTGTTTTCGATAAAACATGAATATATTTATGTCTTTTATATCAAAACTTAACCTAATATCTAAAGAAATAAGAATGTAAGATGCTAAATGTATGACTAATAAAAACTATCCTTTAGGAAATAGTTAAGCGATGTTAAGTAAAATATAGTGGCGATAAAAATACCATAGTATTTGACATAGCAGCATTGTCTGGCTATCAACAGTGGACAATATTGACGACATGATATAATTCCCGAGATATAACTACGAAGGTGGCTACGCACGAATTAGTCTACTGGACGGAATACGCGGTCACAGCGGTCGGCATTGTTTATCGAAGAATAAAATCCGAAGAAATTATAACAATAATTTGCACGCACATATACGGTTCTACGCGCCTGCTTTGTCGATTTATGTCACCACGAATAGTTATATGTGATGTGAAGCAAGCCTTATTCATACAGAAATAAGATTGGTAGCCTAGATATGGTAAGGGCAATATTATAAACCGATTTCCTGAGGTGCCAATGTCACTTTTCCACACGACGCCTTTCATAAAGTAAACGACATTTTAGCTTTTATTGTAATTGCAATAAGAACGTTATCTTTTTTCTGATTTCACTGCTATCAAAACAATACATCAAGCTATGTGTTGTAAAGCGCTGTTTGTGTGAGCGATGAGAAAAGTGAAAATGTTTAACGAACCAGAACTTTCGATTCATTTGATGTTAAAACATTTATCGACTAGTGGTCTTTTAATGATTGTGTGCCGTAAATAAGACTGCTGCTTCTGTTTATAAACGGTTTTAGTACTTACTTATTATTTTATAACGCCCTCCGGGTTTAATGTAATTTGAGGAAAATTTTATGCAATAAATCATTATATTATTACACTTTCTCCCTTGAATTATACGCTACAAGAACACAATAATATATGTGTGCTGGGTTAGCTTCCCGTTGCAATTTTCATGTGTGAACTAATTGCAGTATTCCCGTGGGAGTTGAACGTTTTCCTGAAGTAAAATATACTTTGTATATATGTTAATCAGGGTAAATAACTTGTGAAATAATTTGAAATCAGTTCTAGTTTAGAGTTTATTTTTTACATACTTTCAAGTACACACAAATATTTCCTTTTATTATTAGCGATAGTGAAATTAATATAAAACTAAAGTTTCTTATGACGTTACTCCGTCAATCAACGAACAAGAGGCATCTCAAAATATATTTATGCTAAAGTTCGGAATACGGTAAATCTTATGATTGACCGATACCGATTTACCAAGTGAATGGCGGTAAAAGTTCGAATGGCAAACTTTTTTCAACATTTACCAGCTCATGTCAAAGGTAAAACAAAAGTTCGGGCTTTTGCAGTAACACATACACTTACACATAAACGAAATTTAAACAAAGCGTCCATTTTTTGTAAACTAATTCAAAAATAACGCTTGCACAAATTATCAGGGCTATTTCTGACGCGTTCCTCTGGAGTTATTTACATCCCATTGCGGAGTCAATGTCCATTCGAGAAGTGAATAATGCGCGGTTTCGCTCTCACTCGATCGACGATTTGCATATCAATAAAATCATAAGTGAATTAGCTTGCGCAAATAGGCCCTCGCGCGGCGGTATAGTATAAACATAACTAGTAGTATGATGGGTGAGACGTTTCTACCTGCGAGCTCCAAAAGCCTTGAGCCTACCTTCAAACCCTCATGAAAATATTATAATTCTTTAAAAGGCCGACAGCGCATTTGTAAAACCACTTGTGTGGCCAGTGTTCATGGGCGGCGGCAATCGCTAACGCCTCTGTAGCCGTTTGCTCGTCTACTTCCTATCACATTTAAAAATATTAAAAGATTTGTAAACAACTTAAGGTTTGCAACTCAAGAAATGGAATGCCCTCCCAGCTCATGTGTTTACTCCTTCATACAATCCGGGGTCTTTTAGGCGGGGCGTGAAACGGCATCTCAGCAGGTCATCAGGGTGAGGATGGCAGACACAATGGATACTTTGTTAGTTCTTTTGTGCCTGTCAACCTCATATTTGAATGTCACGGCCGCTTACCATCAGGCGGAGTGAGGTCATCCTGATTGGCTATTCTATAAAAAAAAAGGTTGCCAAAACAGCGCGTCTAAATTTTATTCGCGTGCTGGCTGGACATCAAATTCCAACTTGAATACCCAAAGCGGATGACACGATTTAGATTAGATTAGATAAGATTAGGCAGACATAGCCCAAAGGAGTGCATGCCTCAAGTGGCAATGGGCAGGGCACATAGCGAGGAGAACAGACGGCCGTTGGGGAAAGGTCAAGTGGAGGCCACGTACAGGAAGTCGCATCGCTGTGGTAGGCCCCCTACAAGGTGGACTGACGATCTGGTAAAGGTCGCGGGAATCCATTGGATGCGGGCGGTACAGGATCGATCTTTGTGGAGAACATTGGGGGAGGCCAATGTCCAGCAGTGGGACGTCTATTGGCTGAAATGATGAGATATCTATTATTAGAGTAGCATCTTCCGCTTCAAACTCTATCTCACAGACCCCTGAGCAGCAATTATTGTTACTCAACAACTTAAAGCGTTGAACTTTAAAACTTAAAAATTGATTGTAGATAGATAAAACCGTCAAACAGAGCTTTAATGTGGCTGAACTATTTAAGTGGCCAACCGTTCATATAGCTGAGCCACTGGATCTATTTCTACTGTGGTTGCACTGTCAAGAGAGGCCCTGAGTTACTCGCAGGCCCGCAAATGGGAGTTTTATTGCACGGTTTATGACGATGTATCATGTATGAACGAAGACATAGTAATATGATAGAGAGAATATGCTGCTTGCAGACAATTAACATAGAAATTCGTAGAGCTGGTTGCATTGGTACGTTTCCACTAGTCATATAAAAAATATTTGCATACAATACGATATTCAAATTTTAAATAATGCTTGTTGAGAGAAAACTGAAAACTCTTGTAAATATTTTTCACCATAAGCAATCAAAACATATTTTGTTTTTTTTTTCTCAATGTTTAGTATAATTTCATTAACTTTCTATAATAGTTATTTACTAATATTTGACAGTGAACTGTTTGAATGTGTAATATAAGTGTCAAAGAACACCCTTAAAACGGTTTTCTTGATAATTCTGGTTCGAGCGTATATCAAGAAACGTATGGATTGTGGGAGCCATATTTTTTAATTAATACCACATCCATTGTATTGTGTGGCCATAAAAATACTCTGGTTTATTTATGACTGCTGTGAAGTGTAAATTTTGTTTTTTACCTAGCCAACGCGCGCTATGAATCTTCTATGATGAAGGTATGAATACGGAGTATGTCCATTATCTTACGCAATTATCAGGTTTTTTGGAATCGACAAATTCTCAAGATAAATCAAGAAGTAGATAGTAAACATTCATTATGTTGGACATCAGGTTCAGGTAATATAGAATAGGGCATGATGTTATATTTAAAACAGGTCATTGTTCAAATTGTTTATTCAGTCACAGTGCTCCTCTTTACCCCATCTGAATATATAAAAAAAGATTTTATAATTTCTAACGAGAAAACATGAACCAACAAACCACTGTCGCAATTTCCACGACAAAAACAATTTTATCAATCGCCACGGTAAAGTGTCCACCGTCGGTTGATGTTTTTAATAGATTCAGACAGATTACTCCATCGAGCTCAGATCCAATAAGAGGATCAATCGCGAGTCGGCTCTTTAGCGGCGAGCGTCGCCGTCGACCGCTAAAGGGGCGTCCCTAATAAATAATAACTAGGAGAAAATATAGCCAACGACAGACGTGCAAATTGCGAGCTAAAACCAATTGGTGTTTTGTCATCACGTCTTAGTTATGATGAGAGGCCGAACAATATTAGAGACTAGTGGCCCGCCCTTTGTTTCGGGACATTAGTTCCAATTAATTCCAATAGATGGCTCTAGGTCGAGACCTTTAATCGAGATTAAATCACGCAAGTGTTTCGTGATTTCGGATTACCTATAAGCGTTGCCTCTATTTATAGGATTTACATCTTTATAAATAGTATAGATAAAGATAATACCCTATTTACTTATATGTCTAGAAGACTTTTCCCATACGCCTGATTTAAAAATGTTTAGAATTCGTACGCTTGCCAAAAAACTTCTTGTTAGTTTTTTTTACCAAATATTCACGTTACCCTTCACGAACTGTTAGGTACCTTTCTTTAGCCTTTTGAAATTATGATAGCTCGAATACACAGGGCAATGTCATTTTGAGATTTTTCAAATATGTAATAAATAATCTTGTTCTATATTGTTGATAGAAAACACAACTAGAAGAGAACTATAAAGAAGAGTTGTGATATTTTTTCTCTGTTTACGCGGTACTTTTTCAGATATGACTGGACTTATCAAATAAGATCTTGTTAGGGGAATATTAGTGGTCACCGCGTGTTGTACTCGTAGTAATGGAAAACAGCAAATTGACCAATCACACGTTAGTGCATAGATGAAATGAGTTATACTGCTACGTGAGCAGCGTAATTTGTTAGCTAGGGTTGCCTCCTAACAAATAAAACTAGACACTATTACCCGCAATAGTGTGTTTAAAATGTTTGAAAGTTGCTCTTAGCTTCACTCTGAAGTGAGAGTGTGGTTGTGTGTTACTCTAGAGTTGAGAAAAAGCCTACAACGGAACAAGCTTATAAAGAAACAACCTATTTACTCTAATATTAAAAATTGGCGTTGTAATCATTAGGAATAACTCAAGTAGGGCACCGGGCAGGGCGTTCCATTCCTTAGCACTATGCATAGCATTCCTTAACGATATGATTAAGTCGTAATAGACAAATACTGAGTGAGTTTTCGTGTTGTTAATGCGAGCATTAATAGAGGATCTTTAACAATTCAATAATACAGCAAACATAATATTAATGAGTGTTATGCGAATGAGAAATGCGTTACACAAATGACACAATGTGACAGAACGTCACACGTTCTGTTGACGTGAGGTCAAACTTTGACGGCATTTGTTTTAAAGGCATTGTGACTTGCTTGACACGTCACCAAAAAAATCAATCCACTTGCAGTCAATCCTTTGAAATCACCCTCATTTTCATAAAAAGCATCAGTATGTTCTAGGTACTCGTTTTTGAAGCCATAGTCACCATTGGAAAGTAATAAACAAATTCTTCCCCACGCAATACGAAGCAACCCTAATTTTAATCAGGCAACAGATTGCACTCTATGTACGTGTAATAGAGACTATATCTCCCTGTTTTTGTTTACCCCGGACCGCGGTCCGCACTGTTGTTCACGTGAGATGGTTTTACAATCTAATATCGGTAATGGCCGTGAGATGCAGGTAGTAATGGGACTGGAGTATATTATTTAAACTCGAGTCATTTTATAATGTCACTCTAATAAGGTTATGTCGATGACTGTCTAGAATGAGAAAGTTTCACACTTCTACACTTGGTTGGACTGACTGAATTTGTTTTTCTTATGTCAACCAAATTGACTCGAGACTTTTAAAATACTATTACCACTTTATTATAAATCGCGATCTAAAGTTATTACTGTACTAAAAGCTCATGTCATCCTGTTCCAACACGCAACGTTTAAAGGGGCTAGCACGAGTTCCGGGACTATCCTTAGTTCGCGATTTATTATGAGGGAGTTAGAGTCAAATACAATGATTGAATAAAATAACCGTTATATTGATTGAAGATCATAATGACAATATTTAAATATCTATTAGACAACATCTCGTACATCGACCTGACCTCAAAGTTAATAGCTTAAGCACAAATCCTAATGCCGTGAGGCAGAGAACGAAGTGCGGCATTACGTATACATTGAGCCGTGTCACCGAGTTTTCATTCGCGGAAATCTTTATTTTCTCCGATGTCATTCGAGTTACTCTCGGAAGTAGACTTCCCATCACTATGCAGGGTAGGCTAGTGCCTCTATACGTCCGGCTATGGAGATCGGTCTAAAAAGGCTCTCTCGGTTTGTTTTGTTTTGCTACAGGATGTTTTATGTTCTTTTGGGGGTGTATTGAAGAAGTTTTTCGTTGGAAGGGAGAGAAGCAACAGCATACACTTTTGTATGGAATAATGGAGGCAGATTAAAATTGTCACTTGAGACTAAATAATGAAAAAACCCGATATTATAATATACTGGTTCTTTCAAAACTTTCTCTTCGAACGACCAATCTTAATCCGATACTAAATCTATGGTATTGCGCTATCTCACCCTACACAAATATGACGTTATATCAATCGATATTTATCCACGGATATAAATTAGTTAAATCAGACCTAGGTCGATTAAGTTTATCCTAAGTTTTTTCAAACGTTAGAGATTTAAGTTCATACTTCCAAAAGCTCTTAAAACGTTTTATTAAATACATGACAAAGTAATTTATGTTGCAAAAGCTAATTTGTGTTGTAGGTGAACCCTACCCTACTTAAGTCTGTAATATAAGACACTGGCAATTTTATTTATAGTAATTTGAGTGTTTTTAAAAGTGCTTTGTGCTTTGTTTGTATGTCAGTTCGTATGTCAGTCTGAAATCATAAAGACACTACGTATACTTTTGATATCAATTAAATTGGTCTATCGGATATTTTCACAGCGGCTATTATTTACGGCAATTCCTCTGCGTCCTCCCTCTGTAACCGCAGTTTTATCGATCAAATATTTACAGTGAAAATCCTTTATTATATTTGAATTTAAGAACGCAATGTATCTTGAAAGATTTGAAGCTATCACGTTAAATAAAATTATATCTAATCGAGATCACTAATTATTATTATAAACTCATGCTAAAATACCTCCACCAATCCAAGAACTTTCTCCGTTAACCATCTCAGCTACGCAGTCCATCCCAAATCGATACCGCAACACAAACACAGCAATAATATATCAGGACACCTAAATAAGTTTCCCATAGAAAAACGCAGGTACCAGTAAAGTACGGATCAGCGTGCAATCTAGCCGCCGTAACTTGGACTTCTTTGTCCTGATGGCAATCTCCATAAACCAGCTAAACACCTACCCGGGGCTCCCCTCGAGGGGGCGCCACCCACAAGTAGGGTTACCAGGCAAACAGTGTCCAGGGGAAAGCGCGGATTTTCTCGGAAAAATCCTTTGCGAAAATTCTTAATAAAGTGAAATGTAGGCCCTATTGATCTTATTTTTGGAATTAGCCTATAATTAAAATTTAGTATGCCTTTATTTAATTTTATGTACTTTCCATGTATTTTTGTTTTTTGCTAGCCCGAGCTGTGCCACTTTCCTAAACGGAGGAGCGACTTTAACCTAGAAGCCATAGCTTGTCAATCTCAGGACAGATCCTTCATTGTCGAATAGATCATCAATTATAAAAAAACCTCTTTTTTTAACTTAAGTATATCAAAATCTGTCTAAAAACGGCGCAAAATTATTGAAATCTCAAGACTACTCTTGAGATTTGGTAACCCTACCCACAACCTACAGGGATGGGAATTATGGAGTGCGGTCTGTCGATAATTTATTTAGGATTTTATACCGTTTTGTGTAATGAATGGGATTGGGGGAATATGTTTTACGGTGTAGCGAATATAAATGTTAATTGTACAGGTATTGCCTATTGCCGGTGTAGATTCTGATTGACTGTATCGTGAATTTGTTTTGATAGGTTCTTACAATTTTTTCTATTAAATATTTATAAACATTTTCTTCTATGTTTAGTAAAATAAAGAAAGAAAAAAAGAAGGAAAAAGCATTTATTGACCATCACAATTCAGAAGACAATTCTTCTTCCAAATCCGGTACCTTGTTTAACGAGTGAATGAACGAATGACATTATAAACCAGCAAAAAACAATTGGTATTGTTTTGTGATTCATGACATGCCACCGTGATATTTTTGTTGAGTAGGGTTATAGATACGACGCCATTTTGAATTACCTGGGATATTACTGATTCTGTCAAAATTGGTGGTCTAAGATTTACTATTGGAATAGGCGTTAACTGTTGGATGAGTAGTTGGTGGAACGAATTTTTATTTTACACTGCATATAACTGCGCTATACCATACATAGATTTACCGTTGGATAAAGATTGGTCGAATTCACCCTTAGTCAATAAATTATTTGATATTTATCTCGGTGTAATTATTTTATCTCGATAAGTAGTGGAACTATCGATACATTTGAACATTGTTCAGTGGCATCATTACGGCTGGTTGTGCGGAGTTAAAGTGCCTCATGATTTCGCGACTCCTCCCTCCAGGCCAGGGTCGGAGTGATCCGACTCTTTTATTAATCCATAAAATCACGATCCTGCCGTTGGCGGGTTTGCCGTTGACATCAAATAATTAACTTTTACACGTGCGGGTGTGTTTCAATACTCAATGAAGTAGGTCAATCATCAATTGTGTTGGAGAGTTGGCCGAGCGAATTTAATTCGATGCGCTTTTGAATGTGTTTTAAAATAGTTATTTTATTTTCATCAGTTGAAAATTAAGTCCATTTTGAACTCACGGTATTATTGAGCTTTGCAATAAAATTCAAAGGGTATTGTGATATAGATTGCTAACAAAAATATTTTTATAGAACATTTTTTTATCAAAAAAAAACATACTCGACCTGATTCCCTACTAAGTAAAAGCACTTATGCTGACAAAACTGGAAGACTAGAGTCTGTAATGAAAATAGATTTAATGCTTAATTGAGACAGCCCTCCGTGAACTCTCTTGTGATTTGTGGGTTGTGTTTTTATCATTTATTAAAATATAATCGTAATCACAGTTTTGTTAAAGAAATACAACACAATACCGCTCAACACCGTGTAAGAATTATAATCCGATTAATACTTAATAAACTTGTACTAAATATAATGCATGATGAAATATACGGAAAGATTTCTTTACTGCTTTCCATAAATTTCCGCGGCTATTTGCAACCGTGAGTTCCGCAACCTCCATGACTTCGCAGTTGGTTATTTCCACTGGCTTCTTACCCGACTGTTAGGAACTTCGTTGCGATAAAACAAAATGTGTGGCCGGACACGTGACTGGAGGCCGGTTTGTCAACAATGGATGCTTGGCCAATGTTACTGTTACATTGTGCATTTGTTGCACTAACGCTAATACAAGCTAAACACTCAACATGTAACTGAGATTATGAGAGACTGGAGTAAGTAGGATACTTGAACAGGTCAAAATGTGTGGTATTGTTTGAGATTTTTATATGCTTCTGACAATGAATCATATGTTATGTCAATAGAATTATAACAAGACTAAAAGGATAGTTTCCTTACTGCTGTCACCTTCAATTTGAAGCACAAATTTGGTTTTTCAAGTTGGTACTACGTTCCAAATCAAATCAAATAATTCTTTATTTGCATAGGCTTGTACACAGCACTTACAAATCGTCATACATTTGAATGATTTAAAACTATTTATAAGTACTTATATAATAATTTACATGTTAATACATATATATGTTGATACATAAAATATACTAAAAAAAAGTAAATAAACATAATGCGATTCTACCACCGGCTCGGAAAGTTGTTTCTGGTCGAGAAGCTCCGGCAAGAAACTCGCCAGTTACTCTTTTTAATCGCCAACTTTTTTACAATGGTTTATTATCCTGGACCAGTCCCCAAAGGTGGCACCTGTTCACAAGTAAGACGTATGTGTCAGCCATCATTTCACTCAACCATATTAGAGGGTATGTAATGACCCGCCACATAACGCCACCACCTCTGAGACATTTGAGTGAGCATGACTACTTAGGTTCCCCTCATAGGTCACAGAGTAACTTAATCCAATACTAATAAACTGCAGGACGAGGTGTACAATAGTAGGTGGTTAGCATCTTGTCAATTGTTTGATTAATCAATACTAATCAATTTGTATAAGTACAATAATAAATGCTGTTAAGCCTAATTTATTAAAATTGATAGTATCAATTAATGCAGTCACAACCTATTTCCCTAAAACATGGGAAATGGTTGTTGTAGTAACTGTACTGTTTTTAATAGTGTCTAGCTTCAAATTGTGGGCGCAGACTAGGTTTCTAGTATTGTAATTCTATGGTTATGCCCTAGTTTACTTACTCTAGCCTAGGTACAGATACTTTGAATAGGTCGTGATGCCAGGCTCCGAGCTGTGGTACACTCACATGAGTGGGTACTCATGGCCAGATGAGGGAGAGTCCCAGGAGTTTTAGTCGGTATGCCTCTGGCCGGGTAACGCATTTCTCCTGGGTCATAAACTAAACTATTCATAGGTACGAGATGACGATAGTCCGAGACATCTCCCAACACATTTAGACCCAAGACAATTTAGAGTTATATATCTAAATTGACCGGGGGAATCGAATCTGGGTCCTTTTTCGTTTGAAACCTTGGTTTAGCGACCCGATGTGAACCCGACACAAAAATTCGTCTTCAGCTACTGGTCGAGCCAGTCAAGTCCGTTGTATGAGACCGAGATCCTTCTAAATTATGTTCTATTCATTGCATAGTAGCGCTTTTGGTTGAATTAATTGTTAATTATAATTTGTGATAATGCATTGTTGCAGGTCCCCCGTCCCGGCGCGAGAGCGAGTTCAAGAAGCCCGCGCACGCGCCGCAAAATGGCCGCCTTCACCACCGCCCCTACAACTACAACAAGGTACTTTCCTCAGACAATAACGTACTTAAAAACTCGTCGATTTGACGTTACTCGAAGACCTAACCGGGTGACTGCTCTAAACCACTAAGTTACCGAGTAAGTTATTACATTCATTGTAATAAAATGGTAACTTCCTTCTACCGCTGCATCCAGGCACTATAAGGTTTAAGTTTAGACGTTGATCCAAGATTTGACAAATCTGGTAATAACATTGATTGGAGTGATTGCCGTCTGAGCTTCGCAGCCAGTCCAACTGGATCATAGGTACATCATTTACCTATCTCAACTATTGTGCTAAGTACATATACTAATAGAACGTGCAAGGATGGTTCACATTTAAACTCTTATTAACGTCAATTTTAACAATTGAGGAAGAACTCAGCGCTAACAATTCATTAGAAAATGTGAGTACATTCTGAACGATATTGACAACGTCCATGTTTACTAAATATCGAAGTCTACGCAGCGACTAAACAATAAGTACTTAAGTACGTTAGGTATTAGGTCATACGTTACACGACCAAAACAATAAAAGATGCGACTTTAAAGGGTACGTATGCTTTTGAAGTGTCTCATTATTTCGGTCGTCGAAGCTGTCAGCTTGTAATTGTGTTGCATCAAGATTCTAGATAACTCTTTTGATTGAGCCTCGAGTGACCCATAAACACTGATTCGTCGCTGCCAAATCATACATTGGCAATCGGTGGGAGCAGTTACTATTAACTATTAAGTATCGATATAAAGAAATATCGTTCGTAAAGATCGATAATGCTAATGTAGTAATAGAATAAATTACTCAATATAATGGACATGCTCTGGACTTGTGTTATATTTTTATTGTCCTCTTTGAGCGTATAGTAAGAAGTATGGACGCTGATTAAATTATATATGAGTATAAATATTACTAACCTCCAGCGCACTGCTTTATTCGCTTGGACTAAGCAATGTCTTCCCGTTCGCGTTTTTTTTTTAATAGAAAACTATTTGACTATTTACGCCATATCTATGCACGTGGAGTAAAAAAACAACAGACAGTATGTTTACAAGATCTGAAACAAATGGGATGAGAATGTGAATTATTATGTCAAAGCACTCATCTCCTGCTGTAAATACTCCCAAATACCGGAAAATGTAATTGAAGACTAATATTCCGTTGACATCAAACGATTTCTAATTTTACCCGCTAAACAACTTTAAATAAATGTGCCACTTATTTATAGAGGCGAGATTGTGATATCTTCACTGAAATAGCGCAGCGTACACGCCCATCCATATTCCATATGCATATATACATACGTACGTTAACATTCGTGTCGTTCGTTCGTTCGTAACGTAGGAAAGTTTCCAGTGCGGTCTCTATTCATAAAACTTAAATTTTTAAGCGAACTCCGCACATGCAAGCCACGGTCTCGGTTCCGTGCTGAACTGCTTGTATTATGTAAACGTGGATGTGTATGTCAGCTTTAATATTATCCTAAAATGCACAAGCTCGAGTACTTCGGCATCAGCAGTCTCTGGTTTTAGACATCTATTTTCTAATGCAGCTGGGTGTATTTTTTTTTTGTTTTATCTCGACACTGTACTAAGTAGCTTAAGAATTGTCTTTAAACGTTAGATTTCTCTTGTTGCAAATTTTTATCTTTACTTATAGTTCGATGCGCCACATTTATTTTCGACCAGTAACAATTGTTTTCTCGTGCTCTGTTGTCTATTTGTCTTAGGTGTGCAGGTGCAATCTTAGAATCTAATATTCTGTATCACTAGCTATTATCACATGTGTGCTCTTGTATATTATACAAATATTAAAGTGCTCTCAAAATAAGATTTGTGTAGACACTTATTGTTTCATTGTCAAGTCTCGATCCCAATAAATTCTGTAGTGTCTCAGATTATAAATCGTATTTTTCTTATTCACTTTATCACTGAAAACTATCTATACGTTCTGACGTTTGGTAATCATCATTTGTTAATTTAAATATAAGCAATGTAAACAAATGATATACATTAAACACTTGACACTTTCTTGACATTCTGCCAACTATACGCAACATAATATACTAGTACTTATCTACCCGTTTAGATTCACTCTCCCTGATAAAATGATAGGTATAGTGCCAAATATGTTACTATTGGAAATGCATGAACGCGCCAATTTTAATACATTTATCGAATGCATACCTCATTATGCATTATCCGATCCATTACCTATGAAATATAATCCCTCTGAATAAAGCCTTCGCAATGAAGCCACAATTACATTATTTGTCTCTGCCACTGAATAAATCAACATGTCTGCCCTCGACGTTTCGTGTCAAAAATATACGGTTTCACACATTTCTGGAATACAGGAACTTCAAACGAAGCGTGAAGTGATATCGGTAGGGCTCAGGACAGTTACAAGTTTATGTAGACCACATCCAGCGATGGTACAGGCGTAACGGTGACCTTGAGTGCGCAGAAATATTTTATAGTGTAAAGTGCGGCAGTAGGTTTATTTATTATGGCATACACTACAGGTTACAATCTTAACTTATATTAAGTAGTAACATAAAAATAATTGTACTAGACATAAACCCAAAAGCGTGTTTACACAGCATGAATTATAATTAGCACGTAAACAACGAAAGAATAACTAGAAAACAAAATCAAATTAAGTACCTAGGTTAGTTCAGTGGAGAATATTTATTTATAAAAATATCCAGCTCATCGTGTCCGAGTAACAACTCGTTATAGTAACGAGACATCCTAACTATTGGATTATAGTATGCCGTGTTGTTCTTAAGTTTTGAATCCGAGTATGCACCCTGTTAGTCTAGGACACCCTGTTGGTCTTGTGGTTTAAGTACCGAGCCGTAATCTTGGGGTCCTGGGTTCCGGGTCGAGTAAAAAATATGTTTCAAAGTCAAGTCAAGTCAAATAATTCTTTATTTGCATAGGCTTTTACACAGCACTTACAAATCGTCATACATTTGAATGGTTTAAGACTATTTATAAGTACTTATGTAATAATTTACATGTTAGTACATATATATGTTGATACATAAAATATATAAAAAAAAAGTAAATAAACATAATGCGATTCTACCACCGGCTCGGAAAGTGGTTTCTAGTCGAGAAGATACGGCAAGAAACTCGCCAGTTACTCTTTTTAATCGCCAAACTTTCTTTCATACAATGTTGTGTCATCATCATACCAAGCCATACAGTTCAATTGTTACACAAAATAAAATAAAGGAATAATAATAAAATTAATATTATGAGGTAAACCGAAGTGGACCAGTCCCCAAAGGTGGCACCTGTTCACAAGTATGACGTATGTGTCAGCCATCATTTCACTCAACCATATTAGAGGGAATGTGATGACCTGCCACATAACGCCACCACCTCAGAGACATTTGAGTGAGAATGACTACTTAGGTTCCCCTCATAGTCAGTCAACTGTTGAATAATCGATACTAATTAATTTGTATACAATAATAAATGCTGCTAAGATAGATAGATAGATAGATATTCTTTATTGCACAAAAATAAAATACAAGCATGAAGCTAAGCCTAATTTATAAAAATTGATTAATTATATAATAATAATAATAATGATTCCAATAAATATTTATAAAAATACTACACGTATGCAGGCACGGAGGTCATTATGTCCATGAATCCTTATCATTAAGTAATCTACAATTTTATAGTATCCTTTACTCATTAAACAGGTTTTCACGTGGGATTTAAATTTATGCGTTGGCAACTCAATAACATTTTGTGGCAACTTATTGTACATTTTAATACTTAGACCAACAAATGAACTATTAATCTTCTGGAGCTTCAAATTTGAAATTTTTCGAACATTGCTCGGGTTAGTAATCACCAATCCGCATTAGGCATGCGTAGTGATTTAGCCTAATTCCATCATAGTAGCGATGACTTGATTTCTATGATGGAGGCCTTTGCCCTGCAGTGGGACAGAATATAGGCTGATACTATGCACCTCTAGATTTTTCTAATCTATAGTGGTCCGCCCTCACTTCGTTTCGGGACATTAGTTTCAAAGGAAGACTAATAGATTAAGCAGTAATGGTGAAACTTGCTCCTGCTATTTAATTAAGAAAACATAGTTGAAAGTGATCAAATCAGTGACTATCATACATCAAAGTGTGCGGTTTTTGACAGTGCATCCGTTTAACTAATAAGTTATTGCTGATACAAGTGGAAATGTCTATTATTCTATAAAAAAACAGTGGCGGTTTACGTTCTTTTGACACTTATATTTGTGACTGCAGTCAGTCAGAAATAATTGGTGGTAAAACCTACCGCGCACTCTATTAACAATTCTGACTTACGATCGCAACCAGTACAGCTAATTCGCCCGCTCTCCGCAAGACCAATTGGCTCAGTGGTAAACGCACCGGTCCTCGCTCTCCGGCCGCTTTGAATCAAGAGATCCGGAGTTCGGGCCGCGCAAAGTGCATTTTTTATTGAAATAAAAAATAACCAAGTTTAGTAAGACATAATGAGGTGCTCCGCTTGTAATAACTTGGTACATAATAGCAAAGATCGCTGTCTAGAGTGTAGTCAGTGTCGCGAGAAATATCATATTGAATGCCTAAACATCGGCAAAGAACAGTACTCTTCTTTGACAGCGGATTACCGTGCTAGATGGGTTTGTCCAACTTGTAATAATATTACTAAACGTACAAAAAGCAACATCCACACTCCTGTGCGACATACACAAGTGCCGTCAATAGAGGATTCAATGAACATGTCGTGCGAAGTATTGGATAGATCAACTTTAAACTCGTCACTATCGGTTCAAGGAAGCGATGTTGTTACAATGGACAAAATGAGCGCGTTGCTAGATCAAAAACTTCAGGCGTACTTAACAGTGTTCACAGAAAACTTTAGAAAAGCATTAAAGGTTGATGTCCATAACTTAGTTCAAGCGGAGATGGATTCAAAGATACAGCACCTCAAAGATGATTTCACCTCCACAACCGACTTTATCTGCGAGGAACAGCTGTCTATTAAACGCAACATTGACAGTAAATCACAATTGATTAAAGACTTAGAGGCTGAAAACTCTCGGCTCCAAATCGAACTCAATTCTCTGGGAAATCGTCTTGCTTCTATTGAAAAAATGACGCGCAATCAAAACTTGGAGATCCAGGCAGTGCCTGAAGGCCGAAACGACAATCCTTTAGCTGTTTTTCAAAATCTATGCAAAATTATTAACCTTCAGATTAACGAAGATAATATCCACTCCTGCCGCAGAGTCGCTAAATTAAATCCATCCTCCGAACGTCCTCGTAATATTCTTGTATCCCTCATTAACCCTCGCGTAAGGGATCAAATACTCTCAGCATGCCACCGCTATAACAAAACGCACAAAAACGAGCCCCTGGACACCACACACCTAGGACTGACCACAGAAAGGCGCAGAATATATGTGACTGAACATCTCTCTGCAGACTGTAAGGCTCTCCACGCAGCTGCTAGAAAAGTGGCCAGAGAAAAAAGCTACAAATATATCTGGGTCAAATATGGAAGAGTATATATGCGTAAGACGGACGATGCGGCATGTATACACATAAAAAATATGGACACTTTGAACAAACTGTAGTGTTAAGACAATTAGTATTACTCTGGAACATTAGTGGCTGATATTATTTAATTCATTTGCCTTTATTTTATGTTAATTTACTATCAAAATGTTAACCGTATTAGATCGAAAACTAAAGATTTTTACATAAATGTACTCAATAATGACTATGACATTATTTGCCTTACTGAAACAAATCTGAACAATAGTGTTTTTGATCGGGAACTCTTTGACTCACGTTATAATGTTTTAAGACGAGACAGGTGTGACTCGTCTGTGCACAAGTGTGAGGGTGGAGGTGTCGCTATAGCGCTTAAAAAGGAAATACGCTACACAAGGCGGAAATCGTGGGACAGCGAGATTGAAGACTTATGGATTAGTGTCTTTCCAGATTCTTTAAAAGCTCAGACGATTAACATCTGTCTTTGTTACCTTCCACCAGATTTACCAAATGAATATTTTCAAAAGTTTTATATAAATCTTCAGAACGTGGTCACACGGTTTCGCGATGATGAAGAGTTTCTCTGTATAGGCGACTTCAATACTCCTAATATCCGATGGACCAAATTCCCAAAATATGATTCCATGAGTCCACTGGAGCCCCATGGATATAGGGCCCAGCTCCTGTGTGACACTCTTTCCCTTTGTAACCTTAACCAGTACAACAATATCCCCAATGGCTATGGTAGATTTCTCGACTTAGTTATCTTTAGTGTCAACTCTATTCAAGTATATGGCGCAGAACCCTTGAGTAGAGAAGATAGACATCACCCTCCCATAGTAATAGATATTGATTTAATAAACAAACCCAAAATTAATACATTTAAAAGTAAAAATAAAGGACGCCTAAATTTTTTCAAGTGTAATTTTTCAAAAATCTGCAGTGATCTTTCCGTCATAGACTGGGATGGCGTTTTGTCATCATCGCACAACATTGATGATATGACTGACGTGTTCTACGCGGAAGTTGATAAAGTTATAAGAGCCCATACCCCCATGAGGAATGATAACTACCAAAAGCATCCTACTTGGTTTAGCCCAGCCACAAAACGCTGTCTCAAGGAAAAACTTAAATACCACCGTCTTTTTAAAAAATTTAAAAACCCCAGAGACTATGACACTTTTGTATTACTCCGTGCTCGCTGTAAAAAACTCATAGAAAGCGACTATCGCACCTTTACAACCTCGGTGGAGTCTTCTTTGAAAACCAATATAAAGAGCTTTTGGCGTTTTGTCAACAACAAAAAGAAAAATACAAGTGCAATCCCTCACTCTATGCAATATGGTAATAATATCTCATCCAACCAAAGAGAGACCTGTGATCTTTTTTCCAGCTACTTCGGGTCCGTTTTTGAACCAGACGCCACATTCAACATAGAGGCTGAACCAAATCGCAGTAGCACTATTTTGAGTAATATTGTTGTTACTCGCGAAATCATTGAAAAAAAGATTGGGCAACTCGACTCTAATAAGGGGGCTGGACCCGATGGACTTCCTCCATTGCTTATAAAAAACTGTGCCAAAGAATTAAGTGTTCCACTATGCAAAGTATTTAATGCTTCTCTTCGGGCGGGTACTTTCCCATCAAAATGGAAATTGGCTCATATCACTCCCATCTACAAATCTGGTGATAAGTCTAAATGCGAAAACTATCGACCAATTAGCATCTTATCTTGTTTTGGTAAATTATTCGAATCTGTCGTTTATGACTTTCTGTATCACCATATTTACCCATACCTTTCTCCGAAACAGCATGGTTTCGTCAGGAATAGATCTACGGCATCGAACTTGCTCGAATACAAGAACTATATTTGTCATGCCTTTGCTAAGACGTCACAAGTGGACAGCATTTACACGGATTTTTCCAAAGCCTTTGACAAGGTAAACCACCGTATTTTGTGTGTCAAACTGGCCTCTTATGGGATACATGGAAACTTGTTGAGATGGATTGAATCGTATCTGCATAACAGAAGTCAATTGGTTGCTGTTAAGGGCATTTTATCCACTCCAGCTCCTGTTAGTTCCGGGGTGCCACAGGGTTCGCACCTTGGTCCGCTGTTTTTCATTACTTTTATCAACGATCTCATTGATCAAATTACGTGTCCATGTTTACTCTATGCAGATGACCTCAAGGTGTTTTCTACTATTAACTGTTTTGCAGATGTTTTGGTACTACAATCTGACTTAAACATAATTCAGAGCTGGTGCAATATAAATCACATGCACTTAAATGTTGGAAAATGTTTTGTCTTGACTTTTGGCCATAAAAAACTAAAAATACTACACGATTACTGCCTTGGTGGCCAGGTGCTTCAAAGAAAGACTGTGGCCCGAGATCTTGGAGTATTTTTTGATGAAAACTAACTTTCCATGCACACTACGACGATATCTCAGCTAAATGCTGGAAACTTCTTGGTTTCTTATACAGAACGACAAAAGAATTCAGGAATCCCAATAGTCTGCTCTACCTATATAATTCTCTTGTGCGCAGCACCCTTGAATATAACTCGTCTGTTTGGTCTCCATATTACGCTGTTCACAGCAATCGAATTGAAGGCATTCAGAGGAGATTCCTTACTGTTCTCAGTTTCCGTTGCGGCCTGAATAGAAGTTTACCCAAATACGAAGACAAACTTAAACGTTTTAATATCCTATCTCTCCAGGCTCGTCGCTCGTACCATGACATAGTAAATCTCTTTAAAATTATACACTCCTATATAGATTCCCCGAGTCTCCTTTCCTTTATCACTTTTAACACCAAACCAAGACATCGGTATCCCTTCCTAAATACCTTTTCCCTTTTAACATATAAAAACAACACATCATACTTTAACCCTGTAGTTAGAATGTGTCGCCTCTACAATGAACTCCTGATAAATAATTATAATTCTATAGATATATTTAATGACAACCTGCCAAGTTTCAAACGGGCAGCATTAAAGAATATCTCCAAAAATGTATAATTTAGATCAATATAGCCGTACGTTACTTGTAATATTATTAATTGTTATTTTAAGATCTGAGGTTTGTGTTTTTTTTTTTTTTTTTTAAATAGCAGACATTTTTATTTAGTCTCATTGCTTTTGATGTCATGATGTGTACACATGATTTTGGGATAATGTCTGGACTAAAAATATTTAATTTGTTAATTTTGATGCTTTTTTGATGTTATTCTGTTTTGTGTGCCAATAAATAAATAAATAAATAAATAAATAAATCATACCAGTAGATCGAGCTGGGCGTTGATTACATCGCGCAAGCGTTTCGCTTCTTCGGTACTTATAAGCGTTGTCGTGGTCTTCAGAATTTATTAAACTCTTTATGTATATTATAGATGTGCATATTTCTCTAGCATTAGCTTGGCGGTGAGGGAAAACGTCTTAAGGAGACCTACACGTTTCGCAGTTTCTGAAACGTGTAACCAAGATTCAGTTGACCTGGTTCCCTTTTTTTAAAGAGTTGTATTGGTGAGATGGCAGTCGCTTCATTGAAATTAACAGTCTCTTAATCGTGAATCAGGGTCCAAGCGTACCCCGGACTCTAAAGTGATGGTTTTCATGGTTGTATACCTTAGGAAGTCTATCTCTATAGATTTCTATTGTAAGTGTCAATAGAGTCAATTTAACCAAAATTAGTACTAGTCTAGTGTGTCTTATCGCTGTGTTAGGCAGTCCGTGTATGCAGGCTTATTGCCGGGTGTAATCTCAGCTAGCTAGATATTACTCCGCTTATAACGATAGTATGGTTGCGGTGGGTTTCAGTTAGGGTTGTCACTAGTTTCATCAATATTAGTAATAAGTTTATTTATATTTTTTTTCCAAAAACCAAACTTTACTACAAAGATCCAAGTTTCCCGATGGTGGATACTGTTATTTTTTTTAATTTTTAGGGTTCCGTACCTCAAAAGGAAAAAACGGAACCCTTATAGGATCACTTTGTTGTCCGTCCGTCCGTCCGTCTGTCAAGACCCTTTTTCTCAGGAACGCGTGGAGGTATGAAGCTGAAATTTATATCAATTACTCAGGTCTACTGTCCCTTGAAGCTGTGAAAAAATCAAACTTCTAAGCCAACGCAATCAAAAGATACAGCCGATTATATCGATATTTTCATCAAATTTTCGACACTCGCAAAGGAATCAAAACCTACAAGGTACTTCCCGTAAACTCAGAATCTTGAAATTTGGCATGAAGCATTGTCATATAATGCAAATATAGGAAAAATTGCGAAAATCACATTTTTTTAGTTATATAAAATAATAAAAATATTTTAATAAAATGAAATTTACTACTTTATTTCTCACGAACGAATAAAGGTATCAAATTGAAATTTATACCAAATACCTAGGTCTACTGTCCCTTTAACCCTGGTTTCTTGGTTGGAACCCTCGGTGCGCGAGTCAGACTCGCACTTGGCCGGTTTTTGAAGCTAGTCCGTAATGCAAGTATCAAAAATAACCTGTAATGTTTGTAATGTGGTTGGGAAACAGTGGATGAGATCGGCAAGTGACTGAAATTGATGACTGAAGAGACCTATCTATACTCAGCTGTAGGTAAATGCGAACTGAGTGATGATGATGATGAAAACAGGATACTAATAAGTGTATTGTAAATCCGCTTCATTGTTATACTTATAAACCAATTCGTGGAAGTTTATTTTCGTCAGATAATTATGATTGCTTTAACATTGAAATGCTAAAAATAAAAGCAAATACGTATAAATTAGTGAGACTTTTTTTAAATCAATATAGTCTTATTATAGGAAACACCGTGGTGATGCACGGCGAAACAGAGCGCAGCCGTTGCTTCACGCCGGTTTTTTTTTATGAGGCCGTGGTATTATCACTCCGGTCGAGTCAGCATATTCATGCGTGATTCTTCCACTGTAAAAAGCTTCAGCTATTATTAAAGCCTTAAAACTATCCTCTCTCTTTAAGTTTGGAAGTTGGGAACCCTATATTTCAAACGGGTTTACCTGCATGCATTACGCGTAAACACTTAGCCTGGATATTATGTATCAATGCTGATACTGCGCTTGATCAAACGATTGATTACTTATTATTATCTGCGTTATTGGCGACCGTAATAAATGGCTGATAAAACTGAATGGTATTGACGTTGTTTCAATAAATTTATTCATTCTATATTACTCTCATTTTAAATAAGTCAATTGTGGTTTATTGCAGTCATGCATAATTTTATACAACCTGTGCGGATAAAGAATGGGATCAGAAATGGCGGCGCATCTATTCACTTCTCGCTCGCACACTATTTGCGTCTATACTCGCACCCCACGAGTACGAGTATAGATACTCTACTATCTAGAATAGTAAAATAGAGTGAGTAGAGTAAATAGTGTGCGAGCGAGAAGTGAATAGATGCGCCGCCATTTCTGATCCCTTTCTTTATCCGCAAAGGTTACACATTTCATTGGGTTTTTTCTTTCATTCAATGTGTGAAAATATATTTTTGACATCCATGTCTTCATCTAAGAAGATTATAGGTAGCAGATCAATTAACACCTAATTTATAATAAAGTCTTAAGAAATTCCTTGAGAAAATGCCTTCATCATTCTCGGGGAATCCTAGAACACAGAGCCAACATTATAATGTACCTTCTAGTTTATACTGTATATAGGCACTTGTCAAGTACCAGACAAATAAAACAGGCAAAATGTACGTACTTGAACTTCCCCGTAAGTGAACTAAAATATTTAGATGTTATAATAGTGTTTTTTTTTGTCACAGAGCGAAGTCCCTGGGTCCACCGGTGCGCCTGCGCACCGACCGCCACCTTTACGGATACCCAACGGTTTCCAACCACAGGTAAATATGAATGAGAAACTATATTTCTCTAATGAAATATCGTCGTAAACTGAAGCTTGCCCATTCATAATAAAAGTCCACTTTACTCTGTTATGACTTCTGAAGTATCTCGGAACAGTTAGTACAATCATTTATTTTACGTAGGTACTTCTTTATTCATACAAATACATACATACTTCTTCCATTATGCGTTTATTGGAATTTCCGATTTTCGTCATAAGAAATAATTGGGATTGATTTATTTATGGTGCACCACTATAAGGGGGAACATCATTAAAATTATAACAATATAGAAACTGTACTAATATTCATTTTGTCAACATTGTACTATTAGCTTAGACATAAGTACTAACCCAGTAATTCATTAATTTCCCCTCTCCACTTTCAAGAGTAATAAAAGAAACAGAAAATCTTGAAAGAAACAGCACTGAAAACAAAATAGACATGAAAACACTGCCGATGAGGTCCCTCTTTGTTTTACACAGTTTTGAAAGAGCTGTAATTGTCCAGTTTAGCTTTAATTAAAGACTATCTTGTCCCAATGATGCGATCTGAGATTTTTTCTCGACTGACTCAAGTGACATAAAAATGAATGTTATCGGGGGACAAACATTTTACTCGAGTGAAGTGTCTCACTGTTACAACTATGCTGGAAGGTTCTTGCCACAGAGTAACTTATACATATACTGAGATAGAGGCTAGTTGGCTAGCCAGTGCTAGCGCCATCTAGAGGAAAATGACCAATACTCAACGGCTATGTAGTACGACCACCTTCGAGAATCCGCCAGGGAGACGATTAAATAAAATATCAGAAATAATTTTATTTGCTATATAACAAAACTCCCAATACCTCTAAGATCTCTTTGTTTATTTCCAATACTTTATAAATTACTGATGTGGGCAGGCGGCTTCAGGTCATTGTTTCGGAAACACGCTTTACTAGCGCGATGTATAAATGCATACTGACATCTACCGAAACAACGCCGAACCATCTGCTTGATTTTTAAAACTATTTCTGCTTTTTACAAGTTTCATCTAACGATAACCGCTGAACTATTTATACCATAAAGTGCTTAGTGAAATGACCCTGTTCTTCTTTCTGAGGTTCTTGCGCCCCTTTCTTTCCTCGTGGCCCGAGATTTCATCCGAGTTACTCAACATTTTCTTGACAATTATAGTGATATGTATATTTAGTTCTTGCAAAGTTCACAGGCGTGCAGGGCGGTTTTAATTTGCGCTAAGCTTTATACAATGCATAGTCCGCGTGTAAGTAGAATGCTGCGCTTACCCATACTTGAAACACAAAATATATGTTTAGACACAGGGTCGGCTACAGAACTTCATATCGGAGAGTACGGTGCGTTTTTTACTGAAAACTGGTTGAATTTTGAAATTGGAAAACATGGCGATGTCGTTTCAAAACTACATTCCAATGTAAATAATTCGTTTTATTGATGTTATTCAGATATCACTAGGGGCAATACTTGAAATGACATCACACTGAGTTGTTTTCTTACTTTAATCCCCATCTAGCCCAAAACTGCTTACCACTATTCATTGAACCACCTTGTTAGGGTAACCACTTGCTGTTTTAAAAATTACTTGTGAGGCAAATTTTGATTTGAGTCGCTTCACTATCTACTATCCCTAGAGGTAAAGCTTCACTTACTTTAAGATCTCCGCGATTTCGTTTCTTCTTTTACATTATATCTCCGTTGAAATTAAATGGAGCTCTCCTATAGTAACTGCTTATTAATTCGTGCGGATTCCGTTGTAGATTTATTACAAAGAACAAATTGAATTCCTGGGAAAAACTTAATAACTTTTTTCCTTTCCATGCGAGTAATTGAAATCTGACTATTGTTCTCGAATCCAAAATCTTGGGTCAGTGCTGAGTTCTCTGTTTGGCCTATCGTGATCTACTCATCCTATTAAATCTTATAATTTTGATTGCATGTGTACACACATATTAGTCGTAGTTAATAAAGGACTTGTCCAATAGACGCATCAGTTGTCGTTAAGGAATAATCAGCGACAAGTTGCGTCCTTCCTAGTAATCCCCCACAATACAGAGCAATGTCTTAGACTTGAGACGGTCCAAAGTCCAAAAAGCGGAACTCCTCGTGTCGCCGTATGTAGGTTCACGTCTTTCTCGATCTCAATAATTTACGAAATGATCTTCAATTCCCTCCTGCACTCTCTGATACATTTCAGCCGCCCACAAGAAATAAAAGAATTGCAAATTCTGTCGTTACAAGAACTGTTAAAATTTAATGTTCAGATAAATAGTGGAGTTGGGCGTTCTAATGGTTATTAAGCTAACTTTGAAGTTCAAAGTACCCCCTCTTCCCCCACCCACTCGTCTCACCTGAGCTCCAGAGATATTTAGGTAATTGAAGGATGCTATCGTTAAATGGTTTAATAGTCTGAAGATTAATAGACGACATCGTTGGCGTTGCTTTAGTATTCCAGGTTTCGAAGATAAAAGGGGAGTGTTACAAGTTTATCGTGTGTTAAGTCTGTCTATGGTTCAAATAGGTTAACCCGGGTAAATCGATTTTGAAATTGTCTTTTTTCTTATTTGAAAGGTGATGTGATCCGGTATCTACTTAGCACTTCGGCATGAATGGGCCGGCTCGACCGGAGTGACACCACGGTCTCACAGAAAACCAGTGTGAAGCAGCACTGTGCTGTGTTTCGCTGCGTAAGTGAGGGTACCGGAGGCCCAATCCGAAGGACGGGGGTTTAAAGGTGGCAGCGCACTTGTGACTCCACTGGTGTCGCGGATGTCTATGGGCGGCGGCAATCGCTTACCATCAGGCGATCCGATTGCTCGTCTGCCACCGAATACATAAAAAAAACTTATTCCATTTTTTCTATTCGGTCTTAAATCTTTTCAAACAATTGCTAATTTAATGGAATATATGACACGAATACTTGATTTTTGTTAGTTTTCTTTGTAGTCTATATAATAATGGCGTAGTTTATCCAAATAAATAAACTTAAATCCATATTTTACCTAGCGCGAGAACTCGGCCACAGCTTAATTTCTTACCTATTTAGAACAACATCCAACGTACTTATATCACATTTACATCGTTGAAAAACATTCGACAGATGGTTTGATGTCATCTTTGGCAGGTGGTCGCCATCTGATGCTCTTGCCAAGGTCGTGCCTTGTAAAGAGACAGATTTTCTACAAAATTAACATAATAAAGACAAGTTTATATTGCTTTGTCGACATCTTACCTCCGTCGACCGTATTTTGAACTCGATTTCTAATTTACGAGTACATTGTGTGCTTGTTGATGCAAGTATATCGGTTATCGTCTGAGCTAAATGCATCATTATTACCTTCAGACGGAAGGTTGAACATTGATCTTAAGGAAGGTCCTACACACACTACAGAAATGAAAAGGTTCATTACATTTGGGAATGTAAAAGGACATAACCGCCAGTTCTAAATATAAACGTACAATGCAATAAATTCCACTAAGAATTTACAAAGTGTACGTTATAAATTCAACTGTACGATACATTGTTTTGCCTCAGACTGTTAACCTCGCAAGTCCTATTCCAAATAAAATACCCGCACCATACTAGTGGTTTTTACCGCGCTCTTTCTCACACTCTCTTCAAAAGAAAGGGAGGTGAATATGCGTTTGAATCATCAATGTTTAGAAATGTTAAATGCACGCAGATTCCTTCAACAATAACATGGCATTTTACTGCCGTTAAGTCGTAAATCACGAAACATTGCGCCATAAACTGGCCCTAAATTTAATCGCCCAACTCGCTTAAAAGATATAATATGTACTCGTAAATGTAGTTTTCTACTTGCATGTGCAAATTTGTCGAACCTTAATGTACCTATTGCCTTACAATACGTTTTCTACGTAACTTTCACTTCACTGAAAATTACAGAATATATCAACATCATATGATATTGAAATAAATAAATAATATATAAATAAATGTTTCACAACATCACATACATTGATCTGACTCCGAGATAGGTAGCTCAAGCACCTGTGTTACGGATATCAGAATCAACAGTGGGATTACAAATATATACATATAATACTTTTCTTTTGTAAGTACATACTTATAATACATAGAAAACACCCAGACCAATACAAACAAACATGTTAATGCACACAAATGTTTGTACTGTGCGGGGATCGAACCCGCAACCCTTGTATCAGAGGCGTTCACTACCACTGTTCCAATCGGGTCGTCAATTCGTCGGTCGAAATCTTATTTAAAAATGTAATCTAAAATTGTAGTGTGTAAAAAAATACATTACATACCAAGTTTATCTTGGAAGATAAATAATAAACTTTTTAAAATAGGTATACTTGTCATTAACTTATCGTAAACGTTTGCAGAGTTGTATTGAATTATTAAACGTCATTTTTTACCATTGTGCTTGTACATATAAAAATGGAACGCACGTCTTGAATAAAACATTATACCCATATTTTTTTACCATAAATAACAAATCTTGCGTGTTAGTTAGATATTGACGGCACTGGTTGTGATTCCTTTGTTTAAAAAATGTTTTGCTTGCTAGAAATAATTAGTCTGTGTCAGCAAAAGTATTAGTTTTCTTTTTTTCAATTAGAAATAAAAACCATTAGTGAATTTAATGAATATGTTTACAATGAGCGGCAAACCCTGTTAACTTAGTATAACATACAATACCTCAAAAGACATACAGTCACAAATATTTCAAAATAACCAACGCCTAGGACGGCACTTACAGTATTTTCCCAACGCTCAAAACAATTAGGCAAAATTAGTTTTGTATTTTTGTACGCAGAAGGGTTTTACTACCAATGGAAGCTCTGATAAGTTATTTAGTTCTACGATTATTTATGTAGACGCCTGCTAGTAATATTGGTAACCACGTTTAGAAATGTTATGTGTGTACCTATTTTTTTTTTAATTTAAAACGGGTTACTTATTAAATTTATACAGGTATTCTTACGCCATAATCAGTGTACAACTCGTGGGGTGCGAGTATAGACGCAAGTAGTGTGCGAGCGAGAAATTAATAGATGCGCCCCCATTTCCTGATCCCATTCTTTATCCGCACAGGTTGTATTCAATTAGCGTTGGTTTCACTGTACACTGATGTTCGTCGTCGAATGCTTTTAAACAAAGTTAATATCCGACAAAGAAGTCGACTCGACATACAATAAACATTAAAAGAAGGCTAATCTGATAATACAAATATTTTCATCTTGCCATATACGTCATACGACCAATATGAAATAAAAATTAAGTTACAGTTTTTCCTTTTTAATGTAACTAGGTAAAATGAGCGTGGTCAAAAGACCTAAATGAAGCTTTTTTTACATTTTAGTACATATGCAAAATGTCTAGCAGCTTGCCATGGTTTACAACTTTGCAACTTACCACCTGCATTCAATCGGCTCATGCGATCATTGTGATATCAACATTAAGAAACCAACGCGTAAATTAATGGGTATACTCATAACGATACATTGTGTATTAATTTTACCAAGTAACATAAGAAAGGTCATGGTACTGTGGCAAGGTGGCACTTAAAGATGGCTAAAGTGTCTCGTATCTATAAATATACCAAACATCGGTATTATAATCGGTACACAAGAATACGTGGGGAACGAATCTTATTCCTCGCATCGTTTTCTCTCTCTCACTAAAACTTTTATTTATTAATATCACACAATTTTTGTACAACTAAAAATTCTACAGAAAGGCGCATAGTAAATTATATCTTTCACGTTTTGTCGCAATTCGATACGATGCTGGGATATAATCGTTGCGGTATACCCACGTATTTTCATATCGTGTTACGATACAAATTGAATATTTGCCCATCCCTACCTTTCAGGCGATTCAAAAAAATGTAACGCACGAAACCCCACGGCCGGAAACTGATGCCAGGTTTTTGTAACGGTCATTGGATTTATGCTAATTCGCTGCTTGCGCGCCATGAAAACAAAACACAACACCATGTAGGATTGTTAGGCTTTTTTTTCGTGTAATAATTTTACTTGGGTAATTATTACACGGGTTGGCTCGGACGAACAAACGCGATGGCTCGTTACGATTTGAGATAGGTCCTTTGAAGTTGTTCTATTTTTGTTTTTTAAGGCTTTTGCGTATGAGTAGAGTTTTAAATACTACAATAAATGTATTAAAAAAACATTGTGTAAGATTGCAGATTATATGGACATATTAGCAATAGTTATATTTAATTTATTAAGATCAATATTATCGATAGTTCTGACGATGCATCACTAGAAAGAAAGAGAGAGACTCGTCTTCTTTTTGACTTGCAATATGAATGGTAACGCGAAATTGCAATCTTATTCATTTCATTGTGAAATTGATAAGATACGAGTATGCGATGAGTGCTTTTATTATATATTTACTATCTATTGAAGTTATTAATAACTATCTTTGTTTGTATTCTTTGCAGAATGCAATCGACAGCAGTCATCCGCCAATAGAAAGTATTTTAAAGGTAAGTTGCCTTTTGATATAATTTTGATTCTCTTTTGTATTGTTTCTGTATTAAAAGAGTATAATTTGAATTTGATATCGTTGGTTCAGTTTTGTGTAAGTTATGTAAGCTTAATATGAATGAACTCTTGTTAGGTCCTCTTTCGTTGATTCATCGTAGGTATATAAGATCTTGGATGGTAACCAAATGAGAATGATAATAGCAACGCTAAAATGAATTTATAGCGGTTGCATGTAATGAACATTATTTTGATATTCAAAGACACGTAAGTTTATCTACTTTAGCCAGCTAAACCCTAGATAGTCTGCAAGACTGAACGTTAATATTAATTTGGTTGTTAACAGGAGATGAAGTCATTACCAACCCCGCTGTCTGTCATAGCGGCCACGCCTCGCAAGGAATTGGAGAACAAATTCATATTTAACCCCTACACCAATAAGGTACATATTACATTATCATCATCATGATAGTTCGGTAAACGTTAAACTGTACGGCAGTTTTGTGTCGAGCTCTTGAACAAAATTGCCCGATCAATTTTAAGATTGCACATTCGAAGCTTCGTAGTATATGAGAGAAAAATTGTAACAAGAATTTATTGGAATCTATTACCAATCATAATGTTGACTTTAACGAAGAAGCATATGGAACCTGTTTCACGACGGCTTCTTGTAGGTTCATTTCAGTGGGTTCAAACTTATTCTATCAATTGGGGTAAAGACGAATCTAACAAATCAAAGATATTTTCGTCCAGTCGCTATTAATTAATTATTGGGTTAACTAACATGTTTTCTTTTTTTTTCAACATGCACGGTCGATGAATCTAGCTCTTAGCCACTTTCAAATTAAAATGGCTTGCACCCATGGCATAAAAATGTTGTCATTTCAAACAAAAAAACAATGCAAGCTCCAAGCGATGGTTGCACTTCAGGTGGTTAAGCGATAGATACCTCGACCGTACCTAGTAGGACAGTATTTTTTTTATTTGTTTCATTGGGCAAAGTCATTAAAGAGTTTACATTCAATCATTCATTTATATTGGTTAAAACTGAATCGAGAAATACTAATACGGTATTTTTCGTTAGGTGCAAGAAAATCCTCAACTAACCAACAACGATCTCAAAACGCCTCTTCCAAAACCCGGTAAGTACATTTTTATTATTTTAAGACTTTTATTGAAAAATATTGCGCAAATTGATAGATAAAGAGCATTTTATATCACTGTTACATACTTAATATTATTTTATTAAGGTATGTGAAAATTGAAGTTTAATATTAAATATTAAAGTTCATTTTCATAATCTGTAGAGGTATTTTGTCTCTGATGGTCCCAGTATTTATTATGCACTTTGTTTACATGATTATAGTTATAGTATCATTGCGAAGTTATCAAATGATAATATAATTAATGTTATAATATTTACCGGTATCTAATCCCGGTGAGACGTATTGATATTTTTTAATCTGTAATGCATCCTTTAACATTCGTTCTGTAAATGAAATATTTTGTATCTGCGTTTGTAAAGATTAATTCAACAGTAACCGTTCATACATTTTATTAAAACATTGGATGCTTGGTTCAATATAATGTTCTTAGCTCATTTATGTACAGATCGCGGCGAGTACCTGAGTAGAGCTGGCTGTTAGTTTACGCACTTGTAAAATAGCTCACTTCATACAAAAAATGATTTCTGAGTACTTATGGTCACCGCTAGACTTATCTGCCGCGACCTGTATATGTATTTTAATTGGTAATAAAATCAATACGGCTTAAATCATAGTCGTTTCCAAGTCTTAAGATATGGCTGAAGAATTAATGCCTCGGATTCTAGATTTATTTAAAATTCACAAAGAACAAAACTCAGCTTATCAGTGGTTGGTTAATTGGCTCATCGTTCTAGTCTTAATTTACAGACCAGAAAAATGTTTTTATCCTCTTTGATTTAAACTATGCTAGTTAGACTATGTAGTACTTCTAGGGACTTTTGAACTTCAAAGTTCTTGGAAACGTTAACGGCTATACAATCATACTCGCGAAGTAAGTAAATAAGTACTTATATAAATTAATCAGGCACTAAAGTAGGCTCTAGTTGTCGAAGAGTTCGTTGACCTACTCACTAGGCAGTATCTTCTATGTTTCACGTCGAACCACGCCAAGATCATTGTACGCCGCACGTATGTATGTGGGATTTGAGATAAGTAAACAGGATTTCAGGGTCTTCCAATCTTCTTTATTTTATTATAATCGCAGAGCAAGCCTATTCACGTCTTTCGTCGTCTCACACCTACCGATAACTCCATCATTCCCTCCGTTCACTCGTTCTCTGTTCATTCTTACTCCGTTCCATTCTACGCGTCTTCCATTCCGTTTCACCCTCTCATAATCCCACATGTATATGTGTTAGTTAGCACGCTATGTCTGTTATTGTGTGGTACTACTGATAATGTACGAGTACTTTACGCTGACTTAAAAATATTTAGTCTCATTCAGTCTCCAACTTTATTTGTTTAAAAAGATGGGTACTATTCGAGACTGATAAAAATAATTTGCTACAGTATTATAACAGTATATTTTTAGAATGATACGTATATTGATTACCCCTATAATTACAAGTGATGTCTACTTAAACCTCTATTTTCCCTGTTTTGCTAATAATTTAATTGTGTATGTCGCCTTGGATAATAATGGCTGTTTTGTTCTTCCTATCGCGAATATTTGCGAGCGTCAAATGGATAATAAGCCGTCAGACAGCGATAACAATGCATTTAGCGTTTCTAATTGACATTCCTTTAGTATCGTGATAATCGGACTGCCTCGGTGGTGCTGTGGTTAGTGGACTCGCACTTTAAAGCGGCGGCTGCGTTAGAGGTCCCGGGTTCGATAAGTCAGGCACTAATGGGTCGGGCCAAAAATGTGTACCTAAGTTTTTGGTAAAAAATTCTTAGTGTCAGGAGTCTATAAGTCGGCGGTCATGTACCCCCGTGCCTCGGAAAGCACGTTAAGCCATTGGTCCTGCGCCTAATCCCTCTCCTATCGTGTCAGGCTGGTGTCCCATCGGAATATGAGTGTAAGGGAATAGAGAGTGCACTTGTGTTTGCGCACACAATTGAGCTCTATAATATATCCTGCGTATGTGGCTGATCGTTGAGATTCGTCGCCATAGCCGTAATCGGTTAGTGAATATTATTATCGTGATCATAAAGTAAATGGGTTAGGTTGGGTGGTGACGGATCACCTGATGGTAGACTATTGCCGCCGTACATGGACACATGCAGCACCAGTGAAATCACAAGTGTGCTGCCAACTTTGAACCACTTTTCCTCCAGATTGAGCCTCCGACACCATAATTCAATCGGCGAAATACAGCGCAAACGCAGTTTCATGCCAGTTTTCTTTGAGGCCGTAATATCTCTCCTGTCGAGCCAGCCCGTTCATGCTGTAAGCTTGTATCTCCCACTGAAAGTGTTACACATGATTGTCTTAATAGACATAGCTGAAAGAGAGACTTTGTCTCAGTAGCCATAGTTGAAAGAGAAAATTTGTTTAAGTAGACATAGTTGAAAGAGAGAATCTGTATAAGTAGACATAGTTGAAAGAGAGAATCTGTATAAGTATACATAGTTGAAAGAGAGAATTTGTTTAAGTAGACATAGTTGAAAGAGAGAATCTGTATAAGTAGACATAGTTGAAAGAGAGAATCTGTATAAGTATACATAGTTGAAAGAGAGAATTTGTTTAAGTAGACATAGTTGAAAGAGAGAATCTGTATAAGTAGACATAGTTGAAAGAGAGAATCTGTATAAGTAGACATAGTTGAAAGAGAGAATCTGTATAAGTAGACGTAGTTGAAAGAGAGAATTTGTTGAAGTAGACATAGTTGAAAGAGTGAATCTGTATAAGTAGACATAGTTGAAAGAGAGAATTTGTTGAAGTAGACATAGTTGAAAGAGTGAATCTGTATAAGTAGACATAGTTGAAAGAGAGAATTTGTTTAAGTAGACATAGTTGAAAGAGAGAATTTGTTTAAGTAGACATAGTTTAAAGAGAGAATCTGTATAAGTAGACATAGTTGAAAGAGAGAATTTGTTTAAGTAGACATAGTTGAAAGAGAGAATCTGTATAAGTAGACATAGTTAAAAGAGAGAAGGATTAAAATAAACTAAAATGCCGTGTCGAACGAGACTCCAGTTGAAAGCTTAAACAATAACAAACCGGACGTATTTAGCGCAAAGCCTTTAATACCACACATCTATTTCAGTAACAGTTCCTAAAATTCATTTGAAAAAATCTCGCGAATACGTTTCGCAGTTCGGGTCTACTGCACCTAAATAAAAGGTGGAATGAATTATTAAGAGGCAGTTTACACGTATCGCGGACACAGATCGTCCGACAGCGGCACCTGTCGCCGACGCGAATAAATAAAATGCGAAAAAAGTTGACAAAACATCGCGAGCTGCACGAGTACAAACACATGCACACACTCGCCATGGTTATATGTTATGATGTATGAAACAACTCAGGTTTTTAATATCATCAGTAACTTAGTAGTAGACAAATATTTTATCAACCGTGGGAGGCATCAGAAATGATGTAATCCGACAGAGAACCAGAGTCACCGACATAGCAATTAGCAAACTGAAGTGGCAGTGGGCTGGTCATATTAGCCGTAGAACTGACAGCCGTTGGAGCCGTAAAGTCCTTGAGTGGAGACCGCGACTCGGTAAGCGTAGTGTAGGACGCCCTGCGACAAGATGGGATGATGAGATTCGAAGGCTGGCTGGTGTGGGCTGGATGAGAGTGGCCGAAAATCGGGAGCAGTGGCGTGCATTAGAGGAGACCTATGTCCAGCAGTGGACGAGTGTGGGTTGCTGATGATGATGATGATGATGGGAGGTCAACACTTCGGTATGAATGGGCCGGTTCGACTGGAGTGATACCACGGCCTCACGAGTGATTGAGGCTATCGCGTCTGGACTATTTAGTAGGTGTATTTTCTTTAAGCTAGTAGGTGTATTTTCCTTTGCACAAAGATGACTTTTACAACCACAGAAGAAAAAAAAAGAGGCTCTGTCAATCCTCAACTGAGGCTACAAAATTACCATCCTCAGAATTATTGCTGTTAAACTTATACGACTGATAAGATTTTTAAAAGTAAAAAGAGAAAAATCTTCTACAGTAATTTAGAGTTCCAAACATAAAGCAATTTATTTGGGAAACTACTAGCTTGACTTATAAATACTCTGTGACTGAGCACAGTGAAAATATTTGCGCGTACTGAATATTCGTTATGTGGACAACAAGATTTTTTATGAAGTTAATATTTACAATTTTGTCTTTGTCAATCCAGTATTTGAGTGGTGGATCAAACACATTGTATTCAACTTCCTGTATCTCTTCTGTGGAAGTATTTGATAGAATTCATGTTCCAAAGGGAATTCTCTTTATATTATATTATTATGTCTTAATGAAGTATGTGATAAAAATCTTATCAAAATGGCCTAGATTTTTTGATATTTTTGAGCCACAGAAGAAAATATGTGTATGACCCTGGAATGAAAATGATATTTAATTTATTGATGGAACGATGAATAGTAATAATACACAATCACACATATATTTAAAGTTAATATTTGAACGGCGTTAAAATACGAAGTCTTTTTTTGTTTTAATATTGCAATGAAGACATTCAGAAATTGATTGAAATACATACAGTGTATAACCTTGTCATCTATGTAAACGACTTACACTATAGTATCTACATATTAAGGGGATTCTATTGCGCAACCATTATTCGAAGCCATTAAGTCTTCCATTATGCGAAACGAGCTAAGTTCGGAAAGTTGGAATGTGTCGCAACCTTTTTACTTATGGGTAGAAAGCCTACTTTAATTTGGATATATGTCGCACTTACATCCATACTCTAAATTGCATCAAAAAATCAAAAATAAATTCAAAAGTTGCTTAAAAGTGAAACTAAGAGAGTTGTGTATTCAAAATTTGAAATACTCAATACCGTTGACGAAATAAAATAATATGTTATATTAATTGTTTATTGGCTGTACGAGCTGAATCTGTTACTATATAAAGGTTTTGACAATGAAAACAAACCTGAAATATATGTTAATTTCATAAATTACAATGAAATAATTAAAAACGAATAGACTAGAAAAGCTAAATAGCTATATTTAAAAAATATATTATGAGTGAACAATAGGTAAACCATTGTCGAGCTATGCAAAAAAATTATTACCTAAGCGACCAAAGTGAGACTACATCATTTATTTATGAGTTTTCTTGCTAACGTTTGATCAAATTGTCGAGTTCCGCTATATTTCACTTCGTCCCGCAAAAACGTCAGCTTGTGTTGTTTTTACATTTTTCACTGTTGTGGATATGTAGCGACGACCCTAAAGCGAGACGCGAATAAAGCGCGACGAGTGAGAAATAAAAGCATAGTTCGGATTAAAAACGTACGCCACGATAACGAGTGAATTGTGAATAACACTAGCGTTCTAAATAACAAGTGATAAATTGTGTCTGCGTTACACTAACTCTTGGGTTATTACATTTTACAGCTTAAACGATTTAAGAGCAGTTGACTGCTAAAGTGAAGTCGTGTGAAGCCAATTACGGCGTTCTCTATTGTTGTGTTTCATTAAACCTTTAAACTTTTACTCGATGTTGCATAAATTATGTTTTTTTTTGTCAGAAACAGCTAGTTTTTGGATTTGATAGATTTCATGGGGCACTATCAGTAAGTGTACTTATTGCCGATCATTGCTATTCATTAATTTTAGTTTATGCAATAGGCAAGTAAATTTAAAATAAAAGGGTAAACTTGCAAATGGATGTACAAATACATTTTCATATTGTTTTACACATTGTGAGTTTAATACGAGTATATACCCGGATATCCCAAGCCTGCTGACTTAGCTATCCTTACATCGGATTATGCTTCTCCTTTACTCGGTCCAAACGTGAATACACCGAACAAAATATTATTTTGAAATGAGCCTTTTTTCGCGTGTTATTATTATATCATCTTTTATCTCTATTATTATTCACTTTCATACCTGTTTGTGTTTCCATCATAATTAGATTAGCTTCTTGCTTGGAGTTGCGTTCGAATCTTTATACAAAATATTTGGTATTTTTTGCTAAACTGGTGATTATTATTGGTTAAGGTTTCCTCTTCCTCTCTCTCTCCACCTTGAGGTATAATAGTGATTCTGATTTCCTCACTTGTGTACGAATTTTTAAGGATCCTTTGCAGCAAGTAAGGCCAATTTTATTTATCCATCCGAAATCCACGATAGTTTAAGTGGTGGCACTATATCGGGATCGAATGGAGCCTGCATGTGACACACCCCCGGGAACTAGCCTCGAATTAGATTCGTTTTGCCAACCCCCTGGAAACTGACGACTCTTTCTATTTCTGTCTGTTAGCTAACTGCGTCACGGGAAAGATTTTTGCTGCTGAAAGATAATATAGCAATACGGCCATTGTTTGTTTTTTGATTATTCGTTATGATATGGATGGCGCGGAACGCGCTTTCACTCGATAATCCAACCCTCATTTTTTACTTGATTCAAAATGTTTTGCTGAACTTTTGAACCTCATTTCAATTTACAATAAATAAGTAAATATGTTGGGAATGTAAACAATGACACAAACCAAGAGACCATGGCGCGTTTAAATACTTTTAATGGCTCTATAATGGCCTCTATGTCAAGGCTGATACAAATATAGAAGATGTCTTGATCGCGAATCCAGATGCTTGAGGTTATATTTATTTGTTTAGACAATATTTGCCGAGCAGTTACGCAAGAGCTAAATAGTCATATTTAACATAGACATCGCGTTTACGAGACTCGGTAACATGTTAGTTATGTCATGAAGGGTTTTGTGAATAGCAACTTACTATCATTAATGGGCGAAACCTTTGATCAGCCTTTATGAAATACCTAGTTTCTACACACACTTTTGGATATTTGAAAAGTAAACTACTTTTCTCCTAGCGATTTTTGTAAAATATTCTCGAAGAATAATACAAAGGATTTAATATATTTATGACGTTTGGTCTAGCTTTAAGCATATTTATTTGGTCTAGTTATTACTTTGTGAAGGAGCAAAGTAATATTTTAACAGACCTTAAATTAACGTTTTAGCTATACCTAAATTAATATTTAAATTTCAACAGATAGGTATCCCAACCCCAACTACATCTTCGTTACTACTATGTTTACAACAGTACTACAGGAGTGTTTAAGTAAATAATGCACTTAAAATGTATCGTCAGTCACTCACGGCGAAAAAAAAAGCACTTACGAAATTCGTCGACTTACCAAGGTCTCCGGCAACTTAGTCGGTAAAGCAGTTGCCCGGTTAGCAAAAGATCGTGAGTTCGAGTCCCACCCTAAGACTTTCGATAATTTTTAAGCTGCATTATTTATTTAACAGTAATTTGCTATACCCAAAAAGAAATCATAAATATGTAATGTTGGTAGTCGTATGTCTTAGCTGTTAAAAATAGAAGGTATCGATGATTCAAGTAACGATATCCGAATCGTAAAGCGCGTGTCCGATGTCGGAACCTTTCCCGTTTCCCTGCTCTTGTGAGTTATGCCCCGGGTTCGTTGCTGATAAATAAATCAGTATTTAGGTCATTGGAGAGGTGTAGCTTTATGACGGAGTTTATGTATGTGCCGTAATAAATAACGCGCTATTACGTGATTAGGGAGCTCGTAGAGATGTGCCATTGTGAACATATCGGACTTTTTATCGACATAGAAATGTATTCTAGAGACGTTTAAACCATTTGAATATTCCAACCAAGAAAAGTCATAATCCAAACTGAACTTGAAATATGTTTAGATTATGTTAAAACTCACGAACCCCCAAAAACAAACATAGATTTTATTGGTTTTTAAATATGTAGGAATACATAAATGAAAATCACCTATTCTTTCATGCTTCTGTAGGTTCCTATCCTATGGATTGCAGAACTGTCTATACTCTATTGTATATACAATACACATAGCTGCGGTTTTCTAAACAGCTACGAGTAATGAATCTGGTTTGGTGATTGCTAATCACTACGTTTCTGAGAAACAGATGTTTGTGAGAAATTGATGTTTCTAAGAAACGGATATATTCTAGTTTCAAAAGCTTTTTATTAAACGATTAAAAAAGGACTGCTTGTAGGAATCCTGGCGAATCTGGTTTGTGATCCTTCTTAACTTTGGATAATAGGAGATATAACGACTAAGATGTAAGTAAAAAGATTATCGATAGAAAAAAGGTTTTCTCTATCGACAAGTCTTTCCACATCTCTAGTAATATGTTTCGCAGGACAATAGGCACTATTAGTCGGTCGTCTACTCGGCGCGACTGTTGTTTATGCACGAGCACTGACATTTCGGTTATTTGTGGCCGTGTATGCCATGTACGCCATTAGAGACGTAATGAAGATAAAAATTACTGTTAGTTACGAATAATGAGGGTTTTTACGAACGGAAAATCCTTTAGATAGCGTTTTGTAGGCGTGAGAACTTTGATAGGTTATATGTACTTGCAGTTGTATTGTATGTGACGCTATCTATCGGATTTTCCATTTGCACCTTCTATACCAGGCATTTCAATATCTATGACTTCGAAGTACCTACATTTTGGACTTAATATTTATCTTATATCATTCTAATTCACAAGAAGGGAATTTCCGCGAATTCAATTTTACTATAGCAAACAATTGTCTAGCTAGTTTAATCTTCATTGATCCATTGGTGTCTAGTTCAAAAAATATACTTGCAAAATCCATTGATCGGATTTAGTATTCAAATTAATCCACTTACTTTTGGCTTCCTTTTTCTTTTATCTTGTTTTGTTGCATTATGACACAATTGCACTTGTGACTGGTGTTGCGGGTGTCCATGGGCGGCGAATTGCTTACCATCAGGTGATCCGTCTGCTCGTCTGCTACCTCTCATTATAAAAAAATATGATATTTATGATTCTTGGATAAAACTTAGACAGGTGCTAGTATATTTCCTTGTTTGACTTGACACTTTCTTGGTAGAGGAAGAAAGTGAACTAAGTACTAATAATATTCACTTCATCTAATTAATTAACTTTCAGATAAATCACAAACGAGCTAATAACTGCGTGTAACCGTAGGTTTAATCCGATTAGCTAAACTGCATCTAAAACTTTTTAACATCCCGTCTGAAATAAACGGGGGAAGCATTAGAGCGGTGAATAGTTTCAGAACAGCCTCCAGCATATCAACTTTGAATAACATCACAGTGTAAATAGTACCAGTAGTAGTGCGTCAAACAACTGTCATTCGTTAGTATGATTGATATGTGACAGTCAAGTTGTTCAAAATGGTCAGTAGGTTTATAACGATGTAACTGCTATGTGGTGGTTCGTGCTGTCGGTGTCATTTTTCATTTCATAAAACCCTCTACCGTTTTGCGTTCAGTACTAGTGCGCGCTTGCACATTCGATTTAGACATTATTAGTAAGATGTGGCGTATTTTAATTAGCCTATCTAATTACTTTCTGACTGAATATCGCGTGGGTGACTAAGCGCGATTGCTCAGCTCGACGGTCTCGTAGTCATAACCGTCTCGACTAGAAAAAAAGCGAACGCGCTTTTTGGCTTACTGTCTCTCGCTTAAAATATTTTTGATTGTGCACATTTTGCGCTCGGCATAATACATATTGGCATTTCGTCTTTCATAGTACATGATTCCGAGCGTTTTTAAACTGTTGACACCGTATGTAATCAGCGGATTTCAATAATACATGTGCTTGTGCAGTATGCATCGATAAAAAGTTTTCCTGTATTTTCTTACACTGTGGTCGCGTCAACGAAGTTACCGTATAATTAAATATTAATCGAAGACTCGAGCTCTCAGTATTCGATTTAATTAATCAGTCGGCTCGAGTCTCACCTCAATCGGGACGTTTATTAATCGATTCGGGAACTATCTCTGAAACTGGTGAAGTTGGAATTAAGAGGCTCGCCCGCAAACGTGTTAATATCGGATTTTTTTATCGGAAACTGAAGCAATCGTTGTACCATGTCCGATTTAAAAGAAAATTAAAACATAGTATACATATTATCGTAAAGACAAAAAGATGTGGCCCAACGAATCAGCATGCTGAAATAATAACTTATTATCAAAAAGTATTAGTTAATATTTATAGGTATATTATAACTTTACTTAGTCTATTATCTGTTGTTGAAGTCGTCATATTCTGCTGTGATGTGTTCTCTAGTTCTTAAAAAATACTTTTCTTAAAACTATATTATTGAGATTCTTAACAGATGTGATAAATGTCTTTTGCTGCTGTCTACATACAAAGTTTACAATATGTTTTGTAGTAACAAATCACAGAAAAAGACGAGCCATTTTATGTTTTGTATCTTAAAATTTTTATAGTATGTACCTGGCGAGACATAAAGCATTCAAATGGTTTCAGTAAGTCCCAGTTTGAAAGCTTAAAATAGTTAAGCTTAACGCCGATTGCTGACACATTTTTTCACAATATTAGTTAGTCAACGTTACGTGTTAAAAGTTACTATGCTTACGCAATTGCCAATGTGAACTTATCTAAATGTTATCTTTTCTTAAGTAAATGAATACACTGTATTAATTCGAAATAATAAAGTAGGTAGTAGTAGCACATATCAATATTTTTCATAGCTTCAATTTTCAGGTAATTCAAGAGCTAAAGAAGAAAAATAAAATTGTATGCGCTAGTCAACTCGACTCTGCCCTAACGTTCCTATGTATTTTACCGCTCCCGTTCCCGGTTAGTTTTATATTGTGTAACTTGTTAACTTGACGGCACTTGGTGTAACTTTATCAACTTGGAACTTTTTGATTAAGTCCTAATTTGAATTGCTAAGTTGGGATATTGTTCAAAATTTACGTGGACAGTGTTACAACCCTTCTGTCAGATTTAAGATTGAAATACAGAATTGTAACGTCAACATTCAATTTAAGTTTGATAGTTTATAATATTGCCTTTAATTTTGTCAGAAACGCTTCAAGTATTAATTATATTTGATTTATATTGAATGATATTTTAACTGAGAGATTCCTAAACTAGTTAAAAGAAACCTATATTAGTTGGGGATAATTTGGTGATGGCGTTTTCGAAATCGTTCTAGTTATTATTTAGTTAATCTTGCAAACCTCATCCGATTATATTTTTTTTTTGTGATAGGTGGCAGACAAGTAGAGAAATCACCTGATAGTAAGCGGTGTATTAGAAGCAAGTATACATACTAAGCTTTCTCCAACGTGCTTAATTAATAGTACATTACACTTCATTGAATCAACACCAGTGTAACATCTATAGTGCGATTCATCAAAGTTTACAAGTCTGTCCAATTTATTCAATCAATTTTCACCTTTATTCTTTCATTTAGATAATTTGACACATTGTAGAAATCTCTGGCTGTCTGTGCATTATGCTATAAACTTATAACTATAAATCTGCTTCTGCTATAAACTATTGATTATTGAGTTTATTTTTGTCAAATTGTTAGGAAAAAGTAAGAAAGATTTCGCTTGTGACCACGACCGTTGTATTACTTGTCATGCAGTCGAACAGCCGGCAATATGTAACTACTTATGTACTATAAATGGTTATATTTTTCATATAATATTACCTACCGAGCAAATATGCAAATCGGACGAATAAGAAAGTAAATTCCTTCACTCTACGCGAATAGAGCTCTGCTGAAACGAGATTATAAGACAGGTAGACCCGAAGTAAAATAGGATTGATGCCAAGAAGATAATGAAATTCAGCTCTACTGAAAAGCAGGTTAAGCGGGGTCAGCGTAGAGTCAGCCTCAATTGTTGATAAACTGAAAATAGTCTAGTTCTACGTGTTCTGAAAATTTAAAGTAAATTGTATACTGAAAATTCAGGCTTCTAGTTCTATTCACAACGTTATAGGAGGTTGAAAATGACCTGAACTGCTATTGTTAATTAAGAGAATAACATAGTCTTATAATAGATTCTACAAAATGTTAATAATATTCTTCAGGCATTCTTATCGTAATAACACCAGAGGGATCGGGCGCAGGATTGAGGGTATGACGTGCCTTGGAATTAGAGAGTACACATGTGCCGGTACACCCGATTATAAAGATTGGTCGCCGTATCCGAAATTCGGAGGACATTATTTTACCATAACCTCGGTGGCAGGTAGATAAGTGTACAGGTCATATCGTGCACGTAACTCAATAACCCGATACTATATTCCTAAAACGCGCACGTAATCGAAAACATTGGAGTAGGTCGTACATCTAAATTGATAGGGTTTTATTCAAATCGGGAGGATTTATGAACATAATGGAAAGTAAAAATTGCCGGTTTAACTTTTCAAATTGAGTGATTCATTGTTGTACTGTGCGCGCAGTCGGTCGATGTTGCCACCCGGTGAGAAACCTTAGTCTTTAAAAGTCGCCAAAGTATATTCTCGAATGTAGTGACAAAAAAAAACTTGCTGATGCTTCTGCAGAGAAAAGTATAATAATTCACATTATTATTTATTTCCTTTAATCTGAAAGACTAATATTTGATTATGTTGTAGATATAGAAACAGTGCAGACATATAAATTGCTTTTGTGATGTGTGTAAGGAAATGATATAAGCCAAAAGTAAATGTAACATAATATTTCGTTTTATTATCGTGCAACTGTATTGCCTGTACATCAATTAACTACCAAGAAACACTGAACATCAGTTGAATTAGAACCTAGAAAATCAGACAAACTCTATCACGGAAAAACTTACCTCTTTACTTAATATTTTTAAAGCATTTTTTGCATTTTTTTATTAAGTTTTTTACAAATGATGATGATGTTACTAACAAAATATGAGTTATTGACTTGAAATAAATGATTAAATTAAATGTACTTACCTCTTTACTTATCCAATATTTACTGAAAAATTCCCCAAGCTGGTAACACTATCCCAGGTGGCGACGGCATCGAAACAATTCGCCATTCGCTCCCGATTTCCCCCCCACTCGTCAATGTTTGCTGACATTCGTGCCGGGATTTTGATCCACCAAATGAATCGGACCAATGAGAGTGCATCCAGTAAATTATTCTGCGTATATTTTCGGAAAGTGTAACATTTAACATTAACATGTTCCACAATATTACATGCTCAGATGATTAAGGTCTCAAGTACTTTTTAAAGTCAAAAACAATCGATTTTTTGCTTGTGTCTGCTGTCGGCGCCTTAGGAGGTTAAATAATATTTAAAAACAAGATTTTGGGCTGTGTAAGGGTACTGCTAAAAATATACAATTTGATTTTGAATAAAATTAAACTAATTATCACAATACTAACTGTTGCTTAACCAGGCGATGCTTAGTTGTTGCAATTGAAACTGATCGTTGATACACTCGGAGAGAGAGATATGGATTCTGAGATGTTAGTTAAGTATGCATAAGTTGGGAACTAAGTAGTAGCAAATTGTTTTACTATAGAAAAGTATTTACTTAAGCTGTTACTCGGATTAAGGAAGTATTTATCTGTCTTGGTTAACACCAGCTCTTAAAAATCTTTACCCACTTTTTTTTTATATTAGAATAGCCAGACATTTGGCCACAATCTCACCTGGTGGTAAGTGATGATGACTTAAAAATATATGCGATTACATTTCGTAACATTTCCACCTTAACGACCAATTTTCTGCCTATTTGTTTTACATTAAAAACTCAATTATTAATTATGAAAATTTAACAGAGATCCAGCTTGCTCTACTTAGCCAACGTCTCAAAGAAAATCAAAATATATTCAAGTTTCATTCATCATTTTTGGTATTCGCAAATGCACATAATTTTCTCACTAATTGCAAACAGCTATCTTGCTGTTTCTACTCGTACGTAGGGGTAGCGGGTGGCGCGACAGAGATAGCGAGATGTCCGAGGAACGGCGAAGCTCGCAGCGAATTTAATTTGAACGACGCTCCGCCGCTTTCTTAAGGATACAGCCAAACTTTGTCAATGGAAAACCGAGAGTATATTCCGAAGCATCATAATCAAAGTCCGAACTCTTCATTATTGAAGGTCGTGTCCCATTTATCTAGTGTTGTTGGTTTATAATCTGGTTTTATCCTAAGATATTCTTATTATTATTAATAAGCATCCTGTTTTCTGAAACCTTTTAACATTAATTTTGACTCCAAGCCTACATAACAAGTAGTATCTTATTACCTGGACATTTTATTATTGAACGTGTTATCTTCAATTTTTCTTTAAATTTGGCCTTCCTTGTCGATTTATGCACTATAAATGTCTAAACCGTAACTATTGGTTGTTTGAGTTGGTCACTCAAACTTGTAGTCCTTCGAAACTCCGGTGTCGGACTGTCTACTGTGTGACCAAAGTATCAAAGTAGCACTAAATTGCCAGACTTGTACATAAGCTAATTCGAAGTAAACATCTCTAGTCTAGAGTTATTTCACAAATTCCGTGGACCGAAACGTCGCTCGTCGAACTACACGCGTTAATTAAAACTTGTCCAAGATAAGGCAACTACGTTATTGAATAAATAAAACTTCCATTCGTACTCGCGCGGTGGGAAACTGGGACTTAGAGAAATTCCCAGGTCTTGCTGCTGCTCGTCTGAAAATTGCTTCAAACAAAAAGCGAAGGCTAATGTGTGGGTTTCTACAAATTTTCATTCTGTGTCTGTAATCTAATCGTATCTTGTTTAATCTCTAATTATGGTTTTTAATGAGTTTCATTGACATTTTGGGTGTTGTTTATGTTTAAGTCTCATGAGTCTATTAATAAATTCTATTCAAGAAATACCCCGGAAATACCCTGAATAATTTTGTCATAACTAGCTTTTACCCGCGATTTCGCTTGCGTTAGAAAGAGCCAAAAAGTAGTAGGTCAACTATCTCCGCTAAAACACGTCAATTGCCGCTTCGTGCTGTGAAAAACGGACAAACAGACAGATAGATAGACAGACAGACAGACAGACATACACAGTTTACATTTATAATTATAATATTAAGTATAGATTATATTATCTTAGAAATTCTTATTATTGTTGATACATTTAATTGGTTATGATTTGATAGGATTTTTAAATGTAATTGAGAACAAAATATTGCATTCTAGGTAGATACCTTACTTGTGCATATTTTAGATACCTTACTTGTGCATATTTTTACTAAATTACTGAATATTTTTGACAGCAAAATATACGTCCATTTCACTTCCATCACCATTGGATTCACAATGACATTGTGAAATTACTATCTGTTTTCCATTCAAATTACATTTTTGTAAAATCCGTGAATGTTTTATACAGTAACCCACCGGGGTTGCTACAATTTTAATTGGCACATTGTGATTTAACGATAAAATGTATTGGAGCGCGTTTTCGATAAATAAAATATTAAAGCGGATGGGAAATAGTAGTCGAACGGAAAGCCGAGGTTGAGAATTGAGAAGTTAAAGAAAAAGTAGAATTTCCCCGGCGCTCCGGTAGGGTCGTGCCTGAACGGATTCTGAAGCGATTCAAGAATTAAGTTCTTGGAAAACTCGATTATGATAGAAAAACTCGGAAAATATTCATGAACTACAGCAATTAGTCGACCATAAAATCATTCAATATTAGAGAGGAATATTAAAAAGCTGTTTACCAGAATGCAATAAATAGGTATAAGCTGATTAAGTACCTAATTTGAAATTAATTCGGTCAGCTTCTAAAGTTAACACTTTGAAAGTACAATCTTTAGATTGGACCGAGTTCCTGGTAATACGAAACTAAACATACACGGTACTACGTCACTTTTTAAAATTGGCTATTCTTTGCTGGTTCTCGTTCTAATTTTAGTATTAGTTTAGTTTAGTGTCAGCCTATTTACTGTCCCACTGCAGGGCAGATTATTATGATGGAATTAGGCTTAATCACCACGCTTGCCAAATGCGGATTGGTAGTGTTTTCACTTAAAGGATCTGCTTATTTTATTACACCCCGCTGGCAACTGTGGCTTTGATCTAGCACCAAAATATTTTAAATACCTTTTTCACACAAATTATTCGTTATAAAATTTTGAACAAGGTCAGAAGCCAGATTATTTATTTATAAGATCACCAACAAGATTTACATCAGTACATGATACAATAATTATGAACGAACTTTGAATGAAACGGTGATTTTCTTCATGGTATTTTATTCTATCACTGTACAATTTCCATTGTCTTGTTTACCGATACATCCCTAGCCGATTCCACCCCGCAACGATTGGAATCTCGGTTCGCCGTAGACAGACGGGAAATTGAAGGATACTCGCTATAGCAGTTCAGGCCGGACGAACTTTTGTATTGTCGATATGATTGACCCGGCTTTCGTTTCCAATAGTTGGCATGCTAAGCTGTTCTTAAATATCGTTTTCTGAATTTGGATTAACGTTTTTGTTAAAAACTATACATTTGTAATATTTGTGGCACTCGTCCCGGAATAGGCTTGTGTACCAGGTCAGAGATTGACAGATTTTTTAAATATCATTGAGAAATAACGGTCAAAGGAGCTATGTACAAAATTTCAGCTTGAAACCTTATGTATTGTTTTTGTTATGAGCCCTGAAAGGCAAAGATAGGCAAATAAATTTTAAGTCTTAATTTTACGAAATATTTATATAGCAATCCATATGTTATTCAATCTATAGCAACTTTTGTTAAGAAACCATTTTCATAAACGCACTATTTCATATACCCATCGAACAAAGCTATCTCGCGATGCGCACAAACTAGTGAGGGCTGACATCACGCCTCGCGTCGCTGTTTGTATGGAGCGTTTTGGGCAAGTCTATTTTAAGTGATTTTCAAATTGTCCTATCTCGAAGAGTTTCCAAGCTAACAAATCCATTCTTTCACCGATGTTTTCACTTTTAGGGGTTCTTATATTAGTAACAAGAGAAAAAAATAGGACACAAGTCTATTATAAGTGACATTGTGAGCCTAGAATTGCGTTTCGTTATAAATGGGGTATACATACATATTTTAAATTAATTTACCGACGTCTTCAATATGCTTAAATTCTATTCACAATTAACTTAGTTTTAGTGAATGATCAATCTACGGAAATTGTAGGACTCATTGTCATTGTTTTCAACTACCCTTACTTTATTAACCCTTGCCCCGATTAAGAGTCCATTACAATGGTATAATCTTATTACTATGTAGTTACTTAAGACTTATTATTTATCGATTCGATTCCTATCAACTCATTGTTAATAATGCAACGTTCTATGGAGACTAGACAAGTGAACTGTAATAATGTGAAATTACAGAGAACGTGCTTATTAATTATATTACAATTACCCGCATTGTGCATGATAAGAAATGCAATTCATGTCGCTGCAAGTTAATAGCAAGGTTTAGGACCTGCATAATTATTAGTAAAGGATAAAGGAAGTAAGGACTGAATGCGGGTACAAAATATAATATACTTGTACGGTAGAAATTTTTTTATGGTTTTTGTGTTAGATTGAAATTTATTTTGTCGAGAACTAGTTAAGCCAATTCTATACAACCTGGCGCGCAGCACAGATCATAATTTAAATTTATGAACCCTCTCGCTATTGCAATGGGATATCTTCCTCTCTAAATTGCTTTGTAATAAAACAACAGCCGCTTAGAAATGTATATGACAGAAAAGCGCGCAAATATACCCCGACACAAGAGAGCATCAGATTATTTAAATCTGTAACCAGGTGCACGGTACTTCTCAGACCTCACTCCTCCCGCCCATTTATAAAACGCCATTTGCGTATAATGCCGAACCGTTCTGGTGTACACTGTTTCAATTCCCGAGTACGCCGTTTCTCAATATGCCAATTTAATCGCGAAACGCCATCTATCGACCCCATACACACACCATGACGGCCTCTGCCTCCGAGAGGGCAGGGGGCGAGCGCCGTGGGGTGAGGCGCGGCCCGCGCGTACTATGCCCTGCGCTAGTGCTACACATCTAGACGCGTCTACATCGGGGAGCAGACACTAGTTTACAACTGATAGCACTACAGCGTATTGATGTGCACCGATTTAGATTATTGGCCGTCGGTGCGACAGTGGCGCCGGTCAATGGCAATTGTGAATGTCGGAGGTTGGAACTAACGATTTCCGCGCACTCATTCATTACGTTGCGTTTCGCGCTAAAACGATTTTGCCTCGAATAATTGGATACGGTAACGATCTTTCTACTGCGTTTAATTCAGCAGTTCGTAACTTAACGTAACCATTGCGTCATTTTTGTTTATCAAAGGTTGGTGATTTTATTTTGGAAATATTTTTGATTGTTATGAAATTGTGTTCTTATTTTGTTATAGTACTCGTAACGATTAGGTATTTCATTTTGTATTAGTGTTGTAACTAGAGATACGTTTGAGCAATTTTACAATGAAGCTTAATAAGACGTTACTCAATTAATTTGGTTTTAACCTAATAGATTGGAAAATAGGTCATCACGAATTCTTTCTCAATTGTTGTTTGAGTCGTCATAACATATGTAAATGTAGAGATTTATGTTTTAAAAGTAGCAGACAAAGAAGAGCTTTGATAGGAAAAAAAAATGTACATACAGTTTTACAGCTAAAACGAAAGTTTACTACAAAATTATCCTCATGTGATATGCAGATCGGAACAAAACAGCGAGTCATAACAAAACGCTTGGTAAAAAAGTAAATCAATGTCACCATTAAGTGGCCCCCGATTAAATTGTCAAGAAACGGGAAACGGGGCCGAATGCCTATCGCGTTTAGAGACGTGAAAATAGTAATCGATGATTAGGAAATCAATTGTTTTCCGGGGAAATTTTATGAGGTGTAATAATCGATTTACAATTTTAGTTATTCTTAATTTTACTAAATTACATGCTTTTTTTTTAATTTAGAGAAGGTTTTCTTAATACCGGGGCAGTGTTAGCTTTTTGATAAAGTATAAGTATTGAACAAGGTTTGCAAAATCATTAATCATTAGGGTCATTAGCTTTACATAAAAGCTTAATGACATACAAAATATACGGCTTGAACGTATTTTTGTCGTATAGTAATGGTATAACGACTCGAACGAGACGCCCGATGGCAAGCGATCTTTTTAATCTATGAAAGCCATTTTCATTTGTCGGAGCCAGGTCTTAAATTTTGCCATTATTGGCAAAATAGTTGTTACATTTTGTAGCTTTGTCACCTGAATTCAACGAAAAAACCATTAAAAAGACGAATACAAAGATTTTCATTGTAGAATGTCACATCTCTAGCTTACGAATATTGCGCATTTCACCGAACCTGAGAACAAAGGGAGGATGTGAAGTGGGGAATCGCTTCTGGAGGTACCTATAGTCGGCGTGGGTGATGTTATGTTTCATAGGTAGGCGAGCCAGTGATAAAACGCGTATCGTTATGTACTGATGTGGCCCCAACTACGGGAGTATAAACTGTTTTTGATTGTTATGTATCTACATCTATTAATTTGAATGTAATATTTCTAATTATGATTACTTTTAGGGTAATATTCATTCAAGAATTATACTCACAAATAATATTTAATACAAAACATGTAAATATCCTTGAACTAGGTAAAATCTTTTTGTCTGTTGTAAAATTAACTAAAACCTAATCCATTTGAGAATCTACTAACCGCGGTAGAACAAAAGCTGTACATAGGCATAATCATACCATCTAAATAGTTAGTTACCTATTGATAAAGTAACAAAATAAGAGTATCAGCGCGATGTAGAACTAGTAAGAACATTTCTTTTAAATTGCACATGGTGGTTCATGCCATCTATGATCGAAAGTTGGAACTATAGCTATCAAGGGTTGCTGTGTTAGTGTCAGTGGACAATCAAAGAGGTCGCTGTACACACCGGGTTGCGCTCTTCGAGATCAAGCGGTAGTGGCGCGGTGGGGCTCGAAATACGGGACGAGGCATTAGAATGCAGCGCGCGTGTGCCCCGGCCCCATACACTCCGGGGACCGAGCGATCACTCCGTTACGCAACGTCCGATGGCTCACCAACCGCGGTTTATTCAGTCGGTATTATTTTTATTAACCGATAAAAGATCACTTCAATGCTTTGGACTCCAAACTTGCCTTAAGGTTGCTGAGAAAGTGAGAAGCTAGATTGATCCTTAATCCTTTATCATCAAAATAATCTTAAATAATCTCATTAAAGTCGTCAGTTTGGAGCCCGAGGCTCGACCGTAGTCCAGGATGGTTATTAGGTATGAAGCGACTGCCGTATGACCTTTGCAACCCAAGACATGGGAGCCAGACTAGTTAATCTGGCTCCCCTGATCCAGTTGGACCATGAATCTTTTATCATGTCTGTAAATAGAAACAGTTTAACTACCAATCAGGGTTAATACTAAATGAATGGAAAAGTGGTTAGTCAATTAACTAGAACAAAAGTGCACCACAATGGAAAATGAAAAGTGTAGAATATAAACAATCTCCATCCAAGGCGGCTCTTTGTTCGCTCCCTCTGCTTCCAATATGAAAGACGATTCGTCTCCGCAAGGACGCCTATCGCCCTCTACCTTAAGCTTCTTTCTCACAAAAAGCGCTAACTACAAACCCATAGAATTATAAATTTGCACTCTATTGTCTCCAGAAAAGACCGGATTTACTCTAACAGCCCTGTACGCGGACATCCAATATGGACGCAAGCGCGTCACAAATACGATGAAAATTGAACCCTACAGAATTGTCGTCAAGTTTTATTTCGCATCAAACCGATGGCCAGTGTTTCGGAATATTCCCAAAGTTAATACCGGATGAAATAATGGCGTCTGAAAGCTGAAGGCGAGGCGTCACACTTTCCGCTTCCTGGTCGAGTACTATTTTTTTTCTTTGTTCAAGTTTGTCACCGCGTCTCGCCTTTTAGATGGTTTACCGTCGCGGATTTTGGGCAATCTCTAAACTCGAGGTTATAAAGGCCCTTTGATGTTAGATAGAATTTTTAATATCAATCAAAATTGTCCTTTAGCTGACTGACATGAAAGGGTAAAAGTAAACAACTCGTAAATATTGATTTCCAAATAGAGCTCCTCCTAACAAAGGTATGACCTTTCCCCGTAATCGAAACTAGACGAAACCAATTTAGACGTGCCACACTTCCAATAGTCTATAAGTTTAATCCGTGTCGATTATACGATGTCTCTAAAACCTTTTTCTCACGCTAAGCCCTAGTCACGAACGCAATAAGCTATTATAAATTGTATTTCGATATAAGGGTTCAGTTTCCAAGTTTTCACTGACCTTGTGTCATCCCCTCGCCGCCGGATGAGGGGCGCAGACTGCAAGGTGGATTCAGTATAACGCTGTGGAGTTGGCAATGATAATACACAGCACAGTGGCGGCACATGTCGAATAAACTACTTAACTCGCTCGTATTGTAGCGATTAAACTATGAGGGGAATGACGCTAACCGACCGATTTTAGAGTGATGTTAATACGCTCTGCATCAGAGTGCCACAGTGTAATTTTTTATAGATGCATAAAATGCATCTATAAAATATTAAGGTGACGGGTAGGGCACATTAGCGACGCCAATCAATTTTAACTTTTAGCTACTAAACCGGATCCATTTTAAACAATTTCGGGGTTACAAACTCTCGGCAAGCACTTGTACTATTTATTAAATAACCATGCACAAATGTTTGGTCTGCTTTTGCACCCGCATTTTGGATTACTGCTTAAAGCGGCCACTTTTAGCGTGAATCAATTTTTTGCGTACAAAAACGGACCCAACATTTGTGCATGGTTATTTAATATATAGTATTTAGTGTTTGCCGAGAGGTTGTAACCCCGAATTGTTTAAAATAGATCCGGTTTAGTAGCTAAAAATTAAAATCGATTGGCGTCGCTAGTGTGCCCTACCCGTCACCTTAAAACAATTCGACCTCAAGAAACAAAAAAAAAAAGATTTTTGTGACGGTTATATTTATTTGTACATACAGCCGCACATCAAAGTATACAAAACTTTTAAATTTCATCATTCGATTCTCACCTTAATGTCAACACCTTAGTATGAATTGAAGAATTTTGACAGACTGTAGTAAGCCGATGTGTGGCCGTCGTACATACATACAACATGAGTATTTAACATTTTACGGAACATTTTTTTAATACTTAAAACTAGCCATTATCATAGGGAGGCTCCAAATAGTTTGCTTTGCATCTGCAAAACAACTTGCAGGATTTTCGGAACGCGGGAATCGCGGTCAGCAGATCACAAAGTTTCAGAATTTGTGGGCGTTCGTATAAATTGCCCTTACATGCCAGGCTGTGGCACGGATCCAGAACAATTGTCTTGCTGGTTCCAGAGTTTTAGATTTAACTTGAGTATTCATGGACCTCTTTTTCTCATTCACAATAAACGCTGCTGGATCGTCCATTTCAGTTTTCCAATCCTCTAAAATCTATACTATTTCTAAAGACGTTAATTCTTTGGACAATGACGAGGCTTATAGTAAAATCTAAAAGTAGAAACCGTTGCGCGATGTAATCGACACCTTGCACCAACTATTGGTACTATATGGAACTAATAACGCTCACGCCACTAGTACGCTATATTTCGTGAAGCAGACGTACTTCTTTTGTTTATACTGTGATGGTAGTTATCTCGTTTAGAGGGGGTAGCGAGGGTCAGCACCGAGGCAATGCAACGTAGCCGCGTCAGATATGCATATGAACACAGGCCCGTGCCCGGTAGAAGTGGCCCGTTTAATTTGGCCGGGTGATATTCATTTTGGGGTTGTGATTTCGACGCCTTTCAGCTAATGCCAACCCCTCTATTGTTGACTACCGTTGATTATAACGTGGACATCTTTCAACATGCCATTTTATTAATATTTAACTTGCTAGTCTAGGAATTGCCATTGCTTATGTTGGTGACTAATATGATTCTAGGGAATTGTATGATTAAGCGTTGCCTACGAAATGGCTCTAGGTTGCCTTCATAGTGATCTAAAACCTTTAAAAGTTATTAATTACAGTGCAGTGCATGTTTGCCGCTGAATCATAAACCATAATGATAGAAAAAAAAGCAATATAATGTTAATTTAGTTCTTTCTGATTCTCATTATATTTTGTACTGAATTTTTTCGTTCATAGATGATTTCTCAAGTATCCATGGCTAACTTCGCCCCGCCTAATTCTTTTCATGCTTAATTCGATACTTTATCAAGACGAAACTAACAAATCAAATATAAAAAACCGGCCAAGTGCGAGTCGGGCTCGCGCACAAAGGGTTCCGTAGCAGCAAATATACATTATAAAGATTTTATATCATCGCGGATTTTTAAAGGTGTACAATACTGTAGTATATTTTTTGATCTATCTTATAAGGTTCAGCCATCGTTTTCAGTGTAAGCACAATAACTTAACCAAAATTACAGTTAAATCAACCTATCTCAAAAACTATAAGAGATACTTTGATCAAACCAAAAATCGTTGAAAGAGTTAATTAGCATGCATCACCTCTATTTTTTTTAGAATTTTATACCCCGTAGTTATAAAAATAGAGGGGGGGGGACATACTTTTTACGACTTTGAGAGCTGATATCTCAAAAACCGTTCACTTTAAGAAAAATGTTTTTTAGAAAACTTTATATCATTTTAAAAGACCTTTCCATTGATACCCCACACGGGTATGTACATCGAAAAAAAAAATTTCATCCCTCAGTTACATGTATGGGGGGCCCCACCCCCAATTCTTTTTTTTACTATTTAGTGTCATATTTTTGTAGCGGTTCATACAACACATATTCCCATCAAATTTCATCACTGTAGTACTTATAGTTTCCGAGTAAATCGGCTGTGACAGACGGACAGACGGACAGACGGACATGACGAAACTATAAGGGTTCCGTTTTTGCCATTTTGGCTACGGAACCCTAAAAACACTCCAGCTTTTATCGATTTATAAGTGATGTAACATGTGTTAACTTCACTTTTTTTGATATATAAGCTATCATCTTTCTCATACATTTTCGAAAGTTTTTTGGTAAAACAAATATTTGCATTGTATTTAAAAGTTCTCAGTTCTCTACGTGGGAGTAGGTACTAAGCGTATGTTTTGTGATCAGGATAATCTTGCCTTGTTATTTTTAATCATCCCTTTGACCTTAACTAAGAGCTGTGTAACAAGAATACACGAAAGATCATTATTTTTTGTTTGGAAAAATGATATAATATTATTATTTATAAAATAGTACACGTGCAGGTTTAGAGACTGAAAGATGGACAGGTTATCTATAATAAAGAATAGATGCTATTTGATACCCTAGTTAGGTTGATTAGATAGATATCTGATTATACGTTTCGTCCAAATTTATCACAAACTAGTCAGTTAAACGGTACTTTTCTCTCAAAATACTAAGAGCAACTCTATCGCTATTTTTACTTTTTAATTTGCAAGTTACACTTAATTTTTTCTTTGTTAGCACGCTGAGCAGTTTAACTTGAAACCTAACCAGAGATTGGTGTTTACAATGGAAACTTAGAAGTATTTCAGTCCTCCCAACATTTGGAGCTGACCTTGCCGTTTTGTAATTAATATTTTATTCCTGAGCTCCCAATTTAGATTTGACGACTACTTTCATTAGTCTTGAATAGTTGGATTGTGTTCGAGACAATGTATCTAATTTTAACTCTGCTAGTTGTTTTATCAATTGTACCTAAAATAACTTTTGTTATTAAATTTTCTTCGAACATGATTCCACAAATTATATTTCACAATGCCATAAGTCTCGTGAGGTTATTTTTACTTCATTGACTAATCTACTTTTGATTTGATACGATTGTCTATTTTAAGACGTTCTAGTCTCTGTTGATCGTTTACAGTGGTTATGTACTTTTTTAGACAATTTGTTTGATATTTTAGTGATTCTAAACAGACCATATAGAGTCCTTTCTCATTCATGCTATTCATCTCTCTAAAATAATTATTTTTTAAATTCGTCTCCTCAAACTTCTTTTCCGCTGTAACTCTACTAATGACACATAATTGCGTTACCTGTTAGTTTGCTTTATTTAATATAGTAACAAGGGGAAAAATCACAGGGCTATTATCTGTTCCCTTGTGAAAATTCTTTGCACACATTTATTTGTCCCTTAATTGGTCGGTGGTCATTAAGACGTTAAAGGGGAATAAAAAAACATCTGAAAAGGCCTATAATTGTGGAATACTTGAGGACGTAGTGGAGCTCGTCAATCTTTTGTCCTAACCGCAGAACTCTTGGTCGGTGTTTTGTACTGACCTAGATTCGCAGCAGGCAAAAACTCGCCTTTTTTGATGGCAACACCGTGTTTGCGATATATTTCGTGTTGTGACACCCGTCACTGAATTTTGTTTAGGATTTTAGACGGAAATTTTCTGGAATGTATAAATCAGCGAACCGTTGATGTGCGACTTGAAAGACATATTTATAGATTTATGAATATAATTTGTCTACTGCGACTTTTCTTTTAAAAATCGGTAAATTTGTCCAAGCGCTTTTGTTTATCATATCGTAGGGTAAAGTCCGTTGTTACTGAAACATAAACTATCAGCTTGTTAATATCCCATTTATTATAGGACTTCGCGTCGAAATGGTATCTATAATATAAAGCGACCAATAACATATTCGAAACGTTGTTTGTATTAAACATAGTACACAATATTGCTTTTAAAGTGAGCAATAATAAGAAAGAAAACCCAGCTTATAAATAGAGTACGTTGACCGTAATTTGAATGCTGCCTCTAAATAAGTTTTGTAGACCTAATGGAGTAAAGGAATGTTGAAAAATACCGCCCAGACGTCCTTCACCTTTTGATCGATGTCCTCGAAGCGCTCAATCTTAAATCAATTATGAACTCGAATATTTCAATAAGAACATCATTGGGATATTCCCAAATAATGATGTTTACGCTTTAATTTTTGAGTACGACTTACAAAGTATTAGTGGATTGAATTTCGATTAGTCATTTGAAGAAGCTAATGTATGTGACTTGGAAAGAGGTTTGCAAATAGTTAAAAATTATATAAATAAATATATTGGATTATTAAGAAAAATAATTAAATTCTTCTTCTGAATAGCGTAAAGCGTAAGGCTTCGATTTTTTTATCTTATGTAAAAGGTTGGCAATATAAATCTTGCTTTAAATTATGCAACCTAATAAAATTCAAGCCTTTTCTATAGGACCTTCTATAAGGCCTTCATAATTTGTACTTGGTTTGCTACGACTACGAGTAAGATGTGCTTAAACTTTTGTAGCGATACAATTTCCTCTTGAACGCCCTCGTCGCTTCGCCCACGCGTCATCTTTTCTTTATGTTATTTTTAATTTAACATTTTCATCAAATATTATTATCCTATATATTTAACACCCTAAAATTCTACAAAAGTCAATAAAACTTTATTATTATTCTATACTTTCTTCAGTAATTCTATACCAAGTTTAAGTGGTTACTCCTCTTCAGACAGATCTGTCGTTTAGAATATATATCTTTAAAGTTGTGAATTTCGATGAGTCAAATACTCTCGACAATGACACGGAGGATTATGGCTGACACAAACAGCAGGAACGGAATAAAATATATTATGCTCTCGGATAGTCGGTGCGCTACGGAAATAGATCGGGCGGCAGCATCGCATCCGTGGTACAGTGTCCATGTTATTTGGACCGAAATGTCGGATATCTTTGACTTTAAAAGCGAGTAAGAGGCATACAGACAGTTTATTTAACATCATGATGACCGCATCAGCTCGCACATTTAACGCAAAATATGTACCGACATATTTTGCGTTAAATGTCCGAGCTGTGCTCAGCTTTGCAAATTGTGAACTTTGATTCGTCGACATAAATCTTTTGAGTTCATTCAAGGAAATGAATGTCAAGTCTAAATGTTTGATGGATTATTTATATTGAACATGAACGGACATAATCAGAACCCCAAAATAGAAGCCAAATTGTTATTGATTGATGAGTCACTAGAGTTCGACGATCCTGGCTTCAGTGACTTAGTAAATTTTATATTGATAGCATTATAGTTTCCGTTTATAGACAACTTTAGTTTCAGGCGTTGTTATTATCATTGTTGTTACAGAAATGGCATTGCTATCATGTACAACATTTTTACTTGTGGTGGACATCATGTTTGCCGCACTTCATCTTACATTGTTTCTAGTCGTGCAGTAAACTAACTTACTTTGTTGATAAGTTTTTTTTTCTTAGGTCCGATTTGACTAATCTTTTTAAAAAATAAATATATTATACCTTAGATTATTCTGCGATAAAGATTGGTCATATCGGGCCTTAGAAAATAATGCCTTGATAAAAGATCATAATATGCATTGGTGATAAAAACACTTGTAACGATTTTCCGGATCCATGGTGACATGAGTACCGCGGTATGTACCGATATGTCTCGTTTACTACATAGACGACGTATGCGTCTGCGACGCTTCTCGTCTCATGAGCATTATTAATAGTGTAAGGCTGTCGCTGGTTAAATAGCGAAGCTGGTTTAAGATTTATAACGCTTGTTGATTTCTCTCGTGGTCTAGTTTTGATATCGTGTTTTAATTTGTTTTTGATGTACTCATACTGAATTCTTAAGGAACCTCGCCACTCTATAGAGCGCACCTATGCATTAAAAACCGTGTGAAGTGGAGAGCATGTAGCAAGATGACCCTAGCGTCCGTTTGGAACGCAACCGGGTTAAACGCTAAAATGATGAATGATGATAACATTTTAAAGTAGATAACCGTGTCTATAATTTTAATTATTTGAGATATCCAATCCTTAGCAATGTCTGTTTAAATCTAGGTAAATAATAGATTACCATTAATGGCTTCTGATACTGAATAGAACTATGGACTTGTCTCAATCGTGACAGAGTAGGATTTCCCGTGTCTATTAAGCCCTACCAGTTTGCGTTTGCGATTTCATCGTTCAACTTGACGTAACAAGAAAGTTCCATTGTTACATTAATTTCCAATGGCTGCCATGGCATATCATCACCACCCACGCCACCGCAGACCGCCGTGACTTAGCAGAAAGACATATCAATTATGCGTTGTTCGCATTAATTAAGGGGATTAATTGTCCGTATCCTTAGTGTTCTAACGGGCGGTGCATAGTGCATCGAGTGACGCGGTCGAATGCCGCGCGGTGAGCGGTCAGTACACCCTCGCGCGCCGCCGCGTCGCCACGCACAGCCTGAGCGCCGCCGCTCCCGCGCCGCTGCCGCCTGCGTCTGTGCACACGAGGGTTGCCCCTAACCCCTATGTAGTTAAAGACGTTCTCGAACAATGAAGCAGTGTTATCGCATGGCAAATTGCACCCTTCAATAGTCTAGTGATGCCGTTTGTAAGGTAGATGATGCCATACGCAAGGTAGTTGATGCCGTATGCAAGGTAGATGAAGCCGTTTGCAAGAAAGATGATGCAGTTTGCAAGGTAGATGATGCAGTTTGCAAGGTAGATGATGCCGTATAAAAGGCAGATGTAGCCGTTTGCAAGGTAGATGATGCAGTTTGCAAGGTAGATGATGCCGTTTGCAAGGTAGATTAAACCGTTTGCAAGGTAGATGATGCCGTTTGCAAGGTAGATGATGCCGTTTGCAAGGTAGATGATGCCGTATGCAAGGTAGATGAAGCCGTTTGCAAGGGATGATGCCATTTGCAAGGAAGATGATGCCATTTGCAAGGTAGACGATGCAGTTTGCAAAGTAGATGACGCCGTTTGCAAGGTAGATAATGCCGTTTGCATGGTAGATAATGCCAATGACAAGACCTCCTTGTACAATGAAGCAGTGTTATCGCTGGGAATTCTATCCACTAGAGAAAATGCGTCCTTGAGTAGTCAAGTGATGACGTTCGCAAAATGATGCTGATGACCGTGTTTAGTAAAACTACGTTCAGCGGTGTATTGATGTGGGATGAATATGATGTTGATCAATACCTGTTGGTGCTGGTGAAGTAGTGCTAAAGATCGTGACTGTCGTATGGTTTACTGTAATTTAAGAGGATGTTAATTCAAAAAGAAGTTGTAAGCGGCTGTTTGGACAGCCTATTATAGGCGATGATATTCGGAAAATGACATACGATGAAAGTCAAATGCTTCTTTGCAAATCTTGTATTAGCCATTATGATCATGATTCGGATCATTACAATGAAATGAATGTTTCATGTAAACAAGCTATCTGTTGCTGTAATATATAACACCTTGAGATGGTCTATATATTATCTAGAATGTCGTTGTTTACATTGTTTCGCTAATAATAATGTGGATATATGTAATCGATTGAATACAGGTTCGTATTATGTGTGGAAGTGTAGCTTTTGGCAGCCCTGCCGTACCCACGTGCGCACAACCAAAATAAATAAAGCCGACGCCGACTCTAGCGTCGGGCCTCGCCTTGACACTAGCATAGGAAATATTTCGGTCTGGAAAACCGACAGACTGATGTTTGCGTCATTGTTTGCATCTCAATCAGTATGCCGGCCGAATGTGTCCTGTTACGACCATTGTGTCGGAAACGGTTCGCGGAAAACGATACCCGTCATTGATTGTTATGCCTTTGCCAAAGCAGATTGTTATCGTGTACTTCTTAAAATTTCGTTGTCACGATTAATTTTTAGATACATTTTGTCTATAAATGTAATTCCGGTTGTAAAAATCCAATTGGAAATCGACGTGAATTCCTCTCGTCAAATTTCAATTCGGTCACACGAGAGATTAGTAATCAACGTCCCTCTGAGAGCGAGCGTCTCGCGACTCGAAATCGATGAAATGCAAACACGCTGATGTGCGAATATCAAACCCCTATGCAACCCCCCGCCCCAAGCGGAGTAATAATAGCGACGGGCGGCTTGCACCCGTGCACCCGCTCACGTATACCATACATGAACTATGCACTTACACCATTTCGATTGGGATATTCCTCAACCAGCCCATTCAAATCCATAAATAAACGTCGAAACAATGTACCTACTAAACCGTAAAATTCTATTGTTACAAACTTAGGACTCATTTGAAAACCGTCACGATATTTCGTTCTTTATGCACTTCCCATGACTAAGTTACGTAATATTTTATTTTTATGACCAGCCAGCACGTGTCGTTAGAATATTAGAAAAAATAAATACTCACAGACAATGAGATTGGAAAATAACGCAGTTGAGCGATGGGTTGTCGGAGCGATCGAGTGGCTTGTGAGTGAATAGAGGGGAAGTCGGGACTCCTTTGTCACCACCTGTCCGCCGTAAGCGGTAATAGCTATCGGAAGACGCGCAGTCGCAACCAGAGCCGCGCGCGCACGCATCTGTCCGCAGTTGGCGCCAAAAGACGAACATGTGCGTGTTAAAAACGTTTTACATGAAGCCGAATTCAAATGGCTTAAAGTGTTAGTGATAGTGATTAACTCTTTGTGGTGAAGTGTAAAAGTGATGTGACAATGTTGGGATTGCTCACCACGGATTTCGGTCATCAGAACCGACTAACGTTACTCCAGCAGCTGATTGAATGCGGAGACGTTCTATTGGGAAATGAACTTGTTTACGGTAGGTCTTCTAAATCGCGTGTTTATTTATTTATTTATTTTATACACATTACAGATTACAATTATTGAGAAGTACATATATATTCGTTAACGGTTTTTATCTAGATTATAATCCAAAAAATATGTGAATTTCAACAAAGTACGTGTACCCTAGTCTTTAAAGGTGACTGGATATATGTATGTATAGAAATATTTGTCTTGTTACGAGCTCTTGAATAAAACAGTCCATAAATCAGTTTTAAGATAATGAACTTGAAGTTGAACATATTTATTGCATAAGACATTCTTGTTTAGTTACAATATTACATATCTCAAACGCAATTGAGCCATTTCTTTCCGCAACTACCATTTCAAACAATAACTTCAACGGGTAATATTGTATTTTCTCATGTTAACGGTTTATGAGTTGCCTTTGGCTCGCCCTTTTATTACACTAGTAGAGTAGAATGTGTTAATTTAGAACAAGGTGTTTACTGGGGCCGTAATTTCTTTTAACTGCTTAGTCAACTTGACGCTGCACTTTATACCAAGCCGGCGGTAATTCATCATCGTTACGTACCTATTAATTAGAGATTTAGCGGTTTGAATAAAGATAATGATCTGTGTATTTAGTTAATGTCGATATGCACCTGAAAGGAAACTAGCTATCAAATTGATAATGCTAATTTTAAATGCAAACAAGTATTGGATTGGCGTAACAAATACTGAGGCTGTCTTCAGGAAATATTGATTGCAACGGTAGGAATTAATATCAAATAAATAGTATGAACAATATTGTAATTAAATAAATATACACCATTGGACATGTTATCACAATTGGACATCACATTTTGCCGTAAAATTTGTGTTTCTAAATATCATTTTCTTTATATATTTTTTTTTGCTTCTTAACTTATTTCTATAGCATGCAGTCTGCACCTGTAATTGTAAATGCATTAAGCTTTATACCCCATTATATAACCCGTTCTGTATTGTCAAAATGTATTTTATGTTGGTGTTCAGTCACGCACGGTAATTGTACAATGCATTAAGCTTTATACCCCATTATATAACCCGTTCTGTATTGTCAAAATGTATTTTATGTTGGTGTTTCCGATTTCCTATTATTAACTCTCTAGAATATAAATCTGTACATTAAGAATTAAAGGTCAAGCGAGACCTAATTTTACTACATATACTTCTTTAGCCATAGGAAAAATCCTGAATGGGCTATACATTTTGTTCTTCTGAAATCTGATTGGATTTTTTGATGAATATGTATAGGAAATACTGTTCTATTGGTTTTTATAATTAATACAAGCTTACGCCCGCGGCGTTGCCCGTGTAGTATTCGTTTTTGTTTATTCCAGAGGAACGTGACATTTTTTGGAATAAAAAGTATCCTATGTTTGTCCCCTGGTTCTTAGCTACCTTTCCTCCAATTTCCAGCCAATCCGTTCTTTTTTATGTTATAGGTGACAGACGAGCAGACGGATCACCTAATGGAAAGCAATTGCCGCCACCCATAGACACCCGCTACACCAGTGGAGTTACATGTGCGCTGCCAACCTTTAAGCCCCACTTTCCCCGGATTGGGTCCCCTGTACCCGTACTCACGCAGCGAAACACAGCACAGTGCTGCTTCATGCCGGTTTTCTGTGAGGCCGTGTGTCACTCCGGTCGTGCCCGGCATATTCATGCCGAATCGTGGCTCCCCCACGGTGATGGTTCTTGAAATATAAATAGAGTAACTAATACGACTTTCTTTTGTAACTTATTGTTACTTTGGATTAGATTCTAGGTTTTAATGTAAAAGCAAATGTATTTGCTTACATCTAATCTGTTATGTATTCATTAGAATCCTCATTTTCGCATTATAAATGTGGCTGTGCAAGATTACTTCAAGCTGTGCGTGTAATTGAATATCTAAGTTATTTCGTCTTGGCAAATCAATTTGATGTTACATATTTACTAAATATTCTTGCGAGCGTTTGCGAATATAAGTGAATATAATTCGTTTTCTTACAGAACAGTAATCAATTTTGTCCTTAGAAAGGGAGAGATAATATTTTATGAATCTTAGGTAGGATTACTTTCTATCGGGTTGTTCAAACTTGTAAAGCAGATTATTATTATAATGCTTACTAATAATAATAATGATGCGTCTATGTATTTTGGCACTTCTCTTTCTGACTCACATGACATATTTGCAATCAATATAATTTTGTCTCCATATTGATTCACTACTCATAGTAATTTCTGGCAACATTAAAAAACATCTTATGGATTTCCCAACGGAAAAAAGCTACGGTACATATGCCGAGAGCTGCCGTTTTTTTCGTCAACATCGAATTCAATGAAAAAATGGAAGACTTATATGTTGAAATACAAAGTTCAACGTTAGTGTAATTCGTTTTATAGTGCCCGATTTTGTATTGTTGTATTGTACAAATGTATGTATTGTTTATGTCAGTAAATCTCTAGAATCGATTTGTCGTAGATGACAAATACAATCATCCAGAAAAAATATGTAATCAGCAAGTTAATGATGTTTACTCCTCGTCAATATTTCATCGTCACTTTGAGTGGTACGTGGAAACTCGTCGACGTATCGGCGGAAAACCGATTGGAAATAGGTACGTGTTATCCGCAGGATGCTATTTTCACATGGATTTCTGAGAATATGGGGCGGAGTGTACATTTGTGGTTGTGCTGATTAGAATTTTTAATAACATACTTGAATATAAATATGATCATTATACCTATAGTATATATCTGTTTTGAAGTAAGATCTATATTTCTACTAAAAAGTAAAGTGAAGAATCAGCCATCACCACGCTTGCCAAAGGAGGATTGGTGATCACAAACCCGAGCTAAGTTCGAAAAATATATTACTATTCTTTACTATTTAATAGTAACGGAATTGTTACCATGTTACAATTTTTATGAGTTTCTGATATGTCGGCATTGTTTCAAATATCATAGTCTAAGTATGTAATTGACGTCACTGATATAAACAAACCATCTCCACTGGTGTCGCGGGTGTCCATGGGCGGCGGCAATCGCTTACCATCAGGTGATAGGTCTGCTCGTCTGCCATCAATCACATAAAAAAATATGTTAGTGACCATGAAAGCTTAAAACATTCTTTAATAATTCGTAATTCATATGTAACAATAATGTTTAAATACACTTTCTTTACTTACTGATGATATAATCGCAGCTTTGGACACGCTAACACGATGATAACCTGTGTTATCAAAGCCGGCTTATCAACACAACCTCATTCCCACTGCCGGTAAAGTCGAGCAAAAGTTTGTTTATGGCATAACGTTTAGTAGTTAATGAGGCGCCTGTGGATGGTAATTAGGAGGTAATTTATGAGGGCGCAGGACAATGCGACACTAAATTATGTGTATCGCGGCATCGGCGCGGGCGCATGCGACAGTCTGCGCTAAGATTTACAACTGTGCGTCGCGCCGTAGTTGAACAGATCGGAAGGTAGATTGCGAACATGGAATTCGAATGTTAGTAAATTTTAGTTATGGATCAATTTGTCGGACATGTTCATAACAAACATCAGTATGTTCTTAGAATAGATTATTCTTAGAAGGTGCTAAACGATGACTAAGTACCTATGTCTTGTTACTCATTGCATGGAACATATAGGAAAATTTGCAATATGCTACCTCGATAAATATCGCGCCAAGTATTTTTTCGCACATTTTCTAAAGTCTCACATTTTTGTAAAATTTTAATATAATCATAGTACCTACATAAAAACAAAGCTGAAATATAGTGACAATTTGTTTTCATACAAAACGTTTTATGATGATGAAAGTCACATTCTTTGTTTATTTTTGTGTGTGATTTTCATTATTCATACCTTTCTTCTTCTTCTCGGAATGTTAGAAATATTTCAAACAAGTCTAAAACAAGCAAAAAGAGTATCAATAAGGAATTCATTTGGCTTCGTCTTGTTATTGTTTACGGTAAAAACAAAAAAAGGGTCGTTCCTGTTAATTCTTTAGGTAACCCTTTTGCGCAATATAAATTGTAAGGGCTTTCGACTTATGTAACTTTTGTTTGTAACGGAAATAAACAGGCCAAGTTTTGCGCCACGGACGCCAGCGCCAGTTGCGTTTATAGTGGAGGTAACTTCATATTAAAGAAATGGGACAGCTGGATACGAGACAAAAAATAAACAGATGGAAGTGTTATTTTGGTTGTGAAATTGTCCTTCTTTTCCTTTGTTATTTATTTTAAATATGAAACAAAGAACCACAATTCTTTAGACAAACATTGATTTTGTAATTTGTATTTTTAAGTATTATGTAGTCAATTCTTTTTAAATAGTGAAAAGTAGGTCAATACTAAATGGGAGTTAGGGACAATACGGCCTTTGTGACAAGGATTTTTTTAAAAGAAAAACGATCAGCTAAGATCGGTGTTTTTTGCTTGCGGCTTAAATATTTTCATATTTGAAATTTGGGTCATTCTGAAATCAGTTGCAAATAAGCCATTACAAATAAATTAGTCATTACAAATAAACCGTATAAATATATTATTTTCCATATCCATCTGTAACCGTTAACACAGTTGTATATCGCTCCAAAGAAATAGTATTTGTGGCCACTAAGAATTCTCAATTCGTGTAAACATGTTTTTCCAAACATATAGCTAAGTTTTTAACGTCGCCATAAACTAATGAGTACAGCGACTAAAAAAACAAACCATACAAACTGTGAGTTCTCACAGAACGTTGAAATATTAAACCGAATTTCCACCTACATTTTCCTTAAATACAGACATTAAAAAGTTGGCTTTTTAGGAACATGTCTGCGCCAAGTCGGATAATAGTAACCGCTAAAAATGTAGACAAATATTTTAAAATAAACATCTGTTTGTTTTTTCGTAGCTGCATTAAAAGATATACGTGCATCAGTGTTTTCATTTTATTTAATAGTCGACTGAAATGTGTATGGGAGTTGAATGCGGTGGCCACGTACAAGAGATAATTTATGGCTTTAGACATTAGATTTTTAATGAAGAGGTGTTTTATAAGAACCTTTTCATGTTCATCTGTGGTTAAACATTTTCGTAGATCTTGTTAAAATTAGAGAGGTTCTCATTTAATATGAAATATATTACACGAAAACTTAGAAACGTAAGCAAAAAAGGGGTACAAGCAGAAGTTGATGCACACTTTTCGCTGCTAGTGAATCTTATGCTCCACGGAATAATAACTACAAACTGCGAAATATGTATAGCTACTTCTGCTGTTAACTGTACACGGAATTTGAGGCACTCGATAGGTATGTGGTATGGTGACCTCTCCTTCGATAACTTCATCAAACTGTACAGAATCTTGGCTCACGTCTTTTGCTTTCCAAAACTTAGTCTATTGTTGTTTGTTGTGAATACAACTAGTTAATGTCTATTTTATTCGAAACACTGTCACGATTCTTCTTTTCTTATCGTGAACGAAAGCTATGCCCTTTTGTCAGAGTTACATACGATGCAGAAAAATACGATTTAAATACTTTGTATACGTATAAAGTTGCTGGTGATCAATCGATAAATAAGTGCTTTATCTGTAATAGCTAAGAAACTCCTCCCTGTAACGCTAGACACCCATTTGACGTAGTTAGGATCCAGAGAAATGATCCTCTTACATTTGATAACAGAGTCCGAATCGACGTTGAAACACGGAACTGTTTATACTACACGACCATACTAGTTTTTACGCCTTTGAGTATGATTGCCTTCGCCAAGATCAAGGCAAGCATAAAATGACGAACACCGTAAAATGGTTAATGAATTTTGAAATTATGCAACAGTGTCCAGGTATTGTCTCGTGAAAGGCTGTGTCGCATACATTAGTGTGACAGCCGCTTTATAACCATCAGCACACACAAAGGAGCGAGTGACCGCTTGACCGGCATCCATTATGTCAGTCCGCGGTATGGTGGTACGCCCGCCGTCAACTCCTATAACTTAGGGCTGTCGACCAAGAAAATAACACTTATTATAAAGCCTGGGTTTCGAATCTGAGGGTAAATCAGTATTTTTTGGGGGGTAACGTAGAACCTAATTATGAAGATGCCAAATAAAAAATAATACAGAAAAAACAAGAAGGGTTTTCTCATACAGTGGTAACAAATTGAAAAAGTTAGGGACAACAACTGTGTAAGTGTCTTTAAGTTAACTTAAAAAGAGATAGCTAGATGATGTTTATTAAGTTCAAAGCGTTTTAGTATGCAGCACACGTAGTAGTTTTTAAAATGGCAAGGAAAATTCAAGAGTATCATGTCCTAATTACTCGTATAAATGCTTCTTGCTCTCTTAAAGTTATAAGCTTGGTTATCCTGTTTAAGAAATCCATCAAACTCTCGAATTTGTCGTCTTACTCAATCCATCACGTTGAAATGAGTTTCTCAATGCTCAACATGTTTACGATCATACGTGAAAAGTTTATATATTTTTTCTAGATCCCTTAATCACTTTAAAACTCCTACGAGAACAAAAGTGTGGTGAAAATACTTCGACTTAGCAAAAGTGAGATTCCATATCCATATTTCCCCGGCGTCCGCCATCGACATACGAAGTAAAAAGCGGATCGTAATCGATATAACAATAACATTAAATTCGCCAAGTTCAGGGACTAGCGATACGAAAATACTTCATGAAACATGAAACATGGCATGTCCTATGACTCTTTCGCTCGTTTTCGCTGTATAAATTGTATCTTTTCACAGGTACACTACAACTCGAATGATGTTTATTTGTTCTATTCAAGGTATTCTTTGTATACTTCCGTGTTATGAACTTAACCTGTGCGCCAATACAAATCTTGCGTCACTTGTTTTACATAGCCTCAACAATATATAAAGAAACTGTGATACTGCAATATTGTCTGTACGAGTATATTGTGTAGAAAGATAGCTTTTAGCGACAAGTTGTCAAAGAGAAATCAAGAGTCGTCTTTAATTTAACGTTTTTTGACACAGTAAATAGAACATGCCCATAACATTAGAATACATTTTATTATTTCAATCTTTACTCGATTTAAAAACCATTTATCTAAATAATCTAGTTAGATTTATTACGTTAGTAAACTGCGACTACGTCCTAGTTACGCCAAAACGAGACACTAAAAATCTTTTAAAAAATCCTGCGCAAAAAATCGCCTTTAAAAAAAAGTGTAAAATAATATTTTTAACACATTATACACTTTAAATAACATTTTATTACAGTAAAAAAGATTTTTTTTTCAAGGCTCCTTTTATCTTTCTGCGACTTTACAAATGAGGAAAACCAATCCTAGGGTATAATTATGATAAAAGAAGATGATTGACTCCTTTATATTATCATGATTTTCTCAGGTTCGGTTTTCCTCACTTTCTGTTTAAATTGCACAGCAATCAAACACGCTCTGTAATGATATGTTTCGTGCACAAGTAACTAACAACGAGTTATATTTTTCCATGTTCTCAACTCTTTCGTGTTCTCAATTCAAATTTTTCTTTGACCCTAGATTAGGTTGTGACGGTTCTTTACTATTTTCAGATTATGATATTTTTATTTGAGGAATTTTGTTGGTCTTATACCAAGTGTAATAGGCAGCTTGGTAAAGTTATGATTTACATAGTTGAAAACCGCTTTGTCGGTTGTACAATTACATATACTGTAAGCAATAAATGATATTTATTTTTCTAGTCCGATTTGTCCCACTGCGACAAAGAAAGGTATTTCTTAATCTCCTCCTGCGATCTCTTTTATCAATCTTGGCATAGGTGGTTGAAAGTCTGTGCCATTTAAGATTGCACAAAAGGTCATGCACACAAATGTGTGGTAAAATTATCAATGTACTACAAATATACATAACGATACGAATAAAATGTATGGATTGTATTGCTACACGGGGATAATTTGTAACGAAAACGATGTATATAGCGCAAAGTCCTAATAAGAGGTGAATGACCTTGTGCAAGTTTATTTGGCACTGACTACAGTGAACAGGCATCTTCTAGGCAAACGCGTTACATCCTAGACCTCATCGTCACTTTCCATCAGGTGCGATTCTGGTCAAGCGTTAGCTTTCAGATTTAGATAAAAAATGTATAAGTATTTTTATTTTTTATAAATAAAATCAGACTTATATCAACCCTATCGGTATCTCGCACATGATTGACCGTGATGCATGCCGTATACAGAATTCGTTCCCCCCGTACGTAGCCCTAATAGTTTAACGAACACGCATTAAGGGTTATGGGCCTTTTGGACCAAACCAACAGTTTCCTAATTACATATTGCACGTTATATCTATGAGTTTACATTCTATACGAACTTACGGATAACTCTTTAATGTGCAGGATTATAACTTCTAATTATGGTTAAAACTAGGTTCACTAATATCACATAACGCTACGGAACTAAACTAAACTAGTGCTAGCCCCATTTAACACTGCGTGTTGGAATGGGATGGCATGAGCTTTAAGCACGGTAATAAGTTAATATCGCGTTTGGTAATAATGTGAGCAATGTTTCGACTGCCTGGGTGGCGTTTGTGGCTAGTAAGTCGCACTCAGATTCCCGGGTCGGACCATAATTTGCACCTGAGTTTTATAGTAGCCGAATCCGTAAGAGTATATGATTATTTTTTAAGGGTACCTAATAATTGCACGCACGCGAGATTTTGTCGTAAAAATAATTTGGCGACGGTGATTGCTATGCCTATGCTAATGTTTCCGATTTTGTAACATTTCGTCTCTCCTCATTTTATTAGCGTATAGTTCCGGGTTCGCTTCGGAGCCCTGGGTACGCTTAGATTTGAGACTTCGGGTAATAACAATGAAGCGACTGCCGTCTGACCTTTATCAGGAGAACTAGACCACCTGAATCATGGTTACACGTTTCAGAAATAATCCGAAACGTGTAGAAACCTACATGATGTTTTCTCTCACCGGCGAGCTAGTGGAAGAAATACGCAGATTGATTTTTTTTTATGTGATAGGTTGCAGACGAGCAGACGGATCACCTTATTATGGTAAGCGATTGCCGCCGCCCATGGACGCCCGCGGAACCAATGGAGTCACAAGCTTTAAAACTCCCTTTCCCCCGGATTGGGCCTCCGATATCCTCACTCACTCACTAGATTTGAAAAATCCAGAGGTGCAATGCTCGGAATCGAACCAATAAGAACACGCTTTCCATGCGGGGGGAAAGCGTGTTCTAATCCACTTAGCTACTATTTTGTAACATTTCGTCTCTATTCGTATCTCTTTGTGACCAATATTAAAATAACACAGGTGAGCATACGTGGACATTGTTCGTCCATTGTTCGGAACCCAGCGCAAGCTCACGTTCGCGTCTCACGTGAGCGGCTCGGAACAACATGGCCACCGGCGACGGCGCTTATTTACATTTCGGCTTGCCACTGAGCTCGCCAGGATCGCATTATAGGAAGGATTTATCGGGAACTTGGCAATCGTAAAGTTTTTGCTTCTTCTAAAACAACGTGGGAGCCACGCTTCCGTATGAATGTGCTGGCTCTACTGGTGTGATACCGCGGCCTCACCTGACGCAGTGCCTGCGCTGTGTTTCGTTGAGTGAGCGAGGGTACAGGAGGCCAAATTTGGGAGAAGGGAAAACGTTGACAGCGCACTTGTGAATCTGCTCTGCCACATTAAAAAGCATCGACAAGTATCATCCATTGCGTTTGGAATAAGGGCAGATCCTGACTTTTGAAGATCGTTTTTAGAGACACAGTATATTGGTTCTCCTCAGCCTGATGGTAAGCATGAGAAGAGCGTAACTAGGCTAACGCTTGACTACAATCGCACCTGATGGAAAGCAACGATTAACTAGTAGTCAAACAGCCCAGGGGTCTCTTTTTAAAGACGTCATACATATGTGTATCTGTGATATTAATAATCTTAAAAAAAACAACTTTTTTTTGTTGACCCAGGAGATATGGTTAGGCATACCCATTCGTCTGTAAACGGATGGGTTATGTCGGACTCCCGCCCGCAGAAGGCGGGGGTATACCGACTAAACTCCTGGGACTCTCCCTCATCGTCCATAGTGGGAGAGGTCGTGGGGTGAGGTACGAAACCTGGCACCACGACCTCTCCCGGAAAAAAAAACCAACCTTGTTTAACCGTGGCTAACTTAATAGTCTACGTTATTCTTGACCCCCTTGACGTGATCTGCTATTCGATTTGTAAAAACCCTTATTACAGTGCCCTCATTTTCCACTTGGGATTTCCTTTTAGATATTGTATTGTTCCCATAAAAGCATAGTTTTATGGTGGACCTACATAGAACGGTGTCACCTGACGTCACTGGACAAGTAGTCCTTGAGTCGATGATAGTTTAATGCTATGCGTCACGTTGATGTCCTCTTACCAACTGCCATTACTTATGGACATACCTTAAGGCCCATAGCGCATAAATCACACACTCTGTTGACTTTCTTATAAGCTGCCTGTACTTGATAAGTTGCTGCCCTAGATTCATAATAGATATTTTTTTTACCATTGGCTGAATAATAACATGATTACATGACAAGCTGGCTCTGCTTCACTTGGTGGGAAGCGAAAGAAGAGCCCTTGTTGCTGTGTAGTAAGTTCAAACAGTTACAATTGATCTTACTTGCTGGTCCGTATAGGATTATGAGTGGCAAAGGTGGACCGAGAAGGATTGCTTAGTAACAACTCACTCAAGTAGTGCTACTTAAAAACAAATATAAAAAAAACTATATAACAAATATGTAAATATGACACAATGTCATTTTATTACTATTTTGCTGCTAGTTGTAAATATAGGTGTATTTTAATGAATTAATTATAAGTGCCTTTTTGAGTTCAGGTTCTATCAGCTACTTATAAGTAAAATTTGGACAGGACATTTATAAGTAAAATTTTAAATAAAACCCTCAAATTTAAATCCACACGTTTCATTAAATTAAGTGGTTAAGGGATGAGAATTTGTTTTTAAAATGAATAAACTTTTTATAGGACGAGTTTACGAGTATACTGTGTTTGCTTCATTTGCAGTGCGTGTCAGTTTCTATTGCATAACTCATTCACTTTACAACGTTAAGTCAATAATATTATTAGTATGCCAAAGTCCCGAAGTAATAAATTATGCATATGCATTATTGAAACTATCGTTTGTCGATAGTTCTTTCTCGTCAATGGGTGCAACGGAACGGACGTGGGAAAGTAAACACGCGATCGCATCGTGACTCTGAATCGTGAACTTTGCTCAAATTGTTTAGGTGCAACTGCCCATAATTCAGTAAACCACTTATAGTTTTTTAGATTTAGTATTATTAAGAGGTAAATCTTGATGTGGACAAATAAAGGCCACTTATCGCTGAAATGACTTCAATTTATTGATGGGTGGTGAGCTCCCACGGTTTGTAATTTAATGTGGGGTCATTATTTCATCATCATACTGCTCTGATCATAGGTCATAATGTTACGATTCAGGTCCGTTGAGGTCGCTGTAGTCTGTTTTTTCCTTCTTCTTATATGAGTTTCGATTGGTCGTCATCCAATTTCTATAAAATTATGTAGGTACATTTTTGTTTTATTATAATTGATTTATTCTTTGATTTGTTAAGATGTACGCACATCAGTCTTCCAATCATAGCGCAGTGGACGCTTGATTGCCTATCTTTGTCTGTTTTTACAACAAGCGACTTTCTTGATTCCCTTTCTTATAAAAAAGATGAAATGTTAAATATTTCACGCCACCCCCTGCATAAGGATGTGACCGGGTCTTAAAGGACACTGTGTGGCCGAGCTGTCAATGCGCGTGCGCGTCATGTGCTACAGCGAGCTTCCGAATAAGGCTGGCGGCTAACACGATTGTGCTATAACACGTCCCAACACGTCAACGTCCTTACGGAGTCAGTCTCCTCAGCGAGTTGTTCCCGGTTGCGTCCAAAGCTGTCTTCCCTTTGGTGACCAGAGAGCGCTTGGGCTATGATCCAGGATTTGATGGATCTGGAATATTGCGTGACACTTTTACATTTGAATTTGTATGGAAAAGATTAGGTGGGCGGTTAAATGTGTCTTTTAGTGTTGTAGTCATTTTGTGAGTTACGACTGGTTCAATGTACTAAACTAAAATAGAGGTCAACGGTTTTCTGAAGTACATTGTTTATTTTAAGTAGTCTGTGTTTTAGGCTACAAAGTCACATTGACTGCCATTACTTGCCAAATACTATAAAATGAAGGTTATTAGGTAATGTTGACATCTGTAAGGTTTCCCGATTGGTACCTATCCTGCCTATACCGGGCTATCCTCAGATCCTATACCGAAGAGCTCTAAGCCATTGGCTGTCTATACTATTGATTCTGAATATTTTGTACCTAGGACTTTTAGGTATATTAGCTAATAACTAAAGTGCTTGCCGAATGGCAGCCAAGAATAGGGCGACGTCCTGTGGTAGACCACCAGTTCGTTAGTCTGATGATATTGTGATGGGGGCGGGGAAACAGTGGATGAAGTTGGTAGTTGACCGGAAGAAATATACTCAGCAGAAGGTGGATGTGGGCTGATGTGATAGCTAATAGTCTTTCCTGAAGGAAGGAAAGTTACTTCGGGTACAAAATGATCCCAAGACACATCATTTCGCCATACACAGTCGTGAACTGGAAAATGTGGTGACATAGGGGGATTTTTTTATCTCTATTTACCTCTAAACTGGCAGGTCAACGTTAATGTCATTTTTAGTGTTTGGTATAATTATGCTCTTTAGTTTAAGAATATTTGTATATTCATTCGCGTTATCAAAAGGTAGGTACATTTTAATTATAAATACTATTTAGATCTAGCGACGATACAATCGCGGAAAGTACTTATATTAAAAATGGTAGGGATAAAACGTTTAAGTGCTCCTTTGAGAACTCAATTATATTCGAAAAATTCATACAAATGATGAGTATGCGAATATTTGTAAATAAAAAATGTTCCGATTGACGGTCAGATCGGGTACAATAGAATAAAAACGGTGAAGTAACTCAGTCTGATTTCTTTCCTCAAGGCTGGATTCGACCAATCTTTATCCGTGGATAAATCTATGGTATAACGTCAAATTTGTTTACAGTGACAGCGCTATACTATAGATTTATTATCGGAATAAGGTTGGTCGAATCGACCCTAAAAGGTTTTTTTTAATACTGACGGAAAAGGATATTATGTAAAAATACTTAATAAAAGCTATTATTTATTTATCTGAAACTTGAGAGTTAGTCGATACAATCTGTACGGGCAATATGCATTAACACTGTTTCTTATTTCTTAACGATTTGAAAAAAATGCTGTTTATGTCGTTCGGTAGCCATTGTTAACCTTTGTATTTAGAGTTATAAATCTCAGACTTACAAAGTAACTAAGCTATAGGCTATAACAGTGTATTTACTTTACTGGCATCCTATTTTATAGTGCGGCAGGTGTAAACGCGTATTGTATCGACTATTCGTCTTTAACGCCGATTTTAGTGTTGAATGGATGAGTCGATTCAGGCAAAAAAAAATCGATTCATCGCGTGTCTGGGATAGGTTATTCAACTACCATGGCTCTTTACAAATGCATTAGTAAAATGGATCCTTTTTACCAGCATAAGTAAGGTTACAACATGGTTAATTTACAGTTAACTGTCCGAGGTTCAAAACTATGATAATTTAATACGGCGTAGTGACGCTGTACCTAGAGTTAATTGTGTTAAATCACATAATCATCTCGTGATACTCGTAGATGGCAGACAAGCAGGCGGATTGCCGCACAGTGATGTCACATAAAAATGTGTTTTAATTGTCATTTAGTTTGAAAAATATTTGAGCAATTTTCTAAGATTCTTGGACTTCCACCCCCTTATTACAAATCGCGATCAAAGGATAGTCCCGGTACAAAACTCTTGACAGCCCATTTTAACATTGCGTGTTGGAACGGGATAATATGATCTTTAGTACGATATACCTTTAGCTCGCGATTTGTAATAAGGTGGCCAATGTTTATTAATTAGTTCGTACCAAAAAAGGATAGGTACCAATGTTTCTGACCTATTAATCTAGCACATTATCAGACAACGATCAGAAGTGTTATCCGTGTTGACTCGACCGGCAAATCGAATCCAGGATTTCGATTATCACGTTTATGAGTTTCTTGCGTAACACTGGGGTAATTCTGTTTCGGAATTTAGGTACGCGCCGTAGAAACCGATACAAATTGATTATTTTACCGACGCTGACAATCCGATGGGTTTTCGACTTGGTTGTGGCGTGAGTTTCCGTACCTGAATGTTGAACTGAACTAGTTCACTTATCCTAAAGACTGGTTTACACAGTGCAAGCTGCTGCCTAGCCAGTGGACAGTTGCTCGGCTCGTCATGCGAGCTACTTTCGGGTCACTCTTTTGAGTTATTCGTAAGTGACGTTCAATCAAAAAAATTGCGAGGTACTCCAGTGTTATATCAAAACCCTCGCCAACCCGTCTGCCAAGCGTGGTGAGTAAGGCAATAACCGCTCATGTGATTGAGGGAGGCCCGTGCCCCAGCAGTGGGGACTTAAATTGGCTGAAGGCGGCTCCAGTGCAGCAGCTACACGGCGGGCTGTCTCGCACACGTAAACTAGTCTTAACCTTAAATGATCGATAACGATAAGAAAAATAAGATTTCATGATAAACGACGAACTAAACCGACAAACAGTTGTAAAACTGGAAATGAGCGCGAGAGATAATGTTGTTTAAATAAATCAAATTTGATGACCGATACAGTTCATCCTTTAAATGAACTACATCAATCTTCTCACTCAAGTGAACTGTTTTACCCAAGTCTAGTATCTGATAGTTTTCCACATTTCGGCTCATGAGATTCTTTCGTCTGGTACAAGTCACGGATAGGCGGGTCGATGACCCCGCTGCCAGCCTTCGTTCTGATTTTAGGGGGATACTGAACTCTTATTGTTTTATACTATCGATAATGGGATTCTTGGATTGGGATAAACTACAAATCGAGTGTATAAAACACAATGTAAAACACTGGTTAGTATACAGATATTATTACTAAAGTGCTTATGGTGAGGCATCAACGAAAGTAGCGGCGCCAATAGTTTCATTTTAATTGTGCCAATTATGAGACATTTTTTTAAAAAGTACAACTGTGAATTCATAAAGGAAAGTATTAAGAAATCCATAAAGGAAAGTATTAAACATTTTTGAGATAAACTTGTGTCATAATTTCTTCATACACATAACCATTTTTTGTTATTGCTAAAAGTGGCCACTTTTGGCAATAATAAGAATTTTGGTTACTTGTCCTTGTACCTTCAAAAGATCTAAATACTTTTCTTTATGGATTCACCATTGTACGGTCAGCATCAAAAGTAGCTTGGTTCGTATTAAATGTGACATGGTACTACAGTGTTAAGCTACTTTTTATGCTGACCGTACTTTTAAAAAAAATCTCATTATTACAATTGAGTAAAACATTTCCACTGGTGGCGCTAGTGACGTCGATGCGTCACCTTAAGCTATTTACTTGGTCAGCTTGATGTATTTGATGTTAACTCATTTTTATTAGTTAGTTAATTGGAAATTAGAAACATCATGTTTCGCGAGCATAGCGATGGTAACCCAGTAAACGAGAACACGCCTTCCACACGGGAGGTTGTAGATTCGAATCCGAGCATACAAGTAGGGATTTTTCTGCTTTGAAGCAACAAATTACACACTGAGATGAGAGAAGTAACATGTTTTGAAATAAATAGATACCTAGTTCGAATTTAAACCAAGATATATAATTTAGCTAACCTAACATTGATCCAATTTAACATAAATGTAAACGTAGCCAAATCAAATTATTTCTGTTAACGAACTAAAGCAAACTAACAACAAATGACAATTCAGATTGGGGTGACGCACATTGATTTAGGGGTAACCCGTTTTTTAACCAGCATTAAAAAAGCGGTTTATATTATTAACGGGAGAAATGATCTCCCCCCCTCGGGGAAATTGCACACATTCTTATAACGCTAATGTAGCCAGCTCTGCAGCGTCCCCAATAAGTTTTGCCACCCTTTATCTTTACCTTTACAGTCTGCACTCTAATCGATTTCAATAAAAATAAATACAGGCAACATCTCATACATTGACCTAATTCTGTACTGTTAAATACATAATATCACACCCAGACGCAGAAAAAACACAAATTGTTAATTACACGACTGTTTGTCCATGACCAGGATATAACCCACGATGATTGCCGTATGAGGCATGGTCACTACCAAATGCGCCATCGGGCCCGTCTTGTATAGAAAAGTAAAGTCTATTTCTGAAAAATAAATAATAGGAATAAGTAGGTAGGATTTCAGGCAATCTTCTATACTATTCATAAAGAGGTAAATCCTACAGACAGCGGCAACGCTTATAGGTAATCCGAAAACAACAAACTCTTGCGCGACGTAATCAACACCTAGTGACATCTCTTGGTATAAAGTGGAACGAAACGAAGTAAGGGCTACACGATTAAACTTTTCTATTAAAACGACATCACTCAGGCTTTATTATACGTAACAACCAAATTTTTGATTAGATATTTGTACTTTGTGTACCTTTTATAATTCTTGAAGTATACGCTGTGATACATTCACTTACTTCGTAAAACTTATCACTTATCTTTTGTTTGCATTGTCTTTATCTTAACGTTAAACAATATAACACGAACATTTTGTGACACTTTTTTTGTGTTTGTTAAACTTTTTGGCAGAATTTTTAGAAATACTAGAGGTTTTTCAACAAATATTTAGCTTTACACATTACAAAAAAGTATTTACACTCTTTAAGTACGAAAAACGGAGGTAACACGTACCTCTTAAAGTAAGGAGAAATCTCCTTACTTGAGAGTGACTAAATAGTCACCCTAATTTAGTCTGACTTTAAATGACTTTGTGTATTCTACTTAAACCTTAGTCAATTAATTTTGTGCTATGTCCATCCAACATTTATATGAACATTGTCCTGCCTGTAACAATTACCCAAGTTTATGTAAAGTTATTTTTGGAAATGCCAAACTGTGAAATGATCTCAAAGGATTCTCTTAATTTTGTGTTTAAGAAGGCGTTTAATTAAGTACAGTCGTAGATAAATACTGTTGTCGCATGCATAGGCAAATGATTATATATTTCTGTATAGTTTAATTAGTACGGTCTTATACATGAATGTTTGTTAAACTTTGTTAACTAAAACGGTTTTTTAAATCAATTTTCATTCTTTTTTCCCAATTTTTTTTTGTTTCAAACGTCAAAACTGCTATATAACCCCGTTATAGCTAATAAAGATTTATGGAATGTTTATGAATAAAGCCCTTATACAACTAGGTACTACTACTTCTTCGTAAAAAGTCTAACGGCCGCACTCAGAGACGTCATTTAAGCTAATGTTCATTAATTTTAGTATCGGTAGTCTTTATGCGTATCAAAATAAGTGTCAATATTTTTTCTTAAGTAGCGAACTAAGTTAATCAACGACTCTGAGTGTGGCAGTAAGGGTTAATGTAATTTAATTCAAATAATAGTTAAAAAAAATTACATACGCATGTTGTGTTAATCAGTGAAATAAACAAACATGAAGTCATGTTTTATTGCAATTAATGTTATGAAGATATAAATAGCTCATGTAATACTTTCCTTCACGCAAATACGCGCTCACTTGCCTCTTCGATATTTCATACAAACGGGTAAACGTTTGCTTCACAAACAGTGCGTGTATGGCTTCCAAACTGTACCCATAAATAGAACCGACTTACCGGGCAGTTCACGAAACCGCATAATTAATATTTGTAATTCTCTTCGGCGTTTGATACTATTTCCCAACCAACGGCGTGTTTACACTCGACGTCATAATCTGTTACACAAATACCCGCGGTGAACTTACAAGATTGTTTGTTTACACCCGCCGGGGTATTGGCCCGGCACCGAACCCGCTACCTGAATGACCGGATACCGACCTAAAGTAAACAGGGCTGATAATGCGAAATTACTAATTTCACTGAAGGAAAACTGTTTTTAAAAACCCGTTTGTGTGTTACCATACATTGCTAGTGAAAAAAATACGTATTCCTTTTATGTTACAATACAAAAAGTAGATGCCTGTAGACATTAAATTTGGCTGCCCTAATTTCTCGTTCATTGATATAAGTTAGTATATCAGATAAAATGATCAGTTATACTATGAACCTTATTTCAATTACATAAGTATTTATATTTTTACACGATGAGGAACTCTGTATTTTCGTTGAACGTTAATGCATCCAACCGCTACATAATATTCAAATGATCCCTACTCGTATGGCCAATAAAGATTATATCAACTGCTCACGACTGTACTATCCAATTGGTTCGTGTAATTATAAACAAGTGATTAATTCAGATGCGTTGAGCCTTATTGAGTCGCGTTATTGAGTCGCGTCAAAGTTTATTTTTGAGTGTAGCATGGGAGTTAAGGATCTGAGGTTATATCACGCCTAAGTAAACATTTCTTCCTCCCCTTCTCCTCACCTCAGGGCCCTAGCTGCACTTTACACTTGTGTTTGTTATTCATAGGGTTATTAGTGGGCGATGTCACGGACTATGAATACGGTTATTTTTGGAGTATCGAAACCTCTAGGAGCAATCATAACTTATATTAATTTAAAGGTCGCACCATTAACTTGAAATCTAATTAAACTTAATGATTTTAGTTAACCCTGCCTCTGAACGTTTGACTTTTAAATTACTGGCTTATTATTTTATTAATTAATGTACTGAGTAGAAGAAAAAGGCGAGTAGGGCTCGCCGAGAGCAGGAGCGGCAAATGGGGTCGCGCGACGCAGATACGCGCACGCCGCAGCGGCCGCGGGTAGGCGCGACGCGGATACGGCGACGAGGAAGGTAGACGCGCGTTAGGTGCAGGGAGGCAACACCCTTCGTGCCCCGGCAACCGTACTCTACGGGTAAACGTTCCTATGCTGGCAATGTTATAGTTGAGGTTCTGAGCTTCTTCTGAGTGGTGGTAGGATGCTGGTCCTTGCCCATGTGCGTCCTGTATATTGCCCATGCGCATTCTATTCTACAACATTTAAAATTTTAAAATTCCATTAACAATATTAATAATATTCCGAAACATAGCTAAACTCCATAGTAAATTTGAATAGGCAATTCGATAGAATAAAATAAAAACAGTTAGACAAACGCAGCTGTCGGACATGTCAGATAGGACAATCTAAATATTTACAACAATAACTTTAAATCATTTAAGATAAAAATGTACAAGGAACATTAACTATTTAGGGTCTTTATTCATTTATAGTGTTGGCTACATCTAGAGGTATTTATTCATTTATAGTGTTGCTACATCTAGAGCTTATTTTTGATAACATTGAAAGTAAAAACAGCAGAAACATGACCGCTGGTGTCTCACTCGTCTCCCTTTCGAACAAAACGAAACATTTTACTGAAATATACAAAGTTCAAGTTGAAACGAAACCTTAATTTAATTAAATAGTAATGTTTTTAATACTTTCACGGCCATCATAGACAATCTACTTAAGACTTATGTTTAAGTAATTTTTCAGAAGTTGAAATTTATGTCACAATTTTAATAGATTTCTCTCTCTGTTACAGGTTTAGACAACCGGATATCAAACTCGAGAAGTTCGGTTTCACCGTGAGTATAACATACTGTCTACATAATATTTTTTATATAATTTATTCTTTAAAGTAATGTAGAAACTTTTACGTCGAATTTCGAAAAAAAAAAACAAAATATGTTACAAAAAATTACCTATGCTTAGTCTACTCGTGTTTAGAATAATGGAAGTAAAGAAGGATGTACAATAATTTTAGGTTACGAAGGAAGTTACGGGATTTCTACAATGTACCTTATAAAACTTCAGTTACTCCGTGACCGTGCAACAGTCCCGAAGCATCTGAAACTCAAAAATAAGTTAAATGGCAGAATGTTACTGACCATGAAAGTTTAAAACAATATTGTACGATTAGTATGAAAGATTAAAATAAAGTTGTCATTACAGAGACCGGGTGAACAAGGACCTTGGGTTATCAGAAAGCGATGACGAAGTCGCAGCGACTACCACCACGTTGGGGCCGTAAGTGTTATTCGATTTTACTGATAGTTATAGTCGAATCACACGGTTATTACAACTAGCAAAGGAAAAAGTTATTAAAGTTGCCGAACTCTGTATACTTACCCACAAAAAATACTTTTGTCATAATAAACTAGAATAGATTGACAAAATTAAAATTTAGATAAGATGCTTTATGCAAGATTTGTTTAAGTATTCGCTTATGTAACCTAGTGTGTAAGTATCAGTGTACTTCCAAGTTTTTTGAAAATAAAAAATTAAATCGAATCAATAAATGAAGAACCTGGCCCACTTATCCAGATAGTGCACCGTACAAGCGCGCGTTTCACGAACGCGGTTGCAGTGTTTCAAGCTCATTGATTCCATCACAAGCTCACTGGCAGCTACCATCAGATAATAACGTTAAAATAGCCGCGTAAATTATAGTGTGGCATCGCTTCAATAGCTTGCAGTGTTAAGTGTACAGATGTGGTTCAAAGTTATTGAATAGATTTAAAATCATAATATGACACATACATTCAGATAACAGCAAACCCTGACCCAAGAAGTAAGTAGTTTAATGACGAGCTTACGAGTCGAGTAGCTTAGACGACCCGTTTAGAGCAGTGGAATGTGCGCCGGTGGAGACGTAAGTTTCGCGGGTTCGATTCCCGCAACCGTATGTTTTCTTAATTTATTTATTTATTACTAGTCGCCTGCCCTCACCTCAGATGGCGCTAGGTGTCGATTACATCGCGCAAGCGTTTTGTGTTTTCTGATTACCTTATAAGCGTTGCCGCTGTCTGTATTTACCTCTTTATAAATGTTATAGATTTATTTAAGCACCTGTGTTATGAATATAAAAATCACATAAGGAACCACAATTAAATACTTATTATATCACTCAGATTTTGAACACTCACAAGTGTTCATCTCATAAATGCTTGATAAAATTGGTAATCCAACCCATGACTATTGGCGTGTCAGACTCCATATGCGCCATCCATATGCTACCATACCATATGCGCCATCGGGTCAGTTTGATATGATGCGATATGAGTCACTATAAGTACATTAGGTATGAGTCGCTATATTCGAAGTTAACGACTTAGAAGGCAGTATTGCTACTAATCCCTAATTCTTTTTGTATCCCTGATTTCTATGGACAGGACTTCTACATCATCTGTATGCTATAATTTAACGATTGTAAATCTCCCACAGTCTCCTCTCCCCAATCGGATCAGCGAGTCCCAGCTCGGGCAGCTCGTCCCCCTCCGACTCGGAGAGCGAGTCGTCCTCGGCGGAGTCGACGGCGCCCGCGCCGGCCGCGCCCGCGCCCGCGCCGCCGCCGCAGCAGCGGTCGTCGTGGAGCCTGTCCAACTTCGCGCCGCCGCCCGCGCAGCCGCCCGACCAGCCCTACGAATCGAAGGAGCTGAGACATGCGCTCGCTGATGTCAAAGGGAAGCCGGTAAGTCGAGGAGTAGTCACGTAAAAGTTTGGTGGAATTGATGTTCTTATTGAAACCAAACAAAGCGAAAGTCTTTATGTGCACGCAGCCGCCTACGCTGGACCAGATGTATGAGTCAAAAGAGCTGAGACATGCTCTCGCTGATGTCAAAAGGAAGCCGGTAAGTCGAGGAGTAGGCCCGAAAAAGTTTAGTGGAATAAGTGTTCTTCTTGATACCAAGCAAAGCGTTTGTCAAGTCTTTGTGTTGACGCAGCCAGCTGCGCCGGACCAGGGCTATACATATAATAGAGCTGATTCATGCACTCGATGATGTCAAAGGGACGCCGGTAAGTGAAGGAATAGTCTCATGAAAGGAAAGGTGTTCTTCTAAACACCGAGCAAGAACCGGTGCTTAAGGGTAAACTTTATGAGTTCCTCAAGGATCTTTCTTCTCGTCATAGGGACCAAGTCTTGGGAGACGGTCACCAGGTACTTGTTAAATGGTCTTTCACTGGTGCTTTCTCTAACACTCAAAGTCTATATCCAGTGCTTTATTAGCTTGTGTCCTTCTACTGCTGATTGTACGTGAACGAAATTGAAGCATGTTTAAATTCACTTTCAAACAGACGATGCTCGTAAATGGTGGCCAATGTAATTGGCCTTCTGATCGGTTTGTGTCATCACCACGCCTTTGCCATTACATGCATTGCATAGGCAGTCAGTATAGTATTTTACTTTTTTGTTTCAGAGAAATTTCTGTTAGTTTTCAGATCGTAGTCATAAACCGTCAGAAGTCTTTGTCTCGAAAAAAGATATCTTTAACTTTTCCACTAATAAGAATTTATTTCTACAAAATTTCGTAAGCGAATTATGTCGAGAACCTCAACTTAGTTAATCAAGTCTCCCCTCGTAATTGGGACCTAGGCAACCGTCCTCAAATACGCCATAGTCTACAAAATATGAAATGCCTCAACCTTTATTCCCCTCTTTTGCAGAAAGAACTCCAATTAGTTAGTCATTCAGAGCCCCTTGGAGTACTACCTACGTACGTGCCTTATTTCCGCATCAAGAAATGTTTTGTGTGTTTCGATCTTCCCATTTTTGTAGGAAATTTTGTGATGTCTATGTCTGTTAGTTATCTGGCTTTGTTATTTTAAGTAGTTATTTTTGTTGTCTCATTCACAACAGTTACACAATAGATTTATGTGTTCGGTTGAGTTCCTAAAAGTAATTATGTTGATATTTTAGGATTCAACGCACTCGAGAAACTTATACAATGAAAACTTTTTTCAGTCAGGATCTAAATCGTATCTAAATGAATTTGTTATGAAAATGGCGTATTAGTAATTTGTATTGAGCCATCCAGCCCCACTATTAAATTACTCCACTTACTTACAAACTGTCATCTAAGCCGAGTGAAATTCCATTCGTCGGTGTTTTAGAATACGTATCAAACTAAACATATCGACCAAACGACTCCGATACGTTTTTAGCGAAGTGCTACGCCACTCGATAAAATATCGCATTGTACATGCGATGCACCCTTTCCCAGGTGTCATGTAGCGAAGATAAACAGTTCTCCGTAGAAGGCTACTGACTAAGCAGATGTGTTTCTAACGCCACATTGTGTTGGCAGGACTATAATGTATTACAATCTCTCAGTAATTGTCTTTCAAGTTAGACGTCATTAAATACTAGTAGTTCTTAAAAATAATAACATTGAACTTCAAATTAATACGACACGTTATAAGTCTTCTGTACCTTTGCGTAAAGCAATTGACAATTGATTGAAAATTTTCACTCAAAAAAAGTGATGTACGTGGCACTGTTAAAAGTGTAAAAAGGAACGTATTTTTTTCAGTTGTGTAAATGAAAGGGGGATTGCTATTTAAAGTAATTTAAGAAGTACAGTTGACGCTGTATAATTCATACTTAAAATGTAATTTTGTGGTTGATACTGGCTTGTAAATTCTCATCTTTTGGATGTTATTTTGGAGTTGATGTTGTACAAAATGAACTAGTTCAAAGTATTTATACTTATCTAACTTGAGCTATTTTTCAACCCCGTTGCCCGATACAGCTGTCTTGCAAAGTGCAGATGGAAACCCTTTTCGAGGCGTTAATCAGGTTACTGCATCGAATAATAAATGAGCAAGAGGAAGATGTTACACAGAAGTGGATCAATTTGGCGATGTTGAAGTCCAATCTTAGAACCTGCCTATCGGACTTTGAGAACAGCTTGAGGAATCGTTTGGTGGGACAAGACAAGTATCAAGTCATGGGGGAGTTCTTCAAGTTAAAGGATCTTTTGTGGCAAGCCGTCGGCGCCGTACACGGAGATCTGTCAGCTATGGCTTTCGCATTAGAGGTCAGTTTTCTCTTGCTTTTCAGGTCTTGTAATAAAATTCCTATACGTGCTTTTCATAAGAACTTACTACTTAATTTGAATGGCAAGGCAAGTTGTGGCTAATAAAATTTTACAATACTAACTGAGTAATGGCTAATTCTACGAAATAATCCACTCAGTTGTCCAAGTCTAAGAAATAAAGTGCAATCTCGTAGCGTAATAAGGCGATAAAAATAAATTACGACTCGAGGTTATCTGGGATCAAAAACTTCGTCTGCGGAAACCTTACTGTGCATAAAGTTAGACGAGGGCCGTCGATAAGATTATGACGTCATATATACTTGATTCATATTTTTTATTTTTGTCCCAATAACTGCCAACTTTTGCGAAATGTGGAAAGTTTGTGGTGGAGAACTGTTTAGTTAAATGTCCATATCAGACGTTACCGCAATCAAAGTTCCAAATCCCAATTTCATAATCTCTTAGTAGTTATGTTATTTATTATTTGAGTCTATGAGTACGACTGCCTCGGTGGCGTAGTGGTTAGTGGGTCGCACTCTAAAGCCGCGGCTGCGATTGGGGTCCAAGGTTCGGTCCCCGGATCGAACTAAAGTTTGTATCTGAGTTTTTTTGTTAAGAAATTCTCAGCGTCAGTCAGGAGTCTGGAAGTTGGCGGTATTCTACCACCGTGCTTCGGAAAGCATGTTAAGCCGTTGGTACTGCGTCCGAACCCTCACCGGTCGGTGTCGCACTAGTGTCCCATCGGATTATGAGGGCAAGGGAATGGAGAGTGCACTTGTGTTTGCGCGCACACTTGCGCAATATATCCTGCGTAAGTGGCTGATCGTAGAAATTGGCCGCCTTAACCGAAATCGGCTGGAGGATATTATATTATCAATTATCATCCGTACTAAGAGTGTCCTTTTTCATTTCGTAGACTGTGTTTTTTACCACACTACGGCGAAGCAATAAGGAGGATTATGATTTTGACCTGTATGGATGTATGGTTGTTCATCTGTTCCCTCATAACTTCTTAACTAGTTATCATATTTCAACAAATGCGGTGTCGTTAGAAGCGTCTTGATTGTCTTCTGATTATAGGCGAAATGGCATCACGTTTTTTTTACTTGGACTACAGCGCCCTCTAAGGGACTGGGGACGTTTTACGTAATTAGTATTACGTAAGCAGATTTATTACAGTTATTTACCCCCCACCCCCCTTGTCAGAAAAAGTAAACAAAGCTCTTACCCCCTCCCCCCATGCTTACGTAAATATTTTTCGATTTTTTTGTAACAGCTCGGCAACCCTACTAACCGTATGCATTTATATGTAGGTAATTCCTCGAAAATACGTTTCACTTTCAAGCAAACATAATGTGAGGGTTGCCATTTGTGTTAAAAATAAAATAATTATCGATGACGTAATCATCATCTAGGCTCCTCTACCCCCCATGTCATCCAAAATAAGCAAATCAAAGACCCTCCCGCCCCCATAGTGCTTACATAATACTTGAACGGCCCCACTTAAGAGTAAGGAGCTAAACAAAAAAAAATGCTTGACGGTATCGTGTGGGGTATCAAATGAAAGAGCTTTTTTAGCACATTTCAAATATGTAATTTTTTTTACATAATTAAAAATATGTTAAATAAAAATAAAATTTAAAAACTAAAACCCGATTTCTAAAAAAAACAGCTCTAAAAAGTAATGAAAAAAATTGTCTGAGACGCTAAAATTATTATGCCTTATTTCCGTGGTCGTATGCCACATACTGTAGCAAAACAGATTCATCATAATAATAAAATAAAACTCAATGTGGCATACGACCACGGCGATACGGCATAATAATTTCAGCTGGGACAATTTTCTTTTTTCGTACTTTTTAGATCGTATTTTTTTTGGTAAGGGTTATAGTTTTTAAACTTTATTTTTTGTTGGTCCGATTGTTTGCTTCCGCGACGAGTCAAATGATAGTCTACTATTTTGATATATAATATGTATTGGCTTTGCGTCATTTCATTATGCATATACATACATATATTAAAAAACTATCTATCGAAATTCGAGTAAATAAGAAAACAATATGTTCTCTACTAAACTGAACAATTGAGTTCTTACGTCCCAGATACTGAAAAATAAATAACCTCTCTTAAAACACCTTGCCGTAAACATTGAGTCTTAATAGAACGCTTAGTATATAGCCTTGTGTTTTTCTTTACAAATTGACAAAACCTACTATTCATTTAGCCTTGTAGTAAGTGAGACGCATATAATACTATTTTGTTACAATAAAACACAACGGAACTACAAAGATGTTTTATTCTTTTGATGTTTGTGGAACATCGTTATTCTCGGTTCCGACTTGAAATTCTAACTTTGTACATTTGCAGTTATGCAGCGATGGACCACCTAAGTATCTTTGCATTTAAAGTGTATGCTAAATTCAGAAAGAGATGCCATGCAAAAAATATTTCCTTTGCTTTTCCGAATCTCATTTGGTCAACCATCTGGACCGATATGACTGGGCTGCTTAAAACGAAATGGTTAAAGGTTAAGCTTGCTAGTGATAGAAGAAATCCGATGGGGAAAGGTTGGAAAATATTCCAAGAATGTATGTCGTATTATATATAGGATTATCGCAAACTAGGACGCCTCTTTTGTCCGTCCACAGTCTCTCGGTCTAGGGTGAATTTTTTTTTTTTTACATTTAGATGTTTCATTTTTCTGTTAGGAGCAATACTTACTACTATCTTTCATTAACAGTCACTAAAGCTTTTGTTTATTTTTTCTTTCGTAAGTTAATCAAACGAATTTCTTTATTCAAATGTTTGTTTATCAAACGAACTTTTAGGGTTTTCCGTTTGAAAACTTTTATAGATTGATGTTTTTATTTAATTCGAAAGGGAGGCAAACGTTAAACACCTAAGGGCCGATTTTTTTGATCCGTAGTTACCTTTTGGTTTTTTTTTTATGGCCGCTACTGTATGTATTACCCACGGCAAACACTCAAATAACTCTGCCAATGTCGAGTGATTAAAGAGACACGTTTTTAATTAGAAATTGACCGGTGTAAGGATTCTCTCGTTCTGATTTTTAAATTTTTTTAATTGAGAATCACACCTTTTGGTTAAACTAACTAATAGTTAACTGTCTAACCAATATTCAAAGTGACAGCAGCAAAGTTACAGTGACGTAACTCCTTATAATATAACTATTGGTTAAGCTAATTAATGTTCAAAGACACATTTTGGCGATATTTAACCATTGGTTACTTATTTTAGCCATTAGTTTAGTTTGACTACGGATCAAAAAATCGGCCCTAAGTAAACCTACAGATCATATTGTACCAATTTTTCTTACGTATCTATTTCTTTTACATACTCAATATCTCGTAAGCTCGTTACATCATCCCTGAAGGGGCGACGTTTCAGGCTTTCAGCCGGTCGCGGGTCGCTGTCGGTGCCTTGTCGCCTGCACTTGACGCCTGTCGCCCGGCGACAACCGTGTTGCGTCGCCTGGGGGACATATTCGTAGACTTTTTATTGTTATGAATGCCAATTACTGATCCGGCGAATAAAATATAAATATGTATGTAACATCCGTAGGTAACTAATTGAAAATGTACTAAATGCTAAATTATTTCGTCAACGTTATCAACCGATAAGCATCGTGTCAATATTACAAAATGGATTTTGGCCGTGGGTCTTTTTTTTTTTTTTTTTATTAAGTTCCCTCATCACCCAATTGGGGAAAGGTTATGGGTATCCGGCAAAGCCTTGGACTACCACGACCTCCCCCGGGCGGATACCCACCTACATGGCAGGCCGGGCTTGCCCCCTTATTGAGGGGCGACGGGAATAGCCGGGAGCGCCAAGCTATTCCGGTCAGACATTGGTAGGGCTCTGTTTAGTGCCAGCACTGGTGCCCCCGCACGAGTTGCTGACTGATCCCCACCGAGGAGAGGGATATGACGGTCATACTGTCGTCGTCTCCTTCCTCCTCTACGCCGTCGAAGCGGGTTAGCGAGTGGGTCGGCCTACCGCTCCCGCTCTGCCGCCTCTTTCTGAGACATTACGTCTTCGCAGAAGGAGGCTACTGCCGCCCAGGCTTCCTCGCATTCCAACATAGCTGTTACTACGTGGGGGAGCATAAGAGTCTGACCCACTATTGCCACTAGGGCCTCCCGCTGCGTATCCCAGGACTGACACTCTGCAAGTGTGTGTGCAGCTGTGTCCTGTGCGGCGCCGCAGTGATGGCAAGATGATGTCTCCTCCCTCCCGATCCGGTGCAGGTAGTAACCAAAACATCCGTGTCCAGTTAATACCTGCGCCAGACAATACCTGCGCCAGACTGGCCGTGGGTCTTGCGCCAAGCTTTCACAGTCCCTTCAACCCTTAGATCGCTTGATATGCTTTAATTTGTAGGTAGTGGGTATGTTTGTATTACACCCATGGCCAGGCTACATTTTAGCTAAAAGACAAGCACATTATATTACATATATGTATACATACTGGCACATATTCATGTTATTGAATCCAAAAAAAAAATCTCGCCTTGAATCACTCTTGGTTTGATCCTCGACGTTACTAAACTCTATTATGTTGTCAACAGAGTCCAATATCGGAGATGTCGGACTCGGAGGCATCGTCGCCGTCGCCGGGGCCCACGCGCAGAAGACGCTCGCTCGCCAACAGGGTGTCTGCTGCCTCCAGCGACGACGAGGCGCCGCGCGCGCAGCACACGGTAACTTCACCTTAAGACCTAGACCATAAGGTTCAATATAATAATAGAATATCTCTGGCAAATAGGGTGTTTGCCCTATTTGCCAGCGATCCAGCGAAAGTATCTGTGCTTTAGTGATAATTATATTGTAAATCGATTTTAAGTGTTCGGATTTCAATTAATTATTATAACATATTACAGAAACGTTCCGATTTCTTAAAAGAATCATGGAGAAAGACAAACAACTTGCTCAATCCTAATTTTAAGAAAATTGGCATGTTTCTGGGGGCTTGTTTACGGAATAACTAAAAGAAGAACATTTTTCACGTCGATTTACCTACATTAAAATTATTAAATATACTTTCATATTTATAGGCCTCTGAAGTTATTATGTTTGTATGAAAATTAGGTCCTGAGTCGATTTGGTTTCTCGCGAGTGTATTATTCGTAACTACTACCGTATTAAGACAGCGTTGAAGTATTTAAAACAAAATGTATTAAAGTTGTACTCTTTCCATTACAGACGTCAGCGTCCCCCACAGTGTCTAACACAAACGCCGCGCCGCAGAAGCGAGGCCGACCGCCTAAACCACGGCCCTCGGAGGAGCGGCCCGCGAAGAAGAAGCGCGGCCGCCCGCCCAAGCTGCGCCCCGCCTCCCCCGCGCCCGCGCCGCCCGACAGCGACGCCGAGCCAGACCCGCCCGCGCACCACCACTCCCTGCAGGAGACCAAGACGCATATCTTCCGCAAGGTAACAAGCGACACTCCATCATCAGTAACAGCGACGCCGAGCCCGACCCGCCCGCGCACCACCACTCCCTGCAGGAGACCAAGACGCATATCTTCCGCAAGGTAACAAGCGACACTCCATCATCAGTAACAGCGACGCCGAGCCCGACCCGCCCGCGCACCACCACTCCCTGCAGGAGACCAAGACGCATATCTTCCGCAAGGTAACAAGCGACACTCCATCATCAGTACAGCGACGCCGAGCCCGACCCGCCCGCGCACCACCACTCCCTGCAGGAGACCAAGACGCATATCTTCCGCAAGGTAACAAGCGACCACTCCATCATCAGTAACAGCGACGCCGAGCCCGACCCGCCCGCGCACCACCACTCCCTGCAGGAGACCAAGACGCATATCTTCCGCAAGGTAACAAGCGACACTCCATCATCAGTAACAGCGACGCCGAGCCCGACCCGCCCGCGCACCACCACTCCCTGCAGGAGACCAAGACGCATATCTTCCGCATCAGTTAACAGCGACGCCGAGCCCGACCCGCCCGCGCACCACCACTCCCTGCAGGAGACCAAGACGCATATCTTCCGCAAGGTAACAAGCGCCACTCCATCATCAGTAACAGCGACGCCGAGCCCGACCCGCCCCGCGCACCACCACTCCCTGCAGGAGACCAAGACGCATATCTTCCGCAAGGTAACAAGCGACACTGCATCATCAGTAACAGCGACGCCGAGCCCGACCCGCCCGCGCACCACCACTCCCTGCAGGAGACCAAGACGCATATCTTCCGCAAGGTAACAAGCGACACTCCATCATCAGTAACAGCGACGCCGAGCCCGACCCGCCCGCGCACCACCACTCCCTGCAGGAGACCAAGACGCATATCTTCCGCAAGGTAACAAGCGACATTGCATCATCAGTAACAGCGACACCGAGCCCGACTCGTACTATTTAGGATAGATATTGTAACTTGGTGACAAAATATTGTGGCTTATGGACTAGATATTTTAGCTTAGAGACTAGATATTATGGCTTAGGGACTGAACATTGTAACGCGGGAACTTAGACATTGCGACTTAGGAATATTCTTAGAAGTTTAATGGAGCAGACTGATTTTGTACAAAAGAAGCGTGTGCGTCACCCAAAGCTCATGTTTCTGCCGTACCTGCAAGTCTATTAAACAGACAGCAAAAAAAAACATCCTGAAAACGAGAAGAAAACTTATCAATATACCAATTTGTTGCAGGTTTTCACACCTAAAAAAGGCGACGAGTGCGGCGGTAAGGGTGGTAAAGGTGGCAAAGGCAAAGGCGGGAAGGGGAAAGGGCAGGTGACGATAATCGAAGTGACGGCCCCCGAGTCCGGGGCGGATGACGACGAGCGCCGCCATCGCGACCGCTCCACCGAGAGGCGGAACGAGGAGGCCATCGCGAGGGTCTCGCCTCCGCACGAGCCCGAGACCCTCACGAGGCGGAGGGAGGCTGAGAGGGTCTCGAATGAGAGGATACAGGTTAGTTTCGTCATCGTCATCTTGGTATGTCAAAGCTAAGCTACGGCTCTGGACACAATTTACGTACGGTAATTACAATGAAGATATACCCTGAGCTCCGCAACACGTATTAGACCAACTGGATCATAGTAACATGTTCGTTCATCCCCTGTTTGAGAAACTATAGAAGATAGAAGAAGCATGATGTTGACCCTCACCGCCAAGCTGGTGTATCAATACATCGGTTTGATATTCCACAGTCATCATCAGCAACCCACACTCGTCCACTGCTGGACATAGGTCTCCCCTAATGCACGCCACTGCTCCCGATTTTCGGCCACTCTCATCCAGCCCCTACACCTGCCAGCCTTCGAATGTCATCATCCCATCTTGTCGCAGGGCGTGTCAAAGACTTTACGGCTCCAACGGCTGTCAGTTCTGCGGCTAATATGACCAGCCCACTGCCACTTCAGTTTGCTAATTCGGTGGGCTATGTCGGTGACTCTGGTTCTCTGTCGGATTACATTATTTCTGATGCGGTCCTTCAGAGATACTCAGAGCATAGCCCTTTCCATAGCTCTTTGAGCGACTTTGAACCGGTGAACTAGTCCAGCTGTGAGTGTCCACGTCTCGGCACCGTAAGTCATGACCGGAAGGACGCACTGGTCGAAGACATTCTACTTCGATTCCACAGTATTAGGTTTAAATCTTCATGACCTTGTATTTTATTTTATTCGGAAGACTAACAGCTGTCTTAATGCGGTAGCAATTACAATGAATGTATTAAAGCTAATAACAGGTCTTCACATATATTGTAGTTACTTTTCCTGTCAGTTGTGTAGAGCGCTATGAAATGACATGAATGAGTCAGTCCATCGTGTTATGATGCGTTTACAAGATAATAAGATAGATAGATATTCTTTATTGCAAGTATGATACAACAACAACAGACAGTACAATAAGGCGACAAGGTCTTACTTCATAAATTTTTTTTGGTCACAATAAGTTTCTCAGGGTTGCCACCATTTTCCCTTGCAATTTGACCATAGTATTTTAAGGCTCTGCATATTCAATTCAATTCAATTCAATTCAAATAATTCTTTATTTGCATAGGCTTGTACACAGCACTTACAAATCGTCATACATTTGAATGACTTAAAACTATTTATAAGTACTTATGTATAATTTACATGTTAATACATATATATGTTGATACATAAAATATACTAAAGAAATAAATAAACATAATGCGATTCTACCACCGGCTCGGAAAGTTGTTTCTGGTCGAGAAGATCCGGCAAGAAACTCGCCAGTTACTCTTTTTAATCGCCAACTTTTTTACAATGGTTTATTATCCTCATACCAAGTCATACAGTCTAATGCAACACAAAATAGAATGAAGCAAATTAAAAGCTAAATATGAGGTAAACCGAAGCGGACCAGTCCCCAAAGGTGGCACCTGTTCACAAGTATGACGTATGTGTCAGCCATCATTTCACTCAACCATATTAGAGGGAATGTAATGACCCGCCACATAACGCCACCACCTCAGAGACATTTGAGTGAGCATGACTACTTAGGTTCCCCTCATAGGTCACAGAGTACTTAATCCAATACTAATAAACTGCAGGACGAGGTGTACAATAGTAGGTGGTTAGCATCTTGTCAATTGTTTGATTAATCAATACTAATCAATTTGTATACATTAATAAATGCTGCTAAGCCTAATTTATTAAAAATGATTAATTATATAATAATAATGATTCCAGTAAATATTTATAAAATTACTACATGTGTGCAGGCACGGAGGTCATCATGTCCATGAATCCTTATCATTTAAGTAATCTACAATTGTATAGTATCCTTTACTCATTAAACAGGTTTTCACGTGGGATTTAAATTTATGCGTTGGTAACTCAATAACATTTTGTGGCAACTTATTGTACATTTTAATACTTTGACCAACAAATGAACTATTAATCTTTTGGAGCTTCAGATTTGGAATCGCGAGCTTGTGTTTATTTCTAGTGTTAAAACCATGACAATCAGATTTTTTAGAAAAAATATCAATGTTCTTTCGCACGTACAAAATACAGTCCAAAATGTATTGGGAAGCTACAGTTAAAATGTCGATATTCTTAAACAGTTCTTTCAGCGAATCGCGAGGCCTAAGGTTGTATATGGAGCGGATGGCCCTCTTCTGCAATACAAAAATAGTCTGTATCTCAGCCGCCGACCCCCACAACAAAAGACCATATGACATTATACTATGAAAATAACTAAAATAAACCAGTCTCGCGGTTTCAATATCAGTCAGATGTCTGATCTTCTTAACCGCATATGCGGCGGAACTAAGTCTTCCCGCCAAGGCTGCCAAGTGTGGCTTCCATTGCAGTTTGGAATCCAGTGTAATACCTAAGAAAATTGTCGAATTAATAACTTCAATATGTTCATTATTCATAACGACGTTAGTGTTGACCTGCTTTACATTGGGCATAGTGAATTTTACACATTTGGTTTTCTTGGCATTTAAAAGCAAGTTGTTAGTTGTAAACCAATGTAGCACTTGTGAGAGGGTGTCATTTACGTCGTCAAACGTATCTTTTCGACGGTCAACGTTAAAAATCAACGAGGTATCATCAGCAAATAACACTACTTCACAAAGATCTTGTGCAAAGTAAGGGAGGTCATTTATGTATATCAGGAAGAGCAGAGGTCCCAATATTGATCCTTGGGGCTCTCCCATTAATAAAGGGGCGCCTGAAGAGTCAGTTCCATTGACACTGACTTTCTGAAGTCTATCTGATAAGTAAGAATTTATCAAACTTAATGCATTATTTAGAACACCATAGTGAGCTAACTTCAACAACAATGTTTGATGCTCAACGCAATCAAACGCCTTCGAGAGGTCACAGAAAACACCAATTGCATCCTGTTTGTTTTCCCATGCATCAAAAATATACTTGATAAGTGCAACTCTGCGTCAGTGGTTGATTACCCTTGGTAAACCCAAATTGTTTATTATGAAGTAAATCGTTAACTTTAAATGAGACAGCAACCTGAACGAATATGACTTTTTCAAAAATTTTACTCAGTGCTGGTACTATAGAAATAGGCCTAAAGTTAGAAGGGTCACTTTTTTTCACCTGATTTAAATAACGTTATGATTTTGCTGTACTTCATAAGCTAGGAAACTGACCCTCATCAATTCGCGCAAGGTAACAAGCTGACAGTTGCATCATCAGTAACGCGACGGCCGAGCCCGACCCGCCCGCGCCACCACCACTCACTTCAGGAGTACCAAGTACGCATATCTTCGCACGGTAAACAAGCGACAGCTCCATCATCATTAACATCGACGCGACCCGACCCGCCCGCGCACCACCACTCCTGCGGAGACCAAGACGCATATCATTTCCGCAAGGTACAAGCGACAACTTCCATCATCAGTAAGCGACGACCGAGCCCGACCCGCCCGCGCACCACCCTTCCTGCAGGTCACAAGACGCATATTCTTACGCAAGGTAACAATAGAAACGCTCCGATCATCAGTAACAGCTACGCCGAGCCAGACCCTCCCGCGCACCACCACTCCCTTCAGGAGACCAGACGCATATCTTCCGCAAGGTAACAAGCGACACTCAATCATCGAGTAACAGCCGACGCCGAGCCCGACTCCGCCCGCGCACCACCACTCCCCTGCAGTAGACCTAAGACGCATATCTTCCGCAAGGTAACAACCGACATTCCATCATCAGTAACAGCGCGCCGAGCCCGACCCGCCCGCGCACCACCACTCCCTGCAGGAGACCAAGAACTCATATCTTCCGCAAGGTAACAAGCGACACTCATCATCAGTAACAGCGACGCCGACCCGACCGCCCCGCACACCCCTCCCTGCCGGAGACCAAGACGCATATCTTCCGCAGGTAACAAGCGACAACTCATCTCAGTAACGCGACGCCGAGACCCGCCCGCCCGCGCACCACCACTCTCCCTGCAGGAGACCAAGACGCATATCTCCGCCAAGGTAACAGCGACATTGCATCATCATTACACAGCGACGCGTCGAGCCCAGACCCGCCACGCGCACCACCACTCCCTGCAGGAACAGACGCATATCTTGCCGCAAGGTAACAAGCGACATTGCATCATCAGTAACAGCGACGCCGAGCCCGACCCCGCCCGCGAACCCACCACTCCTGCAGGAACCAAGACGCATATCTTCCGCAAGGTAACAAGCGACACTCCATCATCATTAACAGCGACGCCGAGCCGACCCCGCCCGCGCACCACCACCTCCCTGCAGGAGACCAAGACGCATATCTTCCGCAAGGTAAAAGCGACACTTGCATCTCAGTAACAGCGACGCCGAGCCCGACCCGCCCGCGCCACCACCACTCCCTGCCGGAGACCAGACGCATATCTTCCGCAAGGTAACAAGCGACACTCCATCATCAGTAACAGCGACGCCGAGCCCGACCCGCCACGCGCACCACCACTCCCTGCAGGAGACCAAGACGCATATCTTCCGCAAGGTAACAAGCGAACCTCCAATCATCAGTTACAGCGACGCCGAGCACGACCCGCCCGCGCACCACCACTCCCTGCAGGAGACCAAGACGCATATCTTCCGCAAGGTAACAAGCGACACTACCATCATCAGTACAGCGACGCCGAGCCCGACCCGCCCTGCGCACCACCCTCCCTGCATGCGACCACGACGCATATCTTCCGCACTGTAACAAGCGACACTCCATCATCATTTGACAGCGCGCCGAGCCCGACCCGCCCGCGCACCACCACTCCCTGCAGGATGACCAAGAGCATATCTCTTCCGCAAGGTCCAGCGAACACTCCATCATCAGTTTACAGACGACTGCCGAGCCCGACCCGCCCGCCCCACCACTCCTGCAGGAGACCAAGACGCATACTTCCGCAAGGTAACAAGCGACACTCCTCATCAGTTAACAGCGACTCCGAGCCCGACCCGCCCGCGCACCTACCCCTCCCTGCAGTAGACCAAGACGCATATCTTCCGCAAGGTAACAAGGAACCCAATCATCAGTAACATCGACGAGGTGCCGGCCCACCGCCCGCGCACCACCACTCCTCAGGAGACCAAGACGCATATCTTCCGCAGGTAACAAGCGACCCTCCATGCATCAGTAAAACAGCGACGCCGAGCCCGACCCGCCCGCGCACCACCGCTCCTGCAGGAGACCAAGACTCATATCCTTCCGCAAGGTAAACAGAGCGACCTCCATCATCATTAACAGCGACGCCGAGGCCCGACCCGCCGCGCACCCCACCCCTCCCTTCAGGATACCAAGTCGCATATTCTTCCGCAAGGTAACAAGCGACATTGCTCATCAGTAACAGCGAACGCCGAAGCCCGACCCGCCCGCGCACCACCACTCCCTGCAGGATACCAAGACGCATATCTTGCCGCAAGGTTAACAAGCGACACTCCATTAATCAGTACAGCATTGCGAGCCTGACCCTCCTCGCGCATTACCACTCCCTGCAAGAGACCAAGGACGCATATCTTCCCGCAAAGGTAAGCAAGCGACTTGCATCATCAGTACCAGCGACACCGAAGCCCGACTCGTACTATTTAGGATAGATATTGTGAACTTGGTGACAAAATATTGTGGCTTATGGACTAGGATATTTAGTGTTAGAGACTAATATTATGGCTTGTGGACTGAACATTGTAACGCGGGAACTTAGACGATTGCGACTTAGGACTATTCCTTAAGAAGTTTGGTGGAGGCATACTGCTTTTGTACAAAGAAGCGTGTGCGTCACCCAACGCCATGTTTCTGCCGTACCTGCAGTCTAGTAACAGACAGCAAAAAAAACATCCTGAATAACGAGAATAAAACTTATCAATATACCAATTTGTTGCGTTTTCAACACCTAAAAAGGCGACGAGTGCGGCGGTAATGGTGGCAAAGGTGCAAAGGGAAAGGCGGAATGGGAACGAAGGCAGGTGGACTATAATCGAAGTGCGGCCCCGATCCGGGCGGATGACGACGAGCGCCGCCATCGCGAACCGCTCCACCGAGAGGCGGAACGAGGATGCCATTGAGGGGCGAGGTCCTCGCCTCCGCATGAGCCGGACCCTCACTAGGCGGAGGGATGCTGAGAGATCACGAATGAATCGGATACAGTTAGTTTTCGTCATCATCTCTGTTTATGTCAAAGCTAAGCTACGCTCTGGAACACAATTTACGTACGGTCATAGGGTCTATGACTAAGCTCAAGATTTACAAATGTAAATATTTTTTATCAAAATATAGGTTCCCACATGTTGCCAATGGCAAAAATTCTCATTAAAATATAACGTCCTAGCCGGTGTTATGGTCATTCAAAGATTCTGGGCAAGTCCATTTTCAATGTATGAAAATATTAAAAAATATTATACCATTGAATATCCCATACAATTTGCACGCATTATTATCATAGTAACCATGTGACATAAACGAACATTTGATATAGCCTACCATAACTAAAATTCAATGAAATGCATCCAAAATACTCAGTTGACGTCACATTTAAGTAGCCATTTGTATGGAGCGTTTTGGGTTTTGCCAAAATAATGGATTTTAAAAGTTGTGATATCTCCGGTAGTTAAATTGAAATTAGTTGATTCTTTCAACGATGTTTTTTCTATCATTGAGAGGTCTTTGATTGCAAAAATAAAAAAAAAATAGTCATATACCGTATTATCCATGCAGATATACCCTGAGCTCCGCAACACGTATAACCACTGGCTCATATTTTAATGTTCGTTCATACCCCCTGTTTGAGAACTATAGAAGATAAAAGAAGCATGGTGTTTGAACCCTCACCGCCAAGCTGATGGTAGATACAATCGGTTTGATATTGCCAGTCCATCATCAACCAGTCATCATTCAACCCACATCGTCCTTTGCTGACATAGTCTCCCTACTGCAGCGCCACAGATCCCGATTTCGGCCACTCTCATCCAGCCCCATACCTGCCAGCCTTCGAATTCATCATCCCATCTTGTCGCAGGCGTGTCAAGACGTTACGGCTCCAACGGCTGTCAGTTCTGGCGGCTAATATTGACCAGCCCACTGCCAACTATCGTTGCTAAAAATTCGTGGGCTATGTCCGGTTGGTGACTCTTGTTCTCTGTATGACTTACATAATTTCTGATTCGGTCCTTCGGAGATACTCGAGCATAGCCCTTTCCATAGCTCTTGGAGCGACTTTGAACCGTGGACTAGTCCAGCCGTCAGTGTCCACGTCTCGGCACCGTAAGTCATGACCGGAAGGACGCACTGGTCGAAGACTTTCGACTTCGATTCCAGAGTATTAGGTTTAAATCTTCATTACCTTGTATTTTATTTTATTCGGAAGACCAACAGCTGTCTTAATACGGTAGCAATTACAATGAATGTGTTAAAGCTAATAACAGGTCTTCACATATATTGTAGTTACTTTTCCTGTCAGTTGTGTAGAGCGCTATGAAATGACATGAATGAGTCAGTCCATCGTGTTATGATGTGTTTACAAGATAATAAAATAGATAGATATTCTTTATTACACAAAAACAAAATACAAGTATGATACAACAACAACAGACAGTACAATAAGGCGACAAGGTCTTATTTTATCAATTTTTTTGGTCACAATAAGTTTCTCAGGGTTGCCACCATTTTCCCTGCAATTTGACCATAGTATTTTAAGGCTCTGCGTAGACGTAGACACTCGCTTGAAAGCTGCATAGAAATCCTGAGTTCTTGCAATACGGAGACGTTAGTTTAGAATGCTATCCATGGGATACGGAGACTCGCTTATTTGTCCCTATAATGAAAATTGTATTGCATTTTACCCGACTACGGCAAAGCAAAAAGGAGGGTTATGATTTTGACTTGTATGTATGGTTGTTCATCTATTCCCTCATAACTTCTAAACTAGTTATCATATTTGAATAAATAATGTGTCGTTAGAAGCGTCTTGATTGTCTTCTGGTAATAGATGTGTTGGCGTCACGTTAAATTGACTACAGCGCCCTCTAGGGGGCTTTAAAGAACTAAAAAAATTTTGCTTGGTGTTACCGTGTGGGGTATCAAATGAAAGAGCTTTTTTAGCACATTTCAAATATGTAATTTTATATTTAAATAACTAAAAATATGTCAAATAAAAATAAAGTTACCAAAAACATTGATTTCATTTTATTATTGTAATGAATCTATTGCTACAGTAGGTGGCATACGACCACGGCGATACGGCATAATAATTTCAGCAGAGACAATTTTCTTGTTTCGTACTTTTTAGAGCGCGTTTTTTGGTAGTCGGGGTTTTAGTTTTTAAACTTTCTTTTTTTAAATATTTTTTCAGGAGCGTGTGTCCATCGAGAGGACGGACCACCGTCGCTCGGCGGATCGAGTCCCGGACCGGCCGCCCAGCGACCGGGCGCCGGTCGACCGGACGCCCACCGACCGGCCGCCGGTCGACCGGCCGACCGAGCGCACACCGGTGGAGCGACCCGCGGAGCGGACGCGCCCGCCCGACCGCCCGGCGGGCCGGCACAGCGGGGGCGGTGACCGCCTGTCCGGGGAGAAGGTGCCCTACGACAGGCTGGCGGAGAAGGTACGATTTCAATGTTTCTTATATCATAATCATCAGTTTTGCTCTTAATTGTATTAGTTAACATTATTTATTGGAGAATTAGGTTAGATACTCTGCGTTTTCATTATTGTAGTGTTATGTTTATTGTTAAAATTAATTTGATAATTAAGTCCTTTATTATTTTCGTTTTTGCCTGAGATACAGGATTTTCCTAGTTCAGGCAGTAAACTAAACTTAAAATTGATCCCTTGTATAAGTAGATTATAAGTATCATGTTGTTCTAATGATTTTGCAATAAAGTTTATTATTATTATTATTATTTTCACACACTGATGTTATAGGCTTCTTCTTCATTTCGCTACCTTCTTATTTATGTTTTCCCGCCATTCAGTATCTGAAGGTGAATAGGACAGTTCTATTTTGACATTTAATGTGAACTCCTTTTAAACCTAGTCGATATTTTCAAGAATCGATAATATTTTCTTCAGAAATCTATTCGACCTTTTATCTATTTGATTTTTATAATGTATCAATACGGGGATTAACACGATATTTATTATGTGAAACAACATTGTGTACTCACATATTTGGCTCGACGTTTTCGGCTACGTTAGGTACAGCAGCCGTGGTCACGAGCGAGTAGCCGAAACGTCGAGCCAAATATGTGAGTACACAATGTTGTTTCACATAATAAATATCGTGTTAATCCCCGTATTGATACATTATAGTTATAATGCAACGCGAAAATCTAAAAAAACTATTTGATTTTTAATTTTAATCACCTACGAATTTGAACTATCTGTATATGGAATACAATATATAAATATTCTTAGTGGTACACACACAATAAATAATCAATAATGAAATATATCATCTGAAAAATAACTCTCGCTTGACGTCGAAACCACCTTCGTCACCAAGAGAAATTACCAGTTCTTGGTCCCTAATGCGATCCATGCGGACATATTTTGCACGAGACAATAATTGCGATTCGATGGTAAAGATGGCTGCCATACCGATTACTGATTTATTGCGATTGTTTGTTTCAATCCCTTTGAGCAAACATCCGATTAGCGCATTATGCAATTCATAAGATATTTTTTACAAATTTTATTAGTAATAACTATTTATGTTCTTGTTCAGATTAATTGAGAAAGATTAATACTTGTTATTTTTGAAGAAAGTTAATGATTTTTACAACTAATATTTTAATTTGTAGAAAGTTGGATGGATGATACGAAACTTTGGTACTGTCCTATTCATCTTCAGATACTGAATGTACTATAATGTGATCTGTTATGATGATTACAGCAATGACAGATCTTAGATCACAAAATTTTGTTCAAATATGAATCTATCTTGTTAGTGGGTCGAATTTTCATTTTTTATTTTTTATATTTTTCTGAACCTGCTTAGCCCTCTGTTGCCGCCCTGATTACGGCCCGGTATTTAAACCACTAGACCAAGGTTTAAGTACCGGGCGGTGATCTCGGGGTCCTGGGTTCAATTCCCGGGTCGAGCAAAAAGTATGTTTCGAATTTTTCGAACATAGCTCGGGTTTGTGATCACTAATCCGCATAAGGCAAGCGTGGTGATTAAGCCTAATCCCATCATAGTAGCGATTTTTCGCTACACCCGATAGTTGACTTCTATGATGGAGGCCTTTGCCCTGCAGTGGGACAGAATATAGGCTGATACTAGATGTTTTCCTGGAATACTAAAAGTGTATTTTATCCCTCCCTTATAGGTTTCGCACGAGAGGCTGTCCGGGGAGAAGGCGTCCGAGAGGAAGGAGGGCCGCGAGAGAAGCGAGAAGGTTTCGCGGCTCTCCGACGACAAGATGGCGATCGACCGGCTCCATGAGGAGAAGATGTCGATAGACAGGTCGGTCTTCATCACGACGTATCTATCCCTCAAGGTTCCGCACGAGAGGCTGTCCGGGGAGAAGGCGCCTGAATTTTAAGGATCACCCATTTTATAAAAAAAGTGGGAAATTAACCGGTCATATTTAGTAGGATTCTTATGCACTCGACCAAGAATTCGAATTACTAGAGACAAGCTTTTGTGCGCGGCTTTGCTCGCGTTAGAAAGAGACAAAAGTAGCCTATGTTCCACTCCACTAAAAATAACACGTCAATCCGTCGCTCCATTTTGCTTTGAAAGACGGACAAACAAGCAGATACACATTCACATTAATATTAGTATGGATTTCCATAAATTCCTCCTTAAAAATGTACTGCACGAGAATAGGCTTTGATTGCCGTTGCACCCCCACGCCTTGTTAAGTGTAACTATAATGAGACTTGCCAGCAACTGTGGACCATGTACTGTCCGTAAATACATAGTCCACAGATATTTTTTTTCCCCATATGGACTGCTTATAATAGATTAAGAAACACCGCGTTAGATAATTCTAGAGTAGACGTGCGTAACTCTTTACTGAAACGACTCAGTGATCCGACTTAGCCTAATGAGGAATCTCTAAGGTTCGCTAAGAATGTATCATTCAACTCAACGAGCCTCGAGCGACTGAGCGAAACAGACGTGTTATTTTTCACTCCGCATTTATTCGACGATTTAATTAGTTAAAAGTTATTATTTCTCCAAAAAATTGTGATATCCGAACAGCTCAGTGTACGACGGAACGATTAGTGAAAAGTGTTATTCAGAATTGCGTTTGTGTAAGAAGATCTAAGCAAAACCAATTCAAAAACTCTAAAAACGGCAATCGCGCTGCGAGCCCGCCGCCACCGCTTACCGCGCTTCACCCCCGCCGCGTGCTGCGTTGGAACGTGCGAGTATACTTGCCGTAACTCAACAACAACTCGCTCGCTGGCCAACTCCCAACGGCTTCTTCGAAATATCTACCTACTGGTCGTGGGCGATTACCCCAAGATGACATCTAGAAAAGCGCCGTGTGCGGGTTGCCGTGGTGAAGTAAGTGCCGATGGCCCATATATGAAATGCGCGAAGTGTAAACAGATTTTTGACATTATTTGTGCGAATTTTACCGCTGCTGTATTTAATACGCTTACTACGGATTTTAAATCTACTTGGATCTGTGTGGAGTGTCTTAGTAGACAACCAAAACATGATAATTCCCATACTCCGGTACGTCAGTCCCAAACGCAAGATCTAATTAGGACTGCTAGCGATTGCTTAGACATTTCCATGCAAACACCTGATAATGTCACTGTGCGTACGAGGGCGCGGTACACGCAAGCTCCTATTGGAAACAAAGCTGAAGATGCCTTGGTGAAATCGTTGAAGGATTCTGTTGTACAGGAATTAAAAAAGCTACAAGCTGACTTTGAAGCTCAGCTTGTCAGCAAAATAAATACTATATTTATTGAACAGTTTTTGGCGTTCAAAACTGAATTTATGGATAAAATAGATTTAGTGATGAATAAAGTTTTGGAATTCGAAGAACAATATAAGTCGGATAGGAATAATGCGAATGAGTCGATGACAAATGCTACAAATTCGGCGTCCAGTAATACTTTTACACCTTTAGTTACCACTGAAAATAAGCCGGTTTCAATAACTGTACCACCACCTAAACGGAAACCGCAAACAAAAACCAAGCCTGTCATACTCGAAACTCAGGCCGGACCTCTTACGCCTCGTGTCCTCATCAATCACAAGGACATACGGGCGAGATCCTCTGCATCAATTTCTATGCCGAACACCCATAATGATGTAGAAGGCGCTGATAAAGGTGACTGGGAAGAAGTGAGGCGCAAACGACCACGAACATCGCATTCCGGCTTACTCAGAGGAACAGCGGCACCGGGATCTACGTTGTTGCAAGCTGCCGAGAGGAGAAGATACTTGCACTTATATTATGTGCGAGAAGGTACCACAGTTGAACAGGTACGTGAGCATCTCCACACTATATGTAGCAGTGGCGAGTGCACTGTAGAGAAGCTGAACTCTCGTGGAGATTACGCGTCATTTAAGCTGGGGATTCCAATGAATCAAGCCGAAAACGTGATGTCTTCTGATAACTGGGATAAGGACATATGTATCAAGCCATGGAGGCAGAATTTTCGTGCCACAGGCAAAAACAACCAGGTTTAAAAATCTTTCAATATGTTATCAGAACGTTCGAGGATTACGCTCAAAAACTAGCTTCTTTCATAATAACGTAGCACACACCAAACTGGATATTATTGCGTTGACAGAGACATTCCTGACTAGCTCTGTATCAGATGGTGAAATCTTTCCCGTATGTTATCAGGTGATTCGGAAGGATCGCTCAGGTGACTCAGGATGGGGGGGAGTGTTGTTAGCTGTACGTGACAGTTATACGGTTCGAGTGATAAAAAATATTGATGGTCTAACACCTGATAAGGAACTAATATTCGCAATAGTGAGCAGTAAAATGATAAAATTCTTATGTTGTGTAATATACTTACCACCCAGTTATAACGACGAACAATATCTTGATGTATTGTCTTGTATCGAAAGTGCTGTTTGCGCTTATAGTAATATGAATGTTTTAATTCTAGGAGATTTTAATCTTAACTCCTGTAGTGAAAATGTTAAGACACAATTTAATTATTTTTGTGACTTCTGTAATTTGCAGCAATATAACACCATATGTAATTTCAAGGGTAGTATGTTGGATCTCGTGCTGAGTGATTATGAACCAGATCAGATTGATGTGTCAGAGGGATTAGATTCACTAGTGCCTATAGATAATTATCATCCTTCACTGGACGTGACTTTAAAGCTCCGGTGTGGAAGAATAGTGCCTCAGGCTTCATTTTCTGCCACCCGATCTTCGGATATCAGTTATAATTGGCGTAAAGCAAATTTCCAGTTGCTATACGAAGAACTAGCTCAGTTAGATTGGTCTGATTTATTGGTTAAAACAGACGTAGATTCAGCGGTAGACTACTTTTATATTAAGTTATATGAGGTTATACGTTCTTTTGTACCCCCTAAAAAAAACTTTAGGTATGAGCAAAAGTACAACTATCCTAAGTGGTATACCCCAGAGATTATTCAAAATATTAAATTTAAATATTTTCATTTAAAGCGGTATAAGTCGGAGGGTAAGGAATTTAATAAAGAACTTTTTAAATACTACCGTTGGAAGGTTAAGTCTATGATTGACAACGCATATTATAAGCAGCACCTTAACTTAACAAAGAAAAACATAGTTGACGATCCAGTCAAATTTTGGGAATATATAAGAGATAAAAAAAGGGATAGACAACCTCTAGAAGCATATAGTTATAAGGGTAAGATAGTCACAGGTCAGGCAGCAGCTGACGCATTTGCTGAGTATTTTAGCTCAGTATTTCAAAAAGAAGAGCCGCTATTATGCCACGTTGAAGCTGAACGAACGGCAAATACTACGGCAGATGCGACTTCTATTTCCCTCGTGCAGGTAGGTGACGAAGACTTTAGGATAGCAGTAAAACGGCTTAAAGTAGGATCGGCTGGTGGTCCAGATAATATTCCTGCTTTTTTGATCAAGGACTGTGCGTCCGCCTTACGACTACCTTTGTTGTACTTGTTCAATTTGTCGCTTCATCAAGCTAAATATCCAGATTCCTGGAAATTATCCAGAGTGACTCCCGTACCAAAAGGCGAATCTGGTAAAGATGTGACTTCTTTTAGACCGATAGCTGTGCTCTCTGTTTTGGCGAAATTATTCGAAACAATATTAAACTACCGTATTTGTCAACAAATTAGCAAAAAATTACATAATAGTCAGCATGGGTTCCGAAAAGGCAGGTCAACGGACACAAACCTTGTAGCGCATGTTGATTACATTTGTTCCGAAATGGATGCAGGTCGACAAGTGGATGCAGCCTACTTTGATTTTAGGAAAGCTTTCGACATAGTCCACAATGACATTCTTTTAACAAAACTGGCGATACTTGGCTTTACACCGAAACTTCTCCAATTTTTTGCAAGCTATCTTAAGAATAGGCGTCAATTTGTAAGAGTAGATGGCTCTGAATCCAAAGATTACTACACGCGTTCGGGAGTTAGTCAGGGTAGCACCCTAGGACCAACTCTTTTTTTGATTTTTATCAATGACTTGCCTGAAACGGTGGGGAGGGCCAAATGTCTACTATTTGCTGATGATTTGAAGTTGAGCTTGGGAATCAATACATCCGAAGATGCACATGCGCTACAGCGCGATATCAATGCTGTATCTGATTGGAGTAGAGATAACCGCTTGCCTTTCAATGAAACTAAATGTAAAATCATCACATTTGCAGTAAAACGTAATCCTAAAACTATAGATTATAAGTTATTTGACGCTCCGATGGAAAGAGTAAGTGACATTCGTGACCTAGGATTAATATTGGACTCTAAGTTAAATTTTCATAAGCATGTAAATGTAATATGTAAGGCAGCGAGTAAGATGCTAGGGTTCGTCATAAGAACCTCTGCCGATTTTGATGATATTAGAGTAGCCAAAATATTGTACAATGCGTTCGTTCGCAGCAAGCTTGAGTACGGGGCTGTTGCTTGGAACCCGTACCAAGAAAAATATAGCCTTATGATTGAAAGAATACAACGTAAGTTTGCTCGATGGCTTTATAAAAAATGTCATGGATACTATCCATACCTGTATCCCTCTCAGTTTGTTTTAGGGATGGTTGAAATTGAAACTTTAAAGGCTAGGAGAGTAATGGCTACGATATCACACTATCTCTCTATATTACGGGGTAGGCTTGACTGTCAAGAAATTGTGGAAAGGGTTGGCTTATTGGTGCCAAGGTGTTTGCAGTGGGATGAGACGGGCATGGTTGCTCCCCGTAGAAAGCCGCGGCTTATAAAAACACCAGCTACGCGCACCCAAAGAGCATCGTTTGCTCCGACAAATAATGCCCTGCGTCTGATCGGGGACATAATGATTCAGCATGATGATCTTGATTTATTTGCTGACGAAATTGGACATTTATTAAATCAATTCAATTGTATTATTAATGGAGTGGATAGGATGTAATAATAATATTTTATTTAATTTGATTGTCTGTTTGCCATATTTTATTCATTTATTTTAATTATGTACTTATTATTTTTTAATTTTTTGACGTTGTATTTTTGTAATAATTGATTTAATTAAAATTGTATCACATAATTATGCATGCATGTAAATTACCGTATGACTTGCTAGCAAATTGGAGAAATCTGTAAGCTAGCATGTAATGATTATGAATAAATAAATAAATAAATAAATAAATAAATAAATAAATGGATCTCGAGTCAGAGTGAATCGAATGATCCGAATGATTCGAGTGAGCCGAATGATCTGAATGAGTGGAACGATCCGAATGAACCGAATCAATTAAGAGTAAGCTGTGGGCTGTCCGGGGTGAATAGGTAACCGTCTTTCCATATATTACGCGGGGAAATGAGATAGGGATTCCATGGCACAGCAGGAGGGGATCGATTATTCATTCGTATAATAATCACGCACGGATCTGTCTGAGTTTATGTTCCAAATTATTCAAATGAATCCTTTCACTGTTCCGCAGCTTTGCACAGTTCCAATTTTTGAAAGATACGTTTTTGCCAGAGACGTCTAAAGACGTCATGAGGTTCGCGTACATTGGTACGACAACTGTATGTTATATTTTTTTGTATAAATTAAGAATGTACATTTGTCGGCAGGTTGTCAAGCGAAAAGCTCGAACGGCTGTCTGGCTCACCGCTCGAGTCGCGCGAGGCGCGTGAGGCGCGGGAGTCGCGTGAGGCGCGCGAGGCGCGGGAATCACGCGAGGTGCGGGAGTCACGCGAGGCGCGGGAATCACGCGAGGCACGGGAGTCACGCGAGGCGCGGGAGTCCCGCGAGGCGCGGGAGTCCCGCGAGGAGGATCGCGGCGCGGCGGGCGAGCGCTTCGTGCGCGCCGAGGCCGACGTGGGCTCCGGCCTTAAGCCCGGCCGCGAGGATGCGGACCCTGCGCGTGAGTATACGAGTAACATACTTCATGAATCTGTAAACATTTACATCCGATCAAGATAATTTGGTTTTACTCTCATTGGAGGGTTTGCCCATAATCGCCACGCTGGGCAGGCGGGTTGGCGATCGCAGGACGTGGATTTTTGCGCCAATGACGCTGCTGCCCGTCACTGGCCTGGCGTATTTGCCCACGCCATAGTTATAACGTCGTGGTTATACCGCCATCGGTCGGTCGCCAGAGCCTCGTTGGTAATTCAGCAGGATGCACCACGGGCAGGTGAGGTTGGCTTGGGGCGGGAAGGCGGTAGATCGCCCCCTTACACCCGAATCTTTCTCGAACGAGAGGGGCTCTTTTTGATGAACTCTTTCTTCAAGAAGCAGCCCCAAAGAAAGTGGACATGGCAGAGCCCCGACACTATGACTAAAAACGAGATCGACTTCATCATGGCGGACAGGCGGCATATATTCAGAGATGTCTCCGTGATCAACAGGTTCAACACCGGTAGCGATCACAGACTTGTCCGAGGCACTCTGAATATGGACTTTAAAGCCGAACGAGTCCGCTTGATGAGGTCAAGACTCCGGCCTACTCTACTGCAATCCATGAAAGGATCTGAAAAGTTTCAGTTAAACCTGGAAACCCGATTCAATGCCGTGGAAACCACAACGGACGTTGACCAGAACCTCGAAAATGTGGTTCGAGTCCTCAGGGAAGAAGGCACGAGATTTTGTAACATGCAGCGCAAAGGTAGGAAGTCAAAACTCTCTGATGAGACCTTGGGGCTAATGAGACAACGACGCGAGCAACCACCGTCCATTTCGTCAGGAAAACGGATTACCCGTACTGAGGGAACTTCAAAAGCTCTTTAACGATGTCCTCTTCGAAGGGAGAACTCCGGAGGCGTGGAGTAAGAGTGTGGTCGTCTTGTTTTTCAAAAAAGGGGACAAAACCCTTTTGAAGAACTATCGACCCATTTCCCTTCTAAGCCACGTCTATAAGCTGTTCTCAAGAGTGATCACGAACCGTCTTGCGCGGAGACTCGACGAATTCCAACCACCGGAACAGGCTAGGTTTCGGAGCGGATACGGCACCATAGATCACATCCACACAGTGCGGCAGATTATACAGAAGACAGAAGAGTATAATCAGCCCCTGTGTCTAGCATTTGTGGATTATGAGAAAGCCTTTGACTCGGTTGAAATCTGGTCTGTTCTGGAGTCCCTGCAGCGATGCCAAGTCGATTGGCGATATATCCAGGTGATGAGACGTCTCTATGATGCCGCTACTATGTCCGTCCAAGTACAGAACCAGCAAACAAGTCCTATACCATTGCATCGAGGAGTGAGACAAGGGGACGTCATCTCCCCGAAATTGTTCACAAATGCAATGGAGGATATGTTCAAGACGCTGAACTGGAAGAGACGTGGCATCAACATCAATGGCGAATACATCTCTCACCTGCGATTTGCTGACGACATCGTCATAATGGCAGAAACGCTGCAGGACCTACAACAGATGCTGAATGACCTGGCTGACTCTTCTAAATGCATCGGCCTACGGATGAACTTGGACAAAACCAAGGTCATGTTCAATGAACATGTTCTACCGGAACCGATTGCAATTCACGGTGCCGTCCTCGAAGTTGTTCAAAAATACGTATACCTCGGGCAGACTCTGCAATTGGGTAAAAACAACTTCGAGGATGAGGTGAATAGGAGAATCCAGTTAGGTTGGGCAGCATTTGGAAAACTACGTCGTGTCTTCGTATCGTCGATACCACAGTGCCTAAAGACGAAAGTCTTCAATTAGTGCGTCCTACCCGTCATGACATACGGAGCCGAAACGTGGACACTTACGGTACGGCTGGTCCACAAGTTAAAGGTCGCTCAGCGGGCTATGGAACGAGCAATGCTCGGCGTCTCTCTCCGAGATCGAATCCGAAATGAGGTGATCCGGCAGAACCAAAGTTATCGACATTGCTCACCGGATTAGCAAGCTTAAGTGGCAGTGGGCTGGCCATATTAGCCGCAGAACCGACAACCGATGGGGTAAACGGGTTCTAGAGTGGAGACCGCGTCTTGGCAAACGTAATGTAGGGCGCCCTCTGGCTAGGTGGGGGGACGATCTGCGCAGGATGGCTGGCAAGAGCTGGATGCGAGAAGCCATGGATAGATCACAGTGGCGAACAATTGGAGAGGCCTACGTCCAGCAGTGGACTGCGATGGGCTGATGATGATGATGATGATGAAGATAATTTGGCACGCGGCAAAAGTGGGAACTAATGAAAAGCAGATTAAAAATATCACCGAATTTCACCAGTGTAGCCAGATTTTGCTCCAAAAATTTTATACTTGAAGGACCTACTATTTTAACGAAACATCTTTATACTCTATTCCAATCATGAAGTCCTTTTTGGCATTTCGAAGAATTCTGCACGTTTCATATAAATCCCATTGAATATCTCTTTTTGTATTTGGTAGTAAATCGTCATTTGAAAAATACACAATTATAAAAAAACAGGGTGAGATGCGTTGCCGGCCTTTTAGGAAGATATAGGCTTGTTTCTTGAAGCTCGCAATTTCGTACAGGTTTGGAAATACCGCTGCGGGAAGTTGTTTCCACAATGAGGGGGTGCGTGACAAAAAATGACGTTTTATATGAAACTAATTATATAGAACAACTGTCTTTACCTTCACAATTTCGTAATACATAAAATAGGTTCCTCAAATGCATCTAAATAATTAAGCAAATATTTTTTATATTACTGGTAACTTTATTGCAACATTTTCGCCCCCCTGTCAATGTCACTGCAGTGCCTTGTGATCTTGGTCTATAACCATGTCTTCTACTAACCATTCTGATCAACATTTGTTCTATGACTTTAGAAATTCGCGTAAAAAACATAAAGTTCGTCACGTGACTTGTTCGCGATTATGTATGGGAAGTCGAAAAAAATTTTTACGAATTTAACAAATTCATCGAACAAATATTGTTCAGAATGGTTGGTAAAAGATATGGTTAAAAGGGTTTCATGTTTATTCATATATCCTGTATAAACGCAAAGATCGACGGGACATTACATCTCAAATTGCACCAATAGATGGCGCTCGGTGGCGCTTGCATCGCGAAAATGTTTCGTGTTTTCCTTATTATAAGCTTATATTCGTACCATAGCTACATAGTCTATGGCTCGTTCCCCAACTGGATTGGGGGTTTGGTCTGATTGTGGTTTGCTATTAGTGAATAATCACCACGCTGATAGCAAAGCTTGGCTTCTTTGGCGGTTTCGCTGCTACCCGACGCCGGCAATCATTATGTTGAGAAGATGAGGATTTGAAGAGAATTTCATTTACTGTCTAAGGATGTGAATTTCAGTTGCTTGAGGTGTACTTATAAGAAGATAGTAGAAGATGATTCTAATGTACCATAAACGTATCAGTTATCAGCATAACGTAGAACATCGCAGCTGGTGGTGTTCCATTGCTGGGCAAAGGCCAATTTGGAACACAAAATCGTCCAACTATCATTTTCCATGATTGACGTAAATTTGTTGGCCGCCATTGGGTGACGATTTTTGCTCATCTTATTACTAGTATAGACTAATTACCTATATGAATTTCAAGTCAAATAAAAATACACATAGAATACACCGCCGCGCCGTTGTCGCCATCTAATAAAGTATATCGAAAACAATTGGAAAACGAGGTTCATGAATTAGTTCTCAGGTCCTGTAGAGGTGCGAGGCAGTGAGATATTGAAAATAAAAAGCCCAAAATACAGCGCCATCTAGTTTTAAGACAGAATTGTTGCGTCATGTTCGTTTATATGGCGACAGCTGGGTGCAAAAAATTCCGCAAGATGGGGTTATAGTACCCCATCTTGCGGAATTTTTTCGGCCTGAGGTCCATCTACAAGGTGATTGGGTATTTTTACACGTGATATTATGTCAAATTGTCAATTAACGACGAATTAACGGTTCACAGGTACGCTCTTTAGCGGATATTTCACACGCGATAGCCCCGATTAATTAGTCCATGGTTGTTAGCGACGCGCTCATTTGACATATAGATTTAATTTTATAATTGTAATAAATACTTTTTGTTTGTTTTTCTACCCCTATTTTAAGAAAAAGGTTCTGACGTGCGCGGCCCGAACTGTCGGTCCGCCATTAACCTCAAGCGACAGTTAACATAGCCGTGTGGTCCCGGCAGAGTAGAATAGGCCACCCTCACTCTTACCGAGGTGTCGTAAAAGGCGACTAAGGTAAATCTGCTGGCATGATAATCAGCACCCGGAGAAGGAAAACTCTGCATTTATATCAAAACCCTCGCCAACCCGTCTGCCAAGCGTGGTGAGTATGGCAACTACCCCTCATGTGATTGAGGGAGGCCCGTGCCCCAGCAGTGGGGACTTAAATGGGCTGACGATGACGATGACAGTTAACATCGCTATATGTATTTTAAATTGTAAATTTCCATGTGTTTTCAAAAATACAACAGTTTTTGAGCATAAGTGACTTTTATTGGAAGTTTACACCGTAGAACAGTTAACAATGGTGTTAGTAATAGGGTATTTGACTAAGCTCGAGATTTTAAAAAATATAAATATTTTATCAAAATACAGGTAAATATGTGCCAATAGCAAAAATTCTCAATCAAAAATATAACGTCTAGCCGGTTTTATGGTCATTCAAAGATTCATGGGCAAGTCCATTTTAAAAGTATGAAATTTTTAAAAAAATATTATACCATTGAATAACCCATATAATTTACACCAACTATTATAATGGAACCATTGACATAAACGAAACATTTGATATAGCTACCATACAAAATTCAAATGAAATGCATACAAAATACATGCGTGTGACGTCACATCTCAGTAGCCATTTGTATGGAGCGTTTTGGGTTTGCCCAAAATAATGTGATTTTAAAGTTGTGATATCTCAAGTAGTTTAAATGAGAATCAAGTGATTCTTTCAACGATGTTTCTATCTTTGAGAGGTCTTTTGATTGCAAAAATAAAAAAAAAATAGTCATATACCGTATTGCCATACTCACCACGCTTGGCAGACGGGTTGGCGAGGGTTTTGATATAAATGCAGAGTTTTCCTTCTCCGGGTGCTGATTATCATGCCAGCAGATTTACCTTAGTCGCCTTTTACGACACCTCGGTAAGAGTGAGGGTGGCCTATTCTACTCTACCGGGGACCACACGGCCAGCACCAGGTAAAAATGTTATATTTGATTTTTAAAATATCTATGTAGCGCAAAACGATTGACACACGGAGCCACTAGCGAACGCGCTCGCAGTTTTTCTTTTTTTTTTTTTAATATTTCACAACATCACATCACATCGATCTGACTCCGAGATAGGTAGCTCAAGCACCTGTGTTACGGATATCAGAATCAACAGTGGAATTAGAAATATATACATATAATACTTTTCTTTTGTAAATACATACTTATAATACATAGATAACACCCAGACCAATACAAACAGACATGTTCATGCACACAAATGTTTGTACTGTGCGAGGATCAAACCCGCAACCCTTGCACTAGGGGCAACGTTCACTACCACTAATTCAAATGGGTCGTCCAGTTATCTCGCACTCTGGTTATTTCAAACTCTCGCATGCCTTCCGCCAATTTTAAGCGCCAACACTAGCCCCACGCCCGACAGAGGGCGCTCGGTCAGCAGTCCGCCTATGGCCGCGATGAGCGCGTTTTCAACTCTCCCTGATATTGTAATTTTTCTGCTTTTTATTGTGTCTTTTGTTAATGTTTTTTAGGGTTCCGTAGCCAAAATGGCAAAAACGGAACCCTTATAGTTTCGTCATGTCCGTCTGTCCGTCTGTCCGTCTGTCCGTCTGTCACAGCCGATTTACTCGGAAACTATAAGTACTACAGTGATGAAATTTGATGGGAATATGTGTTGTATGAACCGCTACAAAAATATGACACTAAATAGTAAAAAAAAGAATTGGGGGTGGGGCCCCCCATACATGTAACTGAGGGATGAAATTTTTTTTTTCGATGTACATACCCGTGTGGGGTATCAATGGAAAGGTCTTTTAAAATGATATAAAGTTTTCTAAAAAACATTTTTCTTAAAGTGAACGGTTTTTGAGATATCAGCTCTCAAAGTCGTAAAAAGTATGTCCCCCCCCCCTCTATTTTTATAACTACGGGGTATAAAATTCTAAAAAAAATAGAGGTGATGCATGCTAATTAACTCTTTCAACGATTTTTGGTTTGATCAAAGTATCTCTTATAGTTTTTGAGATAGGTTGATTTAACTGTAATTTTGGACTTTGCTGCTACGGAACCCTTTGTGCGCGAGCCCGACTCGCACTTGGCCGGTTTTTTTATTATATTTCTCGTTACCAAACCGTGCCTACGAACTCATTACACGCCCTTCAATCATCACATACAACATCTTACAAATACTATTACCTATATACATTTGAAAAATCTTGAATTGTAAATGAAAACAGCCTGTTTTGATTTTTTTAAGTTCTGTTCTGTTTTGATTTTACTATTTATTGAGTTTGTCAAATCGACACATGACAACATGTGTCGATTTGACAATGAACTCAATCTTGAAATGTAAATGAAAACAGCCTGTTTTTAACAAATGAGGCCGTCACCGTGCGCGGGATTAGGCCCATAAAAAAAGAGTGGTTTTTGTCAATTTGACAATGCCAACAAATACATTATGGATAATGTTTTGCTTTTAAATATCATAGAGTCAGCTAAATAAATAGAATATAGCCTCTGATTTTTTTTAAGTATAGTTCAATAAGCATATTTCATCCTCAGGGAAGCGTGGTGGCGGCGACGAACCACGAGCGGTCTAGCGGGCAGACCCCCATCTACTATTCGTACTTCGAGCGGCAGCCCGCCGACGCGCTTTCCGACGAGGAGAGAGACCACAAGTAAGTGCCACCGCTGTATCGGTTTTACTTTATGACGCTATGAGCATTGCAAATATACAAGCGTTGAGCGTAGTTTTAAAAAATACTTCGCTAGTGAAAAGTAAATTAAAAATTAAAAAATCGTCGAATTATAATAATACTTTCTTTAAAATTAACTCCTCGTCCATCTTTGTGTTTAATAATTGTAGTGAAAATGCAACGCGAAAACATAGACCTTGTTGAAAAATGTGTATAAAATCATTACCCTCCGTAGTAGGATAAAAAATTAAATTAGTCTTTACAGTATGCAGCATGCATTGCATATTAATATTATGCATGCTAGTGCAATTATGTAGGTCGCTTGAAGATTTGAAACTTCTTAACACCTTAAGAAATCTGTCGACAAATCCAACTTTATTTATTTAGCCAATAATACGTATTTAGACTTAGGGCCACGGGTAGCCCAACTAGCGACACCAATCGATTTAAAGTGTTAGCTACTAAACCGTATCTATTTTCAACAATTTCAGAGTGGGAGGAGGAAGCAAACATTTATACTATTTATTTAATAACTGTGTATTACTTTTTATCTGTTTTTGCATTTGAAAGGTGTTGTCCCAGATTGTATGGCCCCTGGGCGAGGACTTTGTACAGTTGGTAAAAAAAGACATATATACCTTAAATACTTACTAACCGTCCAAATCCTTTAAAATTATTACTCTTCGTTTTCTGGTACAAATATAAAGATCATAAAAAATATACTAAACAGCAAAAACCAACATGGCGGGAATGACATTTGTTTATGACGTCTGACTCTTTTGACAATTTCAAAATCGCGTCGCGCATTAATTGTGTCGTCGACTGCTTTTTACTATCAAAACGAAGCTAAATTGTTTGAGAGATATCGAGACACATTAACGCAACAAACAGAACAAGACGAAGGAAATCTGACAGCGGATATCATTTATCGAGCTGTCAAAGTGACAGTGACAAGTGAAATCTGACAGCGGATATCATATATATGGTATCTTTTTTTTGTTTGGACGGCATAATGTGGTCGTTATTTATGCTTTACTGAGAGAATTAATTAATGGTTTTCATTTTTGTACCACCATACAACACGTTAAATGTTTTTTTTAGCATTTTTATAACAATCAGTAGAATTTTATTGATTTTTTGAAATACTGTACAATGTCCTCGCCCACTCAGGGACATCACCTTTGGATTAACGCCATTAGCGTAATTTGGCGGTAATTCAAATTTTGATTACAAAAGCAGACCCAGAAGTTAAGTATAAGTATTAAATAAATAGTTCAAGTGTTTTCGAAATTGTTAAAAAGATATCCGGTCTGATTGCTAACAATTTAAATCAATTGGCGTCGCTAGTGTGTCTTACCTGTCACCTTAACAAATTGGCTGTTAAATTTTTACTTACTTCGCTGGCTCAACGTTCCAAAATGTGCGTTGGCCATTTTTTTCGGTGCTCAGCCAATTCCGCCCAATCGTACACCTTTAGTGCCTTGGGGTCCTTGGCGCGTGGCTTGTTTTTATTCTGCTAGTTTTTTAACAACATATTCTATCCTTTTAATATGTACTTTATGGCTGTTTTTTTAAAAGCAAACGGTTAACTAGCTCTTTGGTTCTGCTTTTTATTAGTGAATGTTTTAAATACAGGCATATATTTTCTTACTAACGCATAGAGAGCGTCGTTTCATTTGTAAACTTGTAAGCACATACTAGCAGTTTCGTTTTCGCTTTACTAGCTGTAGAGCATGGAAAAGATACAAACAAAAATGACTCGAGTATACATGTGCATTTATTTCACAAAACATGGACGAAGCCACACGCCGAGCGTGTGACCCAGCGCCGCGGAGAGAGTAAGCCGCGACAAGAGTTACCACAGTGACATAGCCAGTAGCAAGATGTTTAGCGCCACTCTAGTAAAGGGAAACTTGAAGTTTCGAAACAGGCGAATTTTCAGTTCGCACGGGCATCCGTGGTGTGACAGCCTCACGACTAGAGTAGGCGAACGCGTGGATCGGCCAGTACCAACTCTCGCCCCGATCATCAGCGTTGACCCTCGAGAGCAGTGATCGCCACACTTTTCTGGTCAAGAGTAACATAGGACAATGTGAAGTATCACTGTGGCCCATTGTTGAATTCGAGATATACTAGACTTCCTCGAGATATACTAGACTTCGTTGAGATATACTAGACTTTCTTGAGATATACTAGACTTCCTCGAGATATACTAGACTTCTTCGAGATATACTAGACTTCCTTGAAATATACTAGACTTTCTTGAGATATACTAGACTTTCTCGAGATATACTAGACTTCCTCGAGATATACTAGACTTCCTCGAGATACACTAGACTTCCTCGAGATATACAAGTCTTCCTTGAGATATACTGACTTCCTCGAGATATACTGGACCTAGTTGGTTATCACGCTCTAAGTAAGGAACATGTTTACGTAAAACTAATCCGGGATATCAAAAAGAAAAAAAAAACTATATAATATTAACATTAAAACGCAATGTACGTACTGATTTTTAATAACACTAAAAATCAGTACGCGCGAATCTAACAATGAGAATCAAACGGCTCCAGTGAGCGACGCTACTAGGGTTGTGCGTATATCACTTAGTGATGTAGCAAATCGATTATTGTTACGCTAACAAAAACTACGCAAATGTAAACTAAGTTTGCTATATCCACATTGGGCCGCAATATTCACCGTTTGACGACCACTGCTCTAGGGTCCATATGTCGACCCACTGGCTATACTGACTGTGACGTTACTGTAAACCTAGCTAATAGTCGTTTCTGTCTGTAGGTACTACCTCGAGGAAGCCACGCGCCTGCGCACGGCGGCCGAGCGCGAGCAGGAGCCGCTGCCGCGCGTCATGCTGTACCTGGAGTCGGTGCTGTGCTTCGTGCTCACCGGCCGGTTCCTCGAGCTGGAGCTGGACACGAAGGGCGCCTTCACTGTGTACCGGGAGACGATAGAGTACATCAAGAGTATACACTCCATGCCGCAACGCTTCCGCGCATCGCCGCACTCCACGTTCAGCAAGTTGGATATACTCAGGTATCCTATTATTATTTTATATCATCAACATCATCCGTCTATATAAATCCAGCTCTGGCCTCTCAAAATAGTATTGCCCGGTGAGGTGGTTTACCTTTATACTTCATGATTTATATACTCTTAGTTACTCTTCTCATCATCAGCCCATTTAAGTCCCCACTGCTGGGGCACGGGCCTCCCTCAATCACATGAGGGGTAATTGTCATACTCACCACGCTTGGCAGACGGGTTGGCGAGGGATTTGATATAAGTGCAGAGTTTTCCTTCTCTGGGCGCTGATGATCATGCTAGCAGCTTTACCTTAGTCGCCTCTTACGACACCTCGGTAAGAGTGAGGGTGGCCTATTCTACTCTGCCGGGGACCACACGGCCAGTTACTCTTCTAAACTCATATTTTAAATTATGCATATCATGATTATTTATGTTGTAACTACTTGTACTCATGATAGATTTTCTTTTCAGCCTGCGAGTGCAAGCTCTCCTGTACCTGCGGATGTTCAAAATGTACAATCGTGAAGTTAAGGAATACAACAAGATTGTACAAGAGTATCAACAAAAGGTAAATATTTGGAAATGGTTTGCGTTTAATACTTGTACAAGCTTGTAGTTCAAGTACAACTAAAGTATAAAATCAACTTGTTGTTAAGTGTAAGCCGTTAAGAGAAATTGTTACTTTTCGTTTTTATTGTTCAAAATCAAAATTCAACCAAGTTACAGTATGTTCCAATTATGAAGTCCTTTTTGACATTTCAAAGAACGTAACTCTTCACGTTTCATATAAATCCAATTGAATATCTCTTTTTGTATTTGGTAGTAAATCGTCATTTGAAAAATATACATTTATACAAAAACACCCTACAATTAATTCACAAGCAAAATTAACATATAGTTTTTGAATATAAGGCTGAAAATAATCTAAACTTCAAAATAAAATAATATTTTTTGCGCGATTGCGGTTACGTACTATGGTTTATGTTTTACTTTTAAACAAAGTGACGTGCCGCAAGTATGCAGTTACTTAAACCGATCCTTCGCGAATGAAAATGGATCTGGTGGCAATGGGGCTGCTTATAAGCAGCTGAAATAATTTTGATGCATTTTACAATAAAACGTAATAAAAAGTACAGTCATTTGCAGGTAACATTTAAACTGTTTAAATAACAAAATAAATTAACTTGATCTGAACATTGAACGTGATGAATGGCTTAAAAGGGCAGGTTCCAGAGATATCAAATTTATTATGTTATTTTATGTACATTTTTCGTTCTGACACTTTTCACGTCATTCTATATCTATATAACTATACTTAACATCCGATCGTGTATTTCTTTTTCGACAAAAAACAAGATTGGAAATTTTGCATGTCTAAAAGTGTTCTTTCGACAATTTCTATTAATTTTAGTTGTTGAAAGTTTATTCGATTAAAATTGGTTACAAACCCAGAATCGATGGCGCTGAGTATCGATTTCTAAGGGTACTTCCCTAGTACAGAACTATTAACATCTGTATCTGTCAAAAAGGACTTCATAATTGGAATTGGAATAGACTATGTGTGAATTTATGAATATAAAGTGGTAAATCCTATAGACAGCGGCAACGCATATAGCTAATCCGAAAACACGAAACGGCTCCGCAATGTAATCGACATCTAGCGACATCTATTGGTGTAAAGTGGAACTATTGTCCCGAATCGAAATGAAAACGGGTCACTATTAATAATAATTGTATAAAATCCTCAAGGATTTTCTCAAAAAAAGTCTCAGTTCGGCAGATATAATTGTTCTTCGTTGCGCCTTTTTGATTTTTTTGTAAAGTTATTTTTTTGAGGTAGGTAAATAAGTTTATTTTTTTTTGTTATAGCCGGCATCCGCAGAATCCGTCTCGTCCGTATCCCCCCTATCCCCCTCGCCGTCGCCGGCCGGGTCGCTGGGCTCGGTGGGCTCGGTGGGCTCGGTGGGGTCGGTGGGGTCGGTGGGGTCGGCGGGGTCGGGCGGGTCGGGCGGGTCGGCGGGGTCGGGCGCGTCGTCGGGCTACTGCTCGCTGGCGCACTCGGTGCCGGCGCCGGCGCACAACGCGCTGCTGCAGCTCACCAAGTACTACACGTTCCTGTACGTGGCGCTCGACCTGTGGGAGCAGGCGGATTGTCTCTGCCGCTTGAAGCCTAACAGAGGTTGGTGTTAAGACTTTACTTCTAAAAATATATTATGTTTTCATTCGTTTTTTTTTATAGATGTACAGTATATTGGATCTCCTTAGCCTGATAGTAAGCAAGAGGAAAGCCCAATTGGCTATTTGACTGTTTTCACACAAAGATATCATCATCATCATTTCAGCCAATAGACGTCCACTATCACATAGGACGATGTCAACGGATTCCCGCGTCATTCGCCAGGTCAAAACGATCAGAAAGATTAAAATGTTTAAAATGTGGTTACGTTTATAACGTAAAAATAATAATACAATTCGTGTTTTGCATGAAAATAAATTGTAAATATTTTTATTTGTGAAAAATAGATTTGCGTTTTTTTATCTATCGATACAAGAACCAAAACGCGGACGGCCATGATTGAGCATCGTATGACGTCACAATTCGATACTTATGTCATCCTGCTCTCAGTATCGCCATATTGTTTATTGAAATAAGATGTCACATCCGCAAGTGTCACGTGACCGGCTGTTTTAGGCGCGAATTTCAAAGTCATTAATTTAATTAATTTTTTTCCCATTAAAATAGATTTTATGAGAAAGTAATTGTAGGATGTATACAATAAGATTAGGTGCATTTTAAAATATCAAATCTAATAGCCAATTACAACGGAAGCGATGTCAAGGCATCACCTCCGTTGGCACCGCCATACTGGCCCGCGAGATGCTTCTTCACGCTTCGTTTGAAGGAATCCATATTGTAGGAAGGCGGAAATATATGCGCCGGCAACGAGTTCCATTTCTTGATGGTGCGGCAGAAATCAGAATTACCAATTCTCTTAGCTCGTGATGGGATGTTTTCCACTGTAAAGCGGTGACAGCGTTGTCCGGCGCGAGTAGTTCTGTGACGGAATAGGGCAGGTGGGATGAGGGAGAAAAGCTCTTCAGAGTATTCACCGTGATATAGACGGTAAAATAAACGACCAATGTCTCGACGCAGTTTTATCTTAACGATTTGTTAAGATAAAACCTACGATTTGTAACCTGTTACCTTAACGATTTGTTAAGGTAATCGTTTAAGATATATATCTTAAACGATTACCTTCTATACTCGAAAATAGAATTCAAGACCAAAAAAACTACGACAGATACGACTGTCAAATCTATCAATGTCACTTATGTCATTGCCAAATCAAGTTTTCGGGTTTTGCCAACCTTTTTGTTATATGCTTCTTTTCTTAGAATAGGCTGGCCTAATTCATGATAAGGATTTTCTCAAAAAAGTAGAAACTTAATTACAACTTTATTTTCAACTCAACTAACATCGACAAAATGTTATTGTAAAGAACAACTTAAACAAATTGAATTACACAAGAACACCCACGAAAGTGTTATTAAGACAGTATGTAAAAGTTAAATAAAACCATTTTTAATTAATTGTTCTATATAATCTTCATCTTCACCATCACTAATGTCAGGATCTCTGACTACGAAATCAGAGTCGGTCAATTGTATAAAAAATGTCCACCACTCCAGTAATTAATTCGTCCATTTTTGCACATGTTTTAGATGTAAGGAGTTATAAATAACTCGTAAGGAATATTGTCAAGGGATATTTTGACAAAGTGGGTAGTCAACAGTCGAAGTCAGTTAAAGTTTCAGTCACTCAATAAAACGGGGACGTTTAGCATTTTATCGGCCTACGGATTCTGCCGAGACTACTTTTAACGAAATCGCTCTCATACTCTCATAGGTCCTAGGAAGTTGCTCACGTGACAACTCATTCAACAACACTCAATAGCAGTGTTAAAAACGATGTGATTCAAAGATTATTTTATTAATAGCACTTTGCTGCACTCATTGCACGAAACAACAACATGTAAGTTCAAATGTTGTACCAAATGTTATTAGCACCTTAAGACACAAGCTCAATACCAGATTTTCTACCAAACATTACGGATGATTAAGTTTTTAATAAAGCTTATTGTATTTTTTTTATGATATAGGTGGCAGACGAGCAGACGGATCACGGTAAGCAATACCGCCGCCCATGGACGCCTGCAACACCTGTGGTGTCACAAGTATTAATGGGAAAATAAGTCAATAAAATTACTCCTTTAAATTATAGAATTAAAATTACCAATACATATATTATGTCAGCGTATGCTTTTAGAAAATAGGTATATACTATTGTCCGATCATTTTATTGCAGTGGCAACATTGTAGATTGTAGTAGCATTTTTGGTCTTGAATTCCAGTTTTGGGTATAGGTTCTTTTCGGTCTAGTGTATTAAGTACCGGGCCGTGATCTCAGGGTCCTGGGGTTCGATCCCCGGATCGAGCAGAAAGTATGTTTCGAGTTTTTCGTCCACAGTTCAGGCTGCTGATCACTAATCTGAATTAGGATTAAGTCTAATCCCATCGTAGTAGCTATAACTTGATTTCTATGATGGAGGCCTTCGCCCTGCAGTAGGACAGATTATAGACTGATACTTTATTAAGTTTTATCGTGTTTTACAAACGTTTGGGTCTTCTGAGTATACAGTATGCAGGGTGTGTCTTTTAAAATGTCAAGCGGAAGTTTATGAATCGACTATCATTTGTTGCACATTATATACCCCTATGGGATATCCTGCATAAAACGTATGCAGTTTTCGAGTTCAAATTTTAGAAAATTCCTTTCCTCAACAATTAATAAACGTCCCTGAAAAATAAGAATCAGCTCTATAAGCGGTCTTAATATATATATTGACATTTAAAAGAAAGGGGTTTGGTAGTACGCAATACAAGGTCTTCCTTGTAAAGCGTCAGGTTTTTGAGTAATAAACTAATTATGATGCAAATAAATAATATTTTTTAATATTAATTTTTTAGCAGCGTATAACTCGAAAACATGGCGCTTTACAAGGTTTTACAAGGTACCGCCAATCTGCATTAGTCAAGCGTGGGATTAAGTCAAATCCCATCATACTAGCGATGACTTGACTTCTATGATGAAGGCCTTTTCCCCTGCAGTGGGACAGTATATAGGCTGATACTTTACTTTATCAAATCTTTAAGGTTTCATGGATGAACGCAATTTTAGAAAAAAACAAAAATTGCGGATGATTAATTGGACCAGCCTCCATCGTAAAATTGCCAAACCCTATGGACCTGCATTAAAAATCGCAATGTTTTGTTTTCAGATTGCCTTTAAATTGTTCGGCATTTAAAATCGCAATGTTTTGTTCTCAGATCTGTTCATAGCAGTGGACCGCAAATGCGGGCCGCTGTCGCTCTCGTCGACGTTCCACCACCTCGTGCAGTACGTGCGCCACGCCATCTCGCTGCTCAAGGCCGAGCCGCGCGAGTGACGCCCCGCCCGCTGCGCTAGGTAGGCGGCCGCTCTGTAGTTATACGTAGTCGACACTACCGCATGGACATTGTAACACGTGTGAAACGCAGCACTTCGGACCGGACGATTCATCAATGATGGACTTAATACCCAGGGTCGACACCATCGCATGAACGATGACATTGCAACACGTGTGGGACGCAGTACTTCGGATCATATGGACAATTCAATAATGATGGACTTAATACCCAGGGTCGACACTACCGCACGGACGATGACATTGCAACACGTGTGAAACGCAGTACTTCGGACCGGACGATTCATTAATGATAGACTTAATACCCAGGGTCGACACTACCGCATGGACGATGACAATTTAACACGTGTGGGACGCAGTACTTCGCAATGTACGGACGATTTAATAATGATGGACTTAATACCCCGGGTCGCCACTACCGCATGGACGATGACAATTTAACACGTGTGGGACGCAGTACTTCGGATCGTATGGACGATTCATTAATGATGGACTTAATACCCAGGGTCGACAGTACCGCATGAACGATGGCATTAGAACAGACGTGTGGGACGTAGTAATGATGCATGAGTAACGTAGTGGTATCGATACTCAGGGACTCCCGATGTTCGTGACACTTTAGCATCCAGCGAATTTTGCGATTTCAACGACGGTGGACATCGAAACATGCGTGGATGTAAAGATACATTCTACTGTTGAAAGAATATGAGGTCTAAGTGTTGCGAAGGCCGAGGGCATTCGCTTCATTGTAGTTACCAGAGTTCCCAAATCCGTTGAGACAGCTTTGACCGCAACTGGGAATTATACGTTAAGATGAGCTGTGGAGGATTGGTTTATTTGGCCAGATGAAAAGCAAGTCTTATACTGACGAAGGCAGGGTTTCAGAGCCCCCTGATGCTGCAGTGAACGGCTCATTTAATTAGGGGCGGAGCTTATGTTGAGATATTCTGAAACATGACCTTTCAGATGTCAGTCCTAGACCTTACGGATGTCAGACCAACACGCAAGTCTGGTCGATCTAAGCCCATCTGGTCTTAATATCGGCACTTGAAATTGCGAATAGCCGTTAAGATTCGAAGATATAATACCATTGGAAGAACTTGATGCCATCTGTTACCTGATTTGACGAAACGAATTGCACCTACACGTCATTTAGACGAGGTCGATTCGGAAGATGTTAACTAATTGGATACTATTGTCCTACAATTAACACCCAAAGAAGAAAACCCTCTCGATAAGGGTATATAGGGTCCCCATAGAGAAAGAGTGAGCCGGGAAATTTAAAATTGTTAGTAAAAATATTAAGTATAATTAGATGCGTTTCTTTGAGAAGTAACATTTTTTTTAACCAAAATAAACCATTTGTCTATGGATTAACGATCGTGTTTGTGATGCAAAGTGTAACACCGAATACTTTAAAGGGACTGTGATTTCATTTACTTGTCTAGGATCTAGGTGAAAAAGTATGTGCTCTAATAACATATCTAAAGCGCTCTTTGCATTATATTTAATTGTATAGGAATGAATATCTGAGACACTTTATGATCGCGTAGCTTTTAAGCTTGTGTATGTAAATGTGGACGTACAAGGTGAAACGTGACCTTACTTGACCTTGAGTCAAGGCTCAAGACAAAAAGTTTATATCTGAAAAATCTTTACGTCTTTAATTTATCTTTACGTTTAAATACGTTGATGATATTTGCCAACAATCTGATGTAAAATCTTTGTGATTCATTTTAGATTTTTATGGCGTTGGTTTTTACCGGAATAACATTTTGTCTATGGCAGCCTCATAGACATTAAGTAAAGCGTTTTTAGTCATGCGGATTTTCATGTAAGTATGAGATTAGTGACAATGGGTGACACATCTTTTGGTGCCATTTTATACATATTTTTATTAAATGTATAATACCCCTGATAGTAAAAAATGAAACCTTACTCGTCAGTCACGAAAGAGATAATTCGACCGCATAAAAACATCATGACTAAAAAAACTTTTATTGCGTGAATTAAAACTGCAGTGTGTCTAAATAAGAATCGAAGCGAATAGTAACAGTTCATAATGAGTGACCCATGTGTGTGTGATGGATGAGTGTGCGCGGAAATGTATGTTGAGATTATTGAAATGAATCGTCATCACAAGATAGCTTTTAATTTTCTATTTCATGATTTTATTAATAATTTTTATTTTATTCAATAATAGGGCACAAGATGGTTACTATAAATTAATCTAATTTAATTAATAATATTATCGCCTAATTAATTTTAATGTTTAATTAATGTACACACGGCATAGAATAATCAGGTCCATGGATGTAAACAGTAATAATATCAAATAGTATGAATGTAAACGGACGCCCTGTTGGTCTAGTGGTTTAAGTACCGGGCCGTGATCTTGCAGTCCTGCAACCCAATTCTCGTGCTTGTGATATTTTGAGAACATGGCGGATATCACCCGAAAACCATACAAAAAAACTATGTTTTAGTGATATATGTCGTATGAAAATAAATGTCACGAGCCCGAGAATTGGGCTCCAGGGTTCGATTCCCGGGTCGAGCAAAAAGTATGTTTTGAATTTTTCGAGCATAACTTGGGTTTGTGATCACCAATCCGCATTAGGCAAGCTAATCCCATCATAGTAGCGATAACTTAATTTCTATGATGGAGGCCTTTGCCCTGCAGTGGGATAGTATATAGGCTGATACTATTTTATTATTATAATATGAAATGTTACTGTTCGCTTCGCCACACCGCTGCATGTTTTCTGCAGTGCAGTCTGCATTGACCGTGGTAATATACTTTTCGAGAAAGACTAGACTTTCACGATACATACTAAAACTTCAATATTCGTGGGCTGATTCAAAGAGCACTCAAGTAGCCGGACGATAAATCGTTAAACTTCTAGTATAACTTGCCTAAATTAAACTTTACTGAGCAATATTACTTCGAGAGAATTGGCCAATTTCGATATTTTTGTATCGGAATGGAAATATGAATTACTTACCCGCTATTATTATAATGATGACTATGGCAATACTACAGACAGCGCCACATAGATGCGACTATTTGAAAATAAAACAAATTTTAAGCGCTTTAAACGAAAGCCCGTCTATTATTACAATTATACTTTGTGATATAAATTCTTGCTAGGATAGTATTTAGAATAGAATTTTATTATTAATATGTTAAAATATAAGTTGTCTTGTGGTTGTGACGTCATAACTTTTGTGACGCAGTTCTTAGTGGATCATTTTATCTTAAATATCGAAAATATTGATATGTATTATGATTTTCTTTTACTTCTTTGGAATTAAAGCTTATATTTTTGACGTCTAATATTTAGCATAGCTGTGATATATTTTGAAGTTTATACTATTACGGCTACTTTACAATATTTACGTGATAAATGTTTTAATTAGAGTATATTCATTTCTATATTGTATTAGCTGGGATATGACGTCACTCAAAGCACTCTGTGATTTTATATTATCTTTTAAGAGCAGTGACAGCAGCTTTACATAAAGGTTATGTACTTGATATAAAGTCGGTGTATCGGGCTGCCCATGAAGATAATAGTTTCTTATAAATTCAGTCTGTTGTCGCAACGCTGTCGCGTCATATCGGTCTATAGTATTTGCTATTTGTATTTTTTACAACCGAATCAAATAAAATCGGCAGTCATTGTTATACTTATCATGTAATTCATATTTCTAGTAATTACTGAATTTCCTTCAAAATCATTCACAATTACGAATCAGGAATTGAAGCTTTAAAAGTCTTATATATTTTTTCTAATATAACATTAAAAATTATAATAATAATTTTCAGAAACTGTTTTAAAATAACATTTATTTGTTTATACTTAGTATTTTACTCTTGACATTTCAATTTCTGATTAATTGCGAGTATTTATGATAGATGTTGAAGAAATTCAGCCGATATAAGTATAATTTTTAGTCAATACTGAGAACACGTTCAAAATTGAAAGCAAATGCGTTTTACAACAAATCGCAATAATCGTTTTGTAATTATACAGTATTTAGGTAACTTTAAATATGTAATTTTTATTACTGATATCAACATTTGACGGTTTATTCACAAATATTTTTTACAATAGGGAATCCTTTTTGTCTTTAAAGAAAGGAATTAATTTCCGGTACTTGCAATTTGACATTTGATCCTAACGTTAATTCGATCGTTCGTAGATATTTCGTAGCGTACTTAGCTGACGTCATAAATGTGCGTGCATACATGGATTAGACACGTGATCAATGCCTACCTCAGTTTAAAAAGCTGTTAATGATGTGTGATATTTGACTACGGTGTTTTAAATTAAGGTCAGAAGACACGTGTTATAAGATCAGTGATATATAGGGCAATGTACACTTACGGTGAGTAACGTAGTCAATGAAAAATCCGTATTCTAGAGTTGTCTTGATGTCTAAAATAGGCTCCTCTCTAATATTCTAAAATGACGTACAAATGACATTGAATGTGTAATTTAATTGTGACGATATTCTTAGTAACGATAGCAAGAAATGACGAGCCATTCGCGCTCACGTTACCCGGTCAAACGTCTTCGTACTTCGTTATCTTCCCAAAACGATGACCAAAAAAACTGTATAAATTGTATGAAACGTGTGTAAATAACGCTTCGTCGCTTAGCGACGGTTCGCGGGCCGGCGGCTCTGTATTCGTAAGTGGTAGTGTAATCATATGTTAAGTGTTTTTCGTTGTAGCATCTTCCGTATCACTGAACGTTCTACTGTCGGGAACACATATACGAATTGCTCGTTTCTTAGTGTACAGGGAGCTATACGACACATTGTTGTTCGCATGTGGGCCAATCGAGTATATTATAATATCTCACTATGTATGGGATCACTTGTAGTTCTTCGCAATATTTTTTCTGAATTTTTCGCGTATACTTTCGCTTTAATGAATTTTGCGTGTGCATAGTATGTGAGGTTTAATTCGTACTTTAAGCTGTTATTTAGTTCGGTTTGTCATGGATCGTGGTACAGCTGGGAAGCGACGAGAACACCAATATATCATAACAAATATCAGTTCCGACAAATTCCGTGCGTTATACTGAACAAGTGTGAAAATGTTCCTATATAGAGACTATGATTAGTGCCGAACAAGGATTGAGCAAATCGCGAGGGTCATGTGTTTATAAAGAACATTTTTTCTTATACATATCAAATGATTTTTGAGACAAATCAGCTAGATATTTCGCGTTGGGTATACATTTATTGCAATCGATTATAATTTTTACGCTTAAGGTTTTAAAGTGAAGCGATCAAGACCTATTCTGATCTCTGATTCGTATATGAAATATTCTGGAGTGACAATAATACTCTGTTAGGAGAGCTAGATTCGTTTACTTGTAATAACCAATCGCAATGGACAGATCGATCGTACTCGAGGGATGATTCGCAGCGTAGAACAAAGCGAGTGACGAGCGTCATTTGATTAATTAATTAAAAATAAATATAAAAGTGCAAATATTTTTTAAATTAATACATTTAAAGAGTACAATTATAACGCTGACATCAACAAATGTTCTAAAGCAACTCTCGGACAAATTCGCCGTAACACCAATAACAATATAATATATATTTCTCTCGGTTGTTTATCAAATTTATGTTGTGATTGTATATACATAATATTATTATATTATACATTTTGTAATGAATATACATATTAGTGCCAGATAGGATTTTGTATGGACGTTTATATAAGACGGGCGGAGGCGAGCGCCGCGCGCCGAGCAGCGACGAATACAAACTGTACGTTGTTATTGATAAGGAGTGACGAGATGCCTTGTACATAGTATATTGTAAGAAATGTGTAGTTTTCACTCTATATTTTAATTTATATTGTAAACTGTATTTATAAGTAAGTGGACAAGGAGATATAACATAATAATGTTTGAATAAGAAACTTGAATGAGGCGTGTGCATAGGACGCGTGCTTGTCGAGGCCTGGCGAGAGTTCACGGGATCCTTTTCTTAATAAGACAATTTATTTTTAAAGTGAATATTGTAAATGTTCTTAGGAGAGCTTGCAGCGTTCGGTTTTAGCGTATCGTAGTGTAGGAGTAAAGGCCGGCACAGACGCGCCCGCGCAGTTACCGCGACCCGCGCGCCCCACCCCTCTCCCTCGGACCAGCGCCCGCGCATACATTCTCTACTTAAATTATTATTTGTTAGTTTTATTTTTATAATGAGTTCTAACATGCTTATGTCACGAAATTGGTACTTACTATCCGCACAAAATATTCTATTTATACATTTTAGTTCGTTATTTATTTAATGTGACATATAATCGATTTTTTTTGTTGCAAATAATGCGAAGTTTACTTAAACCGTATTGATTTTCGAGTGGAAGTTTAAAGACAGCAATAGAATTCTATTTCACGATCTGGTTTGTAACAGGTGCCTTTTAGGACCCACTGTTATCTTTTTTTAAAGTTCTCTTTTGTTGTTGTAACCTATTTGTATTTTTTCTCTTGTCAAAAAGCATCTCGATCGGAAACTCGCATATATTTTGTACTTGGTTTTTGTTATTGTTCTTAGTTCTAAATTTCACGTTATAGAGGTTAATAAGTTTCTTTTTGTTTTGTTGCTTCTTTATGTTTAAGCTTTTACAATTTCTGGCGTATTTCAAAAATAATAATATTATTAATTCTACAATTTTATTCAATTCAATTCATTTCAATGGGTTGATTAATTATCCATAATTGCGCTAAATTGAAAGTTATTATGACTGAAACCATCAAAATATTGATATAATAAAATAATTTTATAGTGAATAATGAAAGTAATAAACTTCCCTATTTAGAGTTTTGATGTGCCCTTATTTTTTTACGCACAGGTATTGCCACTGTTAAAATTTAAATCTCAAAGTAATTAAAAATTATCCTAAAATTGAAACCAAATTTATTTGACATTTTTGTAATATAATTAATAAATAAAATAAGTTGATGAACAAGTGAAGCGCTGGTGGGCGTTAGGCGATTGTTTTAGGAAATTGTAAAATACTGTTTTCTTTTTTTATAGTAGCATCTTGTGTTGATAGCATGTATAATTTGTTTTTTTTTATTCGCGTTAAGAATTATGTATAAATTTTGTTTTCCTCTAATTTTATTATTTGTGTAACTATACCTTATGTTATTGATGATAGAATACATTAATTTTTATGTACGGATTATTTTTGTTTTGTTTTGTTTCCTTTTTTCCTTTTTTTTTGAGCTGGGACGGGATAGCGTGAGGGACAGTCCTCGTGATAGTCAATTTCGTGGAGAGATAAAATAATTGATGTGAATTCAGTATTTATACCGTCGCCTTTACAAAAAGTTGGGTGTCGCTTAATAATTAGAAGTAATTCAATCTGCCTTAGTCAATTTTGCTACTGCAGTGCTAACTGGGATTTGGATGGTGTGCTTGCACTATAATTACTTTATAATTGATCGATCAATTGAATTCGTTTTTTTTTTCAATATTCTGTCAGTATATTAAATTACTAAGAAACAGAGGAGATTGGTGGTTAAAGTAAATATATATTGTGAAATTTTATTTACGAGTTGGTCCATGTCTTTGGACATGAATGCAAGATGGTCCCACATTATAAGGGCCGTTTTCTAGCAAACCCAAGTGGAGTGGAGAGGGCATGTGTATCATGAAGCAATAAATCTGATTACGTTAAGGTTATTATTAAAACTTTCTACTGGCTTACTACTACCTACACACATTTCCTTTTGTATCGTATTGGTGGATTCCTGTGGCTTTTGACAGATCATTACTTAGTTTGAAACTATCAGAATAAGTCCAAGGTCTTAAAAATGATTAGTTTTGTTTCGAATCTTCAATCATAGAACTACAGATAAAAAGAATCAAAGGCACCCATCTAAAGATCCAGACAGGTACGTACCACACCACAGCAATCGCCGCCCGCGCTCAGTAGACGAAACACGTGCGCAGGCGGCGTTCTCAGCGCCTTATAACGTGTCTTCATCGTTAGTCTTACTCGTTGCGAGGCCGGCACTGTGTAAGTAAGAGGGGGTTATGTAAGGAAATCGTGCGATGACCAGTAGAGGTTTGTTAGTCGTATTTAATTTAAAAGAACTGAATGTCTATGCCAATATTATGTCAGGTTTATGAATGAAAGACCCATAAATAAGTGATCCATATGGGCCCTTTTACAGATTGGTGGCGCTGCTACCGGTTTTCTATTGACTGTAATGAAATTAAGATGAGAACACGTTTGGGCAATGTCTAATGGTGGTGGAATGATATTCCAACACTTTGAAGCCGTATACCTGAAACTACCACGAAACGCTGCTCTATTAAATGTTGGACTATTATTATCGTACTCTATGGATGAAAAATGAATTAAGTCATTTAAAATAAAGTATTTGTGATTTTTCAACCTTATTTTGCACACGCCATTCATACCAATCATCACTAGCAAGGTTTAAAGAAAGTGACCTTTAAAAATTTATCTAAATCTTTTTTTACAACAAATTTTTCATCGTCTTTACTTCATTACAATCAATAAGAAACTAATAAAAGGGCTCTCAAGTTTTTCTGAATATAAGCTAAATCAAAGTTTTTAAATAAAATTATTTAGGGCTCTGACATAATGATCATAAAAGTTTTAGACGACCTAATCGAAATTGTTGAGAAAGAACCTTGAAATATGCACAATATTTTGTTAAAGAACTTTAATGATCATGCAACGTGTAAGAATCATTTTATTTTTTACCACAAAAAAAAAGTCAAATTGCAAATATATGTATGTATGAGGAACGATATTAGTTGGATGCCTGAATAGGTGACGAAAAAGCAAAAACATGTGAAGGAAACTACTGCCAAAAACAGTGCCGACTCGCAACCGTCTGGAACACCACACGCAAAGGAATATCAATTATAAATCGTTCTAGAATTAGTTAGCTTAGTTGATGTCGTCTTCGAGTTCGCTGCAAGCTCGCACTCGCTCGAAGCAGTCTGCGGATGGCGGCGGACACGTGTGGAGCCGCCTTAACGCACGCTTTTGTATACGATAGGTAATTGCTGTAATATGTTTTGCGGCAAACAGTTGGGAGAGTTGACGCACTCCGAAACGGCTTTGTCTGTGGTTGAGTTGAATTTGGGTGGGAAATACTAATGAGTTTTGATTAATGAGTGTGCCACTAAGGGCGGAAACGTGGGCACCGCGCGGTTCCATGCTAAACTGTGTCGCGGTTTCATACTAAATTCCAGGGCGATTCAAATTCTATTGACGGGGCGGTTCCATCCTAAAATCCAGGGCATTTCCATACTAAAGTCCGGGATCATTCCATGCTGAAGTCCGGAGCGGTTCTATGCTAAAATCCGGTGCGATTCCATTGTTTAGTACCGCGCGGTACCAGGCTAAGTCCCGGGGAAGGAGGTCCATGCAAAAGGTCCGTATGTAGGTTACGTGCACGCAAATTTTAATAGCAGTAATCTTAGATCAGCCGCCCGCGCATAGTTTCAGCGTTTAGGGAGGTAATTTAACAATATTGTTATAAATAAAAATGTTTGTTTAAACTACAATGTACAGATTAAATGGCTCATATTTATTGCACTAATTATTACCATCGGCGTTAAATGACGCCATCAGAAGTGCAAAGAAGTTTGCAAACTGGGTAATAGCAATAATTTAGAACAGGCCATACAAAATGATCAAATCTACGTGTGCAAGTAATTATTTGAGTTACAGATTATGCTAAACGATGCCATCGAGTATTAGTTGTAATAATTCTCTGGTCAGAAATAATCTGATCTGTCAATAAGGAGTACCTTGTGACAGTGAAAACCTACTTGTACCGAGCTAACATACCCACAAGATACACAAAATCTGAAAAAATATTAAAACGGCATCCTAAGTATATAGACAACGAATTTTTTTTTCATAAAACGATATATTTTTACAATCAAACGGCGACGCTAGGTGCTCGTACAGCCATCCTTATGATAGTTTATTCAGACCGTTGATATTAACATTGTGTACAGATAAGACGCAACCGCAGACAAAGCCGTCAGCTTCGTTCTAGCTTTAGGTGAAACGAAAGAAAGAAATGCAAAAAGCAATATTACAACGTTGCCGCTATAGGCACCCAAATATTTATATGACATGAGTAGTTTAAGCTTCAAAGCATCTCACAACATAGAAAATTAGTGGCTTAGCAATTTTATAATTCATTTTATACAATATCAGCACAGGAGTACCCACGGGCACGGGCAGATAAGGGCCGTATAATTAATTACATCTCGATCGCAATTCATATTCTAAACAAATATAAAATAACGTAAACCATATTCTGATAGTCAATGTTTAGGTACGCGTATAATAATTACTATTTTTGCAATGTTTTTTAGTGGAGCGTATTTAGGTGTGTCGATCGCTTGTGTGTCGCATTCGGCGAGCTTTCGTGACTACCCTCATCGGCTTCATACACGTAAGTAGAAGGCTAGCCAGCAGTGTCTGACCGCAGTGTACCTACCCACAATTTTCGGCCGTTGAAAAGAGGGGAATTGAATTCATTTATTTTAGAGATAAAGTTCAAAACGGAAATTTAAATTGTGCCTTAGTGATAAATCGTTTAGCCTCTCAATTCGTTTCGGAATCACTATGCACATAGCGGTTCCGATATAATACATAGAGCGTTATTTTCCCCTTTAAAATTTGAAGTATTATTCAGTATTTCGTATACTTTCCAGCACTGTACACTACTGCACTCGATGTAAAGAGACTATACGATTGTTTAAGCTGAAAACCCCCTTTCTAAGTTATAGATGAACTAAATTAATGCAATAACGTTTAACAATATTTTGTTTTATTGGATGTTGTAATTGATTATATTTACATTATTCTATAAATACGTAGAGCGGTATGTATATGTCGTAGCAATAAAATAAGTGTGGCAATAAGGTCTAGTGCATTTGCTTTTGTCTTTATTAATAAATCTAACGTTGTATAGAACCCTGCCCCTAGTCCACTCTCGCTGTACACTGGCTTCACACAATGTACGTACAATAAGTTCAAATTCTTGACGTTATTAAAGTATATATTTTATAATATTGCGCGTAATTAGTTACGTAGATGGAGTGTATTCAGTACGTAGTGTTTCAATCAATGTCGTTTCTTTAGCCGCGTGCGAGAGTGTCGCCTTCTGGCTTCTAGACTAGTTATTCGTCTGCCGCGACACTCCCGCGCTTTGGGCCACACTATTTTTCCCGCTTTCCAACACTTTCGTTGAATTTGAGTGTCTTCTCACGCTGGTTAGCGTAAGTTAAAGTGCCAAGAGTCGCTAGTCCTTTCCTAAGTGCAATTCCTTCTCGTACACGCATGAGATCATTTCCACTCGAATGGGGGCTATCGCGTGTGAAATATCCGCTAAATGGCGTGCTTGTGAACCGAGGTCCAACTTCAACATCATTGGCTGATTTATTCGTTGGTTGACAATTTGACATATTACGTCTAAAAATACCCAATCATCTTGTAGGTGGATTTCAGGCCTATAGTACGCCATCTTGCGGATTTTTCGCACGTGATAGCTCCCATTGCAACTTGATATGGAACTTTTCGGATGGATGTTCACGCAGATGTTTCATGATAATCTTCATTTAAGTTTAAGTGTTAACTAACCTTTATTGTAAGTTATAATAATACTTTTAGTTGGGACTTTTAAGTTTAATACTAATTTCTGTTCCAATACTAAAACCCCCACTAATATGGAATGGGCTCCTGCGTGTGCTATACCTTCCCCTATCCTGTGTGTACCTATTTCTGTCTTTGCGGATGAGGGCATTACCGAGTCCAGCATCTTGCTTCGCGCTAAAACAATTACATGTATTTTACTGCAGGATACCTTTAAACAAAAACAAGTAGGTTTCTTAATTTAAGTTTACACAATAATTTATAATACCAATTTAGTTAAAATATACACTATTGTCTGTATTTATTGTTGCAAAATGTATATATTAATATAATTAAAAATTTATTATAAGCATGTCATTGTCACCTAATTTTATTACGAAATCCTAGTTATAATCGTAATATACCTCAAACACTTTTAATTAATTGTCTTCGTCGTAGATTATTTTACGAACTTTATTGTAATTTTCCTTCGAAATTACCTCAGAAAACATACAAAGTATTTTAATTATGAACTGCCAAAAAGTCCATTATTTGTCTTCCGTTATAAATATTTCATAACTGAGTCTCTAATCGAATTGAATACTTTGAATTAGATTAATTTTACTAAATTAAGTATGTTTCGAACTTTTGCAGCATTACTATTCTTAATTTGAATGTTTAGTTTAATAATAATAATTAAACATTTTTATTGTAATTTCCAGGATGTAAGCCAATTATGTGTATTCGGCCCCACTCACATTCCGAGTTTTTACAGCGTTACAAACACTTGTTTGAGTGTCGCGCGATTGCATCGCGGTTATATTGCTAAGTACTTTTAGTAACGGGAGATGTTGCAACCGTATCGGTCGAGATTTAATTGCGTTTGTATCGCTGCAAAATGATCAATGTCAAAAGGCCCTTAAAATTCACATTTTTCATGTTTCCGTGGCGTGCTCATTAAGCTTCGTCTAAACATAGAATATGCACGACCATCGGCCGCCATAATTGGCATACGCTTCTAACGATGCCAATTTCATTCGCCCGTTAAAGGTATCCTGTACGTAAGTGCAAAGTGAGAAATAGTGTATAATGAAACGAAAAACGCATAATGTTTAAATAATTAATAGCAGCTAATGTTAATGATATTCTATATTGTTTTGTAGTGGATGTTTTATTCTCGATATAATAGCGATAATGGTGGAGGTCTACGCGTCATTGAGGGTACTTTCAATGCGGTTACCTGGTGGCCGTTTTGAGAACCGCCCTGGCCGACTGTTCCTATACATCGTTCAGAACGTTGCGAAGCGAGAAGGGGGATGTATTCGAACGGTCGCGAACGCCGGGCCTCAGCGGATCCGGCGTAAATCATAGGCGTGTTTAAGATAAGGGACAAACAAATTATAGTATAAAATTGTTTACCAGACGCCCAGGCGTTAGACGAAAATATTATTTTTCTTAGATCACATTATATTGTAATAAAAGGTAATATAGAGGAGGGCGGGCGGGCGCGGGGGGCGGCGCAGGCTTCAAGAATAAGTTATTTTTTTACGCGCGCGCGCCCCCGCGCTCTCGCGCGACTTATTTGTTATGTTTAAGAGGAAATATCTATTGTCTATTCCAAGGGTTGAATAACTACCAACACTTTTTTATATTACAATAATTATAGAAATTATTATTGAACTTGTTGTTTTCTTTGTACCAACTGCAATCCTTTGTTTTAGTTCGATATCCTAAGGGCCGAGATCACCAACTTTTACACGCTTTAACCATGCAAGCACCAATAGCAAGCACGGTTAATGTGTGATTACCGATGTTTTAAAGTTGGTCAACTCGGCCCATAGTACATAGCTTCACGTTAACCCACACCTCCTTATTACAAATCGCAAACTCCGCCCCTTTTAAAATTGCGTGTTGGAACGGGATGACAGGAGCTTTTTGTATGGTAATAACTTAATTAGATCACGATTTATAATAAGGTGGAAACAGCCTATGTATATGAATAAAATTACGTTTTAAGACAAATACACTGATAACAAAGTCACCTAATTTTATTACGAAGTCGGTTTTTTGTAAAAAAAAAAAGAATTACATGACTCGAATTTTATTTATTATAATATTAATTTTATTTATTATTATAAATAAAATTCGAGTTCGATTCGAATTGCCATTTTTCTATAAACATTTGCAATGCTACTCCCCTTGTTGATAGATATTGGACAAAACCTGTCGCAGTATATTATGTATAAAGATAAACAAAAAGAACGAAAAGTGACGGTTGAACTTACCTTATAGATGCTGAGGGCACTTGCGCAAGAAGAATACTCGACCCAAACTTAATATGTTCACTTTACAACACAAACTTTCTATATCTCCCTCGAGATCAACACATATCACTCGATAACTACACGTACCAACAGTTTTGAAAAGAAACAAGTTTTCAAAAACGACAATATTCAACGTTACGAGCCGTTTAGAATATTCGAAGATATAAATGAAGGTAGAATCATATTGAAGCCAACCTTCCGCCACCTGACTTTTTCATAAATTGATAGAAAATAAAGTCCGCGCCATGATAGAAAACCCACGGAAAACACGGAACTATATTTTTTGATTCCTTGTGCCTATAGCAACAAAGTTCAAATCTGAATGTTGATGTGAAAGAAGTGGCGTCAATCACGGAACTTCTTTAGTGGCGCGAACTCTACGGACGGACTTTATTCATAAACGTTCAATAAACATTTGTTAGCTAACAAGAGGTTATAGGGCAGTTTTGACGTTTGAAACAAAAAATAACACATTTTTTTGAAAAAAGAAAATTGCTTTATATAACACCTTTTTAGTTAGCAAAGGTGGGGTCATTGGGGTGTTAGGTCATTTATGATTAAGACCCTTTTAAATATTTTTTGCCGTGTGGTCCCCGGCAGAGTAGAATAGGCCACCCTCACTCTTACCGAGGTGTCGTAAAAGGCGACTAAGGTAAAGCTGCTGGCATGATCATCAGCACCCAGAGAAGGAAAACTCTGCATTTATATCAAAACCCTCGCCAACCCGTCTGCCAAGCGTGGTGAGTATGGCAATTACCCCTCATGTGATTGAGGGAGGCCCGTGCCCCAGCAGTAGGGATTTAAATGGGCTGATGATGATGATGATGAAATATTTTTTTAAGAACTTTTTAAAAAAGTCTTTTTCTTTCACTCCATTCCACTTTCCATTTTATTGGCAAATTATAGCAAAGATTACGTTTTATTTCAAATAGGTAAGTATGTTGTTTGCCCTGTTAATCTAGTGGTTTAAGTACCGGGCCGTAATCTCAGGGTCCTGGGTTCGATTCCCGTGTCGAGTAAAAAGTATGTTTCGAATTCTTCGAACACAGCTCGGGTTTGTATCACCAATCCGTATTTTGCAAGCGTGGTGATTAAGCCTATTTCCATCAACGATGACTTGATTTCTATGATGGAGGCCTTTGCCCTGCAGTGGGACAGTATATAGGCTGATAATAATAATAATGTCCTCCAAACCGGTATTTCGGTCATGGTGGCCAATCTCAGCGATCAGCTATCGACGCAGGACATATTATTTCGCAGACACAAGTGCACTCTCTATTCCCGTATCCTCATATTTCTATGGGACACCAGTGTAACACGCCCGAAGAGGGATTAGGCGCAGGACCAACGGCTTAACGTACTTTCCGAGGCACGGGGGTTCCAAGACCGCCAACTTCCAGACTCCGGGTTGACACTGAGAATTTCTTATCAGAAAAACTCAGGTACAAATTTTGGCCCGACCTGGGGATCGAACCCGGGACCCATGCGCAGCCGTCGCTTTAAAGTGCGACCCACCAACCACTGCGCCACCGAGGCAGTCATAGCATGTAGGCTGATACTCAGTATGTTGACTATTTAATAATAATGACCAGCCATCGAAGTTCGGCGTAAAAGTAATTCTATTTATTTAGTTCGATGGTTGAGCAGAATTAGTTCAGACACATAAAACTTAAGTAAAACTCACTTCTATAGAACATACATTTTATTACAACTTCCTATTGTGTTTCTTTTTCTTCTTAGTCTTGTTTGAGTGAGCTTCTATCAGGTCGTCTATTTCTTTGCTGTCCTCTCCCAGTCGTTTCTCTCCGCTGAAATAATATTACGCATGGTGAGTATAACCGTAGCATAGGGGCCGTTCAAGTCTTCTTCATAGCTTCTAGGGTCATAGCTTTGCTTACTTTGCTCATAGGGATTGACACAAACAATCACAATAAATCAGTAATCGGTATGGTAGCCATCTTACCAGCGATTCGCGATTGTTGTCTCGTGCAAAATATGTCTGCATGGATTGCATTAGGGACCAAGAACTGGGAGCTTCTCTTGCTGACGAATGTGGTTCTGATATGTCAAGCGAGAGTTGTTTAAAGTTTGTTTATTTTCAAACAAAAAAAAAGTCGATTAGATTTGTAAAGAAAATATTCTCGATTCTTGAAAATATCGGTTAGGTTTAAAAGGAGCGTCTCAATTTTGATGTCAAAATAGAACTGTCCTATTCACCTTCACATACTGAATGGACTATAGTGGATATTTTATTTATTTATTTATTTATTTATTGGCACACAAAACAGAATAACATCAAAAAAGCATCAAAATTAACAAATTAAATATTTTTAGTCCAGACATTATCCCAAAATCATGTGTACACATCATGACAGCAAAAGCAATGAGACTAAATAAAAATGTCTACTATTTAAAAAAAAACAAACCTCAGATCTTAAAATAACAATTAATAATATTACATGTAACATGCGGCTATATTGGTCTAAATTATACACTTTTGGAGATATTTTTTATTGCTGCCCGTTTGACACTTGGCAGGTTGTCATTAAATATATCTATAGAATTATAATTATTTATCAGGAGTTCATTGTAGAGGCGACACATTCTAACTACAGGGTTAAAGTATGATGTGTTGTTTTTATATGTTTTTGATGAATTATTTTATGAACCTTATTAAATTTATTTCTGTTGCTGCTATTTTGATCTTTGGCGTGTGAGGCATGGGCGTAGCTCGAGTAGCTAGGAGAGGAGGAAGGCAGACCCACCCTAGATAGATACCCTTGCTCATACACATTGACACGGCCAGACGCAGGGGGTACACCCTCCATGGCCCGCCCTGGGAAAAATCCCTAGCTACGCCAATGGTATGAGGCAGGGTTTATTCTGCATAGACACGTACCTCTTAACGGAGACCAGATGCTTCTGCTTGGAGGATGCGAGCGCTTGCCCCCAGTCCATCTCGCTGCCCTTGATGCGGTACTGCGCCAGGTCCTCGCCCATCAGACGTGAAAGTTCTTTACGCTGCTTGCGCTCCAACTCCTGTGGTCATCCATCAGATACTTTAATATTAGCCTGTACCTGAACTTGTAGTATATGATCATATACTGTGAAGTTACCATTCAATCGTTCATTGAATGAACGAACGACTTTAAGACACTTGACATGTACCGCCACATAAAACTATAGTATTGGAGCTTTAAAAGTGGAATCGAAATTAACAGCCGCGATTTATGTTTACAAATTATATTTCTTTTTTCTCCTAGGATCAGAGGGTCTACAACAAAACATTTTTTTTTATTCTCGTCCCTTTCACACGTGCTGTGCATTTGTTTGAATGCAACAAGTATATTATCGTTGGTTATTTTCGTTGTAGGCCCTCAGGGTGTAACCCTCCTTGACGAGCAGTTAGTTATTTGGCATTTAAGTATTTTAATGAAGAAAACGTATTACTGACGACTGATAAAATACATTAGCGATTTATTGTAAAACAAATCCAGATTTAAATTTGCCGAAATTTTGTCTCACATTTTTCACACACTATTCAATAATCTTAATTAAAAATAAAATCAAAAGTACATACTTTATTTGCATAGGCTTATATACAGCTCTTACAACTCGTCATACATGAGAAATATAAATTATAGCTATGTATATTATACATGTAATTAAACAAATATATCGATACAAAAAATATACTAAGAAAAGAATGAATATAATGTGATTTTACCACCGTAATCGGAAAGTTGATTCTGACGAGAAGATCCGGCAAGAAACTCGCCGGTCACTCTTTTTAATCGCCAAATTTTTTGTAAGTACAGTATCATGGGTGTATGCATACAGTTTACATTTGAGTAATCATTCACTGTATAATAGGCTTTTGCCATTAAATAATTTTTAACATGTGTTTTAAATTTAGGCATTGGTAAATGAACAACCTTTTTTTTTCAATAAACATAGATATTCTTTTGAATATAACTAGTTTCCTACCCAAATGATCTTATTGAACATGGCTCAGAATTTCTAACTAAACATCTCAAAATTGTTTTCCATTCGATTGAATGGGACGAAAAACCATATTCCCGTTTGTCCTACCATCAAGTCCAGTGGGACGGGAATAAAAATTAAATGGGAGGGTTTGTCCCAGCTGGGACGGACGGGAATAACTTTTTTTCTTCTTCCCATTGACTTTTTTCTACTGTGTAAACCGCTTTACTCAATATGGACGAGGAATGCCTTGGATTGGAGCAGTGGATATACCAATCAATAATCATGATATAATTGGGTTTGCAAGAAATAAAACTCCTATTTCCTATGGAACATCATTTACTCCGTTTCCACACAAGATATCCTACGTACAACAGAAGCCCCCCCAGCATTACCTTCGCGGCCTTGGACAGCTCGTCCTGCAGGCTCTGCTTGACGGGCGCAGTGGAGACCGCGTCGTCAGCGCTCTTGTCTTCGATGCCGATCTCCTGAAAATTACATTGTCCCGTCAAAATGTACTATTTTATAATGTGAATGAATGAGATATAAGCTATTAAGTGTGGCGCTTGCATGGTTATCCTTACTTCCTTATCCTTACTAATATTATAAAGGCGAAAGTTTGTTTGGATGGATGTATGGATGTATGGATGTTTGTTCCTCTTTCACGCAAAAACTACTAAACGGATTTTAATGAAACTTTACAGTAATGTAGCTTATAGATCAGAATAACACATAGGCTATAATTTATAAAGATATTGTGTGAACGCAGACGAAGTCGCGGGCAAAAGCTAGTAATATCATATAACCATTAGGTGGTGATAGGTGACAGGCGAGCAGACGGATCACCTGATGGTAAGCGAATGCCGCCGCCCATAGACACGCGCGACACCAGTGGAATCACAAATGCGCTGCCAACCTTTAAACCGTCGGTACCTTCACTCACGTCAAAACCAAACGCAGAACAGTGCTGCTTCACGGCGGTTTTCTGTGAGGCCGTGGTATTACTCCGGTCGAGCCAGCCCATTCATGCCAAAGCGTGGCTTTCCCACGGTCATGTTCAGGATTTGTAATTATTTTAAGATGTACTTACTACACCAATGGAAAAAGAGATATTAAGACCAAGATCGTGCAACAGCTATGCTTCGGAAGAATGGGTAAGTTGACCAGAGTGTGCCGTGTGGTCCCCGGCAGAGTAGAATAGGCCACCCTCACTCTTACCGAGGTGTCGTAAAAGGCGACTAAGGTAAAGCTGCTGGCATGATCATCAGCACCCAGAGAAGGAAAACTCTGCATTTATACCAAAACCCTCGCCAACCCGTCTGCCAAGCGTGGTGAGTATGGCAATTACCCCTCATGTGATTGAGGGAGGCCCGTGCCCCAGCAGTGGGGACTTAAATGGGCTGACGATGACGATGATGATGACCAGAGTGTTATCACTCTGGTCGACTTACCCATTCTTCATTCAAAGCCTCGCAGAATGAAGTGAAGCAGTGTCTGCGTTGTGTGTTATGACAGTGGGGGTACAGGAGGCCAGCCAATCAGGAGAGAAAGGTGGCAGCCAACCCTAAATGTTGGCAGTGTACAGACAGCCACAAGTCAGGTCACCACAACCAGTCAATTTCCTTAAGTAGATGGATCATCTGATGGTAAGCGATTGTCGTCGCTGCCAACATTTAAACCCCCTTTCCCCCGGATTAAGCTTCCTGTACTCTCACTCACACAGCGAAACACAACACAGTGCTGCTTCACGCCGGTTTTCTGTGAGGCCGTGGTATCTCCCACGGTCAAATTTAAGGTTCTGTCAATTTCCTCAATTGATAATGAACCAAACGTGTTCGACATTAAGGCGAGATGCGATTGAAGAAATTTGACAATTTTGTTTGCTCTTATGTGTGTCTGTACAATCGGCTGCAAAAAGATGTAAGTCACTATCATAATAGCTTTCTGACTACTTACTACTTTCTTAGTTGTGACTTATGTTATGGGTATCTATGGGCGGCAGCAACCGTTTACCATCAGGAGATCCGTTTGCTTGTGTGTCACCTAACAATCCAAACTAATATTATAAATGTGAAGTTATGTATGTCTGTCTTTTTTTATGTGATAGGTGGCAGACGAGCAGACGGGTCACCTGATGGTAAGCGATTGCCGTAGCCGATGTACACCTGCGACACCAGTGGAGTTACAAGTGCGCTGCCAACCTTTAAACCCCCTTCCGTCTTTCATGGCAAAACGGAGCGACGGATTAACTTGATAATTGCTTTATTTATAAACTCCACCTGCTTTCAGAAGCTCACAGCGGAGCTTCTGAAAGCAGGTGGATTTATCACACAATGGTATGCTATTACAGTGTTTAACTTAGGGATAAATGCTCTCCGTGTGATTTGGAACCTAAGTTAGGGCGACCCTGTATTTCAGGCCTCCAGGTCCCACCTGTAGATTAACGATAACTATTTTAATGATTGTGCTATTTATTTTGTGTGTGTGTGTGTGTGTGTGTGTGTGCGTGTGTGTTTGTGTGCGTGTGTGTGTGTTGTGTGTGTGTGTGTGTGTGTGTGTGTGTGTGTGTGTGTGTGTGTGTGTGTGTGTGTGTGTGTGTGTGTGTGTGTGTGTGTGTGTGTGTGTGTGTGTGTGTGTGTGTGTGTGTGTGTGTGTGTGTGTGTGTGTGTGTGTGTGTGTTTGTGTGCGTGTGTGTGTGTGTTTGTGTGCGTGTGTGTGTGTGTTGTGTGTGTGTGTGTGTGTGTGTGTGTGTGTGTGTGTGTGTGTGTGTGTGTGTGTGTGTGTGTGTGTGTGTGTGTGTGTGTGTGTGTGTGTGTGCGTGTGTGTGTGTGTGTTAGTGTGTGTTTGTGTGCGTGTGCGCGCGCGTGGGTGCACGTCGGTGTATATTTTTATGTGGTTGTCATATGATACGTTACTTAATGTACGTTTATTATTAAAGATTCCGTTTCTGCATAATTTAGTTTCAGTAACATACCATAATCATAGTTGAAGAGATAGAGAGAGTGACATAGTCTACTGTTTGTCTTTTTACAACTCGAGCGAAGCCTCGGGCAAAAGCTAGTTCTAAAGTGTGTACCTTAGCCACGGTGTCCTCCAGCACGGCGTTGAAGGTCGCGTTGAGCTTCTTGCACGCCTCGTAGAACTTGGCCAGCACCTGCGAGCCCGGCAGCCCCAGCTCCGACGCGATGTCGTCCACGTCTTTCATCTGGAAGCCCATCGCTATGAGCACAACCTGAAAATTTAAATTAACATTAGCTGCTTTTAGTTCTAAAGTTTGACAATAGATGGCGATGGGTGTGGATTACACGGTCGACGATCGAGGGAGATGTACAAAATAAATAAATAGTTTTAAATAAATAAACACAGTGACCACTACGGTCCCCCAGATCCCAGACAGATGAGCGCGTCAGGGTCACCTTCGTAAAGTCAGACAAGACTTGATTGTAATAACCAGATTCTTCAAATCCAGGTCCCAGCGTACCCGGGGGTTTGAAGCGACAGCTTTGGACGCAACCGGGAATCATACGCGGAGATAGGGGAAAGAAAAAAAGGGCCAGTTACCTGTTGCACGGCATCCAGCTTAATTTTAGCTTGTGAGTCGAACACCAGCTCTGCTCAAGGATTGAACAGGTTCATAAAGAGCATGTAAGCGATTTTTCTTCTTATTCCTACAGCCTTAAGGTTGCTAATGCTCTATTACCTGTTGTACGGCATCCAGCTTGATCTTAGCTTGTGAGTGGAACACCAGCTCTGCTCAAGGATCCAAAAGGTTCATAAAGAGCCTGTAAGCGATTTTTCTTCTTATTCCTACAGACGTAAAGTGGCTAATGCTCTATTACCTGTTGCACGGCATCCAGTTTGATCTTAGCTTGTGAGTGGAACACCAGCTCAGCTAAAGGAGCCAGAAGGTCGGTGATGAGCCGGTAGTCGGCTTGTTGCCTGCAGTACGCCTCTAGGCGCGAGAGGTCGTGGCCAGAGAGGTATTGTTCTATACGCTTTTTTGTTAACACTGGGAAAGAAAATTAAATGATATTATACTACGTTTTTTGTAATAGGAATGTTAACTGAAGCGGTCATCGAGTCCAATTTGTCGACGATCGGAAGGGTCTTTCAGTACATCCAGACCTGGGACAATACAGAAAAATTTCTACTTTGAACAAACCGAGATTCGATCCTAACTCATCTTTCGAGCTTGGGTGCAACAACATAGTCACTGCTCCCTCGAGGCATCAAAAGTTATCAAGACCACATCACATACATCTTGGTCCAAAACTAACGTTTTCCCTTGTACTGTGGAAACCGATACCCTGTACTCGAAATTTCCTTGATGGATATATAACAAAATGTGTTGGAAAATAATCGATTATGAATTTGTTGACATTGTGTTGCTGTCTATACTAAAAAAAATGTGTTGAAGCAGAAATTAAACCAAACCAGTGCTCATAAGCGTCAGATGGTTTTTCATATTATGATGATGAGTTCACCTGGTTTTATATAATATCACAGAGTACAGAACTCAGCCTTTAGCCTTGGTCTAGTGGTTTAAGGTGGTCCGTTTCCTATACAAACTTGTTTTACAGGAATACTTACAGGCCGAAGCTTGAATATGGTTAAAATGTCTTTTAAAAAATTATATATGTGTGTCTATTTACGCGAATGGTGTAATCTTTCATGTTTAAAACATAAACAAAGTATAATTACGATTTTAAAAAACGTAGCAATTTGCGAAATCGCTTGAATGTGTGTGTGCTTGATACGAATGCAATCTCTCGTAAAAAAGGCGCCATCTATACGAATCTAGTTAAATTTCCTAGATGGTAAGCTATGTTTGCTTAGCTAAACGAACTGGCTATCGAACAGATGGCGCTGAACTGCAATAAAAATATGCATGATATTTTAGCGATTTGTTAATTTATATTCATAATATGTTTAAAATTGTATTATTTTATTGCTATAATAAAACACAAAATGCAAAAAAGGTCACACACTTTGACTTTACATTGATAAGAAATAATAGAGGCTTTTAAGTGCGACCGTCTGTCTACCCGCTGCGCCATCGAGGCATGACATTATGTGTTAGCGACGTTGCCGCTCTTACGCGTCGTTGCCATATTTCTATTGCACCAATTTCTTCAACTTGAAATTATTTCGGGATTTTAGATTGCTCCTTTACTGGGTTGCCAGAAGGTACTTTTCCTGAAATTCTTGGTAAAATTTAGTCTTTCATTTTTTTAATTTCCTTTTTTTTCATTGGTTCCATAGGAGAAATATTGTGGAGTGAGTGTACATGAAACGAACATGCAATTTATATACGCATCCAGGTACGAAATACAATTGATCTGTCAAAAAGAGCAAAAATGTACTGGGATAACACATTGCCATCTCTGTCAGCTTTAGTGTGCATAGTAAAAAAACAGAGTTTAGCTTGGTATTGGCTGTCTAAAATCGCCGTGAGACTGGGGCCAGAAAACTAGTCTGTATATTTATGGACAGGAATTTGGGGACAAATACAAAATCGTACCTGGCAACTATGACTCAATCTAGCATCGCGGCATCGTCCGAAGTGCGATCCTGTTTACGCTTTACAAAATGTACCTACCGCTAATTTCCAAAACTTTTCAACTAAAAAATTCAACTGTAAAGTAATAAAATTTTAAGAAATACCTTCTTTATTGTTAAAAATCATTGGTCAATAATAGTGCATACATAATTATTTCCAATAACTTAATTAAAATATATTTCTAAGGAATGATAAACCATTTGCTGTAACGGAACGTAATCTAATTTTTTGTGATAACTAGTGTTGTGTATGCATCAATCCATTCAACGCTAAAATAAATAAATATCGATATTCATAGCCTTGGTTTGGTAGGTGCATTGTTGAAAAAATTGAAATACAAACATGGACATCTGCAGTTCGCGCGAAACGTAACAGCCACGCGCTATCCGTACTTATCTGATAATATATAATATGTAGTACAACGGGTAGGCCAATAAAGCAGAGTTGGATGGAACTCTGCATCAGCTACTCTCGGCTCCGTTCGGGTTCCGGGACAAAAGTATACGTACAAGTACAACCAATTATTTTTCTAGTTTTAATGAAATTACTGTATTAAGAGTCGAATGTTGCTACGAATTTTCTATGAGCGAACGGTTTTTTTGAGTGATATTGAATCAAGTTCGTCAGGGTACAAAGTTAGGAACTCATCTGTGCAATTTGTTGTTTACGTCGCGTAGTGTTAATCAAGCGGCAGTGTTTTAAATATTCTAATGTTAAGTGATGAGTTTAGAGGATAAAGTCCAATGTGGATTGATAAATAGTGACTCCATTGGTAATGTATTGGTAATGTAATGTATTGGCCTTAAAGTTATGGGAACTCGTGATAAACACTTGGAATTAAGAGTCAAATGTAAATCTTGTGGTCATTGATTGAATTAAGTATAAAAAGTTAAGCTTGGTAAGTACATACCTACCAATTTAACTTACTTTTCTGGCTACTTTTAACTTCTGCTACCTATGATAATATAATTTTTAAAAAGTCTATCACTTTTTAAAAATAATATTATCATAGGTAGCAGAAGTTAAAAGTAAGTACATACCTACCAATTTAACTTACTTTTCTGGCTACTTTTAACTTCTGCTACCTATGATAATATTATTTTTAAAAAGTGATAGTCTGTATTTTAAAATTTAATAGTATTTTTCCAATAAAATGTATGCTATGCTATGATGACAAATTTTCATTTGAATAATGCTCTTATCGATAAATTGCCAGCTTCTCAGATAGCAAAATAAACAACTCTACTCGTACTTTTTCAAACAACTTTTTTTCATTCTGTCTGAATTTCTGACTGACTTGTTCTGATCGTTGTTTAGGTATTGTATGCAATTTGATTGACTTTCCTATATTTTGCTGATTTTTTTGATAGTTTTGTTTGAGATGAAGTGAGGAGCTGGGTGTTCACAATGGACTTTGGAAGGACAAACAAATCGAGCTTTTTAATGTGCTACTCTCTTACTATGTACAAAACAATAAACTTTGCTTTTCAATTACAGAAAGACCTATTCTCTAACCAAACCTCAAATTGAACTGAATGATGAAACAAAAAATGGATTACACAGTGTTTACTCTTTTGAATGTACCATGTGTGGAATGCTCTGGAAGCGAACTAGTGAAAAGGAAGGATGGTCACATAAATAAAGCCCAAGTTTGGGGTGCTGTGACAAGTGGCAGCTACTATGCACAAGTAGCCCAGATGACTGCGCTTATGGATATACCAACTTTATCACTGAATAAGTTTCACTCAATTGAAAAAGAATTGGGATCTGTGTGGCAACAACACTTTACAGAGGAGATAATAAAAGCTGGAGCCGAAGAAAGAGCCATCGCCATTGAAAAGGGACACATGTCCATGGGGTGCCATATATCACTGTCTAAAAAGATCATATGGGCATAACTTTAACTCATCTTCTGGGATGGTAAGTTTAACTTTGTTATAATCACTTGTTTGTTATACATTTTTCATTGTTATTTAATTTTTGCAAGTAAAACTTTAATCCCACTGAAAATGTGTCTCAGACATAAGGACGGTACAAAGTCCAATAAGGGTAACTCCGTGTGTACCCGTATTATTACTTTAAAAAAATTTCTTACCAATTCGGGAGTTCAAAGTAATAATAGAATGTGTTATAAAACACACACCCCTTTATTACAAAATGTGGTCTAAAGTTAGGCTTGGTTTAAAACGGATGCTGTCACTTTCATTTGAAAGTTATATAAAAGTGACAGCGTCATTTTTAAACCTTGTAGACCATTTTTGTAATAAAGGGGACAGATGTTTGGTAACAATATTTAATAACAAATTGAAATAATATAAATATATTGTTACAAACATTCTTACATTATTTATTTCTTTTTACAGATACTTCAGTCCACTTGGGATAGAATGCATAGCATTCAAGCATGGTGATTTTCAAGAAACACTCAAAGTTACTTTAGAAGCATTTTATTGTATATAAATTGATGTAAATATTTTTTATTAATTATTAAAAATTTACTTGATACTACCTCCTACCTACCTACACCAACTAATTTGTACACCTCGTCATACAGTTAACTAGCTTTGGAATATTTACTTTTGTTTGTAACATATGAGGGGAACTTCACTAATGATCATGCTCCCCAAATGTCCCTGAGGTTGTGGCGCTATGTGGCTGGTCATAACATTCACTCTGCTATGGTTGAGTGAAATGATGGCTGAAACATATGTCATACTTGAACAGGTGCCACCTTTGGGGACTGGTCTGCTTTGGTTTAAATCATATTTAGCTTATTATTTTGTGTTGCATTATTAGCTGTATGACTTGGTATAAGGTATACTTTGTATAATGTGTAATAAAACATTGTATAAAAATATGGCGTTTTAAGAGTAACTGGTGAGTTTCTTGTCAGACCTTCTCGTCCAGAAACAACTTTCCGCTCTGGTGGTAGAATCGCATTATGTGTATTTATATTTTAATATATTTTATGTATCGGCATATTTATGTAATCAATCACATGTAAATTATACATACTAATGAAATTATTTTAAAGGATTCAAATATAGATTTTATTATATTGATTGTTTTTTAATTATCATTCCTAAGGACTTATACCACTCCACTTCTTCTGCACGAACCTACCTACATGAAGTTATTAGAAGTCGCCCACCTACGCACACCCAGCCTACTCTATTAGGTCTACAGACGCTATGTGGCAAAAAATCGTCCCGAAACGAAGTGAGGGCGGACCGCTAGTTGCATAATAAACCGCACTTCAATTTCGAAAAGTCCAGTGTGTGTTAAGTTATCTACTAGTTTACCATCGCTACCTATCCGTAGTCCATTCGATAGATCCGAAGAAGAAATTCATATATTCCGTAATTCCTACCCACATCATATTTTTAGGGTTAAGCGCGCCATCTATTGCCAGCCAGGAATAACAGTTATCCGATAAAAACCATGCTTCAGCTTTGTATGTGTGTGTGGGGACGATACGTACGTACACAAGTTGATATTAATTTAGCAACGATGCAGCAATATAACGATTCTGGTTTAGTTGTTAATTGTTGAAATACATCAAAAAATCGCAGTTATTACGTAGATGTCGCGAATCACTCTACACTTAAAATTACTGTCCTGTAGAAGTCGTAATTATTTATTTTCTCGATTCACTGACAACAGAGCCATCTCTTAGCAAGCGTTTAGCAGGATTGCGTGAGCTTCCACCTTAAGTACCCGGTCAGTTCGATTCCCGGGTCAAGCCAAAAGTACATTTCGAATTTTTCGAACATAGCTCGGGTTTGTGATCAGCAATCCGCATTTGTCAAGAGTGGTGATTAAGCCTAATCTCATCATAGTAGCGATAACTTGATTTCTATGATGGAGGTCTTTGCCCTGCAGTGGGACAATTTATAGGCTGATACTATACTATACAGAACTAAGCGGACCCCGAGCTCCGAAGCGACGGCTTGGGACGCAACCGGCACTAAACGCTAATGACGACTATACTATCTTCATCAGCCCATTTAAGTCCCCACTTGTTGGGGCACGTTCCTCCCTCAATCACATGAGGGGTAATTGCCATACTCACCACGCTTGGCAGACGGGTTGGCGAGGGTTTTCATGTAAATGCAGAGTTTTCCTTCTCTGGGTGCTGATGATCATGCCAGCAGCTTTACCTTAGTCGCCTTTTACGACACCTCGGTAAGAGTGAGGGTGGCCTATTCTACTCTGCCGGGACCACACGGCCACTACTATACCGAACGACTATACTATACCGAACTCGGAATATGAATTCTAAGTATGAACATCCAGTGTCATCAACACGTCCATCAGCGGTATACCACAGAAAGATCTATTAGGGCACTAGGTACTTTGATCAAAGGCTTACGATCGGTACAACAGACCGGGGCTGACACAGGTGCTTTTTAACTTGCATATTTATACTCTAAGGTTCTCACCTGGCTTCTCAACGGGCACGTTATCGTTGAGCAAGGCGGACAAGGCTAGCGAGGCGGGCAGTTTCCTTAGCGCCCTGCCCAGCAGACGCGCCAGGCGCCTCCGGAAGTCGGCGCTGTAGGCGCTCAGCCAGGGCGCTTCATGCAGGGAACGCAGCATGATGCACGAGTGCTCGCCGGTGAGCTCATTGGTTTTTTTGACTGAAATAGTAGTAAGTAAGTATTTATTTTGCCATTGCCGTGTGGTCCCGGCAGAGTAGAATAGGCCACCCTCACTCTTACCGAGGTGTCGTAAAAGGCGACTAAGGTAAAGCTGCTGGCATGATCATCAGCACCCAGAGAAGGAAAACTCTGCATTTACATGAAAACCCTCGCCAACCCGTCTGCCAAGCGTGGTGAGTATGGCAATTACCCCTCATGTGACTGAGGGAGGCCCGTGCCCCTGCAGTGGGGACTTAAATGGGCTGATGATGATGAAGTATTTATTAACCAAACCAAATGAGCATATACTCGCCCCGTTGGTCTAGTGGTTCTTTTTAACCCCCGACGCAAAAACGACGGGGTGTTATAAGTTTGACGTGTCTGTGTGTGTGTGTGTCTATGGCATCGTAGCTCCCAAACAAATGAACCGATTTCGATTTTTTTTTTTTTTGTTTGAAAGATGAATAAGGAGGGAGTGTTCTTAGCTATGTTGGATAAAAATCGATCCAAGATGGCCGCCGTCACAAAGATTTGGATATTAAGGTGACGGGTAGGGCACACTAGCGACGCCAATCGATTTTAATTTTTAGCTATTAGTAGCTAAAAATTAAATGTTATTAACACCTGAAGTGACACAAGCTCAATACCAGCTTTTCTACCAAACATTACAGATGATTAAGTTTTTATTAAAGTGTCTTGTATTTATTTAAATATAAATCAATAAAATTACTTCTTTATATTATAGAATTACAATTACCAATAAACAAATTATGTCGGCGTTTGTTTTTAAGAAATAGGTATATACTATTTTACGATCATTTTATTGCAGTGGCAACATTGTAGTAGATTTTTTGCTCTTGAATTCCAGTTTTGGGTATAGACAATTACCAACCTCAAATAAACAGGCACGTATTTCTGTGACTTCCAGAACTTGAGCAACTCCTCCGTGAGTCCAAAACTTGTGCCGATGTAGTCCAGGTGCTCAGCGCTCATTTCGGTCAGGCGTTTCAACAGCGTCGGCGGCTTTGATCTGTGGACAAGAAAAATATATTCCATAATAGGAAAGAAGGCTCACACGGCCTCACAGAAAACCGTCGTGATGTAGCAATATGCTGTGTTACGTTGCGTGAGTGAGGGTACCGGAGGCCCAATCCGAGGGAAATAGGGTCTAAAGGTTCCTAGCGCACTTGTGACTCCATTGGTGTCGCGGGTGTCCATGGGTGGCGGCAATCGCTTACCATTAGGTGATCCGTCTGCTCGTCTGCCACCTATAGTTATGTATAGTTCTGAACTTTTCAAACTCCTCTTTAGATTCCAGATCCAACACTTTAATCAGGTAAAAATCGTACATAAGTATCGCTCGAGATATGCCAACTTCGGGTAGTTATCACGTCCCTGGGGCTTTGTTGATCGTTGAAATTGACCTTAGCAATATCGATGGAACATTAATATTACCTATAATGATTACCAATGGTCCACAAGTTAAAGGTCGCTCAGCGGGCTATGGAACGAGCAATGCTCGGCGTCTCTCTCCGAGATCGAATCCGAAATGAGGTGATCCGGCAGAGAACCAAAGTCATCGACATTGCTCACCGGATTAGCAAGCTTAAGTGGCAGTGGGCTGGCCATATTAGCCGCAGAACCGACAACCGATGGGGTAAACGAGTTCTGGAGTGGAGACCGCGTCTTGGCAAACGTAATGTAGGGCGCCCTCTGGCTAGGTGGGGGAACGATCTGCGCAGGATGGCTGGCAAGAGCTGGATGCGAGAAGCCATGGATAGATAGCCACGCCACAGTGGCGAACAATTGGAGATGCCTACGTCCAGCAGTGGACTGCGATAGGCTGATGATGATGATGATGATGATGATAATGATTACCTGGGAACTATATTCTCTGTATGCAGCGTGGCGTCTCCGTTGCCGCGAGGGTCGTCGTCGTCGGAAGGCGCGTCGTCGAGGCACGGGATGTCGCCGGCGTAGTACGCTGCTAGTTGCTGGAGAGCCCGTTTGCCATAGCCCATCTGTTAAACAAAGTTATTTATTCCTGTTAGGTATTTATGGACCGTCTGATACAATAAATAAATAAATAGTTCACAATATCACATACATTGATCTGACTCCGAGATAGGTAGCTTGAGGTACGTAACACAGGCGCTTGAGCACCTGTGGTGTTGAGGATATCAGAATCAACAGTGGGATGACAAATATATACGTTTAATACTTTTCTTTTGTAAATACTTACATAAATAATTCAAATTCAAATAATTTTATTTCAGATATTACATCCATATTATGTTACTATGACAATAACTTATAGTAAATCTATTGTTATATAAAAATAATTAATAAAGTAAAATAAGTTTTAAAATAAAATAAGTTTAAAATAAAATAAAATAAAATACATAGAAAACACAAATAGACATACAAATAATCAAACATTTGAATGAAGAAGAAGAAGAATTGATACAGATAAAGGTCTTACAATTGCCTTTAAAATACATGAGGGATAAAACAAAAACCGCCACTGTCCTTAGTGGACGTAGCTAGGATAATGGCGCCTTTGCGTCTATGCTCCCCGCATACAATATGATCATATATTATTGACGACTTCAATGGCGTAGTGGCTATGGTATTGTGCCCAAATGAGAAAGGGAGAGCCACGCTTCGGCATGAATGGGCCGGCGCGACCGGAGTGAGACCACGACCTCACCGAAAACCGGCGTGAAGCAGCACTGTGCTGTGTTTTGCTGCGTGAATAGGGTATCGGAGGCCCAACCAATGAGACACCACTAATGTTGGACACCCGTCCATGGGCGGCGGCAATCGCTTACCATCAGGAGATCCGTCTGCTCGTCTGCCACCTATCACATAAAAAAGGGTCCTAGGGTCAGCTTCCCGGTTAAATCGACTGGAAACAAAGTTTTCTTAATTAATAGTTGATATTTTTATAGCAATCTTTTGCAATTTATTCTTAAGCAAATAACACACTTAAAAATTTCATCTCGCGTTCAGGCGAGACTCGAAACCACACCTTCAACAATCCGGGTGGATGGATTCTACCAATTAGACAGTTCAGTGGTCTGCTGCAGTGGCGTTACTGAGCCGACGAAATTTGTAAGTGCTTGATTCGACATGACGGATTGTGGAAGGTGTGGGTTCGAGTCCCGCCTGAACGCGAGATGAAATTTTTAAGTGTGTTGTTTTCTAAATTGAATCAAATTTGCGTGTGCTGGGCTGGAACACCCACGGCACTAAATATATTTTTGATGATTTCGACCATGTTTCTTTAAGAACGGTTTTTAGTGTCAACAGCAGTCATTAATTATTCAATCACACAAATTACATACTTTGTGGCAGAACGAAAGATCTGGTGGAGGATACTGGGACCTGTACAACACCGGATGGTGCCTGGAAGAGGTTCAAAAACAGCTGGAAAACCAGGTTGGCGAGCCTAACATCATTGGCGAGACTAAAGCGCATCGAATTTGCTGGCTCAGCCACCTCGAGAGAATGGGAGAAGATCGTGCAGTAAAGAGAACGTACCTGGGACGTACTAATGGGCGAAGGCCAATCGGGCGTCTAAGATACCGCTGGAAAGATGAGGTCGATAAGGATTCGCGCGGACTCTTGGTGAATGACTGGCAAGAAGTGGCGCAAAACCGACCGAGATGGAGGCTCTTATTATCGGAGGCCACTCAGTATGGGTCGCTGCGCCAAGCTAGTTAGTTAGTCACAAAGCTGAGAGCTTCTTTACAATATTTCGTTCACGGAAACAGCCATTCATTCATTTATAAGGCGTTATTACGTCAACGAATCAATGGCGAAATAAAAACACAAAACTCACTCTCTGATAGGAAGGATGCGTGGCAATCCTCACGATCCTAGCGCCAGACAGCTTGGGGAAGTCCTTGTCTCCGAATTGCTCGCAGATGTTCCACGGGATCAGGTCGCCGGCCGCCTTGCGCCCTCGGCCTAGGCTGTCTTTCACGGATCTGGACAAAAGATAGTTATATTTCTATAGGGCTTTATTCATAAACTTTCAATTTCTCTATAACACCATTATAGTTAACAAAAGGTTTAACAAACATTTATGAATAAGACCCGGCTTTACCACTACAAAGTCGACCTTCCCATGGTCCGCGGGACGCGAGGGGCAAGGAGAGTGCGGTTGACCAATTGAAAAAGTTTATTTTCTTTTTGGAGGAATCAGCAAGGGGCGGAGTATGCTTGACCAATTGGAAAAAACTTTTTTTATGTGATAAGTGGCAGACGAGCAGACGGACATCCGCAACACCAATGCAGTCACAAGTGTGCCGCCAACCTTTAAATTAAAACACAGCACATGCGCTGTTTCACACTTCTGTGAGTCCGTGGTATTACCCCGGTCGATCCGGCCCATTGATGTCGAAGCGTGGCTCTCCCACGATCACGATCGACACTTACTTCTCGGAGATGTTCCCCTCGAGGCACATCTGTACGACGCAGAGCACCTCGGGCATGGCGGTGGCGTTGGGCGGCGTGGGCGCAAGCAGAACAAACAGGCAGTGCGCCGGCGCGTCCGCCAGCAGTTGGATGTCGTTGGGACTGTTCTGGAATCAAAAATGGATAAATAGATTGAGACATTTTTTTATGATATAAGGGCCAGAGGAGCAGACGTATCACCAGATGGTAAGCGATTACCGCCGCTCATGGACACCTGCCACGTCTAAGCAGTCACAGGTACGCTGCCGGCCTTTTTAAAGGGAGTACGCTCTTTTCTTGAAGGTTTGCAGTTCGTATCGGTCCGGAAACACCGCAGGCGATTAAATAGTTTTTTAGATTTTCGCGTTGCATTATAACTATAATGTATCAATACGGGGATTAACACGATATTTATTATGTGAAACAACACGTTACGTTACGGCAGCGTTACAGCTGCTGTAACGTAGCCGAAACGTCGAGCCAAATATGTGAGTACACGTTGTTTCACATATTAGATATCGTGTTAATCCCCGTATTGATACATTGTAGACCGTAGGCGATTGTTCATTCCACAGTTTTGTCATACGAGGTAGAAAGTTTCTTGAGAAGCGCACAGTTGAAGGTTTCCAACCATCTAGGTGATGGGTATGAAACTGTTGACGAGTAGAACGATGATGGAATGAAGCGACAGGAATCGGTGTGAACAATTCCTCAGAGCATTCCCCACAGTATAAGCGGTAGAACATATTTAGCGAGGCTACAACTCTACGCAGAGCCAAGGCGAAACGGCATACACCATTTTTTTCCCTTGTACTATGGAAACCAGAAACATAAATATTTGTGTTGGTGCGGGAAACCGCAACTCGTGCGCCTCAACCGGCACTTTTTTTTTTTTACATTATGGCGGACAAACGAGCAGACGGCACACCTGATGGAAAGTGATCACCGCCGCCCATGGACAGACATCGGCAACACCTGAGGTATTACATATGCGTTGCCGGCTCTTAAGAAAGGAGTACACCCTTTTCTTGAAGGTCACCAGGTCGTATCTGTTCGGAAACACCACGGATGACAGCTGGTTCCACAGTTTTACTGTGCGTGGTAGGAAATGACGTGAGAAACGCACTCAAGCCATTGCGCTAAAAGAACCATCAACTGTAAAAAATAACACTTTTTTATGAGATAGGGGGCAGACGACGAGACGGCTCACCTGATGGTAGATCGCTTACAGCCGCCGATAAATAATCCAAAGGAGAAATTAATTTAATTTCTCGAATATGTTTGGCTCACTATACCTGTTAGGGCGGATTCGACCAACATGACAGTTATAAGAACTATCCGCGTGGTAATTAACTCCGTTAGTTTATTTTCGTAATAAACTCATTGTGTTCATCTATGGTCGTTATCGTTCGTTAATTCACACGTGAAACAAGGTGTAGCTTGTTTCACGTGTGAATGAACGAATGACGTTATAAACTGGCAAAAAACAATATGCGTTGACTGTTGGGTGAGTAGTTGGTAGAATGGATTTTTATTTATGCATATAACTGCGCTATACCATAGATTTATCGTTGGATAAAAATTAGTCGAATAATTATTATGAATAGTTTAAGATATGACATGCGGCATGACTATGCTCCTGAATTGTCTGTGTGGCGGTTACCATTTACCATCAGATGGGCCGCATGCTCGTCTGCCTATTTATCGCAATATTGTTTTTTTCAAGAATATATATCTTTTTAGTGCACTGGCAAAATAAAACAAAAATTTTACTAGCTGGGTTGAGTGCTCAAAACCCTGTCAGACTCGTACAGAGATCAAGGCCCTGATGGGTGAATGAAAACGCGTATGTGTCTGCCGAGTAATTTATTAGCACTAAATTTTATTGATATGTCATACAAACAAAAATGCAATAATGAGGTCAGGCGCAGCTGGCCAAAGAGTATGAAAATACAGAATGTAAAAATATAGGTATTTTTTTATTTTATATCTACAAGAATGAGAAACCAATTCAGTTCAATTCCTATAATTAATTATAATACATTTGCTATCCCTAACGAAAGCATAAATTATGTACATTTCACCCATCCTCAAACCTCAATCATACGTAACATTTGTAACTTATCTACTACCTATGCAAATTGGACACCTCAACAGACTTTATCTTGTACACCATGGGAAAGGAGTCCTGGTGACCTGCATCATGTTTCCTATGAAACCTATATGAAGCACCAGTCTCTCACTCTTGGGATTCACATACTATGTAAGCGTAGTCAATCAACGTGTTGTACCTATACAATACGGTATTTGACTTTTTTTTTTAATTTTTGTAATCAAAATACCTCTCAATTATAGAAACATCGTTGAATGAATAACTTAATTCTCATATAAACTACCTGAGATATCACAACTTTAAAATCATATTATTTTGGGCAAACCCAAAACGATTCTAAAAAATAGCGATTGGCGTGTTACGTCATACGCAAGTATGTTGTATGCATTTCATTTGAATTTTACATGGTAGCTATAATCAAATGTTTCGTTTATCTCAATGGTTCTAATAGTTGGTGCAAATTGTATGGGTTATTCAATGGTTTAATTATTTTTGTAATAATTTCATACTTTTAAAATGGACTGGCCCATGAATCTTTGAATGTCCATAAAACCGGCTAGACGTTATATTTTTAATGGAGGATTTTTGCTATTGGCACATATTTACCTATATTTTGATAAAATATTAATATTTTATAAAATCTCGCGCTTAGTCAAATACCCTATTGTAACCCTTGTTAGAGAAAAATAAATAAATAATACGATATTGGCTCGTACACTGACAATACTAAATCACTGACCTTATAGTGACTCGCTACATAAATAGCGACCAGTCTATGCAGGAAAGCCTCAGCGGCGCGGTGGTAGCAGAACAAGGCGTCCCGGTTCACCCGGAACAGCTCGCAGGCCGCGGGGGGCGGAGCGCCCACGCCTACTGAGGGGGGCGGGGCTTCGAGGCAGAGGAGAGAGTTCAGCCAGGATTCTACGGGGTCGCCGGCTCGGTAACGGATTGGTTCTTCTAGTTTTATCTGAAGTTGAAAATCGTTAGTTCAGAGAGTAGCTAAGTATATTAAAGATGAGCATATTATTTGCAACGTAACTTTTGAATGTTACTGTTCCATAATAAACTGTTTTGTGACGGACAACATTTAGTGAAGTGTAGTGTGTACATGTTAATTGCATAATTGACGTTTTCATCATTCATATAGTCCGATCATGATCATTTGGTACTCGGCAAAGGTGGGAACTAATGAAAAACAGATTAAAAATATCCCCAAATTTTACCAGTGTAGCCAGACTTTCCTCCAATTATTTTTATTTAAAGAACTTACTATTTTAACGAAAAATTTTTTATTCAATATTTATAAATCATTTATGAATTTAAAAAGTCAAATTCATAACTGTATGTCCAGCTGTGGACGTCTATTGGCTGAAATGATGAAGATGGCGGTATAATAATTTACAAAGTCCTTTTTAGAAAATTAGATCAACAAGTATGCTGAAAAATTCATCTGATCCATACACGCATGAATGCAGAGATTTTTTTCGTTTTATATGAAACAAATTAAGACAACTGTCTCGTAATTTGGTAACAATTAAAATAGGTTTCTCAAATGCATCCCAATAATTACTAACTCAAAATATTTGTATATTACGGGTAACTTAATTGCAACATTGTCGCCCCCCTGTCAATGTCACTAAAGTGCCTTCTGATAATGGTCGGTCTGTAATTTTTTAAGTTAGAAATGATTAAAATGTCAATTCTGCCTAACAAAAAAGAATCACCTTCAAGATATTTTTTTTATATCCAGAATATGATAATATCTGGATTGGCCGTGTGGTCCCCGGCAGAGTAGAATAGGCCACCCTCACTCTTACCGAGGTGTCGTAAAAGGCGACTTAGATAAAGCTGCTGGCATGATCATCAGCACCCAGAGAAGGAAAACTCTGCATTTATACCAAAACCCTCGCCAACCCGTCTGCCAAGCGTGGTGAGTATGGCAATTACCCCTCATGTGATTGAGGGTGGCCCGTGCCCCAGCAGTGGGGACTTAAATGGGCTGATGATGATGATGATGATGATGATAATATCTACAGTTACTACAGTATTTTCATATATACTTATATCTACTTGAATATATACTTGAAAACTTGGACTTACGTACACGTAAGGGTCCATCTCAGCATTATTGGTTGTTTTATACCTGAAGTCTACGTAACCTCATCAAGCAGATTTATCATTCGCGGTGGCCTCATCATGGGTAAATAGCTAATACTCACCGGTGGTGGCGCATTATGTTTATTCTGCAGCTGAGCGAACAACTTCAAAGAAAGCGCGCGCCCCGTGCCCTCGTACCCCGAGACTGTCGACGACAGTAGAGCGAGAGGTGCCTTCTGCGCCGCCGCCGACACGTGCGCGAGCGGGATGGCTGCTGCCTCGTCGACGAGGACTAGATCCGCGGCCGAGAGGAGGGAGTGGTCGTCGGGGGTGATGTACTGTAGAGGAAGGTATACATTTTTTTTGGAGTGGACACGCATGACATTTTTTTATAAGACTTGAGCTTTAAATAAAAAGTTTAAGAGGTTACTAGAGGTAACTCAAATCGAGCCACGATTGGTGCCGAGGGCCTAATTTAAAGCAGACGTTACGAATCGGAGTTTCTCTCTCTTTCACACGCGCTGTGTGTCTATTTTATTTGGATGCGACAGGTATATTCTCCTTCAATACAGGATAGCTTTACATTAAGCCACCTGGTTCGCACACTTGCAAGGATTATAAAAAGGTGTCAGTATTTTTTTTTAATATACAATTGAATTCCAAATATAAGCATCTCAGTATGGATGAATAAATGAATATACTTTTATTGCACTCAAAATAAAGTATGAAAACTTAAAAACTAGGTATTACAGGATGTGTACAACGAAGGCGGCCTTATCACTATGAGCGATCTCTTCCAGGCAACCTTTGGGTGAAGGACACTTGATGATATAAAACTTATGTTTTATAAAACTTATATAAAAAAAACCAGAAAGATAGATAGTATCGTTTTAAGAACGATTTTATTTATTACATTTGACAACACAAAAACATTTTTGACTTTTCATACAAAACCGGCCGTCCTGTAAGTTCATTTTTTATGGAGGATGCAAACATTTTTGTGCGAAATCTTTTTCAGACAAATGTTGTTTTAAGTTTTGAGTAGAACACTTTTGGAAAGATGTAACTATTCACTGATACAGCCTGTATACACGTTACATGGCGTCCTTGGCTGATCGTCGAGATTGGGCGCCATAGCTGAAATCACGGTAAGAGGACATTATTATTACTCATTCACCTGTACAGTCTGCCTCGAATTCCTCGCAATATTAATCCTCACAATCGCCTTCTTGAAATCCGGGTTGGTGGACCTCACAATGTTGTAGTCAATATGCTCCTGGTACAGACACGCATCCAAGCCCTTCAGCACGAACTCGAACAATGTGATCAAGTTCTCCGGATGCGGGGATGTGACGTAGATGTTGACGTAGCCCAGGGCTACCGCCGCGGACACGGCGAGCCCCAGGCAGGCGGACTTGCCGCGACCCCTGGCTGCTGTTAAGCAATGTGGAGGCCTGTAAATTAATTTATTATTTTACTACTACGCTGGATCATCGTTGGGGCGGAAAGGTCCTCGAGTGGAGGCCACGTACAGGAAGTCGCAGCTGTGGCAGGCCTCCTACAAGGTGGACCGACGATCTGGTGAAGATCGCGGGAATCCATTGGATGCGGGAGGCACAGGACCGATCTGTGTGGAGAATATTGGGGGAGGCCTATGTCCAGCAGTGGACGTCTATTGGCTGAAATGATGATGATGATGATGATGATGGATTATCGAACCGAAGTGGATCTTGGCCTCCGATACAAGATTTCGCCATTCCGGTCTGTTTTTGGCCACCTGTCACCAGCTCGGCCATTGTAGGTAGGGCAAGACCTTTAAGGTAACGGGTAGAGCACACTAGCGACACCAATCGATTTTAAATTTTAGCTACTCATCATCATCATCATCAGCCCATTTAAGTCCCCACTGCTGGGGCACGGGCCTCCCTCAATCACATGAGGGGTAATTGCCATACGCACCACGCTTGGCAGACGGGTTGGCGGGGGTTTTGATATAAATGCAGAGTTTTCCTTCTCTGGGTGCTGATGATCATGCCAGCAGCTTTACCTTAGTCGCCTTTTAGGACACCTCGGTAAGAGTGAGGGTGGCCTATTCTACTCTGCCGGGGACCACACGGCCAGCTACTAAACGGGATCTATTTTAAACAATTTCGGGGTTACAACCTCTCGGCAAACACTTATGCTATTTATTACATAACCATGCCAAAATGTTAGGTTCAACGCGTGCGCGACAAATTGATTCACACCAAAATCGGCCACTTTTGGCGTGAATCAATTTTTCCCGTACAAAAACGGACCCAACATTTGTGCATGGTTAATGCACAAATGTTGGGTCCGTTTTTGTAAATAAATAAATAGTATAAGTGTTTGCCGAAAGGTTGTAACCCTGAAATTGTCTAAAATAGATCCGGTTTAGTAGCTAAAAATTTAAATCGACTGGCGTCGCTAGTGTGCCCTACGCGTCACCTTAACACATAATTCTTAAATTATCTTATTATTATTATTATTCCTATTTGTTAGATTATTTATTATTTTAAGTTCTCATAACTCTTGTAAGGGTTATTTCCCTGGCATTAGTCATCATTTCGCTGGTGCCAAATTATAAGAAAAAAATGTTGTTTTCTTAAGTGTGCCTTACTAATTTATTAGACTCACCATTCTTTAGTCTATACCACAGAGTAAAGAGAGAGGTACAGATGGCGGCGAATAAGTGTAGCAGTGGTCTTTAATGCGCGGAAATAATTTAATATAAAGTGAGCTATTTTACAAGTACACTTACGTGCCGCGGCCTGTAGGTACTTGCTTTATACTAAGAGGTATTATATTTGGTTGAATAGTTAATAAAAGCAAAACAGAAATTACACCAAAAAGGTGTTTAAATTTTTTCTCATCTTTGGAAATATCTGTTGTCTGTCAAATCGAACAGTGGGAAAATACCCTACAGTGCGATCATGATTAGAAGGCATTTCAGTGACATTGGCATGAGGCAATTTTCGCCACATGTCAAATAACTGCAGATAACAAGCTAAGAAATTAGTAACTGTCATTCATCATGAGCATGACCTACCTGGATTGCTTATCTGCTAATGTGTTGATGAGTGCGACCAGAGCCGTTGCTTGATCATAAGTGCGACAGAGTGCCACCAGGGGTCCCGCAGGTGGCGAGTCAGATAGAGATGACACTAATTCTGTCAGTTTCGGATTAACTCGCTGGAAAGAAAGACATGTCCGTGAGATACTCATTATATCAGCACCCATGGAAAATTTTCGATTGCGACCAATGCCGTCGCATTAGAGGGGGTATGGCCACTTGGACGGTATACAGTAAGCAATTATAATAAAGAGAATGCCGTCTGACCTTCGTTACCCTTGGTCAGGGAATTCAGACCAACTAGATTGTGACTTATTCAGAATATCCGTATCCCTATGATGTGCATTCAGTTTAAGTTTGTTTCAGTTTAAGTTTTCATAACTATTCAAAACGTTGAGTTTCCTCACCATATCTACCCTCGCCGCTGGTCGTGGTACAATTACATACATAGAATTAGGAATCCAGAGGTGCATGTTTGGATTCGAAATAGTAGTTTCGTAAAGAAGGCATCGTAAATGAGTTTTTTATGTGGTTATGTCTTACCTCAGGTGTCACATCAACTGGTTCCACTTGTGCTGTTTTGGAGGAGATCGGGAGGACGGTGAGGGAATCATCCAAGATGAGACAGCGAGGGTTGTCAGCTAAAGATAATAGGAATCTTTCGTTGAACCGGTTAACTACTGTGTCGTGAGCTTCTGTCTTAAACCTGAAAATTAACATACTTTCTTTGTTTCAATAACATACACATCACAATTTCAATATTATATCTCGTTTTTATTAGAATGGATTCATATGGAACTCGAATCGTCGACTGCCAAGATATTTCTAATCGGCTAGACTTTATTTTTTATTTATTTATTTATTTATTTATTTAATATAATTATACGAGATAAACCCAATTACATAATTATACATAATCAGCTCTTATTGTATTTATAAACACATATCAATTTTATTTACTAAGGACTCAACATTATCGGTAAATATGTCTAGTTCTGGATGCAATGTCAAGAGTGCGTTAAGCGTGTGGTGCATGCGACAGAGCGGCGACTGCGCACGCGCCGCCGTGCGGCACGGCGGGGGCGCGAACAGCCGATGCCTGCGACCAGAGCGTATACGCAGATACTTATCAGGGACAAACATGCGCGATAGATGTTCAACACAATCAGGCGAGTCCAGGCTCCCGCGCAGTATCGCAATAGCAGTGGAAATCTCTACCCGTGTCCTCCTGACCTCCAAAGAGTTCATCTCCAACATTCCCAGCAAGAACATGGTAGGATACATAAAAGGATAATATCCATATATCCGCTTATAATAATAACGAAGGAAAGCCTTTTGCACTTTCTCTAACATTAATTTATACTTGGCCTCGTGAGGATTCCAAACACACGCACTAGATTCCAAAGAGCTTCTCACCAGACTAGTAAATAGAAGTTTTATGACATTTGGACTCTGGAAGTCACGCAAATTACGCAAGACAAACCCCAAGCGACGAAAGCAACTACGAGTGAGAGCGGAAATGTGCGTATTGAACGTCAGGGCAGTATCAAAGGTCACACCCAAGTCCTTCATTGAATTTGTGCGGTCAATGACATCAGCACCTAAACTGTAGTTGAAATTAGTAGGATTACGCTGACGACTGAAAGTCATGACAGTACACTTACTGCAGTTAAACTCCAACCCATTCAAGTTACTCCATTTAAGAAGGCAATCGACATCTCTTTGAATGAGTTCGCAATCTGTGACATCACTGACCTCTGCATATAATTTCAGATCGTCAGCATAAAGCAGGCATTTCGAATATTTCAGAACATCCACCACATCGTTCATCATCAAAAGGAAGAGCAAAGGCCCAAGTATGGATCCTTGTGTCACGCCAGAGGGTGTTGGATAAGGTTGTGATACATAGCAACCGTAGCGTACATACTGCTGACGCCCTTCAAAGTAATTAGACAGCAAATGGACAAGTTTAGAGGAAAATCCCATAGAATCAAGCTTTGCTAGAAGGATTCTACAATTAACCCTGTCGAAGGCCTTGCGATAGTCGAAGTATAGAACATCGACTTGTTTGCCTTTATCCATTGTCTTTGAAACGAAATCAACCAATGACAACAAATTTGAAGTTACCGATCTTCCTGGCCTAAACCCGTGTTGTTCGTTACAGATGTATGGCTTTATTTGTTTAAGAATTATACTATGGATTAGGATTTCAAATACCTTTGCAGGCGCTGAAAGGATTGCAATTGGTCGATGTTCCTCGACAAGCGTTTTGTTATTGCTTTTGGGGATAGGTGTAACACGACTTACTTTCCACCTCGGAGGATAAACACCATGCTGGATAATGAGGTTCATTAGGTGACAGAGAGGGATAGCAAATGCCTTCCTACACATCTTTAAGAGATCCGCTGGTACACCATCAGGCCCTGGAGACCAGCTAGATTTTAGCCTGCCAATTGCACTCTCAACATCTCTAACTGAAAGATCACCAACATCTATGTGCGCATATGTTGGAATAGAAGTAGGTGCTGATTCCAGTGTTTGTTGGTCTCGAGTGTATACGCTCGAAAAGTGATCCGCAAAAGCGCTGGCTGCATCAGAACCCATATACCGAAGACCATGATATGTAACACTTGGCTCGAAACCGCCTTCGGACCTTAAACTGCTCATGTGACGCCAGAAACCGCGAGGATTTGAGTGCAGATCTTCTTCTAATTTTGCAATGTGAGATTTGTACGCTAATGAGATTCTTATCTTAAGGCAGGCTCGAAGATTCGAGAAGTGAATGTAATTCATTTGACATTTGGATTGCTTCCAGGCCCGATGCAGTTTGATTTTCTCTCTGATATCTTTGATGATGTCTGCAGTAAACCACACCGGATATCGTCTAACAGAAGACTTTGACCTCAGCTTTTTTGGGGCAAGACTGTCAAAGATAACATATAGTGAGTCATAAAAAAGTTCCAAAGAAGAAGACAAATCTTGAGATTGTAGTATAGCAGCCCAATCTAAATTATCTATAGAACAACGCAGAGCAGCTCGGTCGACCCTATTAAAGTTCCAATCCTTACTATTATCAATATTACTTGGTTGGATGGACCCGCACTGAACGGTAGTCTTGATGGCAATGGTAATGTCAAGTGGTGGGTGATATGGATCTGGAGGCACAAGGCCTCCACACTCACAATTGGAAACTGTAACAGCACTTACGCACTCCTGTGTTAATACAACATCCAGTTTACCACCATAGGTATTAAAAACATTATTTCTATCTACTAAGTTACAGAAGGATATGAAATAACAATAATAACATTTAATATGCATTGACGCACTATTAAGATTAAGGTCTCCTAAGATTACAACGGGTCCTTTTATGGTATTAATAAAACTCTCAACTTTATGGAACCAGTCCAGGTAAACACTGTCGGCAGAAGAGGGGGGTATATACACTACACAAATGAACATAGTACGAGATTTTATGGCAACAGATGTCCAAAGGTCTTCACCGGTTAAGGTCTCAAGATTATTTAGGCGGGACATGGTAAGTCCAGGTCGGGCAGCCAGCATCACTCCTCCACCCCAAGAGCCACGATCGCGACGAATAATACTCCAGCCATTTCTGGCCGCTTCAGCATCGTTCACAGAGGCATCCAGAAAAGATTCAGTGACAGCTACCAAGTCCTGATCAAGCAGTACCATGTTTTTATTCCAAGTACTGAGCTTAGTTTTTAATCCACGCACATTTTGGTACACTATATCGACCGAGAGAGTTGACCTTGTGGTATTTCGGGAAGTATTTAAATTATAAAGCGACGTACTGCTATTCTCCGCCGCGTCCAACGTTTCTGGTAAGTTTTCAGCGTACTTACGTCCGACTGTCGTTGCGTTGATCTTGTCGAAAGGGACGTCTCCATGGCTTAATGCATACATTTTCTGGCCAATTATTTGGTGCTAATATAAGTTCAGAGGCAGCCGCCGGCGTGCATACTTTGAATGACGCATAAGGACCACGGGCCTTCAGGCTCTCCACTTTGAGATCCGCACATCCAGTAATGTTCGTAACATGCGCCTTCACTTGTTCCTCGGTAGTTCCCAGTTTGAGATAATATAAATGAAAACTACGTTGCCTCTCAGAGCCCTGCAGCTCAATACTACCAGGAGCAGCAGTGCCACGTCGCAGCCCGACAGGACCCCGAGCACGACGCTGTTTAAGTTCTTCATTTTGTAGTTCTATATCTGCATAAGAAGTATCATTAAATGAAGTGTTCGGTACTCTCCTATTGCGACGAGGTCGCTTGGTTACTTCATTCCATCCTTCCTTGTTCTTGCTTTCGTGAGCTTCAACCGGCAGCGAGAAGGGCTTTCCCTGGTTATGACCGATTATATTTGAAGTATTTAGAGATGAGGTAGGATGCATTACAGTGGTTGTAGTTTTATCGGCTACCGCAGCCGACGGAAGAAGCTTCTCCTTGTCTACACGCTCCAAACTTTTTACAACTGCAGCAACATTATCAGTTAAGCGACCAAGCGATTCTGAAAATACTGTAGTCGCTGTCTCAGAGAAAGACTTAGCAATCAGATCATGCATGCGTTCAGAAAAAAAGAGATGTAGCTCCTCACGTATAACAGTTCTAATCTGCTCAAGTGTCGGGAAATACTCACATTCTCCTGGCAGGGATTCATTTATAAATTGTGATTTACCTGGTCCCCGCCGGAGTGTTACATTATCGGGACTTTCCTTAGATGAACGGACAGGAGTATTGGTGTTGTCCTCCTTAGGCGCTCTGCATAAACATGCCTGACATTTCCAAGCCGCCTTATGATCTTTCGACATCGTGTTTAAAAATCTCTTTTCAGAAACATTCGCACAAATGAGGTCATAGTGATCATGACAGAGACAACATTGCAAATATTGTCTGCTTTGTATAGCAGTGCGACATCCAGCACAGGAAACAGCAGACATCATAAACAAAGAAGCGGCAAAGCCCGGGGCTTCCAGATATTAAAATATAAATATTTAATAAATTCGAATTGACTTCGACACGTCTGTTCGCAACTAGTAAAAATAGGGCTTCTTAGCACTCAGTAGAGATGTAGCTTCGCTATGAATACTCTACCATTTCTACTATGGGGAATGCTCTGAGGATTTGTTTGAACTGATTCCTGCCGCTTTATTTAGCCATCGTCATACTCGACAACAGTTCCATCCACATCATCTAGAGGGTAGGATTTTTTTTCTTTTTAAGATATGAAGTGCCACAAAGAAATATTAAAGTAACAACTAGAGTATTGTCCAATGACTGTCACTAATTTTCTGTTGACTACACACATTCATCAATAACATCTACTACCTATTCTGTCTCAATTACTAATACTTGACATTAGCAATATACCTTTCATGCTAAAAATCTCTTACCTTGCATGCACATCCATAGATATAGAGTGTAACTGCCGCAATGAATCCATAGATTTCATCAGGTAGATTATAAGACCACCACCTTCCACTGTTTCTATGGTACGCGCCATCAGATTTGGTGTAAGTGCTTCAAAGTCCTGAATATCGGCAAAAAAAAAAAATTTAACTACTTATGAAAGTTGACTTTTGCCTGACATAATTAATGTTTATTTCAATAGTAATAAATTTATTTAATCTGCAAGTAAATGTACAAAATTATGAATGTTTTTATAATAGAATGAAAATCAAAACTAGTGCATTCCTATACTATAAGTATCTTTTTTCATTCATTATAATGCAATATTTGCATGTTCATCTTTAACAAAAGATTACAAAAAAACTTAATATCTGAAATCACTAGTTCATTTATTTTTAAGAATAAATATAAGCCGTTATTGGTGAGGGCTCGGAGGGTGTGTATACACCCTCTGAGCCCACTTTCCCTTTTCCCGCAAATTATCTATATTAAACGAATAAATTAAATTAACAGTAATAATAATAATACCTATAATCAATTATGTAATTAAATTAATATGAATACTCACTAAAATACTGCTAAATATGTACAAACAAAATATTTTTCTGAATAAAATGGCTATTGAATTAAATGGAATAATCTTTATTAACATAATAAGTTGTGTACTGTACCTGAAGAACACAGACTCCATAAGTCTGACCTAACATGGCATGACTCTCCGAGTAATACCTTCCGTGGATAGTTGTTGCTACTCTGAATGCATCAAACAGCGACTCCTCTGACACCTCCAGTTTCCCTGCTGCTATTTTCTTTGCTCTCTTACGTCCATGACTAAGAACATAACAACATACCAATACAATAAATGAAACATAGTTTTTTCCATTAAAGATGTGTTTGCTAACAAAAGTAATAAAGATTATTTCGAATTGGGTTTTGCAGGTTTCTGTAATATACTTACCTATGTATTATAAATAGGTAGTAAGAAATATACTTACTTGCTGATAGCTTCATCTTTATTCTTGTAACACCATAACACAGTAGGTCTTGCTTTGACTGTAGATTTGACCAGCATATCATACAGAATAGGTACCTAAAATTAAGACATTTTTATTTATCCAGTTAAAGTAAATCTCTCAAGAAATAAAACAAAGAAACGCACTTGATCTCTACTTTTGTCGCCAACGAGTATGAACATAGTTCTATGTCCTAACTTAACGCCATTCTCTATCATAACCCGTATGCGGTTGTCTATCTTCTTTTTCACCATTATGTTGAACTAAAAGACAATATTCCTTAATTATTTAGATTTTAACGCGTGTTGAATTCGCTAAAAACTTTTTATAACCTAAAAGCGCGCATGTTATTGTTTTGAGTTGACAGCAGTGTCTAGGCTTGGGCAAAAAATATCGATATATCAAAATATCGATATTTTTCAGAAAAATATCGATATTTAAGCGAATAGGTAATTAGCGATAGTTTTTTCCGCGATATATCAATATTCGATATTTATTTTCAGAAATAAAAACCGTTATATTTTCAATGCTCTGCTGTCTGCTCATGTGTCACAAGAGATGGGTAGTGGGTAAAAACCCATTTATTCCATTTGTGTTAAAACTGGGTGATTAGGGTTTTTACCCGGTTATTACCCATTATCACCCATTTTACTGGGTGAAAACAAATATTGTAATTGATTTATAAATAGATAGCACATATGTGTTTACTTTCGATTAATAGAACAAGGTAAGTAACAGATTATAAATAAAATTCAACAAATTAGGTGATAAACCAGAAAACTGGTAACTATCAGAAATTTGGTCACAATCCAAAAATTCAAATCTGTGAAGATTAAAACCGAATGTTGACGGTTCAGGGCTTTTGGATTCCATCGGTACTGGCGGCGAATCAGGATCGCTGTCATCAGGAACATCATCAGGGTACGGTCAGAATCAAAAGTAGCTGAACATTTTAGAACTTTGTCACACTAACCATTGCGCAGTTTTAATAAGTGTTTGACTTACTCAAGCTGCGCAAAACTTAGTGTGACAAAGTTCTATAATGTTCAGCTACTTTTGATTCTGACTGTACTTAATTGACAAATTCCAATTCTAGCTTTTAAATGCTAATCTAACTAAGAAGACAACATAATATCGTATGACATAATTGAAGTTTGTCAGTAGGTATCACAAATATGTTAGTCAAACAAAGACAAGGTTCAGACATGGAGGTTTACATCAGATACTTTTCAAAATTAAGAAATATTAAACTTCTTTGCAGTGTATCATACACCGCTATGTCAGTAACTACTACAGACTTTAAAATTTTTGTCCCAAAACCGCGTCCGCCATTTTAACTCATACCTAACATTTGTTAAAATAAATCAAAAACTCTGGGTTGTTTCCTTACCAAAAGTGGTTTAAATTTTTATTTTGCATTATTTTTTGGAATAATTATTACGATTTACATTAATTACTAGAGAATTTACTAATTTATATTTTAATTTAGTAGAGTGTGGTTATTTTCATCAATATTTAAATCCAATCCAGAAGTAAATCGTAGTCAGTATGTTCAAACTAAGCTCATCAGGTTCAAGCAGGGTCATATATCAATGTCACAATGTCCGAATCGTAAACAAATGTATGAAAACTTGCAATAAACACACTTACGCACTGTACAACAACAAGTTTCAAGTTACTCTGAGGTATAAGGGAAGGTAGAAGGGGAGAGGTGCGCGGACGCGTCTAAATACAGAGAAGAGTGGGTGTGCGAACAAACCATTTCGTTTCAATTTTGATTCACCTTCCCGCTTTCGCTCAAAAATCAAAAAATCTGTTGGCGAGCGAGGTATTGTACAGTGACCTAAAATTGTTGAGGGAGGTAAAATATTTTATTTTAGTTTTCACCCGTCCAAACAACCCAATAGGTGGAATGAAATGGGTGATAACTGGATTTTAACGCAGTGGTGGGTTTTAACCCAGGATTATCCATCGGTTTTGACCAAAAAGATTTCTTAAATTTAGAAAATATGCAGATGGGCTGTATAATTTTAGTTCCTTGCTTGAAATACAAACAAACAAAAGTTACACTCTATGACTTGCTTGTCTATGACAATAACATTGCTTGTTGGTTTGGTTGGTATCACTGCCAATAATACTACAACCTGTGCGGATAAAGAATGGGATCAGAAATGGCGGCGCATCTATTCACTTCTCGCTCGCACACTATTTGCGTCTATACTCGCACCCCACGAGTGCGACTATAGACGCAAATATGTGTGCGAGCGAGAAGTGAATAGATGCGCCGCCATTTCTGATCCCATTCTTTATCCGCACGGGTTGTACTCTTTGATCACTGCACTGCACTTGATGCATTTTAGAGTCGAGCAAAACGATTTTTTTAGTAATAAAAATTATGTTGAAACAGCCAGGAGCCCAATGGACAACATTTCATTTTTTTAACATGTCCATATTGATTTTATATCTATTATAATGAAAATAGACATAAAATGAACAGACCCATATTTTTTCTTTTTTCAGAATTTTGCCTTTTTCATACATAAAATAATTATTGAAATTCTTTATATTCTAAATAGACGTAAGCGCCAAATGACGTCATCGGACGGCTGAATACAGCGATATTCCCTTGCTTAGCATTGCTTTAGTAAAAAGGGTACTACTGTCAAAAGGTAAAGAATAGTGTCAAAAAAATTGTCAACGTCATTCGTGTTTCCGTTTTTCCGTTTCTGTCTGTGGAACGAACTCGCTAATACATTATTTAATATTTTTTCAATTTTAAAACCTTTGAACACAATGAATATTACTCAAGGTTTCTCAATGGCAGACAGCCGCAATTTGCCTAAAGTAGATTACATGATGATGCTGCAGTATATGCGGGAAAACGACTGCTTTAATGCTGCGGAGATTCGTGGGGCGAAAGTGATGATGTCCTCAAGGGAAGCCTATATAGAGTCTTCAATAGGCTATGTGGAGGTGAAGAGGGAGCGCTCTATTTGCCACGTAAAGGGTAAGGTCACCCCGGAGCACAAAGTTCGCTCAAAAATGTATAGCGTGATGGCTAGCCTCGATGAAGAAGAAGAAAAGATAGTATCGGTGATATGCAATGACTGTGCTGCTAGCGAAGTTGGCTGTAAGCATGGTATATGCTTTATAATGTGGCTCATTAAGCGCTCCGAAGAGCCATCGGTAACTTCTGTTAAATGCTACTGGAGTCAGCCAAAATTGAATATAGCAGTAACAACAGACAAGTTTGTTCTGGCCGCTCAAATTAAGAAAAGCGATAAGGAGATTAATCCTAAGACAAATAGCATTGATTTAAATGTATTTTTGTCTGAATGCAGAAAAAGAAAGATTACTGGGAGTCTGATAACCAATTATAAATTAACAAAGAGTACATTGGACCAGTACACCTTGTTTAATATAATTTTGGAGTATTTGCATAGGAATCCTAGTATTGTGAGTATGAAATCATTGGAAGAATATGCTAATCAACTACTTACCGATGATGTTAAGGAACAGATTGAGAATAAAACATGCAATCAAGCAGACAGCAAGCTGTGGCATTCTCTAAGACAGGGCAGAATAACTGCATCGAAAATATATGAAGCTACAAGGTGTAGCACTGATGGTGTTTTAGTGCAATCAATACTTGGAGGATACAAAGTCCCAGAAACCAAAGCCATAAAAAGAGGAAAGCTACTGAAAAAACAGGTGATCCAAAAGATTGAGACTGATATGAAGGTGAAGATTAAATGTTGTGGATTTTTTTTTATCACCCCATTCATAGGAGCCTCACCAGATGGCCTCTGTGATGATTTTGCCATTGAAATAAAGTGCCCAATGAATACCAAATCCATGGAAAGTTATGTTAAAAATGGCGGTGTACAAGATAAATTTAAAGCACAGTGTCAAATTCAGATGCGGGCTACTGGAGTCAATAAGGCCTTATTCTGTGTGGCAGATCCTATGTTTGAAAGTAATGAAACATACTCGAGTTATTGGTTGTACTATGACAAATTATATGTAGACAGATTATTAAAAAATGCTGAATGCTTTTGGGACAAATACATATTTCAAAAATTGCTTAATAGTGCTAAGATTTAATAAAAAATATGTAAAGTTATTGTTGATATTATGCCTAGAACTTTAAAATAAAACTCTGAACTAATTAACAATATATTTATTTATTATTTATAATAGGAATCACTATCCTCATGCCACAATAAACATAAATCAGTCAGTGTAATACATCAATTCCGATTTTATTTATAATAGGACTATGCAAATTGATCAATCCACATGCCACAACAACAACATAATCGGTGTGATGGATCAGTTTGTTATTAATGACAGAGTGCGGTTTTAAAAATTTAAAAAGCCTTACTCTTCTTATTACTCTCTCCACATGGACACGGAGACTGGCAATTACCTTGCTTTTGATTGCCTCCTGTTTTGTTAACTTCATATCCTTTGAAACACTAGGTGGCCGAAGAAGTTTGATTTGTTTCCTATTAACCAATGTATCTATATGTTTAAATCCTCTATCTGCCAATATAGTACAGTTTGCTGGTAGAATATCTAGAAGACCACATTTTTCCACAATGGTGGCATCAGATGTACGGCCTCCAAAACCAACAGATACAAAGTTAACCAATCCATCAGGGGTAATAGCCAGTAAATATTTTAAAGTATTCGCACTTTTGTACTGTGACCATGTAAGGGCCTGGTGGATAGGGTTTGAGGGTTTTTCTATTTGGACCTCAAAGCAATTGATAATGCAATATACATTTGAATACTCCTCATTTGAGGTAAATATGGTTGGTAGATTCCTTTTTACATCATATCTGCTAGGGCAAAAAATAATTTTTTTAAAGAACTCTGACAAGTCAGATGAAGTGTTAAAAAATATTCTCCATAGAGTAGTTGACGACACTTCAAACATATCTGAGATGTGAGAAAATGGAATATTGTTTTTAATTTTATATAATGTTAAAATTATATTAAAGGCTTTTAATTTAAGCCGAGACGCTAAAAAGTCAATCAACCAAAAATATGCTTTTGGCAGTCCTAAGTAGTTCAGTGGTTTTTTATTTATCAGATTAAGCATAAAGCTTCTGCCCTGCAAAGTTTTTATACCACAAACTTCTGAACTAGCTGAGGAGACTTCTAAAATTTCAGCTGAGGTAGTACTTCCCTGAGTGGATGGTAATTCTTCTTCCTCTGGTACATTTTTTGGGATAAATGGTCTTTTATTTTTGCGAATTGGACAATAAGTATTTCTATCTGCAGTCTTTGCCTTCACTTGGATTCCGTTAGTGGCTGTGGCCGGATGTGTTTTCCAGATCTCTTTATTAACACTTATTGAAGATGTAGAAAGCTGAGGTTCACAAACATCTTGATCCACAAGTCCTCTCCTGAGAAACTGTGGTAAACGAGGCTTTAATCTAGGTAGTCCTTTCATTGTCTTCCAGTACTGAAAGTTTTCCAAATCTTCTCTTAACTGAAAAATATAAATCAATTAGTATTATGTGTTTGGTATTTGATGTTCTTAAGGGAACGCTGGAGGATACACCCTTGAACATGATGCTGAATGGCAGACTTTCCCCTACAGCTGTAGACAGGTTTTAACCTGGAAATGCAATGGATTTTGCATAGACTTTATTTTATTTTATTTATTTATTAGGATATCCAACAGCAAAGCTATAAATATACATTAAAGTTATACATGATCAGTGTTACATAGCCAATAATAGGATATCAATTTTTTATTTGTTAGAAATGGGGTGAGCCCTGCGTCTCATAGCCACTGCGACCAGTAGATGATCTATTGTGGCAGCCCCGTAACCTATTACAGCACCTCATGTAGCTCCAGTTCCAGGATAAACCCGAGAATGGAGCTGATGGGGGAGCTTTTGATCTCGTCTGCTGAGATCATGTGTGCTCCCAGGTGCCGGCTTCTGCACCGGTGCAGCGCTATGCACTCGCCGAGGACGTGGATAATCGTTTCCTCGTCCTCGCGACAGAACCTGCAGATTTTGGTATCTGAAAGGCCCATGTTGTGCAGGTGCTTATTTAATTTGCAGTGCCCTGTGAGGGTCCGAGTGAGTGCCCTAACATGTCCTCTGCTCAGTTTTATTATTTCTACAGCTCGTCTCTGATCGAACGCCTGTATCAACGCCTTAGACTGTTCTAGTCGAGGTAGTCTTTTCCAATATTCAGTGCTTTGCTTATGCTCCCACTCTTTTAACTCGAACCTGACCATGCAGGCTGGAACGCCACTTATTGGTTCCGGTCCGAGTAGTGGGCTCTCTGCCCCGGCCTTTGCTAGCACGTCAGCGACTTCGTTGCCTCTGATATTGCAGTGTCCCGGTACCCAAATCAGATTTACAATGTTGGCATTGCCAAGCTGGTTTAGGAGCAGGACACACTCGCTAGTGAGTTTGGAGTCAAGTTCACAGGATGTTAACGCCTTGAGGGCAGCTTGACTATCTGAGAAGATGAATATCTTCTTATTCTGGAGATTCATTTGCAGACTCTCTTGGACACAGCCAATTATTGCGAAGACTTCTGCTTGGTACACTGTGGTATAGCGACCCAGGTTGGCGAATTTGCGTATTCTGAAGCGATCACTATAAAATCCCGCCCCGGATACGCCTTGCCTCCTGGAACCATCCGTATACCAAACGATGTCATTCTGCTTAACATTTCCGGGAGTTCCAGCCTCCCAGTCTTGTCTACTAGGTAACAAGACTGTAAACCGCTTATCGAAGCGGTATTCACAGATCATGGAGTCAGAGGGCATATCCATGACCGGAATTTTCATTAGTTCATTGTAGAGGTTTCCCATGACCCTAGATTGCCATCTCGTCCTTCCTCTGATTTTTGCTCTCGTAATGGCCATCCTCGCTTCCATCTGCACGTGAATGTGCAGAGGTGGAATGTTCAGGAGGGCATCCAGTGCTGCAGAGGGAGAGGACGAAAGAGCGCCAGTGGCTATAAGGCAGGCTGTTCTTTGAACTTTGCTGAGGTTCTCCACGCAGTTAAGTTGGTGCGTCTTCTTATACCACACACAGCAGCCATAAGTGACGATCGGCCTCACTATGGTTTTATAAATCCAGAGTGCGGCCTTGGGCCGTAGCCCCCATTTTAGCCCCACCAACCTACTGCTTGCCCCCATCGCTATTTTTGCCTTTCTAGTAATGTAGTCGAGATGCTTGTTCCATGTTAGTTTTTGGTCTAGAAAGACTCCGAGATATTTGACCTCGTTGGACAAGCATAGCTTCGTACCAAGAAGTATTGGGGCGTGAAGCGCCTCTAGTTTCCTTCTTTTGGTAAACGGGATTAAGACCGTCTTCCGTGCGTTGACTGTTAGCACGTGTCTTGTGCACCAGTTTTCTACTATTCGTAGGGCCCTTTGCATAAGACTGGAAATGGTGCTAGGACATTTTCCTATGACCATTATTACTATGTCATCTGCGTAACCCTGAGTCAGGAATCTGGCTTCATTGAGCTCACAGATGAGACTGTCAACAACCAATGACCATTGAAGGGGCGATAGGACTCCGCCCTGTGGACACCCTCTGGTCACTCTATAATGAAGAGTTTTATTCATCAACGTTGTTGTTGCAGTTCGATTTTGTAGCATGGATCCCATCCATCTGGTGGTGGTATCGTCGATTCCACGATTCACCATGCTACGTGTTATAACATCGAAGTTGGTGTTGTCAAAAGCCCCTTCGATGTCGAGAAAGGCACAGAGTGCAATTTCTTTGTCTTCTATGGCTTTCTCAATTCTGTCCACCAGATCAATAAGTGCCGTTTCCGTGGACTTGCCTGTTTGGTAGGCATGTTGTCTTGCACTCAGGGGTTTTTCAACGAGGTATGTTGCCCTGATGTGACTGTTTAACACCTTTTCCATCGTTTTTAGTAGGAATGAGGTGAGACTTATCGGTCTGTAGGACTTGGGCTGCGATTTGTCTTTGTCCCCTCCCTTGGGGATGTAAGTGACCCTCGCCCGAGTCCACGCTGATGGCAGATAACTCCAAGCAAAGCTTGCACGGTAAAGTTTTATCAGCGTTGAGATGATGATATCTTCGCCCCGTTGCAATATAGCCGGGAAAATACCATCGACCCCACCAGATTTATAAGGCTTGAAGCTCCTAATGGCCCAACTTATCTGCTGGGGACGAAAAATAACGGAAGCTCTCCTCCAGTCTTCATTCCGCGGTCTCCTGTCCGGAGACTTACTGTCCTGGAGTTCTCTTTCGTTATTAATGTACACGGATTCCGGAAAGTGCGTTTGAGCAAGCAGTCTCAGTGTTTCCTCCGGGGATTCCGTGAAAGATCCGTCCGCTTTCCTTAGCAGGCCTAGATGGGATTCAGGTGTCTTGGCTAATATTTTGTGGATCCTGGCAGCTTGGGCAGTGTCTTTGATGGACCCGCAAAATTTTTGCCAGGATCTCCTTTTTGCTTTCCTGAGCTCCCTATTGAAGCGTGTTAGCGCCTTCCTGTAAGCATCCCAGTTCTTGTCTTTTTTTGCCTGATTAAATAAGGCACGGGCCTTTTGCCTCAGATGCTCCAGGTTTTTGTTCCACCAAGGCGCGTTCCTATTGCTCTTAGTGGTCTTAAGAGGACAATTTTCTAGATACGCTTTCATTAGGCTTCTGCCTAAGTCCTCTGCTGCGGCTTCCACTTGGTCCACAGTTTTAATGTATTTAAAATCTCCAAGGTATAACCTAAGGGAGTTCCTAAAGCCCTCCCAGTCTGTTCCCTTGGGGTCTCGGTACGTGTTCGGTTCCTTTGTTCCCGAGCATATTATGTCGTACCTAATATGGGTGTGGTCGGACAAGGACGGCTCATCTGAGACGTGCCAATTGGTTACTCGGTGTGCGAGATTACCTGAACACCATGTTATATCTAGTACCTCCTGCCTAGAACGTGTGGTAAAGGTTGGTTTGCTACCCACGTTAAGAACAAATTGATTGTTGGTGAGCAAGTAGTCAAACAAGGACTCACCTCTTGCGTTCGTGTCGGAGCTGCCCCATGATGTGTGGTGGGAGGGAGGTAATAGGATATCACAACTTGAGCTTAATGAATACAGACATCAAAGAAATCAGAAAAAAAGAATTTAGTGAGTATACAATGTTGGTGCTAGTAATAAAAGAAGTAGTGCTACTATTATAAGCGAATACAATACAATGTAATAATGTGCACATACATACGGAAATGCATTAAATAATAATAATAATATATATATTTAACTACTACTTAAGTAAGAAAACATCTCTTTTGACCCATATTACCTACACTAAGTCTTCATCACATCATAATTAAATGGAGTCTAAATGATTTTTTACAAAATGTATTGTAATAGTGTCAATTTACTTACATTAAGATGATCTTCACATACGAATAGTGCACGTTTTTTATATGTAATGCCCATAGCATTGCACCATTCTTACTTGTTGGGTTTGGGCAACGAAAAAAAGGATTTCTGCGTATCATTCCTCGAGTTGCTTTTACAGGTGGGTACACAACAAAACCTTACGTCCTTCATTGGAACATGCACATGACTTTCATTTTGCTGAGACATGGTAGCTTAAACAGGGAATCGCTTTTAATTAAGTTCAGATCAACAAATCTAAAACATTAAGTTGAGCGAGCACAACCATAGAGTAACTATCATGGTCTTATCAGCTCGAGCTAGGTTAGACACAGTCCCTCCACCAGCCCATGGTCCTTCCTACCGTCTCGGCATACGGACCGAATCTTGGGAGACGCTCACCAGGTACTTGCTAAGGGCTCTTTCCCCGGTGCGTTTCTTCACTCCCTACAAAGTCTGTGTCTGTGTCCCATCTCAATGTCACTTCTCCCCAAATGGGGCGTGAAACACAACACAAGCGACTCGCGCTCGGGCAGTTCCACATCAATCAATCTCCTTCCTGATGTTAAGCCTTTTGTGTGCAAACGCACGCAACCGTCGAAAACCTTCTGCAGAGTTGACCATCTCTTGATGGTATACTGGTCCTATCTCGTTTCTGTTCCAGTCATTCAGCATCTGATGCCGCTCTTCTTCATACAGCTGACATTCCCACAGCACATGGTCCCGAGTTTCATCAGCTTCTCCACAGGGACATACAGGTGACTCACAGAGAGTCATCGCGTGCAGTGTGCTGTTAAAACTCCCATGTCCTGTAAGTATTTGTGACACAGCGTAGTCTGGTTCCACCCAACCGGCCGATAATCTCATTTCTACGTCTGGGAAAAACTGCGACAACTCTCTTCCTTTGTCGCTGGTCGACCAGCGCTCCTGCCATTGGGCAACAACATCTCCGAATATTCTACGTTTAAGTGCCGTCTGCTCCTTGTCTGTGGCTTCCTTTGGGCACTCCTGGGCGAATCGTCCCACACGAACGACTTCTAAGTCGGCCGGCAACACCGCAGCTAGCACGGGCAGCGCTGATGTGCTAACAGACCTATAAGCCTTCGTGAGCAGAATCATTGCAGGCCGCTGGGTGCGCAGCAAAGCTCGCTTCACCACGAAGATGCTTGCCCGGTGCCACCAAACTGCCGCAGCGTAAGTAAGACTTGCAACATAGGTCCCTGAATACAGGACCTTAATGCTTTGTACCGCACGCCCCAGGTCGATGAAGATATTCTCGACATCTTCCCGAAGCAGTTACTAGCCCGCTGGCCGATAAAGTTCGCATGCTGCAAGAAGGAGCACCCTTGGTCAATCACCACCCCAAGTAACTTTGCCATGCTCACGTGCGCGATCGATTTATTGTCCATACGTATCGTTGGGGGGCGCTTGAATTTGCCTTTCAAGGTAAGCGTCTGCGACTTAGCAGCTGAGAAAGTCAGACGGTTCCGATGCCCCAATTCGGACACCGCCTGGAGCATATATTGTGCATCTCGCTCTATTTTAGCTCTGGTTGGTGCTTCGATCGCGATCGTGATATCATCCGCATAGGCTGTCATGCTGACGCCCTCGGGCATCGGTAGCCTAAGGATGTCATCGAGCAGAAGATTCCATAAAGTAGGCCCTAACACCGAACCTTGGGGGCAGCCCATTGTAGACCTCTTCCACACCACCTGTCGACCCATGAATAATCCCACTCGCCGGTCTGTGAAGTAACTCACTAAGATTTTGTAAATATTTGGTGGACATCCACCTTGTTTCACTTTGAGCAGGACCATGGGCCACCAGGCGTTGTCGAAGGCCCCTGAAATATCCAAGAATATAAGCTGGCAATAGTTTTTGGAGGTATTCGTAACTCGGTCCATAATTGCGTTAATCGCCGTAACCGTCGACTTTCCACACCTAAAACCATGCTGACTTGGTGAGATATTCCGGTGCAGACAAGGAGCGCAGGTGATAATGACACGTTCCAATATCTTTCCCAAAATGGGCAGCAACGTTACCGGTCTATACGCTTTTGGGTCTGTCAGGGGTTTGTCGTTGCCTTTTGGCAAAACCACAAGTCTTCCGGTCTTCCATATGGCTGGGAACACAGCTTCTCTTATGCACGCGGAAAACATATACAGCATTTCCTCTCCACTTGCTCTCCATGCTCGCTTTATGATCCGTGGCGTCAGTCCATCCATTCCCGGTGCCGTGGTTGGTAGATCTTTGACTATTCGCGCCAGTGCCTCCCGGTTGGGTGGATCTGAGTCTCGTCCAGTCGGGGCACACGCAGCAGCTATTCGGACCTGCCGGTGGTACGCATCATCCTTCTCCAGGTCGTCATCAGGACACAGCGCGCGCAGGAGCCCAGACATGGTCTCCTCTCCAGTTTCTGCATGTCCTTCCATGAGCTTCATTCCGTGCATCACGTTGGGTGGGGGGCGGACTCTGCCAGAGGCAGCTCGATAAGCCATCCCCCACGGCTCATTGTTGCCGGATTCGGCCACTTTGCGGTAAAAGGTGATCCCCGCGCTCCTCATTGCCTCTTTGTAGTGATTTCTCACAACATTGAGCTCATTCTTCAAATGAGTTTCCTGCTCACCTCCTCTCTTCCGCGACTTTTGCCAGTTCCTACGCGCGCTGTACACTTCCTTCCTGAGTTTGTCCAGTGCAGGTGTCCACCACTCGTACCCACCGGTGTCCGCTTTTTTGCGATTGCCCAGACATCGAGCTAGGTTAATGGGAAACTACGTCGTCGCTCGAGAGATGGCGCTACTGTATTTAAACAATATTACATTTTATGCAACTAACTGAACAAAATTGTGCACGTTATTTTTTATCTTAAATAAATAGTACATATTTATTTAGATAATAATACAACAACAAAACATTCTAAAATTCAATCATGAATATCTGTTATTAATGCGGGCATGCATGAAAAGAAACGTAATTGCTTTTACAAAATAACTCAATTATATTAAGTTATGAATTATATTATAATAATTCATAACATCAAAATTGTCATTAATTTTCATCGAGATATTTCGTGTATGTGGTTTTTCTTCGGTGGTTTATTTTCACGAATTGGCTAGGTTTACTGGTTAATGGTGATTGCTTCTAACGTGCACTTGTGTTGTGGACAATCGGACTACGACAAACCCGCTATTTCTGTGACTCCGGCTATTTGAATTGAACTTGTGAACATGTCAGAAAAAAAGTGTTGCGTATTAAATATTGCATACTGCGTAGTTTTGTGATTTCTTTACTAATTGCTTGTTTTTTGTAAACATATTATTAAAATTGTTATGTAATTTTTCGTTTCATTTGAACATAATACCAATATAACCTATCTATAGTTAAAAAATTGTATACGTAAGCATATACATGCATGCGTATACACGCACGATGTATGTGTGCATTGTATGTATACGTATGCATACATAAATCGACACGTTAATACGTACGTCCAGATGTGATTACGGCGTTAGTCAATAGATGGCGCTCATAGACTAACTCGACTGATGCCTCTATACCCAGTATTTAAGTTACTCTATGGTAACTATACGGTGAAAGAGCATCGAGAGAGTTGACAAGTTGTCTTTTTTTTTGACAGTTGCTTGTCATGGCTTTGGCATTTCGTATATTTAAAACTATAATGTGCTAAGCAAAGAAATATTTTACATTATGCCGTCCGATGACGTCATCTTACGTTTTTTAGTTTTTAATTTTTTTCTCAGTAAATAAGCAATATAAAAAATAAATAAATATATATTCGAGAAGCGGAAAAGTAAATAAAGAATTGGTATTTTTTGTTTCACAGCTCAGCAATTTTGAAATGTTGTCCAGGGCTCGTGACATTTCTTTTCATACGACGTTATCACTAAAACATAGTTTTTTTGTATGGTTTTTAGGTGACATTCACCATGTTTCCAAAATATCACGTGCACGAGAATTGGGCTCCTGGAGCCCAATTCTCGTGCACGTGGGAGAAACATGTTTTAGTGTCGTATGATAATAATAATAATTCTGGCATTTTTTATAAAAAGTTGCAAAATGGGCAAAAAATATCGACTCAATGAGTACTTTGTTAGTTTTTTTGTACCTGTCAGCCTCATCGCACTCTTAGTCAAATACTGTCCTAAATCAAAATTGTTGAAGTAAATAACGCTCTTATAAATTTCGTCTTGTGTTCATATGTGTGTGTATTTACTAAACTCATTTTTTTTGTGATCGGTGGCAGAAGAGCAGACGGATCGCCTGATGGTAAGCGATTGCCGCCGACCATAGACAGACACCCGACATCATTTTGATATAGCATCTATCTACAATTTTTAGTTAGGTCAGTATTTTACAGAGGTGCGATATTTGAATTTCATGGCCGCTTACCATCAGGATTCAGGCGGAGTGAAGTCATCCTGATTGGCCTTTCTATAAAAAATATATATATCGAAATATCGATGTTTCTTGGGCAATATACTTGTAAAATGGACAACATTTCATATTTTTAACATATCCATATTGTTTTTTTATATGAAAATAGACATAAAATGAACAGACCCATATTTTTTCTTTTTTCAAAATTTGGCCATTTTCATGCATAAAATAATTATTGAAATTCTTTATATTTTAAATAGACGTAAGCGCCAAATGACGTCACCGGACGGCTGAATACAGCGATATTCCTTTGCTTATCATTGTTTTAGTAAAAAAAAGGTACTACTGTCAAAGGTAAATAATACTAGTGTCAACATTGTCAACGTCATTCATACATTCAACGTTGAAAAGTTGTCTTTTTTTTTGACAGTTACATGTCATGGGTTTGGCATTTCGTAAATTTAAAACTATAATGTGCTAAGCAAAGAAATATTTTACATTCTGCCGTCCGATGACGTCATCTTACGTTTTTTAGTTTTTAATTTTTTTCTCAGTAAATAAGCAATATAAAAAATGAATAAATATATATTCGAGCAGCGGAAAAGTAAACAAAGAATTAGTATTTTTTGTTTCAGAGCTTAGCAATTTTGAAATGTTGTCCATTGATAAGATAAATACCGATATGTTTTTTTCCATTTGCTCATCCCTAGCAGTGTGTCACTCAAATTTTATTTGTACTTTAATAGCAGTGGTTTGATAATAGTGAATTAGTTGAACGAGTATTATGAAAGACCCGGTTTTTATTTTATTCGTTTTTTTCCACTGGCAATAATTTTAGTCGCGTCCGTCCGCCGCCGGCGTGCTGTCAATGTCAACACCAACAAATATTCAGCCTATTTCTGTATTTTAATATTTTTCACTAAATTCTGGTAAATAATTGAATTTCTGATAAATGATGTGATTCTCCTATCTACAAGTGTTCTACCTGTGTAGTTTTTCCTTGGCATAAGTGTAACTTTGCTCAGTAAAACACCTGTATTGGATTCTTCTGTAAAGAGCGTGAAAATGGCAAAATATCAAATAAATCCTAAGTCTAGTAGATATTTAAAGGATAAAGAATCGTTTATGAAAGATTTGAAACAATTCAACGACGCTAGAAAGTGAGTATCCGGTTTTATTAGCCAAGTTTCTTAGTATCCGTAATAGGTAGATACCTATAGCAAGTCAATGGCTATAAAACAGTTTCATAATCAACTTCATTTAGATTGAAGCGTAAACGTAGCTGTAAACTGTTTTTAACAGTTCACTGGCGATTATTACACGAATATGAGTATTTGGATGACCCAAAAGTATTATAAGAAAGTAAGGTGGTACTAAAGGATATCTAGCATCTGCCTAGAATGTAATATTATAGTATAATGTTTTTTTTTTGCAGCATAACATACAAACCACCTATAGTAAATGGCATAGAGATAGACCTCTTCCACTTATATTGCTTAGTGCAACAGAGGGGTGGACTGGGAAAGGTATGTTAAAACATTTACCAATAAATTAATTTAGTATAATTTGGGCAAAGATGCTGACTTTAGTAGATGATTAGGTTGATTGTAATTAATTATTAAAAATGTTTCATACTGGCACTGGCTTCGGGTTATGGAGGAGCATTTTTAAAACATGTTATCTCCGAGCATACCATTATTCATTTAGTCTTCTATTTTGAAAATAAACAAACAATTATGTGATTGATTCTTAAAGCCGGTTGCATGTCCTTTAGTATACTACTACTGTGTTTATTTGAAAAAAAAAATCCGGATGACCCTTTTATGTCACAATCATTTCTTGCAAGATTAAAAAAAAGAGATTTAGACATAATTGCGACATGGCGTGTATAGAACAAGTTTGAAAAATCACTTATCCTTTTTTATATTAAATGCCTTGATAAATTTTTCATTTACTGTCTTAATTTCATTAATATGTTAAATAACTGGGAGCTTCGCCACTGATCCGTAAAAGAGCTCTTAATAATTGATAGAAATGAAATTTATCTTTACATTTTTCACATTCCATAAATTGTTTTTAAACTTATGTTTAAACATATGGGCTGCAAAAAACTACCTACCAATATTTTCGTTAGGTATATTGATTAAAAATGTCATATTTCTAGATTTAGTTGAAATGCGAAATTTATGAGAATTTCATGGTGAAATTAGCAATTTGAACAACACGATAGATTCGATCGCGCGGAAGTTTTGCGCGGGAAAAGGAACGACCGCGCGGGCGATCGGCCGCGCGGCAACTCACCCACTGACTCAGAATTTTCGTATAGGCATGGGTTGGGTATAGGTAGGTACTTGTATTTTCTGTCTATCGCGCTACGAAGAAGGCGCCTCGCTAAACAGACGCTTTGAGACTTCGTTTATAGGTATTTCGTACTTTCGGCATTACCTATTCGGAATTAATATACTTGCACTTGTAAAAAAATATATTTTTTTTTTTCAATTTTTTTCACATCTCCATTTACTACACCAAAATTAAATGTGCGAAAAAGGGGGCTGTTTTCTGTTACACGTTTTTATTTTTTAGTAACATAATGCAAACAACATCTTTGAAAATGTCACTTAGTTTTTATTAATATTAGTTACAAATATTTTTTTTACAGGTAAATCAAAATGATACATGGGAATCATTTTTAAGGCCGCTGCGGTTACCGCACCCTTGTGTTAACGGTTCCACTCTGCTGAGAAGGCTCTATGGGACTTACTTAGAAAAGTATGTATACACTTACATAAATACCTACTATCATAAGTTTTATGTTGGAAAATAACAAATACTTACTAATTTTATTATTATAAATAAAAACTTATTAAAGCCAAAAAAAAAAAAAAGAATTTTTGTGGTATAATTATGATTTTTTGGTAAACTCATGAATGATATTATGTTTTTTTTACATTATTTTGCCAGTTCTGCATTAAATATCTGCCTTGGCTATCTCTAAGGGCTGCCTTGTTGGCGCAGTGGGTAGTGCGTCGCACTTTAAAGCGACGGCTGTGCTTCGGGTCCAGGGTTCGTTCCCTGGGTTGGGCCAAAATTTGTACCTGAGTTTTTCTGTTCATAAATTCTCTGCTCCAACCCGGAATCTGGTAGTAGGCGGTCTTGTATCCCCGTGCCTCAGAAAGCACGTTAAGCCGTTGGTCCTTCGCCCGATCCCTCTCCGGTCGTGTCACACTGGTGTCCCATCGGAATATGAGGGCAAGGGAATAGAGAGCGCACTTGTGTTTATGCACACACTTGAATACTATAATATATCCTGCGGAAGTGGCTGATCGTTGAGATCGGTTGGAGAATATTATCTACTAGTACTAAGTTAATGAACCTCAGCGAATTTAGCTGTGCTCAAATTTTTTTTCTAAAGTAACATGCAAAGACAATAAAAAAAAATCTTTTATAGATATGAAAGAGCCAAGGGGCCTCCCGGAAGGGATGACAATGATGACATGGACGAGGATCCGAGGAGGGGGCGGGGTGGGGGAATCCCCAGGATTTCGTTTGGCGGAGGCGGCGTTTATGTTACAGGTAAACTTTATTTTTCCGTAACTTTTCAAGCTACGAACTTAGCGTTATGGCGGCCGGGACTATTTTCCTTTACACCAATTGTACATCACGAAAAAACATACAGTCTGATTGATAACTTCCTCCTTTCCTTATGACTTTTGAAATAGGCTAAAAATGGCAGTATTTACGCAGGAATACAAAAATATTCAATTAGTATTTTATGCATGTACATTTTTTAAACAATTCATTTAGTGATTTCTTTTTTAGAAAATCAATATTACGATGAAACTTCGATTTCAGACGTATCCTATTTGGTATGCCCTCTGCTCTGATTCAGATTAGCCATGGGATATTTGTGTTTAAACTCGTAGAAAACAATAGAACAAATATACAGTTTGTTTACTGCTCCTCAAAGTGTAATAAGTAGATGTAATATATCCCTGCAGCCTGTATTTGTGTATATATATATATATTTGTAGTCCGCAAAATATAGCTTCAAAGATTAGAATTGCAGATGTCTTTTGACCTTTATTTTAACTAACATAGGGGTTATCATTTTATCAAGTTTTGTTTCATAGGATTTTATTACTATTGTCATAAAGATTATTTTTCCGAGACATCAATAGCTGTAATTTTATTCAAGCTATATTTTACGGACTGTATGTGCCATCACACAGTCTTTCACAATATGCAATGGGTAACTTTTTTTATTACATACACATACTGAAGATTTATTAATTTCTTGCATGTCACATTCCACCCCTGACGCCCTGTTGGTCTATTGGTTTAAGTACCGGGTCGTGATCTCGGGGTCCTAGGTTCGATTCCTGGGTCGAGCAAAAATGTGTTTCGAATTTTTCGAACATAGCTCGGGGTTTGTGATCACCGATCCGCATTTGGCAAGCGTGGTGATGAAGCCATCGTAGTAGCGATGACTTGATGGAGGCCTTTGCCCTGCAGTGGGACAGTTATAGGCTGATTAAAAAAAAATGTCACATTACATTTCGAGATTGTTAATGACATATGATTTATTTACTTAATTTGAATTCTTTTCAAAAACTGTTTAGTCTTGAGGAAGCTTGTTGAGCCCACTAGGGCCCCTTATTATCTACTTTGTTTTAACTAAATTAATAATTATTTACATTGAAATAAACTCTATACCTTAACAACTTACAAGCACTACTTGTAGTAAATTTTTACACTTTCATAGCATGTCAATACACTATTATTTCTCTCAAATTATACGCCGTGCTCTTTTATCTGTCTTACTTCCTTATCGAAGGCATTATACTGATGAAAACAAACATTTTCCACCAAGGAACATGGGTCTTATCTCAGAAAAAAAATCACCTTCCCATACAAAAGTTATCAGGTGATTGGTGCAAATTGTATGGGAGATTAGTCCCTATGTTCCTTGGGGAAAAAGGTTGTTTTTAGCATTATATTAAAAAAAAAACATTTTCTATTCTTTAAGGCTTTTTAAAAAGTGGGATATGAAAAACACTGTGTTTTTTTTATTTTATTGTTGTGCCGAACACGTCGTATTATCGAAATATGAATTTTGATCTATAAGTAACCTTTTTCGATAATCATTAATATTTAAGTATATTCACTATCCTTAAAGTTACGAGATATAACATAAAACACGGTGTATTTTTATGTCTATAGCAAAACTTCTTGGCTTACTTTACTTTTAAGAGTTCATATTCGAATCTGTAGGATATTAGAGCTTTACCGCCATAAAGTCGACCTTCCTTCCCATGGTCCATGGGACGCAAAGGAACGGAAGTAAAAGTTTATTTTCTCTTTGGACTAATGGACAAAATTTCAAAATTGCTAAGCTCTGAAACAAAAAATACCAATTCTTTGTTTACTTTTCCGCTGCTCGAATATATATTTATTAATTTTTTATATTGCTTATTTACTGAGAAAAAAAATTAAAAACTAAAAAACGTAAGATGACGTCATCGGACGGCAGAATGTAAAATATTTCTTTGCTTAGCACATTATAGTTTTAAATTTACGAAATGCCAAACCCATGACATGTAACTGTCAAAAAAAAAGACAACTTGTCAACGTTGAATGTATGAATGACGTTGACACTAGTATTATTTACCTTTGACAGTAGTACCTTATTTTTATTAAAGCAATGATAAGCAAAGGAATATCGCTGTATTCAGCCGTCCGATGACGTCATTTGGCGCTTACGTCTATTTAGAATATAAAGAATTTCAATAATTATTTTATGCATGAAAATGGCCAAATTTTGAAAAAAGAAAAAATATGGGTCTGTTCATTTTATGTCTATTTTCATATAAAAAAACAATATGGACATGTTAAAAATATGAAATGTTGTCCATTAGCGGGGGGCGAGTGTGCTTGACTAATCGAAAAAGTTTGGATTTCGCGCAGTCACACGGTTCCAGCTGCGAACGTCATTGTTGTTGGTCTGTGACGGTCGACATCTGATTGATTGGCCCAAACCGAATATAAATATTTTGGATTGGTCGAGCGAATTCCGCGCGCCGCGTCCTTCGTCCGCGACTTTCTGGCGGTAGACCTAGAATCCGCGCCACCAAAGAAGGGTTTATTCCCGCTGTCCACCCTCTGCTTGTCCACCCCAGGTGGACAGTGAAACAATTGTTAAAAAAAAATCCCGCTGTCCGGGGTGGACAGTGGAATTTTTTTAACAATTGTTTCACTGTCCACCCGGGGTGGACAAGCTTGTTAAAAAAAATCCCGCTGTCCGGGGTGGACAGTGGAATTTTTTTTAACAATTGTTTCACTGTCCACCCGGGGTGGACAAGCAGAGGGTGGACAGCGGGAATAAACCCAAAGAAGTAGCCATCAACATTCAAATTTGAGCTTTGTTTACATAGACACAAGCTATCTTATTATCAGCCGCGGTCTTAAACTATACCGAACTAAAGCTCAAGCTATCCCTTCCAACACTCACCACCTTATTATAAATCGCGATCTAAAATTATTACCGTACTAAAGCTAATGTCATCTTGTTAAAAGGGGCAGGCACGATTTTGTTCCGGAACTATCCTTAGTTCGCGATTTGTAATAAGAGGGTCAATGACAAAAGGGACTGGAAAAAGTTTAGTTCAAGAACTTTTCTTAGATCGTGTATTTGAAATAAGGGGGAACTTACTTCGCTGGCTCAGCGACCCAAATAGTCTTGGCCTCCGAAACAAGAGATCGCCACTTCGGTTGATCCTGCGCCACTTTTTGCCAGCTATTGACTAGGAGCTCAGAATAAATAATAAGGAGCATAATAAGGGAGAAGGAATCTCAAATTTTAGTTTCGTGTTTTTTCGCGGCACCTCTTTCGTGGCGCGAACTCTACCCGCGAACCATGGGAAGATCGACTTTGTGGCGGTAGAGCTATAGTAATTTATTTAATGAATGTTTTCATCCGTCACACGCACGGTCGGCCTCGTATAGCGTGGATTAATGACACTGTTAGCGTCAGGTGAGTCCATCCGCACCGGGTCCCGCGTGGCCGGCCCGTCCGAGCGGCTGGCGCTGTCGCTGCTGTCGCCGATGCCGAACGAGCAGGACTTCGCGGTGAACGTGTGCACGGTGCTAGCGGCGGACCATTCGAACAGGCTGCCTTTGGCGTCCACGCCGCATATACTGGACTTCTTGTTGGCGCATGCGGGGGTGTACAATCACTGTGAGTTTGAGTATTTAAAAATATATTCAATGCCAAAACACTTACATAACACTTAAAATACACAACAAAACGAAACATAAATCAGATTTAAATGGCATCCAAATGGGTTCCAATCAGTATTTGTCCAAGCGTCTGGAAGACACTACGATGCTGGTCTTCCGTGTGTGTTTTAGTTTATTTTTGTGATAGGTGGCAAACGAGCAGACGGATCTATTGGTTGGCGATTGCCTCCGCTCATAGGGAGTCTTGTCCTCAGTTTGTTTAATGAAATAGGGGGCAGACGAGCATACGAATCACCTGATGGTGTTTACAACTGCTGTAAGCCCTGTCTTGTGATGTCAATAATAATAATAAATGCTATTTAAATTAAAGCTAACTATCACACTATCATTTAGAGCAGGCACTCGGTTAAGGACGGGGGTTCGAATACTACCTGAAGATTTTTTATGTGATAAGTGGCAGGCGAGCAGACGGGTCACCTGATGGTAAAAATGAAGCAACAGCAGTGGAGTCGCAAGTGAGTTGCCAATCTTTTAATTTGCCTTTCCTTATTGGACTTCCAGCAATCATAGATGCTCACGCCAGTTTTCTATGAAGCCTGTGGTATCGGTTAAGCCGTCCGATCGAAGCCGAAGCGTGGCTCTCGCTCTCTCGTTACGTGGTATATAATTGTTGTTAACTAACTAACTAGGTTGGCGCAGCGACCCATAGTGATTCTTGGCCTCCGATAATAAGAGCCTCCATCTTGGTCGATCCTGCGCCACCTTCTGCCAGTCATCTGCCGAGAGTCCGCGCAAGTCTTTTTCGACCTCATCCTTCCCTTAATTATTGTTAGATAGAAAGATTTTCATACATCATTTCCCCACCACAGCAAGCCTTCGAGACACCATCGGCCGTTCCTACTTCGAAGCTCGAGGTCGGTACCCCGACGAGTTCTGGCAGATGCGCGCCGGTGGAGGAGGCGCAAAGGAGCTGGCTGATGAGACGAAGTTCATGCAGCCAGGGTTGGAACAGCCCGAGCTGATGGTGACGGCTCTGGCTGCTCACAACACGCTCACGGATTGCCTGATGCAGGAAGATGGGGAGCCTGATATTTTGGAGAAGATAGTGCAAGACGTAAGTGGAAAGTGTTTATTCGTACAAATGTATCTCATCCAAGCGGATATGGACCTTATCATTTGAAGATAAGGTTTATATTTCTTTACGCATTACGTTGCTTACGCACGATCGCCCGGGAAAATACCGTTTATTCCGGAATGTTAGGGAAGATTCTAGAACAGTCTAGGTTGATAATTTTGGCGAGATGAGATGCAGTTCATGTCAGGGTTAGAACAGCCCGAGCTGATGGATACGGCTTTGGCTGCTCACAACACGCTTACGGATTGCCTGATGCAGGAAGATGGGGAGCTAGATGTGTTGGAGAAGATGACGTGAGTAGAAAATAGTGCTCACTGTTACGCATATGTACCCCCTGCAAACAGAGCTTATTTTAAATAGATAAGGTCCATATTCCGATACGCACCGAGTGTAGTTTTTTCCGGAATGTTATGGAAGGTTCTAGATCAGTCTATCTTGGTTTCTGGCGAGAGGAGACGGAAGTTCATGCAGCCAGTGTGGTAACAGTCAGAGCTAATGGTGACGTTTGCATTTGTTTCTAATAATGTCAATAAATAGTAAACTTCTCAGTTTGAAGTGATAATTATCATTGATAATTATCTTTGATAATTATCAAGATAATTATCAAGATAAATATTGGTTGATAAATATCTTGATAAGTATAATCGAAAATATTTGCCATTTGTTATTCAGATACAGAAAACCTCCGTCCAGTTAACACAGTTGAGGTTGATGAAGATGATATTCCACTCATCAATTTATTCTAATTAAATAAGTACAAGTATTATCGTTGTAAAAGTATTATATAATTAGTTGATTAACTGCTCGTATTTTGGTTTGCAAGTTATTATACACGAAATTATAAAAATAAAAAAATAAAAGTTGACCTTGATTGTAAAATGTCTCTAATTTATTTAAATCACTTGATTCTAACGTAAAATATTGATATGTAATATCAGTTAAAAAAGGATTACTAGGCTTATATCTGTTTGATAATTATCGGATAATTATCTGATAATTATCTTGATAATTATCTCGATAATTATCAAAGGACATATTTATCTTGATAATTTCAAACCTTGCTTCTCAATGCCGACGTAGGCTGGATTCCCGGACATGCTAGAAGACTGGGTGACTGAACCCTCGGAGGAGAAGCAGCTGTTTGCGCCCGAGCTGCCCGGAGGCGCGTCGTGTGTGTACACGCAGCGCGTGCTGCAGATCGCCTCCATCGTCCGCTCGCTGTCCTTCCACGAGGAGAACGTTCAATATTTGTCCAGGAATACTACGTTGATTCGGTGAGTGAGCTGTTTTATTCAATTCAATTCAATAGCCTTTTTATTAAAAAATATTTTTTGTACATATTCATTAGTGTTTAAGTGAGTGTTTATATTAATTTAATTACATAATTGATTATTAGGTATTATTATCACTACTGTTAATTTAATTTATTTGTTTATTATAGATACATTTGATTTATTTTATACTCTAATCTTTGTTTTCTGTTTGTCCTTTGGCAAAGGCCTCCTCTAACAGGGTATTTGACTGGGGATTTCTCGAGCTCGAGATTATACAAAATATAAATATTTTATCAAAATATAGGTAAATATGTGCCAAAAGCAAAAATTCTCAATTAAAAATAAAGGTTTGAAGGTTGGCAGAGCACTTGTGACTCCACTGGTGTCGCGGGTGTCCATGGGCGGCGGCCGCAATCGCTTACCATCAGGTGATCCGTCTGCTCATCTGCCTACCTATCACATTTTAAAAAATAACACACCTCACAACACACACACCACAACACATACAATACAAGACACTTACTACATTTAGAAAAAATATTTGTATAGGCACATATCTAAACACTCACAACACACACCACAACACATACAATACAAGACATTTACTACATTTAGAAAAAATATTTGTGTAGGCACATATCTAAACACTCACAACACACACCACAACACATAAAATACATGACACTTACTTCATTTAGAAAAAATATTTGTGTAGGCACATATCTAAACACTCACAACACACACCACAACACATACAATACAAGACATTTACTACATTTAGAAAAAATATTTGTGTAGGCACATATCTAAACACTCACAACACACACCACAACACATAGAATACATGACACTTACTACATTTAGAAAAAATATTTGTGTAGGCATCTAAACATAATTTGTTATTATTAGTTTTAGCTTATTCTGATGTTATTTATTTGCAGATTTTTATTACTATGCGCCAACTGCTGGGTGGGTTCGCTAAGACAATCCGGTCTTGACACTCTTGGAAACGTTTCAACAGAGCTTATAATAAAGGTAAGTGATATTATGTACTTAAATATTTAGGGCTTTATTCATACACGTTCAATAAAGTTTAGCTAAAATGGTGTTAGAGAGCAGTTTTGATGTTTGAAACGACAAATGTTCATACAAAATTTTCGAAATAAGGATGAAAACTGCTTTATAACACTTTCTTACTTAACAAAGGTTTAACAAACATTTATGAACAAGACCCTTAAATTCCAATTCAAAAAAATCCAATATTGACCTACCGAGTCATTTTAAAAATGTTTTTGGTAAGTATGTCGTGTTCACAATGAGCAGTTTTCCAGTAGTATTTTCGTGTGGTCTAAAAGCAAACCAGATGACGCTACTATCACTATCAATTAAAAGTTCTTTTTTGTCTATGATAGTTATGAAAGATTTGATAAAACCAACCATCATTCCATTTGAAACAAAAAAAAAAATTTTTTACGGTCCTGCCATATTGAATTATTTTACCCATAAGAAAAATGGAGATAAAAAGTAAACAAGTAAAATTATATTTTACTTTGTTAATAAAAGTTTAGTTTTGAATCCACTCTCTGTTTGGCATTTCGTAAATTTAAAACTATAATGTGCTAAGCAAAGAAATATTTTACATTCTGCCGTCCGATGACGTCATCTTACGTTTTTTAGTTTTTAATTTTTTTCTCAGTAATTAGGCAATATAAAAAATGAATAAATATATACTCGAGCAGCGGAAAACTAAACAAAGAATTGGTATTTTTTGTTTCAGAGCTTAGCAATTTTGAAATGTTGTCCATTATTATAGCATTCGAATTCGAATTGAACCCTTCGTTCAAATGCCGCATTTGGCATTATCTGGCAAAGTCGATTTCGATACCCACAACTGGTCAAACTTTTGTTTGATAACAATGAGGGTTCGTCCGCTAGATGGCGTACTGTTGGACTGATGTCCAACATCAACCACATTGGTTGTTTAGTTTGTCAAATTGTCATTTTGACAGATCACGTTTTTAAAATAACTAATTATATTGTATATGGATCTCACTCCTATAGTACTCCATCTAGCGGATTTTTCACACGTTTAGCGTTTGTTCATATACGTGACACAAGTAACACATAGCCTCCTTATACGAGCCCCGATGCAAAATAGTTCGTCTAGTACGAAAAGCGTACGTTAAAATAAACTTAGAATTGTTATCTTTTTAACTAGTTATTTTACTAACTTATGTGTGCCATAGATTTTATTTCTTTTTACTAAGTTATTAATGTATTTATATTTTTAAACAAGAGAATAATGCATTTTATTTTAATTAGTGGCTTTTCATTTATGCATGAATATTCCTACACGATTAACATTGAATTTGTTCGATTTTTTGGGGTACATCACTAGAGTTTAAAAAGAAAATGTGTGTCAAACACCACATTGTAATAACGTTCAATTCTCTAGAAATGTTTAATAAGTTTATAAATAGTTTAAAAGAGAAATTAAATCGCAAAATTATCTTTTTTGTCTATATTGAAACAAATAAATTCAAACATAATTTTGAAAAGAAAAGTGATTGTGCTTTTTTTAAACATAGAAAGATTAATAATTCAATGACCGTTGTTACAAGGTTACGTTGTCGAATTTTGTTGAAGTGTCAAATTGTGTGTCCTTTTATATTGGCCCAACTATAGACGAACAATTTTGCATTGGGGCTCGTATAGGCTTTTGTATGATATGATAATATATATTTTATTGTACTAGGACCCAGCAACCTGTTTGATCTCCCGGCACGTGCTGTCCACGATCCAGTCGGCGCTAGTGTCGCCCGACCGCGCTAGAGTGTTGGCTGCTCTGGAGCTGCTGAACAAACTCGCCCAGAATGAGATCAATGAAGACGCACTCTTGAAGGCTTTGGAGGCTAAGGTGAGTTTCCTTAGGACACTTGAGTGATCTTCAGCCAAGTGTTCTGACTGCCAGAATCGAAAAGTAGCAGGTATTTTGAAAAAAATCCCAGTATACATACGACGTCGACATCAGGTGATCTGTATGATCTTCTGCCACTTATCACATAAAAAATAGAAACATACGGCATTACGCAGTATGCCAAAGACAAATTGTTATAGATAACGATGAAGTTGGACTTTTTGTTTACGTTACGCAATTTCTGTTCACGGTTTTTTTTAAATTCATGATGGCCCCCATTTTTAACCGACTTCAAAAAAGGAGGAGGTTCTCAATTCGACTCGTATATATTGTTTTATGTTTGTTCGCCGATTACTTTGCCATTTATCAACCGATTTCGATGATTGTTTTTTAGTTGAAAAGTAGATTGTCCCGGAATGGTACCATGATAGGTATATCAGGATCTGTTGATGGGATCCTGGAAAAATTGAGGGGAACCCTTCAAATTTTATAGGCACACATAATGTTTTTGTACTGTTATAAAATGTTATTTGAAGTGGTCCCCGGCAGAGTAGAATAGGCTACCCTCACTCTTACCGAGGTGTCGTAAAAGGACTACTAAGGTAAAGCTGCTGGCATGATCATCAGCACCCAGAGAAGGAAAACTCTGCATTTATATCAAAACCCTCGCCAACCCGTCTGCCAAGCGTGGTGAGTATGGCAATTACTCCTCATGTGATTGAGGGAGGCCCGTGCCCCAGCAGTGGGGACCTAAATGGGCTGATGATGATGATGATTTGAAGTGGAGGAAGTGTTAAAAATATTATTTTACACTTTTTAGTTAGTGGATATTTGAAGGCGGTTTTTTTTTGGTAAAAAAAATTTTGATTCACAATGGACAACATTTCATATTTTTAACATGTCCATATTGTTTTTTTATATGAAAATAGACATAAAATGAACAGACCCATATTTTTTCTTTTTTCGAAATTTGTCCATTTTAATGCATAAAATAATTATTGAAATTCTTTATATTCTAAATGGACGTAAGCGCCAAATGACGTCATCGGACGGCTGAATACAGCGATATTCCTTTGCTTATCATTATTTTAATAAAAAAAAACCGGCCAAGTGCGAGTCGGGCTCGCGCACAAAGGGTTCCGTAGCAGCAAAGTCCAAAATTACAGTTAAATCAACCTATCTCAAAAACTATAAGAGATACTTTGATCAAACCAAAAATCGTTGAAAGAGTTAATTAGCATGCATCACCTCTATTTTTTTTAGAATTTTATACCCCGTAGTTATAAAAATAGAGGGGGGGGGACATACTTTTTACGACTTTGAGAGCTGATATCTCAAAAACCGTTCACTTTAAGAAAAATGTTTTTTAGAAAACTTTATATCATTTTAAAAGACCTTTCCATTGATACCCCACACGGGTATGTACATCGAAAAAAAAAATTTCATCCCTCAGTTACATGTATGGGGGGCCCCACCCCCAATTCTTTTTTTTACTATTTAGTGTCATATTTTTGTAGCGGTTCATACAACACATATTCCCATCAAATTTCATCACTGTAGTACTTATAGTTTCCGAGTAAATCGGCTGTGACAGACGGACAGACGGACAGACGGACAGACGGACATGACGAAACTATAAGGGTTCCGTTTTTGCCATTTTGGCTACGGAACCCTAAAAAGGCACTACTGTCAAAGGTAAATCATACTAGTGTCAACATTGTCAACGTCTTTCATTCATTCAACGTTGACAAGTTGTCTTTTTTTTTACCGTTGCATGTCATGGGTTTGGCATTTCGTAAATTTAAAACTATAATGTGCTAAGCGAAGAAATATTTTACATTCTGCCGTCTGATGACGTCATCTTACGTTTTTTAGTTTTTAATTTTTTTCTCAGTAAATAAGCAATATAAAAAATGAATAAATATATATTCGAGCAGCGGAAAAGTAAATAAAGAATTGGTATTTTTTGTTTCAGAACTTAGCAATTTTGAAATGTTGTCCATTATTAATGACTTGTGTATTTTGAGGCTTCACCCATAATTTTGTTTTTTTTTCAGGTGTATAGCGACGTATGTTCTCTACTCACCCTCCGAGATATAATGGTGTTAGTATGTACATTAGAGTGCGTGTACGCTTTGACGTCACTGGGCGACAGGGCGAGCGAAGCTGTAGCAAGGGTACCAGGATTGGTACACACTCTTGTGTCTTTGGTCACTGTTGAGGTGAGTACAATATTAAACTATAATACTTTTCGTGTGTCTTAAAACTCTTAGCACAACAATGAATAGGTACTGCATATTAGTGGTGAGCGTTAATAGTTGTAACCATTAAATTAACATGTTCAAATAAATTAACTATTAACACAGTTAGGAAAAAGTTAGAAAGTCAAAAGTTATTTTTAACAAAGTTGTTATATTCAATGAATCATCTGTTAAAATAACAATTTTCAACAGTTGCATTTTTAAAGTTGTTTTTTTTTAAATGTTATTTTTAACATAGTTGTTATTTTTAACGAATTGGTTATTTTCAATACATTTGTGATTTTCAACCAATTTTTAATTTTACTGACTTCAAAAAAGGAGGAAGCTCTATGTTCGACTGTATGTTTTTTGTTTTATTATTTTTTATGTATGTTCACCGATTATCGAAAAATGAAACACTAAAAAATTTCTACGAAAAAAAAACCGGCTTCAAAAACCACGTCGGCGCCTAATCCCTGTTGAATAATTGAATGAAATATTACAACATAGTATTGGGCGACGACTTCGATAACATCTTTTCTCGAGTGTACTGTTATAAAATGTTATTTAAAGTGTATGCAGTGTAAAAAACGTTATTTTACACTTTTTAGCTCGTGGGTTTTTTTTTTTTTTTTATTTTCAACGAATTTGTTGTTGGCAAGTTTGCTAACCTCTACTAACCTTATATCTAACTCTCCTACCTAGGACCTAGGTTGTCATGAAATAGCAGGTTGTAGACGGCCGTCGTCCAAGATGTATGTCCAACACGTACCCGGTGAGATGGATCTAGGTTGTCATGAAATGACAGTCTGTTGACGGCCGTCGACCATTGGTATTTGGACCATTGGACCAAATATCAATGGATTGGTATTGGCATTGGACTAGAAAGTGATGGCGTGACGACCCTGACCAACACTCCCATAACTGGCAAACTCTGGCAAAGAATAGGGACCAGTGGTTTTGAGTCAGTTAGCAAAAAAAAGAAGAATTGTTTTACGAATGAAAATTTACGTCATTATTATTTGTTGACATAGGCCCAGAGCTACGGTCCTCGTGCCTGCATTCTGATGCGGGTGGTGGAAACAGTGAGTGGACCGAGCGCCCTTGCTGCAGTCGCTGAGAGGGACGCCGCTAATGAAAGGCCAAACGCCCCACATACTCTACAGGTAATTATGATGTTAAAGTTTAACTTATACCAAAAAAATATAGTGTAGTAATATGGACATGGTCCGAAGTCATTGCTTTTGTTTGACAAAATGAGGCGTGGGATGTGGCCAATATTGTTAAGATACAAGCTGTGCGGATAAAGAATGGGATCAGAAATGGCGGCGCATCTATTCACTTCTCGCTCGCACACTATTTGCGTCTATACTCGCACTCGTGGGTGTGCGAGCGAGAAGTGAATAGATGCGCCGCCATTTCTGATCCCATTCTTTATCCGCACAGGTTGTACTTTGCATTTTGCTATAGGTGGGATAATAGGTCGAGATAACCTCTTTCCAATTGTACAGATCCCTTCTGTTTAGTTTTAAATCACATGTCTTGATCATGCTCATGTATTTCTATACCATAGGCTCGTTAATACTTAGCTTTTGATTTTGCAAATCCAGCAATTTTGTAATCAAGAAATCAAAATCTAGTATTACTATCGATATTAGGAAGCTCCGTAACCGTAACCGAAGCTATTGGATATCCGATATAAAAAAAATATCTGTAACCGAAATAAAAGCATCGGATAATATCGGATAGGGGAGGAGTCAATACTCCGTAAAATATACTTCGATAAGAATGACAGATGGTACAGTCACGAGCTTTAATTTGGCACCCATTTAAGTTAAATATCGTTAGGACATTCATAATGCAATAATGTTGAATATCAACTTAAGGCATAAAATGTCTTATCTAATCGACCTTTGAAAAGCTATCATTACGGATTTCTAATTACTATAATATAAAGCAACGGCTGCACAAGAGGTCCCTGATGAGAGGATGTGTCGATCCCCGGGTCGGGCCAAAAAATTTGTACCTAAGTTTTCGGTAAGAAATTCCTAGTGTTAACCCGGAGTTGGGATGTCGGCGGTCTTGTACCCCCGTGCCTCGGAAAGCACTTTAAGCCGTTGGTCCTGCGCCAATTCTCTCTGCGGTCATGTCACGCTGGTGTCCCATCGGAATATGAGGGTAAGGGAATAGAGAGTGCACTTGTGTGTACGCACACACTTGGTCTCTACAATATACCCTGCGTACGTAGCTCATCGTTACGATCGGCCGCCGTAGCCGTAATCGGTATTTTTAAGGCATAGGTGGCAGACGAGCATGCGGAGCACCTGATGGTAAGCGATTGCCGCCGCCCATGGACACCCGCAACACCAATGGAGTCACAAACTGAAAATACAAATCACAAAAATTACTGATGATCAAGTTTTTAATAAAGCATCTTGTATTTATGTAAAAATAAGTCGATAAAACTAGTCCTTTAAATTGCAGAATCAAAATTACCAATAAATAAATTATGTCAGCGCATGTTTATAGAAAAAAGGTATATACTATTGTACGATCATTTGATTGCAGTAGCAACATTGTAGTGACATTTTTGGTCTTGAATTCCAGTTTCGGGTATAGTTACTAGTAAGGTTGCACTTTCCTGGTTGGAGGTTGGAGGATTTTTATTATGTTGCGTGTACCCCAGGCCCCGCAAACGCCGCAGAAGGCGCCGGAGCCTGTCGCGCCCCGCGCCTTCCCCTGCGCCCGCGCCCGCTACGCCCGCGCCCGCGCCCTCCGCGCCGGCGCCCGTCAATAGCCTGCAGCAGAGCCATATGCAGCAGAGGACTGTGCAGGTAATATCATCTTTGCCATCTTCATCATCATTTCAGCCAATAGACGCACACTGGACATAGTATCAGCGTATATTAATGGACAACATTTCAAAATTGCTAAGCTCTGAAACAAAAAATACCAATTCTTTGTTTACTTTTCCGCTGCTCGAATATATATTTATTCATTTTTTATATTGCTTATTTACTGAGAAAAAAATTAAAAACTAAAAAACGTAAGATGACGTCATCGGACGGCAGAATGTAAAATATTTCTTTGCTTAGCACATTATAGTTTAAAATTTACGTAATGCCAAACCCATGACATGTAACTGTCAAAAAAAAAGACAACTTGTCAACGTTGAATGTATGAATGACGTTGACAATGTTGACACTAGTATTATTTACCTTTGACAGTAGTACCTTTTTTTTATTAAAACAATGATAAGCAAAGGAATATCGCTGTATTCAGCCGTCCGATGACGTCATTTGGCGCTTACGTCTATTTAGAATAAAAAGAATTTCAATAATTATTTTATGCATGAAAATGGACAAATTTTGAAAAAAGAAAAAATATGGGTCAGTTAATTTTATGTCTACTTTCATATAAAAAAACAATATGGACATGTTAAAAATATGAAATGTTGTCCATTACATTCATTACATCACTAGACATGTATCCTTCCCTGGTCCCTAGAAGGTCCCTTTTTCTGGTTTTCCGTATATATCTCGAAAACGTGCAAGCGTTCAGGCAGCGCCAAATAAGTCAAACGGTGACCTTGAGTGCGCAGAAACCTTTTTTAGTATAAAGTGAGATATTTTACAAGTGCGCAAACTAACGCGAAAAAATCTGTAATATCTAATACTAAGTGTTTTTTATTGATTTATTGCAACAAACAAATTTACAATAGGCTTAAGCTAATACAAGAACAATTGACATAATTGATAATTGTGAGCCCAACAGCGAGGGTTACATGATTCTTAAACGTCATAAAAAATGTAATAGAATAATAAAGTAGATAACAAAAAGTTAAAATGGGAATATGTGAAGTGTGACGCATGTGAAGGAAGTGTGTAAGTTCTGTATTTTTAGCCGACTACGGCGAAGCAAAAAGGAGGGTTATGATTTTGACCTGTATGTATGTATGGTGGTTCATCTGTTCCCTCTTAACTTATTTGAACAAATGAGGTGTTGTTAGAAGAGTCTTGATTGTCTTCTGGTTGTAGGCGACATGATTTCACGTTCAATTGACTACAGCGCCTTCTAGGGGACTTTCTAAAAAAGTTTTGCTTGACGGTACCGTGTGGGGTATCAAATGAAAGAGCCTATAGAACACATTTCAAATATGTAACTTTATTTATATAACTAAAAATATGTCAAATAAAAATAAAATTTAAAAACTAAAACCCGACTGCCAAAAAGACACGCTCTAAAAACTAACTATGTATAATAATTTCAGCAGAGACAATTTTCTTGTTTCGTACTTTTTAGAGCATGTCTTTTTGGTTGTCGGGTTTAAGTTTTTGTGCAATAAAGCATATCTATGTTACATGGTGCGGCCTGTACCCTGGTCTACGAAACATCAGATTTGGATGCAACCAGTAATGGTACGCTGAGATGATGGTAGCTATGTTTGTACAGGAAAACGAACACTTCGCGCAAGCGTGGCTCCGTTCAACCTACGAACCGCTCCCGGCCAACGACAACAGCGCGTGCGACGCGGCGGAGCTGTACCGCCAGTACTTGGCGTGCTGCAGCAAGATGGGCCGCAAGGGGGTCATTGCCCCCGCGCACTTCCCTAGGCTAGTTCGGTGAGTGATCGGTGCCTTCTCAATTATAGGGAAAAAATCCTGAGGGCGGAGTTCGTGAAGTTTTCAAGCAACGGTAATCACACTCCTATTTATTCATTATAATAATTTAATAGTATGTATCTCATTATGTATCTCAGTATGTACCTCAGTATGTATCTCATTATTATTTGATATTTTCTTCTTAGTAGATATATATACCCACATTACACATACACGTTAGGTACACAAAATACACTAGACAAGCGTCCGTGGCACTCATTCAGCTGGTCTCACTGAAAACCAGCGTCATGGCCTTTGTCTGGGCTGTGACATAAGCTGAGTGAGGGCCATTTATACTAGACGTCATAACACATCATTATATTCATTTGGCACTGTCTGGACATGATTGAATATAGTTTTGTTTTTTTTCCTTTTGTTTTATTTTTATGTATTTTTAATTGTTTTATGTTTTGTTTTCTGTTTCTACCAAATTGTGTTCTGTTTATAATTGCTATATGTTCTGTGTTGTGATGTCTATAATAATAAATATTTTCTTTCTTTCTTTCTTTCTTTCTAATCGCACTGTGCTTTAACCCTAAGTGACGGTTATGCCTGTTCACCATAAAAAAGTAGCGGTTAAAGTAGTAACCGCAGATAGAGTTGTCAGTGACAGCTGCTTGACGTTATTACCTACCATGTGAAAAGTACAGAATAATAAACTGTATGAAATACATGTAAGTATTTTTCAGTTTAAAAGCATTATACTTTCTTTATTCTACCAAATATGAATGATACCAAAAATCGTTTTCGAAAATATGGAAAACAGACTTCTGGTTTCGGTTGAGTTTAAATATTCATAGAACAGTCAGTTAAAGTGAGTTTTGTTAACTGAGTATCCAATTCTTGTGGTGAACAGTACGGCTTGTTAACGTTTAACCAAGCAATGTATCATAAGAGACCACCAGATTTTGAACTTTGTGCAGTTGACATAAGGTTGAAAACCAATGAAATAAATGATGTCTAGTTGTCTGGTAAAGGGTTAATGTTTAACTTAACTATTACTGCCCGTTTACGTAACTGTCCGTTATCTAGATTTTGATGACCTCCACCCTATGCAATCGTATACGAAACTGCCATATCTTGTAATACCTTCACCAATTTTCATACTTTATTTTGAGTGAAATGAAAGTATATCCATTCATTCATTCATATAGGAAAAAAGTCTTTGATATAGCCGGCGATTGTCTTTTTTTGTGCTAGGTGGCAGACAAGCAGACAAGTCATCTGATAGTTAACGATTTCCGTCACCCATAGATAACCTCAACACGATTTGAGTCAATAGTGCATCGTTAACCTCCTATTCTTGCCGGTTTTCTGTGGGGCAGTGGTATCACTCCGGTTGAGTTAGCCCATCCATGCAAAGCCTGGCTCTATTACGGTAAAATTAGCAGGCTGATGTTGCAGTTCGTTGACTACGTCTATCTTAGAACAGACAAACATTTGTTAGGCAAGCGTAGTATAAGTGAAGCTTGGACCCTTTGACAAAATTTCACATGATTACAGGACGGTGTTTGGCGGTACAGTCGGGCCGAATAACGCGACCAACTCAGCAGGGGAGACTACGCAAGTGTACATAGGAATAAGATCTAGGAACGCTCAAACCAGAACTAATCCACCTGCAGGTAAAATTTAAAATTATTTTAACTTTAATGAATGAAATACCTGCAGAATTGTTATCCGAAATAACCGTCGATATTTTCAAATACAAATACAAATACAAATACAAAAATACTTTTTTAATTATGATTGATACTGAATATTATCTATATACAACGCGTGCGGATAAAGAATGGGATCAGAAATGGCGGCGCATCTATTCACTTCTCGCTCGCGTACTATTTGCGTCTATACTCGCACCCCATGAGTGTAGTACATTCGATATCATTACAAATTTCAATAACAGTGGATAAAATTTTTAGTTTGAATTATTTATTTACGTAGGTCAACCAATATTATGGAAATTCATAAAAAGTGAACACCCTTTATACAAATTCAAAGACAGTGGTTTGACGAGTGAGACGGACGAATGGAGTAAACCACTTTACCTTATCTGCAGTACCTTAATAAATTATAGAATTTCGTTATTTATTACTGTTTAAGACACTCTAAGCATCCATACGAACCGACAACCGGTTTTTGGGATAGTATTCGTATCTTTAAACAGACACATCTTTCTGAACACGTATTCTACTCGTCATTTTGATAATCTTATGTGTGGATTTTTTATGAAATTCAAATAAAAAAATGCATTCTACACACAAAAGTACCAAATGAAACAGCCGGGTTTCAACAAAAAGTACATTTTGTAAAAATTAAAAAAAAAATAGTCAAAAGTTGTTTGAAATAACTGGAACAGGCCGCGACACGTAAATGAACAGCTCTTAGTTTGTGCGCTTGTAAAATAGCTTACTTTATACTAAAAAATATTTCTGAGCACTCAAGGTCACTGCTATACTTATTTAACGCATCCTGTAGAATATTTTTAGAAGGATGTTACTATTGATGTACCGATGCGCAGTCTAACGGGATTTTCTTTAATGACAGCTATAATATTGCATTTAGTTCTTGAAATATATTGATTTATCAAAGTTATTAACATTTGCTTTGCGCCACATGCCTCTCGGAAATAGAATTACTTAGGCTCGATTCAATCAATTTCTTTGGTATAACGTCAGATTTGTATAGAATGACAACCCTATACCGTAGATTTAGATTCGGAATAAGATTGGTCGAATCGGCTCTTAGAAAACATATTATGATATTCTTTACGATTTGTTGTTGATTTGACTTGCTAAAAAAGTCTTTATAGACACTTTGGGATGAAAACGATTGAAGTTAACGTTTCATATTGCATTTGCATCAATTTTCTTTATTGTGTGTTTTGTATTGTTCTGGTATGTTATATTGTTATATTTATATCCTTTAGGTCCCTCGTCGCCGATATTGAAAGCGCAGCTGACAAACAAGCCCGGCGGAACGGTAGAAGTGAAACAGGTTACTCCACAGCAACCACAGGTAGATATTTCATAGCCTAGCTTTTTTATGTGATATGTGGCCGAAGTGCAGACGGATTACCTGATGGTAAGAGATTGCCACCGCCCATGGCGTCCAAGTATCACGTAAGGATCGAAGCTCTGCTTATTTTTTCATAAATGGAAAATATCCGCGTTTTATTAACTAGTTTTGTTTTTTTTTCATGAGATAAGTGGCAGACGAGCACATGGATCACCTGATAATAAGCGATTGCCACCGCCCATGGACACCCAAGACACCATTTTAGAGTAACAAGTGCGCTGCCAACTTTAAACGCCTCTCACTCACGCAGCGAAACACAGCACAGTGCTGCTTCACGCCGGTTTTCTGTGAGACCGTGGTATAACTCCGGTTGAGCTGGCCCATTCATGCTGAGACGTGGCTCTCCCACGCCACGGTAAAAAACTGACAAAAAATCTGCTAGGTCACCAACATTATAATAGTGGTATGTACAGGATTGCTATCTTGTACCTTATTTTTGAGTTTCCGATATTATACCGTGACCGCTTGCAACAGAGCCGAAATATCGGAAATTCAAAAGTGGGGTACATGGTAGCAATCTCTTACATACTAAAGTCTCATCACGGTTATTTGGTATGTGGCAAAAGTTGGAACTAACGCTGTTTCATTTACAAGTTGTGTCTTGACATTTTCCCATAGAAAAAGTATTGTAGAGCGCCCCCATGTCAATGTCAGTGAAGTGCATTCTGATATTGGTCGGTCTGTATACTAACTGATACTTGAACGGCCCCTGACTCTTTACTTTACTCAGTCTATGTTAAGATGCTCAGATTCAATCAGCCAATCGCCGTCCGCTGCTGAATGTAGGCCTTCCCCAAAGAGCGCCAACCAACCCGGTCCTGAGCAGTTTGCATTCAGCTGACACCAGCCATCTTTCTCAAATCGTCAGTCCATCGCAGTATTAGTAAGATACTCAGAGTATGGTGATCATAGGGTATTTGACAAAGCTCGAGATTTTACAAAATATAAATAGTTTATCAAAGATTCATGGGCAAGTACATTTTAAAAGTATGAAATTATTAAGGCGACGGGATGGGCGAATGACCTTGAAGATTTGGGCGCTCTCCCAGCGCTATCATTGTTGTGATTTCATTGCAACAGATAGCCGCGGCGCGGTGTGCGTTGCTTACGGCCAATATAGTACTACTACTCTTTAAGTCCACTGTCAACGGACTAAGTCGGAGTCGGACCGAGTAAGCGGTTTTGCCCTTCCTCTCGCTTTAAAAAATAATTATACCATTGCATAACCCGTACAATTTGAACCAACTATTATAATAGAACCATTGACATAAACGAAACATTTGATATAGCTACCATACAAAATTCAAATGAAATGAATACAGAATACTTAGGTGTGACGTCACATCTTAGTAGCCATTTGTATGGAGCGTTTTGGGTTTGCTCAAAATAATGTGATTTTAAAGTTGTGATATCTCAGGTAGTTTAAATGAGAATTAAGTAATTCTTTCAACGATGATTCTATCATTGAGAGCTTTTGATTACAAAAATAAAAAAAAAATGTCAAATACCGTATTCTGTTCTTTCCTTCACGGTCAGGCTCAAGCCCAACAACCAACACCGCCGCACCCACACCTCTCGCAAGCGCTGGAGGCGAACCCGTCCAATACGACGCTGATCAAGCACCTTCTCGCGCACAAAGTAAGCCCCGCCCACCCGCAAACGCAAGTAAGTGCTAACTAACACACTAACAGTTATGCAGGACGGCTGTGTGTGGGGATAAGTTGTAATGTTCACGCGTAGGGTGTGCGCCTCGAAAGAAGTCCAGCGGAAAAGCATGGAACTAAAATTTGAGGGTTCTTGTGTCTATAGACATAAAGCTCAAATTGAATGTTGATAGCGACTCAAGCTTTTCACGGGGCTTCTTTGGTGGCGCGGTGGCTCTAAATGTAAGAATAGGGGTTAACGTATAGGAAAAATCTGTCGAATGGCGTTACGTAAGTAAGTTGTTTATTGTGTATGGAAAACGTGTTTACAAAAATGATCTTTTCAGGCATATACATTATTGTTATACTCAGTTATGTTATTATCTAAATATTCCTGAACACTATAAAAGCAATTACATGTTAACCTTTTTTTTATGTGGACGTAAGTTGCAAGTACTTTTAGACCTGAAGCTGACCTGAAGCAATGTATACGATAAATCTATTCATCTCACAAAAAATACCAATCTTCGTGTTCATCAATGAATCTACGGAAAAATCTATCTGTAATCATGTCATTAGTTATGGGATATTGTCTTTAGTGTTTTACTAATCTATGCTTGTAACAGTAAGAAGTGATGGTTCTTTTTTATCAATAAACTGTGACGTCACGTCTACATTATGTCTTCTAACGGATTAATCGTGTGCGTTAGCCTCCATATTCAAACGTTCATACTTGGAAGAATTTCAACTATTTTTTACATTCAAATGGGAGATTTTTTATCTCCAAATGTATTATATTTTACGGGAACATTACAACTTATTACTGAACAGTCAATATGATTGTATGACCGCGAACGCACCAAAAGTTTTTACGGGTTTCAACTTGGTACTTTGTTCAAGCGCTATCGATATCACTGCTTAACTACTCTAACTCATGTTTGCTATCTCTTTCTAAGTTAAATTCTTGACAGAGAAAACAACATGTTTGAGCAGTCCTTAAAAGTATGCAGGGTAGTATTGAAAATTTCGGCGTAACTTATTGAAATCATTCATCGCACTTAATTATACACCGTCATTTTTTTATCGTTTAGCATGTTAGATCAACAAAATAAGCGAAAAAAAAATCTGCTGTTCCATACAAAATAGAATATCCACACGGCAATAATGTATGGAACAGCTGATTTTTTTTCGCTTCTTTTGTTGATCTAACATGCTAAATGGACTTTGTTCACGATATCTATTATGAGGGTTTCGGGATGTTAACGATAAAAAAATTACGGTGTATACGAATAAAATTATTGACAAGTTTAGATTTGTGCGCTTGCGGTCATATTTGGGTATTAGTGAAACCAATGTTGTTTTTGTGTAAATTGTGTTGTCACATGAGTGGAGGAGAGAGGATTTTTATTTTGTTTTAATTTGAGTTATTTTTTGATTTTGTTATTTTAGATGATTTAGGCAAAGGAGGTCATTTATTATGGTAATACAGGTGTTTTATTGAAATACATGAATGCATGTGTTATTTTTATTAATTTATAGATTTGCCCAATGCCATTATTTGATTGACGCTTTTTTATATTTGTAAATCGATATTCCATTAATATGGAAAAAGCTTAAGAGAAGAAAAACAATAATAAAACCTAAAGCTTAACCAAAAGTAAATTTAAAAAAATTGGAAAAAATATTTCGCTCTCCAAATAAAGATTTATTTGTGTTATTTTTGAAAGTTTAAGAATTAAAATAATACTAACTGCCGCACTCAGAGACGTCAATTAAGCTAAATGTTTGCTTACTCAATTATGGAAAGTCTTTATGCGTATTGAAATAAGTGTCAATATTTTTTTTTAAGTACCAAATAAAGTTAATGTGACGTCTCTGAGTGCGGCAGTAAGCCTGTCAGTTTTAAGTATTATGTATGAAAAACTCTATCATTTTAAAACTTTAATTCTTTTATCTCAGTGGTGGGGCATTTTTATAACATATAGAAATAATATGATTATTTCGTATTTTTGTTGAAAGAATGGAGTGTTTTATGTAGTGGCAGTACTCGGCAGTATCATAGAAGCATGTATAAGGACCAAACTAACATACTGGATATAACTGGTTGAAAACTTTGGCATGTATTAGTGGCATATAAGCTTTTTGTGAGCATGACCGAAAAGATAATGCACTTTTTGAATTTGATAAAGTTTCGTCATTCTCGATGACTCGATTTTTGTCCAGTACATAGACTTTCAGAAAAAAATAATTAATAATGTTATGAACATATAAAATGAAACAATTAAAAAATTGCCAAAGATAAAAATATCACAGATAGTTCTACCTTGAATCCTAATGTTCATATTTTTTGAGTGACTTTTACGTGTCGCTAAAAGTATTTTGTCATTTAAAAATCTACACTCTAACCGTCTATATTTAGAGGCAGGTGTACGGTAGTTGTTGTAACTATTAATGTTAGCGTGGTTTTCAATAGTATATTTATTACATAGGTTGCACAGAGACAGCAAAGTCAACAAAGAGTTGGCCCCGCTACGAATACGGTGGTGGTGCAAAATAATCAGGTAAGTAACGTTCTATAGTCGGATTTTTAATTAGACCAAGTAAACTGACAGATGTCAATGTGCCATGTCATACATTTGCAAAATGCAAATTGTCAAAATGTAAAGGGACTTGACATTTGCAAACGTCAAACCACTTTGTCTAATTAAAAAATCGACTTTACTTATATCGTATATTATTACTAACTAGACTGTGCCCGCGGCGTTACTCACGCAGTTTTAGTCTTTATTACAAATGTCTTCATTCCCCTTAGGGGTTAAAAGTTCAAAAGTCACTTTTTTATTCAACACCCGTGCCCAAATATCAATTTTAAGCTTCTGACTTTACTAATTAGCAAACCCCATAGATACTGCATTTCACCCCCTATTTCATCCCTTCAAAGGGTAACACGTTAAAGTGAGTTTCTGTTTATTTCAAAGTATTGTTCCACATACATTTTCACATTCCTAATATCAAAGATGACGGACTTTCAAACAAACTTCTAACCCCCTTTTTACCCCATTAGGGTTGAATTTTTAAAATCCCTTCTTAGTGCACTCTATTTACTTAAAGGTTCAAGGTTCGGTAGTTTGAGCTGTGGGTCCATTCCTAGTCACTCAGGTTCTCCTTTTATATATATAGAATTTTTTCAACTATGTTTCGGCCATGGCGGCGGATCTTAATGATCTACCCAGAACGCAGGTCTTACTAAAGGGAACGTACAGTAACTATAGGTGGCAGCACTTTGTATTGACTGACAGGGAAGATTAAGTTTTAATGGACGCCACCAGTTGGCAGCACCGGGTATATGTGACAGTAACTATAGGTGGCGGCACTTTGTATTGACTAACAGGACAAATTAAGTTCTAGTAGGCGACACCAACTAGCAGCACCGGGTGTATGTGGCAGCACTTCGTATTGACTAACAAAGCTAATTATGTTCAAAAGAAGAGCATCAGTTGGCAGCATTGTCGATAACGATCAGTACGTTCACTATAGTGTACATGTGTATGCACAGATACAATGGTGACTAAAGCGGGTGAATATTTTGCTAGATAGCGTAGCCGCCCATAGGCACCCGCGACACCTTAATTCACAAGTGCGTTGCCAACCTTTAAACCCACCTTTCCCCCGGCTTGCGCCTCCGGTACCTTCACTCACGCAGCGAAACAGCACAGTGCTGATTCACGCCTGTTTTCTGTGAGACCGTGGTATCACTCCGGTCGAGCCGGCCCGGTTCATGCCGAAGCGTGGGACTCCCACGTTCAAACACCATTTTGGTGGACCTCAGTTCTATAGTAAGCTATCTAGCGGATTTTTCACACTCTATAGTCTCCATTGTAGTCTATATTACGTTAACTTCATATCTCGGTGTGATCCTAGTGTAACACGATCAGGGCATTTGGGCATTCTGAGGCAGGGTACAAGACCACCAGCTTCCAGTGCCCGGGATGCTATTAGTATTAAAAGTAACTAACTAGGTTGGCGCATTGACCCACAGTGAGTTTTGGCCTCCGATAATAATGCCAGTCATCCACCAAAACAGGGTGCTGGAAAACCAGGTTGGCGAGCCTAACATCATTGGCGAGGACAAAGCGCATCGACTTCGCTGACTCAGCCACCTGGAGAGTATTAAAAGAAATCTTTTTAAATAATATTTTTTGTTTTTAGGTAATGGACGTGGATCCAGAAGCATTGATCAAGTGCACAACTATAACACCAGGTGGCGTTGCCAGTAGCACACCAGTCGGAGAAAAGGTAATATTTTTTTTTAAATAATTATTACTACAGTAATAACATTCATAGTATTTTAGTAAAGGATTTTAAAGTCTAGCTGCGTCACATTTCATAAGTTTTTTATTTCACAGGTTACGTTTGTAAGCACTGCTGATGAACAAATAGGTAAATATATTTCTTTATTTTTATGTTATGTAACTTTTATTTTTTTCTTTTCAATAAGCGAAATCTGTTTTTAATTTTGCTTTGCAGTTATAAAGGATGAACCAGTACAAATTCAAATGGATGAGGCAACACAACTAACTATTGTAAGTGCATGGTATTATTACCTATTGCATCCTTTTGTTTAATGAATCAGCAGTTTCCAACTCATGGCCCTCTCTACTGGCATGAGAGGGTAAATTAAAGTCACTTAAATTATCAAAAACAAGCTCGGTACGGCTTTTCTTCACTAACCACTTTTTGGCTCCTGCCTACCCAAAAAGGTTGCCAATCGCTGATTAAGACATCTCATTTAGTAACATTTTACGCATTTAATTTTATCTTACAGAAAACAGCTCAAAACAAAATGCTAGCCGACTTGTTAGAGAAGAAGTCCAATCCGCCCGTGCAAGTGGTACAAATGGGCCCCCAAATAAACAATGCGCCGACCATACAAATAACCGAAACAGGCCAGATACTCCAGGTCAAACCAGAATCCGATTCCGTGATCCAAATCAACGCCGACCAAATGGTCGGTCAGGCCAACCAGTTCTTCCAGATCAAGAACGAGCAGGGCCAACTCATTCAAATTAAGAATGATCAGGGTCAGATCATTCAATTGAAGAGTGATCAGCTTCAAGCGCCGATGTTGCAGTTCAAGAATGAACAAGGACACATAGTTCATGTTAAGAATGAACAGATCAGTTTGCAGAGCGGACAGATCATTCAGCAAGCGGTGATGCAAGCTTTGAAGAGTGAGAAGGAACAGATTGTGGATACGGTTGTGACGGACCATTCGTATACGGAACCACCTAGTAAGAAAGTTAAGGTTGAGGAGAAGAGAGAGGTAAGTGTGCTTTGGTATTTTGAGACTTATGCTAACGACACAGAACGCAATATACATATCCTTAATTGTATACGAAGGAAATTATGATAGGAAATTGGTTCCTATTATACTTTTTAGAATTTTTTATAATTAATATACGAAGCATACAAGACAAACGAAGGTATGAGCACGCGGGCTTTAAGTCAGAGGCATATTGCTTATACGCTCTTATGGATTGAAGTTCGCATGCTTATAAGTCCGCTTGAACCTCGCGGTATACTTGACCAGAAAACGCCTTTTTCATATTAAGCGGGCGGCTATACATGCTGGTCTATTCAGACCAGTATCACTGCTACCAGTTTGATCTATTGTGATCAGTCCCAAATCCCGGATGTATATTAATTGATAATTTTATTACCTTTGAGGCATATAATATAGTAATTAAAGGATCTTCAAGCGAAAGCAGCTTTGTCCACTAAAGTAATTAATAACCATTATCTAGCTCTATGTATATCGCTTCGTCCCGTTAGTGGGGTCTTAATAAAGTGCTACGCGAAAGTGTAAAGTCTCAATATTTTGTTACACAGCTTGCTGCGGCTTTAACCGCGTGGACTACGGTATATTATTAAACCATTTTATAATCTATCTTTTAGAGGTTTAGGGCGATTCTTGCGTGCTCGGAATGAGAGTGTTTTGAATCTTTTTACACACTAGATGGCATCAGATAGCTGAAGATGGCTGAAAGGATACAATAGACAAACTTAACGCCAAGATAGATACTCTTTATTGTACAACATACAGAACTTAGACCATATTATCACTTACCATCAGGTGAAATATGGTCAAACGCTTACCTATCTACAGTAAAAAAAAAAAAAAAAACTTAAAAGATAGGTATACATAGATACAATGTAAGGTACAATTTAGGCGGTCTTATCTTTGGTAGTGATCTCTACATGATAACTTTTGGTAAAAGACGAGAGTTATTATCTGTCTGTAAAAAAGGACAATGAAACGGCGAAAGGAGGTATATGCTCAAAAAATATAAAAAAAACTTAGTAAAAAAATACTATAGTGGCGTGATTGGTTGAGCTCACTGAATTTAAAGTGTCAGCTATGTGATACCAATTATGCAACAGAGAGATAACCTTTAGGTATGTGATGCCATCTGGTAGATATTTTAAAACATCTTCATTTAGTCGAATTCTACATAATGTCTATAAAAATAGCGAAAAACAGCTGCCATTCCAAGCTGCCTTGCCGAAAGAAAAAAAACAGACATCCGCCATCTTTTATCGACATTATGTTGAAGTAGGCATAACGACAGCTCAGAATCGACCCCATAGGTGTGACAGTGTTTGTGGTTGTAGAAATAGCTTTGATTGTCAATGTGCTGTGTATTTTGCATGGCCATAACTCCTGTTTATGTTTTCTTCCTGGATGGGCACTTTCCAAAACGGTACACAAAAAACAAGAATTTGTTTATAAAACATAAGATAAAAAATCTTTATTCAATTTAAGTCCACTCATAACACTTATGAATGTCAAAATAGGTACATAATCATCATCTACCGCTGATAGGGAATTTCGATTTCTAATGAGAAGACACCAGCAAGAAACTCGGTAGTTAGTTTTCAAATATTGATGATGTTACAGAGTTTCAATTAAAAAAATATAAAAAATACTAGTAGGAAAGTTAACAGACTACTATGAATAACAACTCAAAAGACTAATCGATTAACATGACCAAGAATCCTTATCATTTAAATAGTCTTGTACACTATAGTAACCTTTCTTCATCAGGCAGGTTTTTATATGAGGCTTAAACTTATCCAGTGATAGGTTAATGACATTTTGTAGTTTATTAAATATCTTAATATTTAGGCCAACAAATTAATTACCGATTCTATAAAGTATGTTAAAGATATATAAATTCAAATGTCTATTCATACGTTATTTTCTTCATCTCTGATACATCACTAGGACCCCAACAATATCATTTAAGCCGTTCTAACATTTTTGTTCGCCTTTGTAATGTATGAAATGGAATATAAAGTTACGCCCACAACGAACGAACCACGCCCACTTATTGTCTGTTACCTTTGACATAAAGTTGTAGAAATGGATAGCATGATGTTCGTAAAAAGTTCTCTAAGTTAATTTAGTACTCCGGGAATGTCATTTCATACTAATGTTTTTAAATATCATTTTGCAGAGCAATTCTCCTCACGAAAGCGTATCGAAGACAGCGGCGAATCTGTATGCTGCACTTGCTGCGTCTGCGCTTGAAGATGAGGACTTCGTAAGATCCTATTTTTAACCTTATTATTACTATCACTAGTAAGGTAGTTAAGGGTAGGTTTCTAATGGCACAAATCGTTAAAATGGAGCTTATATTGTAGAAACTAAAGTGATTTTCAAGGTATTACACATTTGCAAATCCATTAGAGCTTAAAGTCGTCATTAAATCTTCAAGATTGTTTATGCAACTGAGGGTTAGATGCGTTGTTGATCTGTCTATTAAGAAATTCCTTATTTTAATGGTTTATCTGTCTACATATTTTAGAATTTATGTATATTTTCCTGACAACTATAGTATTTACTGTCAATAATACATGGTTGTTTCCAATATTTAAATGTTAAGGATTGGCAGCAAGCAGCAAGTGAAAGTTTTCTTGCATAAACAATAATAAAAATTAATCTATTTCATGTCTGTGCCTATTGAATAATAGCGGCCTGCGGGGATCTTGATCGCTGGAGCCAGGCGTGGCAAGGTCATTTTTGTTATATTAACAGTCCGACAAGTTGTTTTGCTCAATAGCAAAAGTCAGAACGAGTACTCATTTTAATGAGAAGTGCCACTTTATATCAAGGTGTCATTTGTCTATAACATTTTTTTTACAACAAAAGTAATTTTTCGGTCAAAACAGCTTGTCGCTCTGTATTCGACTAGTGTCGATTGTAGTTGTGTGTAGACTTGCCTGTATTTTGGGTTCGATGAAGACCTTTCCCATAAGGTTTTAGAGTATTTGGAATTTTAGTTAAAATAATCTATAATCGAGTTATACAATAATATGTATAATATAAACTGTAAGGTGTTTCCTTGTCTATGAAACTGGCATCATTTTCTTCACACTATAAGATGTTAATGTCTATAAGATGTAAATAGCTACTGTAGTATATTTTTTAAATCATCAAATCCCACATTTCTAAGGTTTGCTTAAAATATAAATCAAATATCGTACCTACCGAAAAAATATTTAAGTTAACTTTTTTTTTAGGCAGAATTAACGTTTTCATATTCGTAACGTTTTAAATTATTATAATTTTATCTTAAAAACTATTGTACTCGAACCGACCCGTTTTTCGTTAACACACATATCTAAGGAGTTAGGTAAGTTACCTTAAAAAATTGCAAAAATGTTATTAGTTTTCAGAAAATCTTCATATTAAACAGCAATTTGATAGAATTTTTATATAAAAAGATAATGTTCATATTGAAGTTTTTTTGTTCGACACCTTGTGAGAAAGTCTTCTTGATCTTATATCTCCTCTGGTAGCTACCCCTTAATAAGTTGGTAGAACAGGATTTCGAAAATCATACTTCGGGTTTGTATGTAATCAAAGTTATTAATATCGTAAAATATTATGCGATCCAACAGATGCTCCCAAAAACTGAACCAGATTCAATCCCAAAATCTGTTTTAGTAGCTGGCACAGGAGATAATTCGTCTGTTATCATTCAGGAACCCATTTTACAGGTATGTTTATATATATTAGGTTTTAGTTTTGTTTTAATTCTTTACAACTTATTCTTGAGTAAATACCGCACTCAAAAATGTAAAAAGTATCAGCCTATAAACTGTTCCACTGCAGGGCAAAGGCCTCCATCACAAATACAAATACAAATACAAATAACTTTATTGTGCATAAGTAAATACAAGTTGTACACACTGTAAATAGTTCAATAACATACTTATTAGATAGGTATATTAAACTAATTGGTTAAATCTTGTCTAAGCCAAAACAATGTTTAATAACACATAATGTAGGTAGGTACAGAGACATAATCCTTTACCTTCCGTACTAGTACAAGACTGTGTTACGGCAAGGTAGTCATAATCGTCCTGTGCATAAGTTCTGTCTAAGAAATCAAGTTATTGCTACTTTGATGGGATTAGGCTTAATCACCACGCTTGCCAAATGCGGATTGGTGATCACAAACCCGAGCTATGTTCGAAAAATTCGAAAAATACTTTTTGCTCGACCCGGGAATCGAACCCGAGATCACGGTCCGGTACTTTAACCCACTAGACTATCAGGGCGTTACTTAAAAATGTATTGTCTTAAAATTAAATTGCAATGAATTGATATAACAAAAAATATTAATTTCACAGTTTGATCTTGACTTAACTAGTTTGACTTAACTAGCGTCGCCGGTAGATTTACATTAAGGCGACGGGTAGCCCAAACTAGCGACACCAATCGATTTAAATTGTTAGCTACTCATCATCATCATCATCAGCAACCCACACTCGTCCACTGCTGGACATAGGTCTCCCCTAATGCACGCCACTGCTCCCGATTTTCGGCCACTCTCATCCAGCCCACACCTGCCAGCCTTCGAATGTCATCATCCCATCTTGTCGCAGGGCGTCCTACACTACGCTTACCGAGTCGCGGTCTCCATTCAAGGACTTAACGGCTCCAACGGCTGTCAGTTCTGCGGCTAATATGACCAGCCCACTGCCACTTCAGTTTGCTAATTCGGTTGTCTATGTCGGAGACTCTGGTTCTCTGTCGGATTACATCATTTCTGATGCGGTCCTTCAGAGATACTCCGAGCATAGCCCTTTCCGTAGCTCTTTGAGCGACTTTGAACCGGTGGACTAGTCCAGCCGTGTTAGGTACTAAACTGGATCAATTTTAAACAAATTCGAAGAGGGAGTCTCTAAACAAACGTTGGTATTTTTTTTTAATAATTGTACTCTACTTTTCCATCTGTTTTTGCACTCGAAATTTGGATTAACGCCATAAGTAGCTGTTTTTGGCGGTCATTCATATTTCGAGTACAAAAGCAGACCAAAAAGTTAATTAGTTATAAATATTGAATAAATAGTATACGTTTTTTTTTCGAGGTGCTCGAAATTCGAAATTGTTAAAAAGATATTCGGTTTAGATGTTAACAGTTTAAATCAAATGGCGTCGCTAGTGTGCCCTACCCGTCACCTTAAATTACTGGCGGTGCTAGTTTCCTCGATGCGTCACCAAATCAAAAATGTGGTCAAATATCTGTCACAATTTTTCCATCTGATTATTGTAGAAAGATAAATTATTTATTTGCATTATCATAAGACCCACAATAAAAGTTTACTATTTATTAAAAGGGCATGCAAAAATAATTAAAAAAAAAATCAATTAATTAAACGAGTGCGAGTATAGACGCAAATAGTGGCGAGCGAGAAGTAAATAGATGCGCCGCCATTTCTGATCCCATTTTTTATCCGCAAAGGTTGTAGGTTATATTGATAAAACTATCGTTAGCTAAACGTATCAAGCACTTAAATATTAAATCAGAACTCGCGAAGAATTTTAAAGTGCTTTATCTAAAAATACTTTTGTTGCTTTTATTTATAACTATATTTTGTCGATAATTTCTATTCATGGGGGGCAATTCTCGTGCACTCTAATTGAAGTCTAATTAAGAAATTTCTTTCTTTCTCTAATTCGATTTCAATATCGAGTGCACGAGAATAAGCCTCATGGATGTACAATTACAAAAAAGAAAATGTATTTTTATATGTTTTGTGTGACTAAGCGCTCTTGTGTGGACACTTCATACGGCAATTTTTATCATCATCATCATCAGCCCATTTAAGTCTCCACTGCTGGGGCACGGGCCTCCCTCAATCACATGAGGGGTAATTGCCATACTCACCACGCTTAGCAGACGGGTTGGCGAGGGTTTTGATATAAATGCAGAGTTTTCCTTCTCTGAGTGCTGATGATCATGCAAGCAGCTTTACCTTAGTCGCCTTTTACCGTGTGGTCCCCGGCAGAGTAGAATAGGCCACCCTCACTCTTACCGAGGTGTCGTAATTTTTATACCACAACCATAATTGATTTGTTTAATACGTTAACCAGGTACAACAACCTGCGTTGCAGGTCCAGCAGCCCACGTTGCAGGTACAACAACCCACGTTGCAGGTGCAACCACCAACTTTACAGGTTCAAGCCCCTACGATACAGGTAAGTAATCGGTTTGTATTTATAAACCGAATTTAAACGTTTTTATGTAATTAGAGACTTATTTCATAAATGTTTATTGAACCTTGGCTAGCTAAAACGGTCTTATATAGAGCAGTTTTATTTTGATTTCAATTTATTTTTTGTTTTTTTTTATTCAGGCGTCAAAACTGCCCTGTAACACTGTTTTAGCTAACAAAGGTTTATTGAACGTTTATGAAAAAAACCCTTATTTATTTGTGTCGAAATAAATTTTCAAATATATGATTGGATATTTTCCACTGTCTAGTTTTCACAATGAAAACCCTTTAAGAAATACTCATACTATCACCGTTAAATGACCAATAATATATTAATAAAGAGTGGCTAGTGCTGGATTTGTCACGTAGAAAGAATAGCAAATAAGCTAGGAGATAAGATATGATAAGAAACAATTTATTGACCACAACACATTATACTTAGAACAAAACAGAGAAAACGAGGTACAGAGACAAAGAGTTGCGGCCAACAAGGCTCTGCCTCAGCATATGCTGCAACTGCCACAAACAGCAGCTGCAGCTGGTTATCAGGCTGGACTTGGAAAAAAAATAATACTAAAGATTTGCGTGCAATATAAACAAGTAAAAGAAATTGAAAAATAAAATATACAAAACAAAGATGCAACGCATCTCCACTCCCTGTGGCTGATGTCGGTTATCGCTTACTATCATGTGGCTCGCTTGCTCGTTTGCCTCCCTTTTTCATAAAAAAAAAAAAAATTAAAACATTAAAATTATATTTGAAAAAAAAAAAAAAAACAAAAATAAAATATACCAATGGCATTCGCGGGTGCCAAACTAATATTATCATTAGCGACAGTGGCGCCATCAAATAACTGCGCGCATTAATGCTAACGCTACGGGCCCCGCCCTCCTCCAATACATATATTTTTTTATCCGACTACGGCGAAGCAAACTGGAAGTAGAATTGTCACCCGTAACATGAAAGTTGCGAGTTAACGCCAGGGACCAGAAAACCCCTTTTCAGAGTTAAGCCTATTGTTAGCTTATCAAATAAATGGGGTTACCTTATTGATTGTATAACCTTACTGTGTGTTAACCCTATTGACAGGGTTACAACCGCTTACCGCAAAGTAAGGGTTACCCTATTGATTGTCCATCTCTTTTCCACGACCTGTCAAACGAACGAACTCAATCCGACCAATCGGCTGCCGCAGTTAGCGAGGTGCGCAATATTGATTCAAATGCTTTGCGCGTAGAGATTAAAATAGCTTGGTAGAAATGTAAAACCCTATCTTGATATGGTAAGCCGTGTTGATAGCGATTACCGTAATGAATAAGTAACCATATTGATGAGGTAAGCCAATGATAGGCTTACCTTATTGATAGGGTTTTAGAAAAAACCTATCACCCTGAACATGCGATAATAATAAAAAATATGCTCTAATAAAAATAAAATAAGTTGATAATGTTTTGTACAAGGTTCAGCAGCCGACATTGCAAGTGCAACAACCCATGCTGCAGGTACAGCCGATGGATGTGCAGAACATCATCGCATCTCAGTCGGGCCAGATTATTCTTCAAGGTAAAGTAACGTTATAATGCATTAGAAAATCGTGGCAAGGAATCTTTGAGGAACTAACAGAATACTCATAGCACTGCCTTACCTATTTGTTACAATACCCTTTAAGGTAAAGACCAGTGGCGGCTTCATTTATTTTTACGACTTTCATCATCATCATCTACATCATCAGCCCATTTAAGTCCCCACTGCTGGGGCACGGGCCTCTCTCAATCACATGAGAAGTAATTGCCATACTCACCACGCTTGGCGGACGGGTTGGCGAGGGTTTTGATATAGATGCAGAGTTTTCCTTCTTTGGGTGCTGATGATCATGCCAGCAGCTTTTTACGACACCTCGGTAAGAGTGAGGGTGGCCTATTCTACTCTGCCGGGGACCACACGGCAAACACAGGACACTGAATGTCAAATATGTAATCAGCCGCTGATTTGGATTGACAAAATATAATGTTTATTGATCACAACACAATGTTCAGAAAATACGTTTCATGCTGCAATCGCTTGATTGATATCGCTTGAAATTATCAGAACTCATCCCACTCTCAACATAGTAGCGATGACTTGATTTCTTTAATGGAGGCCTTTACCCTGCAATGGGACAGTTATAGGCTGATACTTTATAACAGAACTCATAGGTGCACAACAAAACACAGCTTTTTTTAACACTTCTCTGAAGAAAATTTTGTAGTACAATGACTTAAGGTGACGGGTAGGGCACAAGCGACGCCAATCGATTCTAATTTTTAGCTACTAAACCTGATCTATTTTAAACAATTTCGGGGTTACAACCAGTCGGCAAACTCTTATACTATTTATTAAATAGTATAAGTGTTTGCCGAGAGGTTGTCACCCCGAAATTGTTGAAAATAGATCCGGTTTAGTAGCTAAAAATTAGAATCGATTGGCGTCGCTAGTGTGCCCTACCCGTCACCTTAATCAATCGTTTACAATCAGGTGATGTGTCCGCTCGTCTGTCCACTATATCATAAAAATCATGTGATCAAAGCCAGATTTTGATATTATGTGATCAAAGTTAAAGAACTTTCTTTTTTTAATGGTAGCTTTTGTTTTCACAGAGAAAACGATAACGTCACAGCCTCCACAATTCGTACAGCAGCCCATGCAAATAATCGCGACGCCGAGTAACTCTCAAGGTATTTGTAAAACATTGACGTAAGAATGAAATGAAATGAAAATTGTTTATTCAATTTAGGTCCATACAGAACATGTTTACCACTGGTTCGGAATGTAGTTTTCTGCCAAGAAGACACCAGCAAGAAACTCAGCAGTTACTCTTTAAAAAAAAAAATGTTTCACAAAATGTCACCATTAACTTAAAAATATAGTACCATTTTAAATAAGAACTCATTTTATATAAAAAATAAGACTCGAAGGATAGTATTAAAAGTTTTTTAAGACAAACTTGTTTAATAATTTCTTCCTACAAGTAATAAAGTAGCCACTTTTAGCTATTAAGAAGATTATTGTTAATTTACGCTATTATGAAGATTAGTGTAAAATTTATTGTTAAGCATCTCAAAAAATTTAAGATAAATATTTTAATACTTAAAAAAAAGACTTTAAGTATTAAAATATTTACTTTTATAAAATCACTCCTAATCGATATAAATCTGTTTTCGGCGCTAGTTACGCCGATGTACGACCATAAGAGACCAATGGACAATACGACAAAAAATATATTCGCATTTTAATACGCTTTTCGAATAAAGAAAGAGAAAAAAGACGACCCATATTTTTTAGTCCTCATTAAATGTGTCTTTTTATGGAAATATTTATTTTTTAATTATTAATTAATATGCCGGAAGTGACGTAGTCCTGAGGCTCAACGTATTGTGATGTCGGTACTATATGTCCAATAAAAAAAGTTTAGGCGACAAGTTACTTGCTGTCACTGTCATTATTTTATCTTGTCATTTTCTAATCAGAGATTTTACTTTTTTTTTAAATTAACGCGAGCAAAAGCGTTATTAATTTGTATTGCCAAGTGATGACGTCACAGGCGTGAAGCAGCTCCTGCGCTGTGTTTCGCCGTGTGAGTGAGGTTACCGGAGGCCCAATGGGGGGAACGGAAAAGGTTGACAGCGCACTTGTGACTCCACTGTTGGTGTCCATGGGCGGCGGAATTGCTTACCATCAGGTGATCCGTCTGCTCGTCTGCCACCTCTCATATAAAAAAGGAGGATTTTCACATTTTATTTTTTTTCTCCATAAAAATCATTCTAAAAATCTAGAATTATTTTTCTTAAATTTCTATGAGTCTAATCTGGAAATAGTATTTTTCATTTTGAAAAATGTTTTTTTTCGTGTTGTCCATTCGTTCATTTAAATTAATTGAACTAAAACTGTAAATTATTTTTGTATCATTCCAGAAAACTAGAGTTACATTACACAAAAACTAAAACTATAAATTATTTTTTGTATCATTCCAGGAGGCTTGAGTTACATTACACAAAATCTTCCAGGAAATATGATGCAGAAAACTATTATTATAGTCCAGGGACCGACAGGTGGCGGGCCTCTTACGCTGACGGTAAGAATATTTAATAAAAAATATAAATAGGTTTTGCGAGTTCAAGTTATATATTGTTAGAAAGCGTAGATGTTTTACCTGTAACGTACTGTTTTTTTTTAAAAAAAGAGCTATTTCATAAAAAGCGACTTCTTACAATAACATAATATTGAATTCATAAACAAGGTTTGTTTGTTATAGAGTCTTAAATGGTATTTTCAAACCGTTTTCAAATAACGGTTTTAGTGTAATTGTTATTTTACATGGTAGTTTTTTAAAGAGTTTGTAAAATTCTATTAAGCCCATATATTTTGTCGAGAAACTATTAAATAGTTATGAATTGATCATTAGTGTATGTAGAAATAAATTTAATGCACTTTACAAAGGTGAACAACCCCGGAGGCCTGGACGAGGCGACGCTAAACAGCCTTATTACCCAGGCCACAGAGGCTATAACGCAACAGCAAATAATACAGGTTAAGCGCCAGACTTAGTGCTTAAAACACGCTTCATCCACTCTTTTCTTTGGGTTCTTTCACCATTTCATTAATGTCTTATTTTTATTTCACTTTAAATAACTTTTTGCTTAGGGATTCAGCCACTTTCTTTCATAAGGTTTTAAGTTCATTCGTAGAAGTTAAGCTACCTTTGTTTGACTAACCTCTGTGCCCTTTGTTAAATAAAATAACATTATTTAATTAGGGGTTTATTTTTTCGTTCTAACAATCATACTCATTATTACTCACATTCTTTTGCTGTTTATTTGCGCCACGGCATTCGGTTTGTAAGTGATCATTTACGCTTTACTAATTTAAATATCTATTGAAGTCTTAATTTTTACTTTACATTTTAAAATTACGTGTTTAATAAATGAAGTATATTTTTGATACGTTTAATATAATCTTTTATTACTTGCAAGCGGCCATATGGTTGCAAGATTCTTAAAATGACCAATATGACCATCGTATATGCTCATAGAAAATATGCTTCGTATAAGTTCCTAAAGTCATTTTGGCATTTCATTGATTTTATCACGTGTACTATGACTTGGATCGTAGTTCCAGATCCACTAACGTGGACTATTGAGCTTGAGAGCTCTCTCATTTGATCGAGACGACCAGTCAATTATGAAAACGAAAAATTCTACTTATTCATTCACTCAATGTGGAAAACAAAACATTGTAATCGGTTAATAAATTATCAAACGTAGTAGAAATCAGTGTTGTGCCAGTATGAATAAGAAATTAAAAACTCCTTTATGAATTAATTCCTTTATGACCTTACCGTCCAAAAGTTAAAGCTGTTTATTGCACGCACAGAACTCGGGCGTGATTCAATCCACTCAGAGGGTGATTGTGAGTCAGCCAACGCTAGTGAGCACGGCACAGCCGATCACTGTGGTCAAAACGGCCATAGCACAGGTTCTATGCACATGATAAATAATAGCATGGACGAACTATATAAGGATTGACAATTGTTATACTTCGAAATGTCCTAATGAAATAGTAAAAAAAATAATATACTTTCTAAATTTATATTTCATTAAAAACTATTTCTATTTTCTATTAACTGTTTTCATTCAAACTAATGATGAACCTAATTAGTGACCAAGTTATTTTATGAGAAATAGTTTTTTTTTTAACTTTGATAGTAAAAAATAAATGAATTCTGATATAATACCGATTTTTCTTAAGTAAAGTTTAAGTCTGTTATCATAATCGAAAGTTAGTTATTTAACTCAAAACCTTTTCTACTACAAAGTAAAATGCCTAATGTAATTTCAAGACTGAAAGTTTGATAATTATGCAAATTGTTATTTTTTATTATTCTGGTTTAATTTAGATTTTTAGATGCCATCGACGTATACTGGAATCTAGAAATCGAAGTAATTTTGATCAGTTAAGGGCAAAGTTTCGCAGTATAGTTATTGTCAGTTTTACAAATATATTTAGTCTATGAGGACAATAGATTTGTGCTTCGTAGAGTTAATAAGTTGTTGATATGGAGTGCATGGTTGTTATGGGTTACTTCAAATTGGGTGGCCTGAAAAAACCCTTTTCACAATTTTGGATTTAACTGTTTTTCTTGTGTACAATAATTTCTTTATCGTCGAAATCTTAGCTTTAAATTTTAAATTCGCATTAAATAACAGAGTGTATTTCGAAAAATATCGTTTTTCCTATTATCAATCATTGAATTTACAAACTGCAAAATATAAGCAAAAACAAAAAAAAAAACATGATATTACATTTATTTAGAAATACATTCTGTTTAATGTAGATTTTACTGATTTGAAGAAACCATATTTTTGTTTAGCATAAAATAATCTTAGGAGAAAATATTACAGCTAAAAGTGACTTTTGTATTTTTTAGTTGTAATATAAAAGTACTTATTACACTATAATTTATTTTTGTTTTTATATATTTTATTTTATGAGTTGTGATGATGGTAATGGGTCCAAATACCAAATATTTTCTGTTGGGTGAGCTTCTATGAAATTAGATTTTATGTATATTTATTGTATTCATCTCAATATTAGTTTCAAATGTGATGTTGTAGGTATACTCTGTAATAATTGCTAATATAAGTAGTGAACGTAGTTGTTTTTATACAAATTAGAGACACTGATTATTTTTTTAATATGTCTACAGAATGCGACCCAAATTACCCAAAGTCAGCAGCCAATAATCACTACACAACCACAACCGCACAAGGCGCAAATCGTCAACCAGCCACAGACACAGCAAATAGTTGTTACCCAGAAGCAACCGCCTGCATTGATCAGCACCTCGTCAAACAGTCCAAATTGTGACTGGCAACCAGCAAATTATTCAAGGGAACCAGCAAATAATTCAAGGCAATCAACAGATAATTCAACAAGGAAACCAGCAGATAATTCAACAAGGAAACCAGCAGATAATCCAACAAGGAAACCAGCAGATAATTCAACAAGGAAACCAGCAGATTATTCAAGGAAACCAACAGATTATTTCTGGCAACCAGCAGATAATACAAGGGAACCAGCAACTGTTGCAGGGCAACCAGCAAATAATAGCGGTTTCTAACAATCAGCAGATTATAGTGAACACACCAATGAAGCCTGGTGTCCATAGAGTAGTGCAGCAACCGCAGAGGAGTCAAGTCGTGACGAATGTTCAGCCCACGATCATCAACCAGACGGCAGTTGTCCAGAGCGATTGTAAAACAAGTGTAATACAGAGTAATGCTGTAAGTATTTGTTAGTTTCATGTTCTCTTGTTGTTACAGCGAGTTTTAGATTCCAAAATTAGGAGGTCCAATCTATAGTCCATTCAGTATGTGAAGGTAAATAGGACAGTTCAAAGTTTCGTATCATGCATCCATCTTTCTACAAATAAAAATATTAAGTTGTAAAAATCATTAACTTTTTTGTGTTCTTATTCTTCCAAAATAACCAGTATTAAACTTTTTCAATTAATGTTAACAAGAACTTAAAAGAGGAATTACCAATAAAATTTGTAAAAAATATCTTATGAATTGCAAAATACGCTAATCGGAATTCTTGCTCATAGGGATTGACACAAACAATCGCAATAAATCAGTAATCGGTATGGCGACCATCTTACCATCGTTCAAAATATGTCCGTATAGATTGCATTAGGGACCAAGAGCTAGTAATTTCTTTTGGTGACGAAGGTGGTTCCTACACGTCAAGAGTTTTTTTCAGATGAATAAAATAATGTTATTTAAATAAAGGGGATTTGTTGCGTGTGTACCAGTAAGAATATTTACATATTGTATTCCATAGCCAGATAATTCAAATACATAGATCAAACCAATAAAAAGTCAGTTAGATTTCTAAAGAAAATATTCTCGATTTTTAAAAATATCGGTTAGGTTTAAAAGGAGCGTCTCACTTTTAACGTCAAAATAGAACTGTCCTGTCACCTTCACATACTGAATGGACTATAGGAACGGGAGTTTAAGGGTTGGCTGCGCACTGGTGTTACGGGTGTCCATGGGCCGCGGCAATTGCTATCATCAAGTGCTTGTATGCCATCAATGACGACCCGTTTGGAACAGAGGTAATGAACGCTGCCTTTGGTCCAAGGGTTGCGGGTTCGATCCCCGCATAGTACAAACATTTGTGTGCATGAACATGTTTGTTTGTGTTAGTCTGGGTGTTTTCTATGTATTATAAGTATGTATTTACAAAAGGAAAGTATTATATGTATATAGGCCGTGTGGTGCCCGGCAGAGTAGAATAGGCCACCCTCACTCTTACCGAGGTGTCGTAAAAGGCGACTAAGGTAAAGCTGCGGGTATGATCATCAGCACCCAGAGAAGGAAAACTCTGCATCTATATCAAAACCCTCGCCAACCCGTCTGCCGTGGTGAGTATGGCAATTACCTCTCATGTGATTGAGGGAGGCCCGTGCCCCAGCAATGGGGACTTAAATGGGCTGACGATGATGATGATGATGATGATGATGATATGTATATATTTGTAATCCCACTGTTGATTCTGAGATCTGTAACACAAGTGTTTGAGCTACCTATCTCGGAGTCAGATCAATGTATGTGATGTTGTGAAATATGATATATATATATTTATTATTATTTATCTTACACATGAAAAATATTAAAAAGTAACAAGAAAGCTTCTTCATAATATTTTAAACTTTAAAACTTCATAGTTGCTTGCGTTCTAATAAATTTTTTTTGTTAAATTTAAACTAGCCCCCAACTCCCCGCCACCTCTTAGTAGCTAACGAAGTCAATAAAATAGATTTCTTCTCCAGTTTATTAAAAATAAACAGAGTTATGACCACTTATATAAAATAAGTTTAAAACCTTATTTATGCTTTCCAGTCGAAACCACAGCAGCCGGTGATGAGACAAGTAATAACAAGGCAACCAGTCATGGTTGGCAACACTAAAATCGGGGAGAAAGAAATGGTTGTCAACCAGCCAGTTACAGAGGTGAGAACATCTAATCCTTAAATTGCTTTTATTGACCATAAAACTGTTCTGCAAATGGAATTATTAGATAGATAATATAGGATTTTTTTTCAATCAGCCTATAAACTCTCCCACTGCAGGGAAAGGTCTCCATCATAGAAATTAATTTATCGCTACTATGATGGGATTAGGCTTAATCAACACGCTTGCCTAATGCGGATTGGTGATCACAAAGGCGAGCTATGTTCGAAAAAAAACGAAACATCCTTTTTTGCTGGACCCGGGAATCGAACCCGAGATCACGGCCCGGTTTGGGCAAAGACTCGTGGCATTCTGTGTCATATTTTATTCATAATTTAAAGAATGAAATATGTACTCGTCCCGTCTCCCGCGAGTCCTTGCGTTGACAATGATTCGTTTATGTACACAGGTACCGAAGCCGCCCACGCCGAAGCCGACGGCGACACCTCCGCCCGCCCTAACGCCGCAGCCGGCGCAGGCCACGGCGGTGCAGCCGGACGACACGCCCTGGATATGCCACTGGAGGGGGTGTGGCAAGTTAGTATTCACATATTGTCAAGCATATTAAGATGTTTCGAAAGGGACTTTTGTCCCTTTTTTAAAAGACCCGTAGATGTTTCAAAAGGGACTTTTGTCCCTTTTTGCGCGCGCGCTTTGAATGCTCCCGCTTTTTGTTGATTTATCATCTGTAAGTGCGTTTTCGTTGCGCGAAACGTTTGGATACGTTAAAATAATAGACAAGTCCCTATTTTACATCCTGTCCAATGCCATTAATTTTCCCAGAATTGAAAAAAAAACACAGTTTTGTTTACAACTCGGGCGACCGCCGGTGCGATGACGTAATCGACCGGAAACACCGACGGGCTTTTTTTGCATACGCCGCAAACTCTTGAGCGGAGACGGGTAGGGCACACTAGCGATGCCAATCGATTTTAATTTTGAGCTACTAAACCGGATCTATTTAAAACAATTTCGGGGTACAAATTTACAACCTCATCGGCAAACATTTACACTATTTATTAAATAACCATGCACAAATGTTGAGTAAGTTTTTGTACGCGAAAAATTTATTCACGCTAAAAGTGGTGATATTTGTCGAGACCCCCTCCTCTCCCCAACGTGAGATTTGATGAGCTTTGACTCGACTCCCTCCCCCCTTAATCATCCCACGTAATATATGGACGCCCCCTAAGCCATGTCGATCCCCAAATGTTTCCTGTTGCCCCTATTGCCTAATAAAACTTGACTCAATACATCTATAGATCATTCGGCAACGCGCCAGACGTGTTCACACACTGCGCACGAGTTCATGTCCCGCCCAACGCGGTGGGCGAAGCGCCCTGCCTCTGGCTGGACTGCGACCGAGTGCCTCGCAAGACCTTCGCACTGCTCAACCATCTGACGGACAAGCATTGCACGCCACATGTAAGTAAACCATATGAAATGTTGGAGGCGGCTGGTTTGGTCCAACTTGGACCAACATTAATATTTCACAACATCACATACATTAATAGTTTTTTAGATTTTCGCGTTGCATTATAAGTATAATGTATCAAGACGGGAATTAACACGATATTTATTACGTGAAACAACATTGTGTACTCACATATTTGGCTTTTCGGCTACGTTACATTGATCCGACTCCGAGATAGGTAGCTCAAGCACTTGTGTTACGGATATCAGAACCAACAGAAGAATCTATAATATATGAAGCTAAATGACTTACAAATAATACTTTTCTACATCCTTATAGACATGTTCAAGCACACAAATGTTTATACGGTCAGCATCAAAAGTAGCTAAACACTTTGGTACAATGTCGAAGTAATATTTTTACGTACCCCTTAGAAACTGACTATAGGCAGAACAGTTACTTTGACATGGTAGTAAAGTGTTAAGCTACTTTTGATGTTGACCGTACTTTGCGGGGATCGAACCCACAACCCTTGCACCAGAGGCAGTGTTCACTACCACTAATCCAAACGGGTCGTCTTTGGACGTAATCGGGAATGTCGCTGAGTTGAGGACTATTTAATCGGTAAATGCTATTTCCGAGAACTATTAAGGATATTTCTGGACATGTATCGGTAATTTTGTTTATTTGTTAGGTGGCAGACGAGCAGACAGATCACCTGATGGTAAGGCGATTGCTGCCGCCCATGGATACCCGTGACACCAGTGGAGTCACAAGTGCGCTGCCAACCTTTAAACCCCGGATTGAGCCTCACGCAGTGAAACTCGGCACAGTGCTGCTTCACGCCGGTTTTCTGTAAGGCTGTGGTATCACTCTGGTCGAACCGGCCCATTCATGCCGAAGCGTGGCTCTCCCACGGCCACAGATCTAAAAATGCATTCTTCATTAACTTCTAGCAGTAAATTACTTCCCAGTTACTAACAAAAAGTAAATTAGTTCACGTAATACGATATTTGGCTATTTTTTTGTTTATTTTTGTAATCAAAAGACCTCTCAATGATAGAAACATCGTTAGAAGAATTACTTGATTCTCATGTAAACTACCTGAGATATCACAACTTTAAAATCACATTATTTTGGGCAAACCCAAAACGTTCCATACAAATGGCCAAGATGTGACGTCACACCTAAGTATTTTGTATGCATTTCATTTGAATTTTGTATAGTAGATATATCAAATCTTTCGTTTATGTCAATGGTTCTATTAAAATAGTTGGTGCAAAATGTATGGGCTATTCAATGATATAATTAATTTTTAATAATTTCATACTTTTCAAAATGGACTTGCCCTTGAATCTTTGAATGACCATATAACCGGCTAGACGTTATAGTTTTAATTGAGAATTTTTGCTATTGGCACATATTTACCTTTATTTTGACAAAATATTTATATTTTGTAAAATCTCGAGCTTAGTCTGGCCGTGTGGTCCCCGGCAGAGTAGAATAGGCCACCCTCACTCTTACCGAGGTGTCGTAAAAGGCGACTAAGGTAAAGCTGCTGGCATAATCATCAGCACCCAGAGAAGGAAAACTCTGCATTTACATCAAAACCCTCGCCAACCCGTCTGCCAAGCGTGGTGAGTATGGCAATCACCCCTCATGTGATTGAGGGAGGCCCGTGCCCCAGCAGTGGGGACTTAAATGGGCTGATGATGATGATGAGCTTAGTCAAATACCCTATTGTAATTACAGGCTTTAAAAGCGATATTCAACGCGCGGCGCCACCAAGCGGCCGAGGCGGAGAGCAACAAACCGGTCACCCTGGGGTACCCGCCCAACGCGGCCCTCGCTGCGCTCAACAAGCACGCCACCGATATGTTCAACCCGAGAGAACTCATGGTAAATATCTATAGATAGACTAGTGATTCATTTTAAGACTGATGACATGTTTATCAATGGACAACATTTCAAAATTGCTAAGCTCTGAAACAAAAAATACCATTTCTTTATTTACTTTTCCCTTGCGCGAATATATATTTATTATTTTTTTAAATTGCTTATTTACTGAGAAAAAAATTAAAAACTAAAAAACGTAAGATGACGTCATTGGACGGCAGAATGTAAAATATTTCTTTGCCTAGCACATTATAGTTTTAAATTTACGAAATGCCAAACCCATGACATGCAACTGTCAAAAAAAAGACAACTTGTCAACGTTGAATGAATGAATGACGTTGACAATGTTGACACTAGTATTATTTACCTTTGACAGTAGTACCTTTTTTTTATTAAAACAATGATAAGCAAAGGAAAATCGCTGTATTCAGCCGTCCGATGACGTCATTTGGCGCTTACGTCTATTTAGAATATAAAGAATTTCAACAATTATTTATGCATGAAAATGGACAAATTTTGAAATAAGAAAAAATATGGGTCCGTTCATTTTGTCTATTTTCATATAAAAAAACAATATGGACATGTCAAAAATATGAAATGTTGTCCATTGTAGCCCCAAAGTTTCATCTGTTGAGACCAAGAACCCTAGCTTTAAAGAAATACATTATTATATCTATACACCAATATTTTTTTATCATTTACATCCCGAAGACCTCATAATAGGTATGCTGATTGCAGTCCATTTAGCATGTTAGATCAACAAAAAGGCGAAAAAAAAATCTGCTGTTCCGTACAAAATATACTATCTGTGCGGATAAAGAATGGGATCAGAAATGGCGGCGCATCTATTCACTTCTCGCTCGCACACTATTTGCGTCTATACTCGCACTCGTGGGGTGCGAGTATTACACAGGTTGTACACACCCGGCAATAAGGTATGGAACATGTGATTAATTTTTCGCTTATTTTATTGATCTACCATGCGAAATGGTCTTTATTCACGATACTTATTATGAGGTTTTCGGGATATAAACGATAAACAATTTCTGCTATTGTTTTAAACTTTCATGGTCACTAACATTTTTGAGTTTCCGATATTTAGCGGCCAGATACTGTGAGTGTTGTGTGTCGAGAACAGGTATGAGAAAATAGTTAGTCAGTGAACAGTAGCCGTGTGATCCCCGGGAGTGTAGAATAGGCCACCCTCACTCTTACCGAGGTGTCGTAAAAGGCGACTAAGGTAAAGCTGCTGGCATGATCATCAGCACCCAGAGAAGGAAAACTCTGCATTTACATCAAAACCCTCGCCAACCCGTCTGCCAAGCGTGGTGAGTATGGCAATTACCCCTCATGTGATTGAGGGAGGCCCGTGCCCCAGCAGTGGGGACTTAAATGAGCTGATGATGATGATGATGATGATGATGAGTGAACAGTAATATCGGAGATGCGTGTAGTAAAAGACTGAAGGAGGGTAGACTGATATGTCTGCTAGTGACAACTTATCCGCAAAAACTTCATTTGCGTGACTTTGGCGCTTGCAACAGCGCCGAAATATCGGAAACTCAAAAAAAAGGTAGAAATCTAATATAGGATATAAATTATATAGGATGCCACTGAGCGGATTCATTAACCGCGATAGCTCAAGTTGAAGTTGTGTTTATGTCCTTGAATGAAATATTTTGGAAGAGATTCTTTTTGTAATGCTTTAGGAATGTAGATTCATGTAATGTATCCAAAATAAGCGTACCTTCTCAAAAGGCCTGAATTATTATGGTAACTTATTTCCCCACGACTATATCTCCGCGGGACCCATGCCTCCGCTCCCATGGCTTCGCGAGACGCTGGGGCGCGGAGTGCGCTTGACCAATCCAAAAGCATACCACCGGTATATAATCTATCAGTCGCATATGCCGGATGCCGGATGGCGCAATTGGTAGTGACCCTGCCTCTTACGCCAAAGGTCGTGGGTTCGATCCCCACCCTGGACAAACATTCGTGCGATGTACACTTGTGTTTGTTCAGTGTCTGGGTGTAATATATGTATTTAAGTATATATTTGTGTTCCTCTGTTGTCTGATATCTGTAACACAAGTGCTTAAGATACTTAGTACGGAATCAGGTCAACGAATGAGATGTTGAGATAATTATTAAGATATGGACTGCATCGTCACATACCAATAAGAATGACGGTCGCAGATAACCGTGCGTCTGCGCGAGTTCCGAAGAGAACTTTTTCGATGGTTCAAGAACACTTCGCACTCCGCTGATTGGCCCAAAGAGAAAACAAACTTTTCGATTGGTCTAGCGCACTCCGCCCCCCGCGCGTCCTAGTAACGCCATAATTAATAAAATGTGTGTCATCAAATCGTTTTGTAATGTAATTATCACTGAACATTAGCAAATAATTTAACAATAGATTCATCTTGTCATAAAATCAAAATGTGTTATAATATCAACATAATGCTACCATAGTGTAATAAAGTCGCCAGTGAGACAACTCGGTTGTACCTGTCGAATACTGTCGGCAGCTTTCAATGTTTTAAAGTCGCATCACACTGCTTAATAGAACAGTAGTTTTAACGTGCTATACACATGCTTTCACATATCTGAACAACTACATCTTTCAAATTGAAACACCACTTACGGACATAATATACGCTTGCACCCGTATTTTAAGCAACACTTAATTTCTTTATGATTATAGATAGACTTTTGTTACAAATGGACCATGCTAAATCAAAATCATGTTTTTACAAGCTTTCTTTGTTAAGAATGTCTCCAAACTTTGACCAAACACTTCATAGTGAAACTTTCCTTTTTAAATTAGTTGGTCTTTTAATACCGTTTTCAATATACAATATTTAGTCAATGATAGATCTAACTTGTATTGAAGGTAGCGGACCATCTAACTGTTTTCATCGAGAATGCCAAATGAACTGTTTAATCTTTGTACAAAATAATTAGGTTCTATTTTTATCAATGTCAATAAAAAAGTAAGTGTTTTATCAATAAAAGAAAGCGTTATTTACTTCAATACGAAAATAATTAAGTCAAAGATACCCCATGCGCTTTATACACATAGAATGGAGAACGTGACATGTCGTTTTTCTGCCTTTCATTTTATCGGGACAGGAAAACGACAGATAGAATATTGTTTCTCAAGTTAAGCAAAACCTTAGATTTAATAATATAAATAGTCGTTACTAATCTAATCACTAATGCTTTTAGGTATTTTTTTTATAAAAATGCTTTAATTGTCTTTAGACCATAGTGAACTCTAGCATGTGTATAGCACGCCTCACTCGCTCACTTATGTATGCGACTGAGCCGACTTCAGCGTTGTCAGTTTTTATTAATTGCGGAAATTGATTTCTATACTAAAAATAAACGAAAAAGAATTTGCTAGTCCAAAACGGGGCATACTTAACTCTGTCCTGCGCGTCATCAAATTCTTGGCCACAAATGCGGGACTGTCCCGCTTAATACGGGATGTCTGGCAACGCTAGCCGACTCATACAGAGTTGTGTCACTGACTGTAGTTTGAGTGATCAAACACGTTGACTCGCGTTCGCAGTGACGGGTGCGGTCGCGGTATATCAAATATATGACGTAATAACCCAGTACAGTTACGAAATGTACGGTCAGTCCGAGCACAGTATATCCAGTAGATTATCTACATAGAATGTTCCGATGGCGGTTTGGATGTGTGCGTAGGTGCCGGGCGTTAGGGGTGTCACTATTGAGAAAAAGCAGGCAGGAAAAGAGCGACAATATTGATTGGTTTAAATTTTCACTCAAGCCCCGCCCACTGGAAAACCAGTTTTTGATTTTGATCAGGCGTGAAGTTACCCGAAGGAACGTATGAGTGAATTTGCGATCAGTCACGATACAGGCGGCCCCATATATTGTGATAGCAGCACATTCCATGTAGATAAATTACGGATATACCGTGATCTTTAGCCTGTAAAATGTAGCTTGATGAGAATTACAGCTATTGGTGTCACAGAAAAAGGACCTTTTTTAAATATGGCTTTACCCGAAGATAATTTGCCAATGTCAAGTAACTTATTGAGAACATATAGGTAGTCAACAGTCTAAGTCACAGTCACTCAATAATACGCCGGTGTTTTATGTTTTATCGACCTACGGATTCAGCGTATATCACTCTAAAAGCAATCGCGGGTTTTAAGACTCTATTAGGTCCAAGCAAGTTGTCACTAGACAACTCACTCGACGTTAAAAACGATACAATCCAACTATTCTTATTATTAGGATCACTTTTCGGCACTTCACTGCACAAATAAACACTAAATTTGTACAGTAAACCACTAGACGAAGACACCAATTTAAAATCTTTGAATTGCATCAGTCCATGCGGCTTGTTTTAGCCCTACTCGCCGAATCAAAAGTACCTTTACAAACGGACCAAGATCAGAAGGTACTTCAGTGACATTGCCATGAGGGCGCTGTTTAATATTTTTTCTATAGGAAAATGTCAAAAGCACTGACACTTGTAAAGGAAACAGCGTTAGTTTCAACTTTTACCACGTGTCGAATAATTGTGATCGGACTATAGGTACTATAGGTATAGCAACTAGACGTTGTAATTATTTACTGAAACGACTCAGCCAAATGATACACTGTTCCGAATCTCCAATGCTCGCTCCGAAATGTATCATTCGACTCAAATGGTTCTCGAGTTCGAGTGAGCCGAATGAACTGAATGATCAGAGTGAGCCGAATGATCCGAATGAGCGGAATGATCCGATCAGCTGAATGATCCAAACGATCTGAATGAGCGGAATAAATCACGCATCCATCTGAGAGTCGAAGTTCCAAATGAAGCGTTTCACTGTTCCGCATCTCAGTGCAGAGATGCAAATGTTCCAATCTTTTGAAAGATACGTTTTTGCCAGGTCAAATAGCAACAAAAATCTAAATGATAACCTTATGTTCATTGGAATAAAGGTCAAGTGACATCTGTCTTTCTAATCAAGCTATATGTTAGGGAGTATAATAGGAGTATATAGAGGTCTAACGTCCGCGCCCGTCACCGCGTCGCATTAAACGTGAGCAAGCACTTACTGCCCGTGTGACGTCACTAATGCGTGTCGTTTGTGTGCGTAGCACAGGGCCGATCTCAGTCGCACGACGGAGCTGCTGGTGAGACAATGCGATGCTTGCTTGCTTGTTTGTTTGTTTGTTATGTCCTAGAGGATGGTTCAAGGGTTGCCGACTGATACTTTTTTAGAAAATTTCATAACATTTGTTAATAATAGACGGATCTCCTGATGGTAAGCGATTGCCGCCGCCCATGGACGCCCGCGTCACCAGTAGAGTCACAAGTGCGCTGCCAACCTTTAAACTCTCCATTCCCCCGGATTGGGTCCGGTACCTCTCACTCACGCAGCGAAATACAGCACAGTGCTGCTTCACGCCATTAAAACACATTCATTATCATGCTTCAAATTGATTAAAAGTATCAATTCTGTAATATTTTCTGTTGATTCTTGTTTTCCACACTCAATATAATAACCAAGAAACTAGATCAATTGGTATTTGAATTGAGGAGAGTAAATACATATTGTAATGAATAAGGGAACACATTTTTAAATATGTATTTAATATTCGTTTCAATAATTTCCCTTTTGAGACAAAAAGAAACCCCTTACTTAATAGTACAGACTGGCTGACAGATTATTACAAACCGTGACTTACTTTTCATTTTAAAAAGGTTGGAAACGCACTTCTGACTCCTTTGATGTTGCAGGTGTCCATGGGCGGCGATAATCACTTACCTTGGTGATACGTCTGATCGTCTGCCCCCTGCTATATCATAAAAAAGCTCTAAAATATGTAGTTCTATTTCATACTATCGCGGCTACATGTTTTTGGAAATTCAATGTAAAGAAACAATGGCGCTCTTTAGATCCACCCTGTATTGTCCTTTAATGTTTGTGTTGTGTGTTGTTTGTGTCGTCTTGTGTTTACTTTTAGTTGGCATGCGCAAACGCTGACGACAGTAGTTGACATTGAATTCGGAACATCACATTGTCGAAACTGTGATTTTGTTACGAGTTTTTACGATACGAAAATAAACGAAAATACTTATTTTCTGATAAGTGTATTATTTAATAATTTCTGTTGGCTTCAAAATAATATAACGACGATGATATGCCAATAACCTTAACACCAATGACATAAGGAAGTATTTTTATCGAAAAATCATGTTAGATAGGAGGTGTTGCCACATCATCGTCGATAACAGCAAAAGTTCATGTAGTACCTACTTAATATAGATTAGATATTCTTTTTTCAATTAGATTTTTCCTGTCATGAGCGTTTGCGAGATTTAATTATAAATGTTCGTCGTAATAGAAAACTGCTTTTAGATTCTGTGTCACATATGTACATAACAATATACATTATACACACATACATATTAAGAGAAACATCGGCCAAAAAATTAAATCAATGTTTTAATAAATGGGAAATCCGAATGATGGCGTTATGTAGGCCTGATATCTAACTTTGACCAGCTGGTTTATTTTATATGTAATTTCGTCATTTTGACATAGCACTTCAATACAATTACAAATGCACTTGGAACTGCCCCCCCTCGGTCACAGAATATCTGCATATTCATCATATTAAGGTTTTTACATTTGTAAAAACCCTCATTTATTTCCTTTACAAAACATTGACAACAAAACTAATGGTCAAAAAGTAGTTGTAGTTTAGAAGCATACAACATGTTTTTGTAGTTCCTATCATAACAGATCATGAATTCAGTATCAAAAAGTTTTGATTACCCTATATGTATTTATCACCATAATTATAATACGTATCTTACCTCTTAACTTTATCATTTGCATAGATTTCATATGTTCTGGGTAAATGTATTTACTGTCTTTTCTTTTTGTTTAGTGTCGTGTGTAATGTATTATTGTGTATTATAAAATTAGAATTAGGTATTAAAAATAGGTTAACTAACACAATGTAGGGCCGCACTTATATTATTTCCTTTTGTTATCTACACTCGCGAGCAACCAAATTTATTCGGGACCTAATTTTCATTCTAACATCCTACCTTCAGAGGCAGAGAAGAGACATATGAAAGTATATGTGCTTTAGTGATAATTTTAATGTAAATCGATGTCAAATATGTTCTTCTTTTAGATAATTAACAAGCCTCCAGAAACATGCCAATTTTCTTAAAATTAGGATTGAGCAAGTTCTTTGTCTTCCTATATGGGTTGCAATATTATGGGTTGCGAAAATCAACCTTCTTTTTTCCTTTTTTTTTTTAACAAATCGGCACGTTTCTGTAATCTGTTCAAATAATTAATTGAAATTTGAACACTTTTGAAATCGATTTACAATAAAATTGTCATTTAAGCACAGATACTCTCATATTTATAGGCCTTTGAAGTTAGTATGATTGTAAATAAAATTAGGTCCTGAGTCGATTTGGTTGCTCGCGAGTGTATCAGAATCAGAATCTTTATTGCTTATAACTATATGTATTATGTGCTAATGTATGTTCAGAGACTAATAGTTTTTTTTTACTCTTGCATAAGGATGAGAACGAGGGCCCAGTGACGAAGAGCATACGATTGACTGCTGCTCTCATACTGAGGAATATCGTCATATACTCCAACACTGGGAGACGGTAAGTTGGGTTCTAGGCTTAGATTAATACAAAATAACGGAAGATACGGCACGTCCCTTCAATGGACAACATTTCATATTTCTAACATGTCCATATTGTTTTTTTATATGAAAATAGACATAAAATGAACAGACCCTTATTTTTTCTTTTTACAAAATTTGGCCATTTTCATGCATGAAGTAATTATTGAAATTCTTTATATTCTAAATAGACGTAAGCGCCAAATGACGTCATCGGACGGCTGAATACAGCGATATTCCTTTGCTTATCATTGTTTTAATAAAAAAAGGTACTACTGTCCAAGGTAAATAATACTAGTGTCAACATTGTCAATGTCATTCATTCATTCAACGTTGACAAGTTGTCTTTTTTTTGACAGTTGCATGTCATGGGTTTGGCATTTCGTAAATTTAAAACTATAATGTGCTAAGCAAAGAAATATTTTACATTCTGCCGTCCGATGACGTCATCTTAAGTTTTTTAGTTTTTAATATTTTTTTCAGTAAATAAGCAATATAAAAAATAAATAAATATATTTTCGAGCAGCGGAAAAGTAAATAAAGAATTGGTATTTTTTGTTTCATAGCTTAGCAATTTTGAAATGTTGACCATTAGACAATTAAAAACGGGCTTGATGCACAAATACATGCACACATACTCATAGTTTTATTACACATTGGTTTAAAGTTTAACGATATTGGAAGACAGAGACAAACCAGTTTTTTGACATAAGCGTGAGTCAAGCGTACTACGCGCAGCTACGCTTCAGAGTTGAGTCCTGTCAAAACGACTTAACTCGTCACACGTTAATATATCGTATATTTCTTTCTCGCTCTGCAAAATGGTGACCAAATCATTAATGAATTTAGAAATATCATAAGATATTAAAACTTTTATTCTACTTATGAGTGAAATGTGATTCCATGAGATTTGTTATTTCTTTTTGAATAATTTGTACAACACGTACAACACACGAAAGCAATTTGGTATCTTTTATCCCACATAAAACAATTAAAGAATATTTTAGAGTGACACGAAAGCTTGTCAGACTCGCTAATTTGCGACTGCATGCAATTAGGCGATGGGGAATCAATTTAAGCGGTCCACGCGGTTGAGACCAGTCACCTATCTTCCGCTTTTTTGATTCAATCTGAGGTTCTAGGTTGGTTCTTACTTGGAAACTATAACCACAAAGATACAGTACGCCGGTTGATTATATCGTGTGCTAAATAAAATAGGCTACGCTTTTCATGCGCGTATATGGTACGGCGTGGTGTGACAGAGACAAATTATACGGAATGTATGTGCCGGAAACATGTTACGATATACTGCCTAACGAATTCTTTCATATGAAGCTTAGCTAGAGCCGACCTGTGTCTTTTTATTTTGTGCTATAAATAAGTATTGGGTGGTAACACATAAAGTTATCATTATCACAAAACGTTTGACTCTAATGAATTAAACAATAAAATAGAAAAAATTATCCGTCCGGTCCGGTCCGTACAGAACCCCTATAAATGGCAACTGTGTACTGCTGATTCAGACTCCGAAATTCAAACAAAACAAACAAAACAACACGCCATGTTAAAAATCAAACTTAAACAAAAAAGCTTAATCAAACAAAACATGTTCCTATCTTGACGATGTCAGTAAATACATTTTTCTAGAAAAATTGTTGTTTCTAGTGCGAGAAATTAGCTCCCTATTTTCTCCGCCACATGGCGAGTTTATGTCAATGGTCCATTAAGCAAATAAATAAATAAAACTGAATCTATTTTGTATTCGCGAACTAAGTTACACAACGAAATTTAATTAAGTGATCACACCGGAACTCATGAGTAAACATGAATTAATTGGCTATTTATCGTAACATAATTTACACAGATGATTTAATATTATTAACATGCTATTGCCCGCGGTATCGCTTGAGAGAAATAGTTATTTTTCAGTATCTTCAAACACATAAATTTTGGGTTTGTTATGTAACAATATACATATACAACCTGTGCGGATAAAGTATGGGATCAGAAATGGCGGCGCATCTATTCACTTCTCGCTCGCACACATATTTGCGTCTATACTCGCACCCCACGAGTGCGAGTATAGACGCAAATAGTGTGCGATCCCATTCTTTATCCGCACCGGTTGTATACACTTACGTACAGTCGGGGCATATGGTGCTTAACCACCTGAAGAGCAAAAATCGCTTGCAGCTTACATAGTTTTTTGTTTGAAATGATAACATTTTTGTGCATGCGATTTTCGTTTGAAAGTGGTTAAGCGCCAGATTCCCCAAGCGCACGGCCTGTTAAACCTTAGTGGCAGATTCAAATCACTTTAAAGAGCCTCTGATGTGGTGTAATTGATACAATGAAACTGGACCGACTGCTTAAAATGCCATCCTATTATTTCCACAAAAATATGAAATGTGAAATTTCTCTTACACATTATCATACAGGTGAAATATACTGTGTTATTATGTCTTATCACTCCATATGTCTACGAGTAAATATCATTAAAATCGTATTAATTAATTTTGTTGAAATACCTACAAATGTAATAAAATACAATACAAGCCGATATAAGATGATGATTTATTTGTAAGACTTAGCACATGTCCCAGTGGCGCAGAGGATAGCGCGTTGGACTTCTAATCCAAAGGTCGTGGGTTCGATCCCCACCTGGGATGTTCGGAATCTTTTTTTATTTAATGAGTTATGTAAAGTAACTATGTTTTCTGTATTCGTTTATGCGGTCTCTCCCAAGTGGGTAGATTTAGTGGTGGGTGGGTAGTGTTTTTTTTGTGGAAACTATAAATGCATGCAAATCTTATCATAATTTTTTTTGGTCTTACATTATAGTTTTCAATTGCCTTATTTCTCAAACCTCTACGAAATTTAAACCCCTAGAATATGCGCTGGGGCTGAACGAATTTGGAAAGTGTTGATAATTTTTATTTTTTTATATGAGAGGTGGCAGACGAGCAGACGGATCACCTGATGGTAAGCAATTCCGCCGCCCATGGACACCCGCAACACCAGTGGAGTCACAAGTGCGCTGCCAACCTTTTCCCCTTCCCCCCATTGGGCCTCCGGTAATCTCACTCACACGGCGAAACACAGCGCAGGCGCTGCTTCACGCCGGTCTTCTGTGAGGCAGTGGTATCACTCCGGTCGAGCCAGCCCATTCATGCCTAAGCGTGGCTCTCCCACATTTAAGATGAAAGTATATTAATGAAAGTAGGAAAAAAAAATATCCCTTACGAGCGATATGTTTCACCTGATTTTGCATCAACACCAATGTCACACGTGCCCTGCCAATCCTACCCCCCAATAGGGCCTTCGGTACCCTCACAAATTTTTCGAGATTTTATACAAAGTAAATGCATTTTTTTTGTTTAATCGTAGATGTAAGTCATTCCTATTATATATAATGTGGCTTCATAATGACAGCCATTGGTGTTACAGAAAAATCTTTAGGCCTAAAGTAATAAAAATCTATTGAAACTTGGTAAAATGATAAATCTTTTTCTTTTTAAATTAAGGTCAACTACAGCTTACATTCTAAACAAGCTTTATTAATAAAGAGAACCGAATCTCCCTCATAATCCCGTGCTGTATGTGTTTTTGTTTGTTTCTATACGTTATATTGTTTTTTTAGGTGGTGTAAACCTCAATTAAAACATAAAAATCCATAAACAGTAAAATATTCTGACATCGGTTAAACTTCAATTAAATAATCACTCGACGCCATGTTGGTCTACAGGTTTAAGTATCGGGCCGTGCTCTCGGGGTCCTGGGTTCGATTTCCGGGTCGAGGAATTTCTTACCGAAAACTTAGGTACAAATTTTAGCCCGACCCGGGGATCGAACCCGGGGCCTCTTGCGCAGCCGTCGCTTTAGAGTGCGACCCACTAACCACTGCGCCACCGTAGCAGTCCTGAATTATTTGCTGCATGTATAAAAAAAGACTAATCGGCTTTCTTCGTTGCAGACAACTTCGATCATACGAAGCTCACTTAGCATCCATCGCCCTCAGCAGCGTGGAAGCATCCCGGACGATCGCCCAGGTCCTCTACGACATGAACAACATCTGAGAGTCGGGCGAAGGGCCGCGCCCGTCGTACTACTAGCGCGGTCACCCATCCTATTATGTACTTAGCACGCTTTAGTTGTGATTAGGGGATGCATCCCAATCGTGATCTCGGGAACATCTCGAAATACGAAACTAAATTAGTTGTGGTTTAAAAAAAGGGTAAGAGGCGTATGGAAAATCCGGTAAATATCGTTTTGTCTACAAAGTGCTTCTTATGATATCATCTAACTTTAAGAGTAGTAACATAAAAGGTAAAATATGAAAGTCCGAGAAAATGTTCTTTTATCAGTATTATACTATATTTTATATGTAATATGAATATACTGCATAATGTTTTTTTTGACTGTGGGAGAGCCACGATTCGCATGAATGGGCCGGCTCGACCGGAGTGATACCACGACATCACAGAAAACTGGCGTGAAGCAGCACTGTGCTGTGTTTCGCTGCGTGAGTGAGGGTACCGGCGGCCCAATCCGGGGAAAAGTTGGGTTTAAAGTTTGGCAGCGCACGTGTGATTCCAGTGGTGTCGCGGGTGACCATGGGCGGCGGCAATCGCTTACGAACGCTTACTTAAAAAAAGTATAATGTACAGAAATATGAACCTTTTCTCGCACAAGACCGCGCGAAGTGGGGGAATCAAAGTAGGAAAGCGGAATCTGGGACAACCTCCGAAGCGACAGTATGGGACGCAACAGGGACAAAAAAGTTAAGGTAATAATGTCTTTTTTTTTCATATTTTACCTTTTGTGTCTTAAAGAAAAGCGATCATATAAATGTATTATTTATCTTTGATAACACTCCAGTAAATATTTATCAATACATCTGCATTTAAAGTAATTTAAGAGTTCTCAAGAAAAGTAATGTGATTTTGGAATTCGTTAAAACAAACTATTGGGCAATTATTTTGTATGACTAGTCTAAGGAAGACTTCAAAAATTTAGTCGAATATTTTCAGGTATGTAACATATACATTCAATAGCGTAAGTTATGTACAACCTGTGCGGATAAAGAATGGGATCAGAAATGGCGGCGCATCTATTCACTTCTCGCTCGCACACATATTTGAGTCTATACTCGCACTCGTGGGGTGCGAGTATAGACGCAAATAGTGTGCGAGCGAGAAGTGAATAGATGCGCCGCCATTTCTGATCCCATTCTTTATCCGCACGGATTGTATAATGTGATCGATATTCTAGAGAAGTATTCAAAAGTAGCAATGTATGGATAATAGTATATTTTTTGTATCAATTTAATGTCCGGGTATGATTGAACATAATTTAACTGTAAGATTGACGGAAACGAATCTGAATTGTGTAAGTAATGGAAGTGTAGAGTAAGTATTATTAAATAAATAAATAAAATGTAGTTAAGTAGTTCTTGTGTTTGATTTCCATTTTAAAGAATTGCTGAGGGCCCATTCTCGCGCACTGGGCATAGAAGTTTAGTATGAAAGATTTCCTTTAAAAAGGGACTTCCCTTTTCAAAGATTTCCATACATTCACACAGAAACCCACACTCACTGAAAACCGGCGTGAAGCAGCACTATGCTGTGTTTCGCTGCGTTAGTGAGGGAAGCGGAGGCCCAATCCAGGGGAAAGGGGGTTTAAAAGTAGGGAGCGCACCTGTGATCAATCGCTTACCATCAGGCGATCTGTCTGCTTGTCTGCTACCTATCACATAAAAAAAAAAGTTCTTATAAATGTTGAATTCGATCTTAATCTGTGTATCCACAGAAATGGAGGTAAGCGGAGATTTATAAAAATTTACGCTCAAAATACACATATCTATTTTTAGAAATGTCAATTTTTATAAGTCTCCGCTCAACTCCGCGCAGCTCCACTACTGTGGAAACGTAGCATACACCAACACAGGATGCTCTCTGAGAAGTGGATCTTGGCCTCCGACACGATAATTCGCTATTCTGTTCTCAGCCACCTGTGGTCAATCCGGCCTTTGTAGGTGACAGATCTTTCTCGACTATCCAGCGATATCTAGGGCGTATACACATTAGATAAACAGTTGCAGAGCCGTGTGGTCCCCGGCAGAGTAGAATAGGCCACCCTCACTCTTACCGAGGTGTCGTAAAAGGCGACTAAGGTAAAGCTGCTGGCATGATCATCAGCACCCAGAGAAGGAAAACTCTGCATTTATATCAAAACCCTCGCCAACCCGTCTGCCAAGCGTGGTGAGTATGGCAATTACCCCTCATGTGATTGAGGGAGGCTCGTGCCCCAGCAGTGGGGACTTAAATGGGCTGATGATGATGATGATGATGAAACAGTTGCATCCCTTTAACAATAATTTCTACTGACCATTCTCAACGTTTGTTCTATGACTTAAGGCGACGGGTAGCTAGACGACCTAACTAGTGACACCAATCCATTTTAATTGTTAGCTACTAAACCGGATCTATTTGAAACAATTTCAGAGTTACAACCTGCATGCATACAAAATAGGAATGTTGGGTCCGTTTTTGTATGCGAAAGATTGATTCACGCATAAAGTGGCCGATTTTGCCGGTAATCAATAGTGTTTGCCGAGAGGTTGTAACCCTGAAATTGTTTAAAATAGATCCGGTTTAGTAGCTAACAATGGACAACATTTCAAAATTGCTAATCTCTGAAACAAAAAATACCAATTCTTTATTTACTTTTCCGCTGCTCGAATATATATTTATTCATTTTTTGTATTGCTTATTTACTGAGAAAATAATTAAAAACTAAAAAACGTAAGATGACGTCATCGGACGGCAGAATGTAAAATATTTCTTTGCTTAGCACATTATAGTTTTAAATTTACGAAATGCCAAACCCATGACATGCAACTGTGAAAAAAAAGACAACTTGTCAACGTTGAATGAATGAATGACGTTGACAATGTTGACACTAGTAATATTTACTAAACTTTGACAGTAGTACCTTTTTTTTATTAAAACAATGATAAGCAAAGGAATATCGCTGTATTCAGCCGTCCGATGACGTCATTTGGCGCTTACGTCTATTTAGAATATAAAGAATTTCAATAATTATTTTATGCATGAAAATGAACAAATTTTGAAAATAGAAAAAATATGGGTTTGTTCATTTTATGTCTATTTTCATATAAAAAACAATATGGACATGTTAAAAATATGAAATGTTGTCCATTGAAATCGATTAGCTAACAATTAAAATCGTCGAATTTTTGAACTTACCATATAATTATAATGAACACGTCTTTAGACACGCACTTAGGATGAATAGTCGATTTTTTAAATGCGTTTTCCCAAGTCAGAATTAATTTTATCCAAAATAGTTGAGAGAAAGGAAATAATGTTTCTTTGTAAGTAAAATGAGCTAACTAACGTATTAATGTAGCTTTCGTCGAGACTAATGGGAGAAAGAGCCTAATTTTTCCCCGTGTATACTTATTTTTATGTGATAGGTGGCAGACGAGGTCAGTCATCACATCAGTGGAGTCAAAAATGCGCTGTCAATCTTTCCCCTTCTCCCCCGGATTGGGCCTCCGGTACTCTCACTCACACAGGGAAACACAGTGCTGATTCACGCCGGTTTTCGGTGAGGCCATGGTATCACTCCGGTCGAGCCGGCCCATTTATGCCGAAGCGTGGCTCTTCCATAGTCTTTGCGGCGTAGTATTCGGGAACTCCACTGTTCGGAGAATTCGACTCGCTCGAGGTTACTTTACGCTACGTGGTGAACTGCGCATTCGTAATAGGGTATTTGACTAACCTCGAGATTTTACAAAATACAAATATTTTATCAAAATATAGGTAAATATGTGCCAATAGCAAAAATTCTCAATTAAAAATAAACGAAACATTTGATATAGCTACCATACAAAATTCACATGCATACAAAATACTTGCGTGTGACGTCACATTTTAGTCGCCGTATGGAGCGTTTTGGGTTTGCCCAAAATAATATGATTTTAAAGTTGTGATATCTCAGGTAGTTAAAATGAGAATCGAGTAATTCTTTCAACGATGTTTCTATCATTGAGAGGTCTTTTGATTACAAAAATAAAAAAAAATGTCAAATTCCGTATTCTTGACTTATCTATCTCCCTCACCTACCTAAATATGTTCTTGAGCGAGTAGGATAGAGAACTAAGAATTATGGAGGGAAAATACAGAGTATCCCACCAAGTCATTATCCATTCCTCATTTGAAGTCCCGGTATTAAACACCGCTCAGGATCAAAGTTCTGAGGGAATTACGCCTGTTTTTTATTTGAGAGAATAAATTACTAGGGTACTTTGCGAAATTTGTTCTTTAATTTTTAATATTGTTTCCACTCGCTTTTGTTGAAATTAGAATAGGGAGGTATATCTACTTACATTATCTCTTGTACAGTCGCGTACAATGAAATGTAAACACCTCGACTCAATAAGATAAAATAAATAATATCCTCCAACCGATTATGGCTACGGCGCCCAATCTCAACGATCAGCCACGTACACAGGATATTACCTATAGATCTCAAGTGTGTGCGCAAACACGAGTGCACTCTTTATTCCCTTACCCTCATATTCCGATGAGACCGGCGTGACACTGAGAAGGATTGGGCGCAGGACACGAGACACGGGGCTACCTACATGACCGCCGACTTCCAGACTCCGGGCTGACACTAAGAATTTGTTACCGAAAACTTAGGTACAAATTTTTGGCCCGACCCGGGGATCTCTTGCGCAGCCGTCGCAAAGTGCGACCCACTCACCACTGCGCCACCGAGGCAGTCAATAGGTAGGTACTTACAGGTACATATGACTATTTTTTTGGTAACGATAGATCTATAATCTACCTCCCTCAAATCCTCATTCAAATTTTGATATAACCTTATACTTACCTAACCTTAGGTACTTATGTAGGTACTCGGATTGGAAAGACGCCGGCGAGACGTGGTCAAAAATATCGTACCATATCGGGATTGTCATACAAATAGAACGCTTACCTTACTTAGGCATGTACCTACATCCGAAGACTGACACGGGCCTCATATGGTACGGTCAGCATTAAAAGTAGCTTAACATATTAGTACCATGTCGAAGTAACATTTTGTACGCACCCCTTAGAAACTGAATATAATAGGCAGCACGGTTATTTTGACATGGTACTACATAAAGTGTTAAGCTGCTTTTGATGCTGACCGCCCAGGTACGGTCAGCATCAAAAGCAGCTCTCTCTTGGGTCTGGTACTCTTACCGAGGTGTCGTAAAAGGCGACTAAGGTAAAGCTGCTAGCATGATCATCAGCACCCAGAGAAGGAAAACTCTGCACTTATATCAAAACCCTCGCCAACCCGTCTGCCAAGCGTGGTGAGTATGGCAATTACCCCTCATGTGATTGAGGGAGGCCCGTGCCCCAGCAGTGGGGACTTAAATGGGCTGATGATGATGATGATGATGATGTACCTGGGTCAAAAAATTCTAAATATCTTCTGTGGCCTATATAAATATACATATATATTTTTAAATACATTCTTATAATACATAGAAACACCCAATATAAACAAACATGTTGAACATGACCTTGGCTTTGTCCAAGTTCATCCGTAGGCCGATGCATTTAGAACAATCAGCCAGGTCATTCAGCATCTGTTGTAGGTCCTGCAGTCCTGCAGCGAGAGATACCTATAATGAGATTACGGTACGGCTGGTCCACAAGTTAAAGTTCGCCTAGCGGGCTATGGAACGAGCAATGCTCGGCGTCTCTCTCAGAGATCGAATCCGAAATGAGGTGATCCGGCAGAGAACCAAAGTCATCGACATTGCTCACCGGATTAGCAAGCTTAAGTGCCAGTGGGCTGGCCATATTAGCCGCAGAACCGACAACCGATGGGGTAAACGAGTTCTAGAGTGGAGACCGCGTCTTGGCAAACGTAATGTAGGGCGCCGGTGGAGGGATGATCTGCGCAGGATGGCTGGCAAGAGCTGGATGCGACAAGCCATGGATAGATCACGGTGGCGAACATTTGGAGAGGCCTACGTCCAGCAGTGGACTGCGATAGGCTGATGATGATCAGACAGAAAATTCGAGGATTTTTTTGTGATGAAGTAGCAAGAAGAAAATCAAATTCGATATACCTAAGTCGACTTGTACCACTTTTCACAGGACGCACAGAAATGTGTATGAGCCTAGATACGCCTCTGGTTACTTATGTCTGTAGTATTGTAATGGATAACTGTTTGTGTTTTTACTCTGGTCAAACACAGATTTGAATTGCAAAATCAGAGTCCAAGTCAACCACAGTTTTCATGCGACCAAGCTAAAATAAACAGCTGCAGTTGCACACAAAATCCGGTGGCAAACAAAGTTCGCAAATGTAATTAGTATTTCAGCGAAAAGTTCGTCAATTTAAACCCAGCCTGTCGGGGGTTGGTTGGCAAAATAGTGATTTGTAACTTTGCTATCACGTCACGTGAACTCTTGCTGACTCGGGAGCCTGTCGGGTGTTTTTATACGAGTAGTTTGCTCCACGAAAAAGAAAGCTAGCAGTCAGGTATATTAATACGTAACTATCTAATGCTTGCGTCGTTTGCTGCTTTCGTATCGTGGTTTGTCGTCCAGAGCTGAGGGTCGTGACCTCCTTTCTGCATCACAGTCTCTTGGTTTTTCTAAATATAATAATATTTGTATGTATGTATTTGTCTGTTTTTATTGGTCTGGGTGTTTTCTATGTAGGTATTATAAGTAGGTATGTATTTACAAAAGAAAAGTATTATACCTATGTATATATTTGTGATACCATTGTTGATTCTGATATCCGTAACACAGGTACTTGAGCTACCTATTTCGGAGTCAGATCAATGTATGTGGTGTTGTGAAATATTTATTTATTTTATCTGTTTCTGTTGAGTCGAGTGCGGTGCGGATTTGGTCGGATCCACGTACTAATATCTACCTAGTTACAATAAATAAATAGAGACAATGTTTTATGTAGGTACCCACAATCCACATTTACCTGGTCTCTTACTAAGGTTTTCGCTTGTACAGTCAAAGTACGAAAAGGTTCGTCAGTTTTCAAATTGATTAGTTTGATATGCTATGAGCACTTATTACCTTTCGTAAATTTGTTAAAATTTAAGGTTAAAAGGTCAAAATCTCTCTATGCCATATTTGAAGACCAAATGTATTATGACATTTTAAAAAGGTTGGCAGATTTTTTTAAAACGGTATTACCTTAAGGTGACGTAAAGGTAACCTTTTTATTCTCTGACTGTACAATCTGTCCAATCTCGCCATATGGTGACGTCTAAGGGACACTAGCAAAGCCAATTGATTGAGGTTGTTAGCAATTAAAGGACATATTTTAAACAATTTCGACTTATGGCATTAATCTAAAATTCACTTCTATAAACCAATCAAAAGTTTCTTCACCTACCATAGATACCATAGATTCTTTAGTCACAGCTTTTTTACCAAAATTTGTACCCGGTATCCCCTAACATAAAGTAAGAATGGTAATAATAATCCGGATATCTTACACCGAAGAAAAGTATAACTCCATATTAGAAAAAAAAGGGCTAACCCCTCTAAAACAAGGCAAATAAAGTATTCTACTTAATCAAAATGGCCAAACATTCCTTTATCGCGTCCGAACAAAAAGCCAGCCGCCTCGTAATTCTGCTATTCACGACATCAAACGGATTTTGGCAAAACAAACGTTGAAAAAGAAATTATTACGATTCAATTTATCATTTCGCCTCAAAAATGAGTTCACATAGATAATATAACGCAAATATTTCGACATTATGTTTCTTTGCCTCTGGCTATTTGGCCTCGGTGGAGCAGGCGGCTCCTCCCGGGTTCATTTTCGGGGTCAGGATTTGATTTGGAAGCTAAGACTGTATTATTGTTAAATAAACTTTTTTTTTCTATCGTGTAGTAGATACATATGTCACGAAATGTGCTGTCATCAAAATTAAAACTGGGTTATAGCACATAGTAATTGTTGCATAGGTCATTGTCAGGTTGATTTATTCAGTCTTGATATTTTTGCTTGCGTGTTAAATTAGGTAATTTATAAGTTATGTTATTAGAACAGCACATCATCATCATCATCATCATCAGCCCATTTAAGTCCCCACTGCTGGGGCACGGGCCTCCCTCAATCACATGTGGGGTAATTGCCATACTCACCACGCTTGGCAGACGGGTTGGCGAGGGTTTTGATGTAAATGCAGAGTTTTCCTTCTCTGGGTGCTGATGATCATGCCAGCAGCTTTACCTTAGTCGCCTTTTACGACACCTCGGTAAGAGTGAGGGTGGCCTATTCTACTCTGCCGGGACCACACGGCACTTTAAAGCGATGGTTGCGCTTGGGGTCCCGGGTTCGATCCTCGGGTCGGGCCAAAATTTGTATCTGAGTTTTTCTGTTACAAAATTCTCAGTGTTATCCCGGAGTCTGGGAGTTGGCGGTCTATACCCCCGTGCCTCGGAAAGCATGTTAAGCCGGTGGTCCTGTGCCTAATCCCTCTTCGATCGTGTCACACTAGTGTCCCATCGAAATAAGAGGGTACGGGAATAGAGAGTGCACTTATTTCTGCGCAAATACTTGTGCACTATAATATGTCCTGCGTCGATGGCTGATCGCTGAGATTGGCCGCCATGACCGAAGCTGTACAACATTACTTTATGTTATTACCAATCTTACTTTATGTTAGGGGATACCGGGTACAAAATTTTAGTACAAAAGCTGTAACAAAAGAAAGAAAAGTTACTTCACCTACCATAGATACCATATCTATGTTGCGGGGAATAGCCTCGTGCAGTTCCCGTGACCCCATTCTATACCCACGGGTGGTTGAGCCCCGGGAGTTTTAGTGGGTATGCCCTCAGGTCGCTTCTTGTTAGAAGAAGCGGCCCGGAGGGTGAGTCCCACAGTACCCTGTCGCCCCCCGGCGGCAGGGTCTGCGTAATGCATTTCTCCCGGGAAACCAAAAAAAAAAAAAGATACCATATCCATGGTAGGTGAAAAGTAACTTTTATTGACTTGTAGAAGTGAATTTTAAATTAATGCCATAAGTGGCATTTTTGGCGGTAATTGAAATTTCGTGTACCTTCAAAAGTAGACCAAAAAGTAAAGTACCTATAAGTATTAAATAAATAGTTATGCCTAAAAGATTTTCGAGAGGCTGCAGCTTCGAAATTTGGTTTGAAGGACATTATAAGTTTATTGTTTATTTCTCTCACAGTACAAGGTCATACAGACAGTGATAGGATACTATTTTATGTGACACTCAGAGCTTAACTTTGTGAGGGACTGGTGCCTGAAGTAGGTTTGAAAAACCTGTAGTACAGGTCACCAGGGCCCCCCCACAGATAAAACCGGTATGTCGCAAAAATAGAAGGCTCAGAAACAAATGTAGAATGTAAAACTAATACAATTGGCAAAAGCAGAACAAAAGGAATAAAAGTAACTTAATACTAATAACAAAAAAAAAAAACTAGGTATTTGTGTGTGTAGAGTGTGGGTGTGTGTGTGCGTGTTTATGTGAACCAGTGTGTGTTTGTGCTAGAGAAACTTAGAAAATTATTATTATTTTAATAACATACCTACCTATACACACGCCATCGCACCAGCACCTTAGCTTAATAGATTATTATGAGGAAAATTATTACGCGTTCGAAGGATGGTTTCGTAAAATATTTCTTTAGCTAATTCTACTTGGAGATAATATTTTATTCATTATGCTAAAGAGTCCCCATTGTTTCAAACATTTTCTCATCAAATTTCCCTCTCTTCAACCGCATAACGAGTTGTTATTATAATTTACTGTGCTAAGCAAGTTTAGAAGCTCCATTCCGATATAAAAAGGTATTTTTAAGCAATTTCATGCGGTTTTGGAAGCTTTTTGAAGTATAGACATAAATTCCATATAAATAAACAATACCTATAAACCTATTCATATATTCATCATTTCAGCTAATAGACGTCAACTGCTGGACATAGGCCTCCCCCAATGTTTTCCAAACAAATCGGTCTAGGAAGTCTAGTCTCTTTAAAATACATTATATTAAAAGTGTTTAATTAATATTAAGATACTCAAAGACTTAATATGTGATAACTATTATAAGTGGTAACCAAAAACTCATAGGTGTACTAAAAAAGTTCAATATGAAATATCATCATCATCATCATCATCATTTCATCCAATAGACGTCCACTGTTGGACAAAGGCCTCCCCCAATGTTCTCCACACAGATCGGTCCTGTGCCTCCCGCATCCAATGGATTCCCGCGATCTTCACCAGATAGTCGGTCCACCTTGTGGGGGGCCTGCCATGGCTGCGACTTCCTGTACGTGGCCTCCACTCGAGGACCTTTCCGCCCCACCGGCAGTCTGTTCTCCTCGCTATATGCCCTGCCCATTGCCACTTGAGGCATGCAATCCTTTGGGCTATGTCTGTGACCTTAGTTCTCCTGCGGATCTCATCATTTCTGTTACGATCACGCAGGGAGACTCCGAGCATAGCACTCTCCATGGCTCTCTGGGTGACTTTGAGCCTTCTTAATCGGCACATTGTAAGCGGCCACGTTTCGGTTCCGTATGTCATCACTGGCAACACTCACGCATTGAAGACTTTCGTCTTGAGACACTGCGGTAGATGGGCCGAAAATATGCTGCGTAGCTTCCCGAACGCTGCCCAGCCGAGTTGGATTCGTCGATCGACCTCTTTCTGGAAGTTGAACTTACCAAGCTGGACTTTTTGTCCGAGGTAGATGTACTCTAACGTAATTCATATATTACGAGTACCTAAAAGAGCGATGGTACGAGCTCAGTGGATAAGTACGCGCCTTCCATAACTACGAGTGGTCGTTGGTTCTAATCCGAGCATGCACCTCTGGATTTTTGAAATTTATGTTACCATTTGTGTCTTCGTATCGTCGATACCACAGTGCCTAAAGTCGAAAGTCTTCAATCAGTGCGTCCTACCCGTCATGACATACGGAGCCGAAACGTGGACACTTACGGTACGGCTGGTCCACAAGTTAAAGGTCGCTCAGCGGGCTATGGAACGAGCAATGCTCGGCGTCTCTCTCCGAGATCGAATCCGAAATGAGGTGATCCGGCAGAGAACCAAAGTTATCGACATTGCTCACCGGATTAGCAAGCTTAAGTGGCAGTGAGCTGGCCATATTAGCCGCAGAACCGACAACCGATGGGGTAAACGGGTTCTGGAGTGGAGACCGCGTCTTGGCAAACGTAATGTAGGGCGCCCTCTGGCTAGGTGGGGGGACGATCTGCGCAGGATGGCTGTCAAGAGCTGGATGCGAGAAGCCATGGATAGATCACAGTGGCGAACAATTGGACAGGCCTACGTCCAGCAGTGGACTGCGATAGGCTGATGATGATGATGATGATGTTACCATTAGCTATTATTATATTAGCTATAGCTTCACGGAATTGGGGATACCAAGGTACATTATTTGAGATAATGATTCTGAACTGTAAGCGTGATCCAGTAGGTTTAGTTCTTGTCTAAGGGTTGCGAAGATCAGACGGTAGTTGCTTCATATAAATTACCAGACTTCCCAAACCCTGGATCATGGTCCAAGTGTACCCCGAGCTCCAAAATGACAGCTTTGGACGCAACTGGCAATTGCACGTTAAGATGAGGTATTCACTAGTTTAGTGTCTAACAAATTTCCCTTCACTTCTCGTCACAGATATAGGCCAAAGGACAATCCCAACATTCCAGAGATAAAACATGTCATTTGCCAACATTGGCTGAGCGGACAGGACATCACAGTTCATTCGGTCTTCCGCTCGCGTGACTCCGAAGAAGAATGCCGTCCCATTCATCTACCCTTATACGTCACAGAGCAAAATTTCCAGTAGCTAGATGAGCCCCGTCCACGATCGATGATTGGCATGAAGTAGTGCAGAGGGCTTATTCTCGTCTACTCGACATTGAAGTCGAATGAGAGATTTGTATGGACAAATGTACGAAATCTCTAATTTCGGCTTAAATGTAGACTGCACAAGAATAAGCCCAAGTCTCGGGACGTGATATAGATATCGAATTCGAAATGTATATAAAAGAATGTGTGGAAATCTGTCATCTCAAAATCTATGTCGAGTGCACGAGAATTGGGCTCTAAGGGGCCTATTCTCAAGCACTCGACATTGAAATTGAATTAAGAGATTTCATACAATCATCCATTATTAATCAGCCTATAAACTGCCCCACTGCAGGGCAAAGGCTTCCATCATAGAAATCAAGTTATCACTACTATGATGGGATTAGGCTTAATCACAACGCCTGCCAAATGTGGATTAGTGATCACAAACCCGAGCTATGTCCGAAAAATTCGAAACATACTTTTCGCTCAACCCAGGAATCGAACCCAGGACCCTGAGATCACGGCCCGGTACTTAAACCACTAGACCAACAGGGCGTTCCCCCATACAATCATCCATACAAATCTCTAACTCCACTTCAACGTCGAGAATAGGGCCCAGGATCGATAAAACTGGCGATTTTTTGTTTCCAAGGTCAAGACTTGGTGCGGAGTAGTAGTAACACACAATATCAGGTTACTACAAAAAAGCGATTCTATCTTAGTGTATAAGAACGCTCCTTACATGCGGGAGATTGTGGTTCGAATACGAGCTCTACCTCTGAATATTTCAAATCTATGTGTAGTGAGAGTTAACATGCGACGAGGAGGTGTAGGTTACCACTTGGATCGTTTGACACAGTCCCTCCACCAGCCCATGGTCCTTCCTACCGCTTCGGCATACGGACCGAATCTTGGGAGACGCTCACCAGGTACTTGCTAAGGGCTCTTTCCCCGGTGCGTTTCTTCGCTCCCTACAAAGTCTGTGTCTGTGTCCCATCTCAATGTCACTTCTCCCCAAATGGGGCGTGAAACACCACAACACAAGCGACTCGCGCTCGGGCAGTTCCACATCAATCAATCTCCTTCCTAAGCCTTTTGTGTGCAAACGCACGCAACCGTCGAAAACCTTCTGCAGATTTGACCATCTCTTGATGGTATACTGGTCCTATCTCGTTCCTGTTCCAGTCATTCAGCATCTGATGCCGCTCTTCTTTATACAGCTGACTCGGATCATTTGTCAAAATTGTGGATACCTATAATTAATGATTCTGAACATGTAACCGTGATTCAGTTGGTGTGGTTTTTCTGTCTAAGGTGCGACGCCCACATGACAGTCGAGTCGATGCGCGGGCGCATAAGCAGCGCGCTGCTTCCAGGTTTCCTGAAAAAATTAATCACATTGCGGTCACATAGTGGAGTCGCAATGCGGAGTCGCGCTGAGGCGCGTCGGGGCGCAGGGAGTCGAGGCGGGGGCGCGGTGTGGACGCCCCGCCGCGTCTCTTCCGCCATTTTGTCATTTCGTTTCGTACGTATGGGCGAATTAAAATGAAAGGAAGGATAGCCTCCTGTAATTCGACTGTACACACAGTGACTGCGCTGTTCCACGCCACGACGCGCCCTCGCCTCGACTCGACTCTCGTGTGGGTGTCGCGCCTAAGGGTTTCATTGTAATTATTTTCCAGACTTCCGAATCCTAGATCAAGCTTCCCCCGGGCTCCGAAGCGACAGCTTTGGCTACACTAAGATGAGGATAAGGTAACTACAGTCAATCTGTAAAAAAACCACAATTGACATTTGTTGGTAAAACCTGATTTTTGTCTGTAATCAGACACTAGCAATTTTAGTGACACTAATTTGAATATGATTGTTTTAAGTAAATAACATACTTAAAAAATTAATCTCGTGTTCGGGCGGGACTCGAACCCACACCTTCCACAATCCGGGTGAATGTTGCTAAGTATAAAAAATATCAACTTTTGATTTATCTAAACAAATCAAATATTTCTAATAATATTTCCACTGGATATTGTAAATATACCTACAATATTGATGAGACTATCGACAGCTCATGTCGTAGCAAGCACTTACAAATTTCGTCGGCTTAGTAACGCGTTCAGTGGTCTAATTGGTAGAACATTCACCCGGATTGTGGAAGGTGTGGGTTCGATTCCCGCCTGAACACGAGATGATTTTTTCTAAGTGTGTTATTTACTAGTATAGTAGGGTATTTTCAATATTGTGCATGGTTTCCATGTTGTCAGTCTTCAAATTTCTACATTTTAACAAAGTGTACGGACAGCCACACAAAGTGGATATATAGACATTCAATTGTTTTAACTGATTCTCACCTGAATTTCGAACACGTTTGTTGCAAAATCAATTGAGAAATTCTACAAATTCTAGAATACCTGATGTGTTGTACGGACTGTTTGTACGTACATCTGACAAAGTTTCCGGTAGGCCACTTTTCGACCTTAATGCGATGAAATAGGGTCTAAAAGTTGCCTACCGGGAACTTTGTCAGATGTACATACATAAGTATAATCGGTAGGTATGAATCGATAGGCGCATTTATTTATGCAAGGACGAAAGTTATTCCAAATGACGCGACGTGTAGAATAATTAGAAACATTTATTTATCGAAACACTCTGTATAGGTATGTGGATCCACTGATGCTATATGCTCTGTGATTATACAGTCAATCCCGCCAAATACAAGCGATGTCGCTGATCCCTAAGTCTTAGATATTAAGAGCGTCTGTTCGGAGTTCTGAGTCGTGATGTATCGCTGACTACAATGCTACATAAATATCCTGTAATGTGGCTACTGGTCCACTTGTCTGGTTGGGACGGACGAGCTTTGTTTGGCTTCGACTTATGAAGTTGCACGGTCAGTAACTGACTGATTTTCAAAAAATATAAAAATAATACTCTTAGGTTTTTTGAAAATAATAAAAAAGATGATCATCGGAGAGCCACGCTTCGACCAGCACGACCGGAGTAAAACCACATCCTCGCAGAAAACCGGCGGTGCTATGTTTTGCCGAGCGAGTGAGGGCACCGGAGATCAAATCCGGGGGAAAGCGGGGCTTAAAGGTTGGCAGCGCACTGGTGACTACTGGTGTTTAGGGTGACCATTGCCAGCGGCAATCGCTTACCATACCATCTGGTGATCCCTCTGCTTGTCTGCCATGTATCACAAAAAATACAGAAAAGTCGTTTTTATGTAAGCATGTAAATTTATTAAGTCAAGTTTTTCCTACCGCTTTGCCAATAATAACAGTCTAGTAGCACTGTCATTAGAATTATGTTATGATGAAGTTAAAACTTCGAAAATTGAAAAACTATTTTTCACTTGTCTATGGCTTACTGTAATAGCTTTCCATTGTTTGGAAAAGTGTTTTTTTTACATTATAACGGACAAACGAGCAGACGGCATAACTGATGGAAAGTGATCACCGCCGTCCATGGACATCTGCAACACCTGAGGTATCACATTTGCGTTGCTAGCTCTTAAGAAAGGAATGAACCTTTTTCTTGAAGGTCAACACTTACGGGCTTATACCAGTATCGTCTATTAAATATAATATTTTATATAAGGAACGAAACGACAAATAGAATAAGTATTGCTTCAAAGTTTCATAAGAATTAATTCTTGCTTTGCTGTGCGGAGCGAGCGAGTCGTGCTACGAATGCTACGGACTACGAACTACGAATGCTACGAGGATGCTACGAGTTTCTTGAATCAAAAGTTGGGGTCGTACTGCCAGATATATTTGTACCAATATGTATTTTGGGTATGAAGGTAATTTAAATTGAAAATGTAGTTTGATTTTTTGGCTAGAGGTGGCAAAGGTTTAAGCGGGCAATCTCATGGTAAGTAATCAGAGGAGTCGCTGATGCGTTGCTGACCTTTTAGGAAGCATATACTACGTTTGTCACTAATAGGTCCCGAAGGCATTACAGCCGTAAATGATATGTGTATATGTATGTGATATGTTGAGCCACTGAATTTGTTGCTTTAGTCTATAGGCCATTGGAAATAACTAATATTCATATCTATTAATAGGCATTATGTGCTTTGTGAGGGATGAGAGAAAAATGCAGTGTCCTACAAGAAAACAAACATAATTATTCAAACTGAGCACGTGGATATAAAATAAAATAAAAATAAATATGGGCCACACAATAAAACACTGATCATCTAGTTTCAAACTGCCTTAGTTTGAGACTAGATAATGTCTCTGGTGTTAGGCCCTTTCACAGGATGCGCAAAACACGTGTCGCCAAGAGTGTCTAAGATACTTTATTCCAAGACACAGTGTGCGCGTTAACCGCTAAAAGACGTCCTAGTTAGTCGATTTGTTCCTTGACTGCGGCGGAATATAGCTTCCCTCAGCATTCTATACCGCATCCATCATGGGGAGTGCTTTCCGAGGCAACTTCCAGACTCCGGGCTAACACTGAGAATTTGTTAACAGAAAAACTCAGGTACAAATTTTGACCCGACCCGGGGATCGAACCCGGGACCCCAGGCGCAACCGTCGCTTTAAAATGCGATTCACTTACCATTGCGCCACCGAGGCAGTCAATTGCTATAGAAGCGAGCGATCGTACCATAATATGTTGATGACTATCCGCTGCCAGCTGCACCCCACCCCGTCTAGGTAACTTCAGATAAAAATCTCAAAAGTCACATAGCGTCCCCGTCTTGCGCTCGTTTTCTCGGATTTTCTATCTTGCCCCTTTTATTTTAAGATTTCTTTTACGAAACCTGGAGGAGACAGGCTGTGGGTGGAGGTTTATTTCGGGACTCGGCGTGCACGCCTCGCCGCAATTGGAATCTTTTTGAAGCGATGAACATGTAATATCCTACTGTATTGATATTATTAAGATCTTTTTTGTATGTAATGAATAGGCTCAAAATATTCCATCGCTCATTTATTTAAAGGGTCTTGGAAAAATATTCGTGCGATGAATTTGAGAGGAAAACGACTATGTGTTGGTGGTTTAAGCAAATGAAGAAGCAAGCCAGCTAGTGACCCATAATGAAGAGGCTAGTAAAATAAGCCAAAACCACTATAAACTTAAGTCATACTCGAGACGATTGTGACATGAATTCATCATCATCATCAGCCTATTGCAGTCCAATGCTGGACGTAGGCCTATCCAATTGTTTGCCACTGTGATCTATCCATGGCTTCTCGCATCCAGCTCTTGCCAGCCATCCTGCGCAGATCGTCCCCCCACCTAGCCAGAGGGCGCCCTACATTACGTTTGCCAAGACGCGGTCTCCACACGCGGTGACATGAATTGCGTGTGCAAAATAAGCTTGAAAAATCACAAATCTATTCTTCTATTTAAAATGTGTTTAACAGTTTTTCATTTACTGTTTTTATTTCATAAAAATCATTAGGCATTTTGTTAAAAATTTAAGGGCCCTTTCATGGATCCAGGCACCCATTGATCTATGAAAAGGCCCTTAAAATAACAATCGATCGAAGAAAACTGTTCTTCTTACTGCTATCCCTACATATCTCATTAAATTGTTTTTTTTAATGATATATGGTCACCTGATGGTAAGCGATTACCGCCACTCATGGAGAGCTGTCACGTCAAATGTATCAATATTAACATGTATATTAGAACTATTTAATCAACGTTGATGATTACAATCATGAACATATTATATTCATAAATTATTCAAATTCTAATGGACAATGTTACACGTTGATTATGCCTGATTATGTTAATTAATTCATATCAAAGATAAATGTACTGAAATGTTTTAAGACTAATATTATATTCTATTTATGATTAAATAGGTTGGATGTATCTACTTATTTCTTCTGGGATGCCTGAAAGTGAAATAAGCAAGCTTGTATAGTAAATCTGGTCTCGACAGCCTTGATGGCGCAATGGTTAGTGGGTAGCACTTTAAAGTGACGGCTGCGCAATAGGTCCCGGGTTCGATCCCCGGATCGGGCCAAAAATTTGTACCTAAGTTTTTGGTAAGAAATTCTTAGTGGCAGCCCGGAGTTCGGAAGTTGGTGGTCTTGCCCCCGTGCCTCGGAAAGCACGTTAAGCTGTTGGTTCTGCGCCCGATCGCTCTCTGGTCGTGTCACAGTAGTGTCCCATTGGAATATGAGGGTAAGGGAATAGAGAGTGCACTTGTGTTTGCGCACATAGTTGAGCACTATAATATATCCTGCGTACGTGGCTCATCGTTGAGATTGGCCGCCGTAGCCGTAATCGACCGGAGGATATTACAATAAATCACTATATTATGGAGTAAGAATAACTAAACTTAGACCGTTGGTATCTTAGTGGTCAAGAACGTGTACCTTCCAAACTTTAAGTCGTAGGTTGGAATCCGAGCATGCACCTATAGATTTTTAAAATCCGCGTATTTTTTTACCATAACTTCGGTGGTGGGGGAAAATATCGTGACGTGCATGTTTACGTTTCGGATCATCATCATCATCATCAGCCCATTTAAGGCCCCACTGCTGGGGCACGGGCCTCCCTCAATCACATGAGGGGTAAATGCCATACTCACCACGCTTGGCAGACGGGTTGGCGAGGGTTTTGATATTAATGCAGAGTTTTCCTTCTCTGGGTGCTGATGATCATGCCAGCAGCTTTACCTTAGTCGCCTTTTACGACAACTCGGTAAGAGTGAGGATGGCCTATTCTACTCTGCCGGGACCACGCTGGCTGTCTCCCCTGTCTAAGAATTTCGTAATAACCAGTCTGCAAATTAGACTGTACCTCGTACTCTAAAGATCGTGAGTTCAGTGCCACTCTGGACATCGTGACAGGTACATTTTTGTTTGTATTTTTTTACCAGAATAGGGCAAAGCCAAAAAGGAAGGGTTATGATTTTAGCAGTCTATGTGTGTAAGTATGTAAATATGTTTGTATGTTCTAGTATTCTGCCTAAACTACCCAGCCCATTTTGATGAATGTGGTATCAATGATTTCTTATTACTGTCCAGGTAACCTAGGCTGACTAACGCCCTGCTGGTTAGTGGTTTAAGTACTGGGCCATGATCTCGGGGTCCTGGGTTCGATTCCCGGGTCGAGCAAAAAGTGCGTTTTGAGTGTTTTGAAAAGATTTGTGATCACCAATCCGCATTAGGCAAGCGTAGTAATTAAGCCTAATCCCATCATAGTAGCGATGACTTGATTTCTATGATGGAGAGCTATGCCCTGTAGTGGGACAGTATATAGGCATACTTTACAACCTAGGTTTATATTTAATTTGAAAATAATAGCACAGTGGGCGCTATACGAAAAAAAAACCGAAAGATTGTTTTATTTCCTCTGTTTGCTGATATCCCTAACACAAGTGCTGAAGCTATTTAGTACGGAATCAGGTCAATGTTAAAGATGTTGATGATGAATTTGTTTTTTAATATGTTCTTCTTAAACAATAACTATTTAATTTTTTAGATTTTCGCGTTGCATTATAACTATAATGTATCAATACGGGGATTAACACGATATTTATTATGTGAAACAATATTGTTGTGATTCACAGCCCGGCCCCAGCAGACGACGCCGTGCTCCGCCAGTCCGCTCGTGACCACGACTGCTGTAACGTAGTCGAAACGTCGAGCCAAATATGTGAGTACACAATGTTGTTTCACATAATAAATATCGTGTTAATCCCCGTATTGGTACATTATAATAGCTATTTACTTTCTTGAGCAGAAAGCTTTCGTGTCATGGTTTGTATTTTCATTTCTTACATTACGGATGCCTTCCTAGAATAGAAAACCCCGAGAAGTTTACATTTTCAAACAATGTTCGTATTACGTTTCTCCACGTTCAACCCACAAATCTTACTCCACTTTAGTTAACATTTGGCTTCCGTTTGGAATAGGTACAGTCAGCATCAGAAACATCAGAACTAAGTAGAGGAACTGAGTTAGTTTGGGAATAAGTTAGTACGTAGTTGAATGTACGAGTTTGGCCAATACTTTTTGCAGAATATAAATGTAATAAGTTCCTGGCTAGTTCTTCTCAATAAATATCAACGTTGATATTCGGCGGTTGATTTGTGGTCATAACTTATTAGGTATTTTTTAGTGTTCTTTACCTTAGTTGAGTGAAATATGTACGCTTTTTCTAAGGAACTTTAGGCTTTGTATGACAAAACTGTGGAATAAACTATGACTCTATTTCTATTTCGGATGGCTACGACCGTAGACCTTCATGATTAGAACATACCTATTCCTTTCAAAAGGCACTTAATTGTAACTCCTCTTGTATTACCGGACGGACAACGCATGTGGACGGGTGTCCACATGCGTTGGAAATCTGTTTCTCGTTTGGACTGGCCTCTAGCACATAAAAAACACATTTTCTTTTTCAAAAATAAATTATGAGTATTTACTACTGACTGTACTTGAAGCCAGCTCATCTGAAACCTGTCGGAGTCGAAATAATTAGGAGCTCTAATTATGGCCGAGGTTCACTTTTATGGCCGGTTAATGTTTTAACTTTTAAATTATTTTGTAGGGAGAGGAAAGTGAGGAAGACGTTATAAAACTTGCAAACGAAACATTTCACTGTGACCCACACTCGACAGTCGAGGGGTTCGATTTTCACTCAAGACAGATAAGTATTATGAACACTTGTTTTACATCTGAAGTAGGTATATCTAAGACACTTTAGCTATGCTGGTTCAAGAAATGAAAAACAGACGGACAGTGTGCAGTGGTCTCTTAAGGCTGCGTTTCCACTGAAGCGGAGCGGGACGGAGCGGTGCATGAATTGACCAATCACTACGCTCGAAATATCCGCTCCGCTTTAACTGGAAACAGGACGGGCGGAGCGGAGCAGAGCTGAACGGATTTCCATAGAAAACAGCGAGCCGATGCCGACGGCGGCCGGCGGAAAGCAGCGGAGAGGTGCAGAGTGGAGAACAGCTGAGTGGTGAGGAGCGGAGGATAGCGAAAAGGACAGCAGAGAATAGCGGAGCGGCGCCGAGTGGAGGACAACGGAGAACAGCGGGGTAGTGTGGCGCGGAAAATTGTGTATAGTCACAGTATATCCAGTAAGGCAAGGCTGGCCAAACCAAGGCACGCTCCGCTCCTCTCCACTCCGCTCCGCTCCTCTCCTCTCAGCTCCGCTCTTCTCCTCTCCACTCCGCTCCGCTTCAGTGGAAACACTTACCATTTTTCGCCGCTCTGCTCCGCTCCGTTTCAGCGGAAACGCAGCCTTAGTAACAGGATCCTGCTTTACCTTTAGGTTACAGGAGCTTAAAAACTGTAGACACCGGCATCGGTGCCTCTTCACTTTCGAAGAACGGCAAATACTTTTGTTATGTTACTAAAAAATGAGTTAGAAAGTACAGGATCCTGCTTTACCTTTTAGGTACAGGAGCTTAAAAACTGTAGACACCGGCATCGGTGCCTCTTCACTTTCGAAGAACGACAAATACTTTTGTTATGTTACTAAAAAATGAGTTAGAACATACACCCTAACTAGAAAGAATAATTCTAGGAAAACCAGACTTGATAAACCGTGCCAAGGCTCCATGACGTAGGTGTATCCAGTTTTTCACAATTTTACTGAATACAATGAAGTTGTCTCATGGTTGGGCTAGATCCACGCGGGGCCTGTAGCCCAATCCGTCATATAGACTTTGGTATACCTTAGTCTTGTGTTTTGGCGGAAGACAAATCCAGGGGAAGGAGAGATCAAAGGTTTGCCGTACCCTTGTCATTCCACTAATGTTCATGGGCAGCGACAATCACAGTCGAAAAATTATTGCAAATAAATGATTTATGATTACGAATCCTGTGATTAATCTGCTCGTTTGCTGTCTTTGACAAAGAAATACATGCATTTGGAGCACAGGGCCCCCCATTGCGCGGTCTACAGGCACCGGGCTCATTTGTCACTCTTGCTAGCTACATGGCTATTCCGGCGCTGACAAGATCTCATTCTTACTCTGTCACATTTTCGGGAAAATGCCGCATTCCATTTGAGCATGCAGCTTGTCTTTCTCGAGCTCGCCACGCCATCGCCAACGCGTCTACCAAGACGCGTTGGCGATCCGATCTTATCCCAATATCTTACTGCCAATCGCGTAGGTCAACGAACTTTTCAATATCAATATCATTTAGTGTCATCCTAGTGAAGGTATTTATTTATTTTCTGGCACTATCTATGATAGCCATAGGTACTTATTAGCTGTCAGTTCTTTCTCTATCTCAACATTCGTTTACTGATCGCAACCATAATATGCTGCCGTGTAGTTGAGCTTGATCTATTTCTCGCGGTGCCCTGTGGCTAGGGATATTTAAGAATACTGCCAAGGTGTTCCCGTTCTGTCGTAAAAGGCGAATAAATGGGCTTCGGAGTACGAACTGCTGGGATGTGGCTAGCTCAGCATACCACTCCGCGGAGAACAACGATACCGGGTGTCCTGGTAGGTCGTACAGAAGTGCTGCATTGCCTCGGGTAGGGGTGAAGCGGTCAGCGTGTTCAGCGGTGTGATCTAATCCCGGCTGTGGGGTTTTCGACCGCTATTGTGCAGAGATGGACACCCCAGGGGTTTTGGTTAGAGTTAGAGACCCACATACCACCTTATTCCCTACACGTGTCAAGGTGACAGCCATGATGGTTTCTCCTGAAAAAAAAATCTCTTTCTCACTCTGTGCCGTGTTTGTGAAAATTCCGCATTCTGTTTGAGACGCCAACTCGTCTTTCTCAAGCTAGATAAAACTGCGTAATAGAATGCTTGGTAGGGCTAGATGTCTTTCTGAATCTGTGACGTCTTCATGAAAATGGCGCATTTCGTTTGAGACGCCCAACGCGTCTTCCACGAGCTAGAACTTACGGCCCATCCCACAACTAATTTAAGCGCTTGTTATAATTATGGAGGGTAACTCAAGCCAGGATTAATTGCTCGGGTGGCACGGCTCGTAAATTATTCCGTACAGGCCTAGCACATTCTTTGATATTTGAGTCAGGCTGTCTGACACGGGTGGGATAAGCTCTTGTGAAATGTTTAGTAGAAGGTAAAGATATTTTCAACCTTTTTTTTGTGTGATAGGTGGCAGACGTGCGCTCTGATCACCTGATGGTAAGCGATTGCTGCCCCCCATGGGCACCCGCGTCACCAGTTGAGTCACAAGTGCGCTGCCAACCTCAAAACCCCCCTTTCCTCCAGATTGTGTCTCCGGTACCCTCACTCACGAAGCGAAACACAGCACAGTGCTGCTTCACTAAGGTTTTCTGTGAGGCTGTGGTATCGCTCCGGTAGAGCCGGCCCATTCATGCCGAAGCATGGCTTTCCCACATTCACACTTACTCCTTTCGCTTTAACATGATATGGGTGACAGATGTCAAAGTCTATACATTTTTCGCGTTAGTCTCTTTCTAACGTGTGACTCACGTATAACTCTGTCTTGCTGTCACCGATATCACGATAAAGCGAAAGTAGTATCTAAAGTCTAGTCTACCTTCCTCATCTTAGCGTATAATTCTCAGTTGCGTCCAAAGCTGTCGCATCATATCCCAGGTGCGCGTTGACCATGATCCAGGATCCTGCTAATTACAATGAAGCGACTCCCGTCTGACCTTTGCAGCCTTTAGGCAAAACGCAAAGATGCAGATCATGATGAGAAGTTCGGTTCTAGCTGATATTATTTTATTTTATGTTACAATTAAACTGCATGGCTTGGTATGATGATGACACAATATTGTATGAAAGTTTGGCGATTAAAAAGAGTAACTGGCGAGTTTCTTGCCAGATATTCTCGACCAGAAACAACTTTCTGAGCCGGTGGTAGAATGGCATTATGTTTATTTATTTTTTTCATATTTCGTAATTAACATATATGTATAGCACCATCGGAGCTCAGACAGGGAGACGGGAGAAAAAAGAAACCAGTTCCATATTAAATGTTGGATTTTATTTTTGAACTGACTGCCAGGCAGCCAGGATTCATTGTACCGTTGACACGCTTTGCTTGCGCGATGCAAAAATGCATAGCGCCATCTACCGGAACAACGACGAACCGCCGGCGCCTGCTTGTTTACTTTGTACAATATATATGTATTAACATGTAAATGGATAAGTACCTACTTATAAATAGTTTTAAATTACTGACATGTATGACGATTTGTAAGTGCTGTGTACAAGCCTATGTAAATAAAGATTTATTTTATTTTTTGATTTGATTGATATCGAAGAGTTTGCTGACCTACGCGCTAGGTAGTATATTGTATAGTGTCTTTCCTGCACATGATTCGTAGAGTCTGTCTCTATCCCATGCCGAACCACGCCGAGATCCCGAGCACATGTTCGGGATATATGGCGTTATATTTTGTACTAAAACACTCGAATGAATTGAATGTTATTTTAATGTTGATATTTATTGACTCATCAATAGACGAAACGAGACTTATCTCGTGCCTAGTTAAAGAAAGCAAGATTTTCTATTTATTTAGTGTATCACAAATAAATAACATTAAATATTTTAAATGATTGTACAGCTCACACCGAAATCGTATATACTCAGCATGTGTTCGGGGTGTCGAATACCCTGATCCTGGTACTTATGCTGTATGTGTATCTATAGAAAGAGCATTGCTATAAAAATCAATACAATCTTAATCTTAATTCATTGATTATTTAGTAATTATTATTATAAAAATATATTTGTAATTCCGCTGTTGCTTCTGATAGCTGTAACACAGGTGCTTGAGCTACCTATTTCGGAGTCAGATCAAGGTATGTGATGTTGTGAAATATTTATTTATTTATTTTATTCTTATTCTCGATAATATATTTCCTAAATAAACGTAGAGAAGCAGTGCATTAATGGCGATAGAGTTCTAGAGAGCCAAGTTAAAAAAAAATCTAAATTAAAAACTCTTTGATATGTTTGAAAATACAAGTTTAAATAAACAGTATCAACTCAAAGCAAATACATCTTGCTACCAGCTACGTCGGAATTCGATAGAGTGTTAGCGCCCCCTAATAATTAAGGGCGCACCTCCCAGGTTAAACCGGGATTAATTACACGGCTAACTGTTCATAAATCATTCCAAGCCAGGCAGATTTAATTTTAGTTACTTCTCCGGTAGTGATGTACTTAGGTGTTTGTTTTTGTATCGAGGACTTTTTTATCGATAGCTACCAAAAGGAACTTAGGTATGTTCTTGAATATGTATTGAGCAGACTGAACAAATGAATTTATATTATTTCAGAATCATGGTACGTAAGTGTTTATTTTTGTATTGATGACTTTTTTATCGATACCATCCTAAAGATATTTAGGTATGTACTTAAATATGTATTGAGCAGACTGAACAAAAGTATTTATATTATTTCAGGATGATGGTACGTAAGTGTTTATTTTTGTATCGATGACATTTTTATCGATACCATCCTAAAGATACTTAGGTTCTAGTACTTAGATATTTGTTGGGCCACATTGGAACAGGGTGGCCACATGAATTGATATTATTCCGTAACCAAAACTTAAAGCCAAAAACACAGTTAAAATGTGTTTTTAACAAATGAATGTTTGAACATGAACTTGATGACAACAAAACTGTTGATCTTGGTTTATAAACAATAAAAAAATATTTTAAAAAACAAATATTATTTTTATCCTCATCCTTCCTTTGAACTAAAGGGTTGTTCTTTTTTTTATGTGATAGCAGACAGATCACGTGATGGTAAGCGGTCGCCACCGCCGATGGAAACCCGCGACACTAGTGGAGTTACAAGTGCGCTGCCTACCTTTAAACCCCCCCTTTCCCCCAGATTGGGCCTCCGGTACCCTCACTCACGCAGTGAAACACAGCACAATGCTGCTTCACGCGGGTTTTCTGTGAGGCCGTGGTATCTTCCGGTCGAGCCGGCCCAATCATGCCGAAGCTGTGGCTCTCCCACGGTTCTTGAATAAATTGCTAAAATTAATTACGGTATGCTCTTGATTTGCTGTAAACTATCGAACCTATGATTTGATTTTGGCACAAAACTTATGAATGGTTGGAATCAAATATAGCCCGATCACGGTTATTTGGCACGTGGCAATCGTCGGAACTAATGCTGTTTTGAAATTTTCGCATAGAAAATACATTTTACACCCCCCCTCGTTCAATGTCAGTGAAGTGCCTTCTGATCGTGGCCGCACTGTAAGTAGGCACAAAATATACTAATCTAATATAAAATATATTTGTTTCTCATACAATATGAGAATAAATTTTACCTACTACATGATGGGGATACCCATATTATAATGTCTATTTTTCTCTGATGTTGAATGCGAAATTCCGTTGCATGACTTTTATTAGATTAATATTTTTTCTAATCCAAATTTGCACTTCTACTCGCTCCCAAATATTCTTGAATGTTTTTTTACATTTTCTGTAATGGTATTAATTTCCCATAGTAAAATCTTTGTAATATCGAATACCCGACATATCATGTTAGTGCAACTCTATTCCGAATGATGTTCACTGGAGTCGACCATTTTTTTTATCGTGACGATTAAGCTCTTAATTGTCGGTATAAAATCGATAAATTTTGCATGAAATTAAGTGCATCTGTTACTCGGGTACCGTACTAAGTGCAACTCTATTTTATATAATTTTTTTCACTTTTTGTCCTGGAAATTAATGGCCTCTTAAGTAGTCACTCATTTGTAAAAGCGCGGTTTTCTGGTGTTATTAAAGAATAAAGAGGATTACATTAATTAAACAAGTTGTTGAGTAATAAGTTGGTGTTGTATTTTTATATCCTTTGCTTTGTGGTTGAGTTACTTAATGAAGTTAACTTAAAGGAAGGGAGCGCAGTAAAATTTAAAGGATTTGTATAAATTTTTAAGTTTAAATATAATTTTAAGCTTTAATTTTATATAAAACTTTATTGTAACTTAAAATTTAATTTTTATGTACTGAATTTCTATTTAACTTGACATTTATTTATTTATTACAATGTATGAATGTCAAATATTGTATTGCTATTATTAACTAGAATAGTTTTGTATATGACCTGTAATTTAGTGGAAATAAATTATATTTAATTTAATCAAATCTCAACCTTAAATTACGCAAATTACTTTAAAAAAAAACTCAAGATAGGTACAAGAAACATTTTTGTGAAGCCTAGAGTTTTGTGTTTTGCTAAGAGTTGGATCCCATTGTGGCACAAGAAATTCAGTGGTCAGGTACCTACTTTGATCCAAAAATATTTTTAGAACTACCTGATTTTACTTGAACTTGGCAAAACGGAACCAAAAATTCAAATAGGTACAGTACAACGCAAAAACAAAGGTGACATTTTTTACGCATGCTCTAAACGAACGAACTGACATTTCGTCGGAACGATTATCGGACCTAAAAAAAGTCAGCTAATTTTTCCTACTATTTATCACCAGTTTTTTTGTAGGTCGTGTGCGTTGCACTATTTGAAATCAGTACGTTCCATTTTTTTCCTACAGAAAATCCGACCGATTTTCTGTATCTCATATGTCTCGTATGTGTATATGTGTTATCTCATATGAGATCACCCTTACTCGTGAATCTCGTGATACACAGTACTAAATTATGAAACAAGTGGAAAGCATACTGTCCCAACAAGTACTGGGCATTGAGCGATAGTCGAGCGTCCCCAGCGATAAGTTTTTATTTTCCGCTCGATTGCCGGGACTGACCGAAACGAGAAATTATTTTACTAATGCACTTATCTATGGTGAAGATTTATTTTTTAAATGTGGTAGACTATGGTAGACAACATCTCAACACAAGTGCTTTGCCAACCTTTTCTTCTCCCCTGACTGGGTCTCCGCTCTCACTTACTTGGTAAACCTTTTTACGCTGGTTTGTGTAATGTTTCGGTGGTATTATTCGTATGGATACTTTACTTAAGTGCTTTCAAAGCAACACTTTTTAAAACCAGCAATGATATATTTACTCCTTCCATTTCTGTACCTACTACTACTACAAAAAAACTATGAAACAAGTGGAAAGCATACTGTCCCAAAAAGTCCCGGCCATTGAGCCCGACGCGGCGGTGATGGACGAGCGCCCCCAGCGATCCGTCTTCATTGTTCCGCGTTTGTCCCGCTTCCCACTCGATTACCGGGACCGACCGAAACGAGAAAACATTTTACTAATGCATTTATCTACAAATCTGTGTTTCTGATGCATATCAGCTGAGTTGAGGAATAATATACATTTCACTGTACGCGCAATTGTATAAAATATAATGACGGTCAAAATAAGATCTATAAGTAGAATTACCAGACCTATATCTTATTCAATAAAGAATGTATTGTAAGATAAATACATCTCTTAGCTCTGTAATAGTCCTAAGAACTTATAGCGTATTTTAATCTAGTTGTCTACCTTTTTTCTATAAGTAGCTTTTATTACTATTTCAATTAAATTAAGATAGTTCTTAATTAAACATCTGTAATACAAGATTCTCTAAGTACAAGTAATAATTATAGGTAAGTCTGTGTTTATAAAACTATGGTCACACATAGTTATATAAATACCTATAGACTTATTATTATCTGTAAAATTAACTCTATGATTAATAATGTTTTATTTTTTAATCATTTATTTTAATATCATTATCATCGTCAAATTTCTGTATTCCTAGAGAGCTACAATTTGGGTGTCTTTAAGTCGAGAGTGAATAGGCTTCTTCTGGGTAATCATGCTACATCTTAGACCTTATTGTCACTTTCCATCAAGTGAGATGAGGTCAAGTGCAAACCCATGTAATATATATGAAAAAAAATCTAGCAATTCGACAAAAAAATATATAATGGCTCGGCTTTGATTAATATTTGTTAAATCCGAGATCACCATTTATTATGAATTTATTGTAATCTGTAGACTGCACTATACGTACAACCTGTGCGAGTGCGAGTATAGACGCAAATAGTGTGCGAGCGAGAAGTGAATAGATGCGCCGCCATTTCTGATCCCATTCTTTATCCGCACAAGTAGTAGTTGATATTTGACGCAACTACAAAATTCTGCAATTTTGTAGTTGCGTTAAATATCAAACAGTACCTATCGTACGTTACGGTTAACAATTTATCGATACATTTTAATCTCGCGAGACAACAAACTTAGTCTTTGCAATTTTGAATCTGTGTTTCGTCCCTTCTGGAAATTGAAGCCACGACTTTTGGCATTTCAGATAGGGTCACTACCAGATGCGCCACCAGGGCTGTCGCAAACGGATATATCGAGCCACTGAACTGCCGGCTACCTACACCGCGAGCCAAACAGTCTACGCACCATACATACGCGCTTACAGTGATCTTGGTACGGTTCAGCACAAATGACAGAGGTCTGCCTCTACATGGAACGTGTGCAGGAGAGACACGACACGTTATACTGCTAATGCAAGGTCAACCAACTTTCATATAAATGTCAGATAGGTCCGACTTTCTGTGTCTATTATTTTGTGGAGCCACTTTCTGCATCACATCTCACATCCTATGAGTGCCTTTTAACCAGAAATGTGCTATGCAACTATGCTGCGAAGATTTGAAAGCTACGAACGTAATTATGTAACGTTTTCACCAATAGATACCTACTTAGGTAGGCACGACTATGTAGTTGTGCGAGGAAGATGCGATTAGACCTGTCAAAAACGTATCTTTCTCATTTGGCTCACTCGGATCATTTAGCTCATTCGGATCATTCGGCTCATCGGATCATTCAGCTTATTCGGGTCATTCGGTTCACCCGAACTCGAGATTCACTTGAGTCGAATGATACATTCGGAGAAAACATTAGAGATTCGGATCAGTGTATCATTTGACTGAGTCGGATCACTGAGTCATTTCAGTAAAGAGTTACACACGTCTAGATGCGATATGTAGGTGCAACATTCGTTGCTACGTGTCTCAAGACCATTCATAGCACGCATCCATTGAACGCATTCATACTGCATACATGCATCTAGGGCACAAAAGTCATAGTTGAACCCGTTTCCACAACATCTATGCTATGTCATAGATATTATCATCATCGTCATCGTCAGCCCATTTAAGTCCCCACTGCTGGGGCACGGGCTTCCCTCAATCACATGAGGGGTAATTGCCATACTCACCACGCTTGGCAGACGGGTTGGCGAGGGTTTTGATATAAATGCAGTGTTTTCCTTCTCTGGGTGCTGATGGTCATGCCAGCAGCTTTACCTTAGTCGCCTTTTACGACACCTCGGTAAGAGTGAGGGTGGCCTATTCTACTCTGCCGGGGACCATACAGCAAGAGATTATAATACTAAGCTATGTGAACCAATTAACAAAATGTAGATATTAGAGTCATCCATAGCAACGAAGTGTAGCAGCTCTATGGCACAGAATTCAATGGCTCAGAGAAGTTAGGTAAATGAAGCGATTCTAAAGGCTCTTAACAAACACATTCCTCGCAACACATCCTCGCTCATCTCTGGTGGAAACGCAGCCTTAGTCTATGGTTCGGACACGGGTATATATATCTCTCCGGATTACGTCCCAACAAAAGCTCAGATAATGATATAAATAATGCCGGCTACACGGAGTTCTTTTTCTGTAAACGAGCTCAGTTTGTTATGCTGTCAACAGTCCTTTGCCATGTTTTATCTCCATCACATCTAGTCCCTTGGCACATACCTCGTAATAAGCCGAGCATGGTGAAAAATCCGTGTGATATTCGTGTGTTTTCGTGTTGTTTTTAGATATGTTTTCTAATCGTGCCGAGATAATCCATTTTTACGAAAATATTGATTAAAGATAACACAGTGAGCTTAGCGTCCTTTGAAGAAATATAATCGTTGAGCCACTTTTTTAAATTGTTGTAGGTGGCAGACGACTGCCTCGTTGGCGCAGTGGGTAGTGCGTCGCACTTTAAGAAATTCTCAGTGTCAGCCCGGAGACTGGAAGTTGGCGGTCTTGTACCCCTGCGCCTCGGAAAGCAAGCCGTTGGTCATGCGCCCGATCCCTCTCCGGTCTTGACACACTGGTGTCCCATCGGATTATGAGGGCAAGGGAATGGAGAGTTTGCGCACACACTTAAGCACTAAAATATCCTGCGTAAGTGGCTGATCATTAAGATAGGCCGCCTTAGCTGAAATCGGTTGAAGGATATTGGTGGCAGATGAGCAGATGGGTTATGCGATGTCGGCCCAATGACACCGTAACGCCAGTGAACTCCAAAGCTCTGGCAACTAATTCCCCCGGTCGCATTGGGCTCCCTTTAAATTTTTTGATGTAACTGTTCTTTTATGTCTGTCCCACATTACACGAAGCAGTGAAATATAAGTTCATTGGCATGTAGAGAAAAGAACATAAGACAGATTTAAAGTGGCAATGGACATCGTCTTTTTTGGTCCAAGTGCCGGCTAGAATTATTTTTTGCTATATTCTGTAGGATTTGTGCCCCTGATTATTAATTAGCTATAGCACCAAAGCTGTAGGGTCATTATCCTTGGTTTTATTTGAGTTCAAAAATCAGCATCTCCATACATTTTCAGAGAACTATGTAACAAAAAAATATTGTCGGTATTCCAAAACTTAACATTTGAAAATCGGGGGGATAAGTGATAACAGAATACAGCAATTTCTTAATATTTCTAAGCTCACCCCCCCCCCCCCCCTCTTTTCCACGCTCGCCAAATAACTAAAAAACTAATTGTGATACACAGTCCCTCCACCAGCCCATGGTCCTTCCTACTGTCTCGGACCGGATCGATACGGACCGAATCTTGGGAGACGCTCACCAGGTACTTGCTAAGGGCTCTTTCCCCGGTGCGTTTCTTCACTCCCTACAAAGTCTGTGTCTGTGTCCCATCTCAATGTCACTTCTCCCCAAATGGGGCGTGAAACACCACAACACAAGCGACTCGCGCTCGGGCAGTTCCACATCAATCAATCAAAACATCATCAACAAATCAATAATTGTGATACAGTATTAAAAGAATTATCCTTTAACTCCTTACCGTTGAGGAGTTGACCTTCTATCATCAGCAGAGCCACAAAATGAATACAGTCAGGCGTAAATACTGGTGCAGTTTTGAAAAAAGATACAAAATCATTACGTGTCCCTATAAAATTTGGGAGACCCCTCAATTTTTCCAGCATCCCATCATCAGGTCCTGATATCCTGATCATGGTACCAATCCGGGTCAATCTACTTTCCAATTAAAGAAAAAAAATCTAAATTGGTTCATAAATGTCGAATTGAGAACCTCTTTTTTTTTGAAGTCGTTTAATTACGGGAAACTCTGGTCATAGAAGCATTTTTACTAAGAAATTGATGTACTTGATTTTTTTATATTAATCAAGGTTCACTAGAATATAACGCGAAAGAAATTATTTTACCTTTTGTTTTAAAAAGGCACGAGGGCAATATATACGTGCAAATAGAACTGAGATAAAAGAAATACTCGTATAAACCTTAATAAATTGGGATCTACTCGTGGAAACATTTTTTACACGCAATACCTAAGAGATAAGGTCTGACACGGAGCCTAATAATCTTAAATACCGTTTTACTTGTCTCAGATGCCAGATAAAGATCTTGGAATAAGAATATACAGAGCCTCTGTTCCTTGGTGTTTCGAATGAAATGAAATATTTTTGATGTTTTGTCACAGACGTGCATCCTAAGCCGACAGCCTTTTCATAGTAAGCCAAACTTGAAAAACCGCGCGAAGCTGTTAGTACTGGGGTGACGTACAGGGCGACGTTCTTTCTCTATCGCACCCGTATAGAGAGATGCATTAAAACTGCGTCAGGGCCAGTTTGATCTCTTTCATACACTGTGACGTTTTTCTAAAATTGTAACAGGGGTGAAATCACCTATTTTTATAAACGTACATCATATACTGCAAGAGTAATAATATTATTTGTATTACCGTGTGTTGTCAGCCAAACTCCTCAACAAATTGTACTTTGCAGGGGCCTCCAAGATACAGGCTTAGCATAGTTTGGGGCTCACCGACATAGCTTTTGGTTTGAACTAGATATAGTGAGTAGTTTATTTTAATACGCTATAAACCGTACACCGCAATTTACCTTCAATATATCTTACTTGCTGCTACGAAACCCTTCATGGGCGAGTCCAACTCGCACTTGGCCGGTTTTTTTTATCATACTGACATTTTATACACGTATGGTATAGAGCAATGGTAATTACTGAATGACCATTGCCATTCACTGGAATACTCAATAGTTTATTGCTTTCCGTAAGGTACAATAATAATAATAATAATTCTCACAACATCTCATACGTTGACCTGATTCCGTACTAAGTAGCTTAAGCACTTGTGTTACAGATATCAGACAACAGAGGAACACAAATATATACTTAAATACATATATTACACCCAGACACTGAACAAACACAAGTGTTCATCGCACGAATGTTTGTCCAGGGTGGGGATCGAACCCACGACCTTTGGCGCAAGAGGCAGGGTCACTACTAATTGCGCCATCCGGTCAGTCCGGTAAGGAGTACTTATATAATTTATTAGAACACATTATAGATCCTATTAGGGCACAACAACATTTAGAAGAGAGAAAGCAGGCTTTCCATAAGAGGTGACGAATCAGAGCATGGATATCTATGGTTTTTTTTTAAATGCGTATTTCTACCATCAGCTCGGCGCAAAGAGAAAACATCGTGCGGAAACACGTAGTACCACGTACCTCAGTTCTGTGGAACGGTTTGGCTGCAGGAGTATTTCCCGACGGCTACAACTTAGGGACCTTCAAGAGAAGAGCGTTAGGTACTCTTTTTAAAAAGGCCGGCAACAAATTAGCGATCTCTCTGATTTTTTTCATGGGCGGCGTTGATTACTATCCATCAGATGACTCGCTTGCTCGTTTGTCCGCCTCTAGCATAAAAGAAATAAAACGTGTAAAAAGTGTCAAAGGGTTGTGATGGACAGACGGCATTCGCTTCAATGTAATAGGGTATTTGACTAAGCTTGAGATTTTACAAAATATAAATATTATATCAAAATATAGGTAAGTGTCAATAGCAAAAATTCTCAATTAAAAATATAACGTCTAGTCTGTTTTGTGGTCATTCAAAGATTCATGGGCAAGTCCATTTTAAAAGTATGAAATTATTAAAAAATAATTATACCATTGAATAACCCTTACAATTTGCACCAACTATCATAATAGAACCATTGACATAAACGAAACATTTGATGTAGCTACCATACAAAATACAAATGAAATGCATACAAAATACTTGTTTGTGACGTCACATCTCAGTAGCCATTTGTATGGAGCGTTTTGTGTTTCCCCAAAATTATGTGATTTTAAAGTTGTGATATCTCAGGTAGTTTAAATGAAAATCAAGTAATTCTTTCAACGATGTTTCTATCATTGAAAGGTCTTTTGATTACAAAAATAAAAAAGAAGTCAAATACCGTATTAACAGAGTCCCCAAATCCAGAATCATGGTCTAAGCGCACCCTGGGCGCTAAGGCGATCGCTTTGACGCAACCGAGAATTAAGCATTAAAAAGTGAAAGAGGGCCTTCTGTATGAATATTCCCTTATTCTTTGACTAGGTGTTCACCGTTTGCGTTTGATAAGGGTGCGTTGGAGCCACATTATTGATAGCCTGTCTGGCGACGGACTCCACTAGGATACATTGCACGTCATTTGCCGATTTACTGAGAGCTTGCCTCTTTGCTGTCCAATAAACTTAGGAAATGGAAAATGTACTGATGTTTACAACGAAGTATATTTGGGTGAACGTTCTAGTTTTATGCCACAAACAACCGAATATGTATACCTACCGGTACCTACCGGTACTCAAGTGGAACCGTGGGAGAGCCACGCTTCGCCATAAATAGGTCGGCTCGACTGGAGTGATAACACGGCCTCATAAAAAACCGGCGTGAAACAGCACGGTGCTGTGTTTCGCTGCGTGATTGAGGGTACCATAGGAACAAACTGGGGGAAAGGGGAATTTAAAGGTTGGCCACGCACTTGTGAGGCAATCGCTTACAACTGGTGATCCGTCTGCTCGTGTACGTGTATTTTATAAAAAAAAGTGGTTCTCACCTTTGAAGCGAGATCACTTTCTAAGCCACGTTCCAGACTCAAAAACATGATTAAGGCACAGTTTAAGTAATGAATAGTAGTATTAATAGCCTACCTAAAAAGCGTTGTCACTTTTGACATAGATCACATAGGCCAAACAGCCACTCTTCAGATTACCCCAATCTGTAAACTTTCCGAAATTGATATTGCACCAAACGTGTTTGGCAATAAGATTAAATTCGATTGAAAATTGCTATAAGTGACCACTTTTAGTAATTATGGAAATTATTGTTACGTTTAAAAAGATATTATTACAAAAGTGGGGCGCAAATACTTTCCTTTAAGGTAACGGGTAAGGCACTTTATTTTTAGCTACTAAACCGGATCAATTTTAAACAATTTCAGGATTACAACCTTTCGGCAAACACTTATACTATTTGTTAAATAACAATGCACAAATGTTGGGTCCGTTTTTGTACGCGAAAAAATGTATTCACGCCAAAAGTGGCCGCTTTTGGCGTGAATAAATTTTTCGGGTACGCGTTGGATCCAACATTTTTGCATGGTTATTTAATAAATAGTATAAATGTTTGCCCTCACCTTAATGTGACGGGTAGGACAAACTAGCGACGCCAATCGATTTTATTTTTATAGCTAAACTGGATCTATTTTAAATAATTTCCCGGCTACAACCTCCCGGCAATTACTTATAAACCATGCGCAAATGTTGGGTCCAACGCGTACGCAAAAATTGATTCACGCCAAAAGCGGCCACTTTTGGCGTGAATCAATTTTTCGCGTACAAAAACGGACTCAACATTTGTGCATGGATATTTAATGAATAGTACAAGTGTTTGCCGAGAGGTTGTAACCCCGAAATAACTCGTCGAATGGCCTTAGTAAAACTACTGTATATCACTTTTACTGTGGCCTTATGCAGGGTATATAAATTATTTTCCCTGGTATCCAATACGAGCTCACTACGAGCAGACAAACAAGAGACAATGAAGAAAGATGGCAGGGGACAAGGTATCCATCACTCCGCCTGGGAGGTGATTTGGTCCATTTTTCATCGCCATTTTCCTTAACGTATGTTTGGCATTAGTGTGAGGAAAAAACATAAGAGGTGGGTAATGAGGATAAATGTATGATATATGAAAATGTTTTTTGATAAGTGACGTAAATATCACTGGTGTGAAATCCACTTAGAAAACCAGTATTGGCACTGGCATTGGTACTCTTTATTGCACAACATACAAAACACAATGTACAATTTAGGTGGTCTTATCGCTGGGAGCGATCTCTACCAGACAACCTTCAGGTAAAGGACATTAGATAGAAGAGGGATTGATTATGCAAATAGGGCCCAAATAAACTAATAATTAGAATATTAAAGGTTAAAATAATAGTTTAATCGATTGTCGATTATTCGGCAACACTACATAGCTAGCTTGAGACTAGGTGATCGTTTCATAGCATTTCTCTGGTGGGGGAGGGGTCACGGATATTGCCCAGACAAACTAAGCGAAAGCTTAGCTTATTATTTATCTATACTTGTATAAAGAAGTAAATCCTACAGCGGTAACGCTTATAGATAACCCGACATTACAAAATTCTTGCGCGATGTAATCGACACTTAGCGCCATCTATTGGTACAAAGTGGAATTAATTTATAAAAACTAATTAATAAAAACAAAGTGAGGGCGGACAACTAGTAAAAATAAAACGAGTAGGTTGCCCAGGCTTAACAGTTAAACCTAAAACATTTTTTTCGAGATAGGGGGCAGACGAAAACGCCTCGTCTCGGATAACGCCCTATTGGTCTAGTGGTTTAAGTACCGGGCCCTGATCTCAGGGTCCTGGGTTCGATTCCCAGGTCGAGCGAAAAGTATGTTTCGAATTTTTCGGATATAGCTAGGGTTTGTGATCACCAATCCGCATTTGGCAAGCGTGGTGATTAAGCCTAATCCCATCATAGTAACGATAACTTGATTTATATGATGGAGGCCTTTGCCCTGCAGTGGGACGGTTTATAGGCTGATTAAAAAAAAATAGGGGGCAGACGAGCATACGGACCGTACTAATGGTAGTAATGTGCACATTGATTTGAAAACTCCGGAGGTGCATGAACATGCGTGAGCAATCTGTTTTACGTGTGTGTGTCTGTTTAACAAATAAATGTTTTTTTTTATCTTTATCTTATCATTATCAATCCGAGCGGATTCGAACCATGCCCCCTCATATGGAAGGCGCGTTCTGAACCTCTTAGCCACCATCGCACTCATACACCACTGGTTACGTAGAACACATTTCCAGACCAAAAATACGTCAAAGCTTAGAACTAACTGATTGTCCACCCAATTTGTCGGCCTAGTACGGCAAATCTTCAGGAAGATTGTCACCCCCCCAACAAACGCAAAGACAACCCTATTTCATTTCCTTAAAGAGCATATTCCAATGGAGATAAAAATTTAGGGTAGTTGAGGAGAAACTTTGTCCCGTCACGTCGAATCAATTCATCAGGAATGTGATTAATGGCGTCGAGACTGACTGATGGCGCGGGATTACACAGATTCAGTTTCAGCAGTTTCAGGGACTAGTTTCAGGTTAGCTGGTTCGTGCACATCATTAAGAGGCCTGCGGAAGTTAGTTCAAATTCAATCAAAATCAAATAATTCTTCATTTGCACAGCACTTACAAATCGTTATACGTTTTAATGATTTAAGACTTATTCTAAGTCATTATTCTAAGGGCGTCGAAAAGTTTAAATACTTGGGATGCACCATCACCGACACAAATCGTAGGGAGGATGAACTCAATGCTCGCGTAGCAAGCGCCTTGAGATGTTCCGCCGCCATCCACAAGGTGTTGGAGTCCAAGTTACTAAGCAGGGCTACTAAGATTCGCGTCTACAAGACAGTCATTAGACCAATCTTAATGTATGGGTGTGAAACTTGGACACTAACACTGAAGGAAGAAAGTCAACTGCTGGTGACGGAACGGAAGATACTCCGAAAGATTCTGGGACCAAGCAAAGGAGAGGATGGGTGCTGGAGGCACAGGTTCAACCAGGAGTTCGAAGACCTGATAGCCGAGCTGAACATCATCGGGGAAATAACATCATCCCGACTGCGCTGGCTCGGACACGTGGAGAGGATGGGAGAGGATCGTGCAGCCAAAAGAGCCTATCTGGGACGACCAATGGGGCGACGTCCAGTGGATCGTCCGAGATACCGCTGGAGGGACGAAGTCGCCAAGGACCTCAAAGCACTCAACGTGCACGATTGGGCGGCAATGGCACAGGACCGCAAAAAATGGCGAACTTTGACGTCGGAGGCCAAGACCCATGGCGATTTGGATCGCTGAGCCAGCGTAGTAAGTAGTAGTAAGTAATTTGCAACCCTCTAACAGGGTAACCAGACAAATTGGACCCTGGTTACATAGGTTTTCAGAAACTATCCGAAACGTATAGTTTTCCTCATCGCTTAGCTCATTAGGGTACGTATTTTTAGGTACCATTGTACCTAAAAATACGTACCTATATAGATTTGAAAAACCAGTGGGAAAAACCCCAGAGGCGCTTGAGCATGCATGAGCAACGTTCTTCGTCCATGGTCACTAGTTTATGTATTAACTTATTTAATTTGTTTTTGTTTAACTATTTCTTTCCTATGTATTACTATGCAATGTCTGTTTGGTGTTATGTGTCCAATCTATGTAAATCTTGTATATGGTCAATAAATGTTTACTTACTTCATCATCAGCAACCCACACTCATCCACTGCTGGACCTAGGTCTCCCCTAATGCACGCCACTGCTCCCGATTTTCGGCCACTCTCATCCAGCCCACACCAGCCAGCCTTCGAATGTCATCATCCCATCTTGTCGCAGGGCGTCCTACACTACGCTTACCGAGTCGCGGTCTCCACACAAGGACTTTACGGCTCCAACGGCTGTCAGTTCTGCGGCTAATATGACCAGCCCACTGCCACTTCAGTTTGCTAATTCGGTGGGCTATGTCGGTGACTCTGGTTCTATGTCGGACTAAATCTGATTTCTGATGCGGTCCTTTAGAGATACTCCGAGCATAGCCCTTTCTATAGCTCTCTGAGCGACTTTACTTACTTACTTACTTACAATGCAAGCGGATTCGAACCTAAACTCGCGTATGGAAGGCGAGTTTTATCCAATGAGCTGCGATTACTCTTATGAAGCAGAAATGTTAATTTCTGTACCAAACTAGATTTTAAAATTTAAACCTGTGTTCTATCAAGGTTAATTTAATAAAATAAAATATTTATGTTTTTTCTAGCCATTGTGCCCTTGAGGAAAGCTAAAAACTATGTAATTATCCATTTCAGATCGTCATCATCCATTTCCAAAGGTACCTAAGATACGCTTCATTTACTCCAGTCGACCTGCCGACCTATATTTTCCTCGTAAATCCTAGAATGTTATCAAGTGAGGATCGAGAGCCCTACCTATATTGAGGGCTTGCCTGTGGTTGGAGCTTGTAAGGCGTCGGCTAGTGATGTTACCTGAGTTACTTTCTTTCTCCAAGCTTAAGCCGTTGAGTGACGAGAGTCACTTGTCGTGGAGCGATGGTAGCTCAGTGGTTCGAAACTCGCCTTCCATACGGGGGTCATGAATCGAATCTGAGCATGCACCTCTGAATTTTTCAAATCTATGGGCATATTTCTACCATTAGCTCGGTGGCGAAGGTAAACATCATGAGGAAACCGGCACGTTTCGGATAGTTTCTGAAACGTGTAACCATGATTCAGTTGGTCTGGTTCCCCTGTTAAAGGGTTGCGAAGGTTAGACGGTCGAGGTCTCACCGCCGAGCTAATGGCAGAAATACGCACCTAGTAGTCTCTCTCCGAGATCGAATCCGAAATGAGGTGATCCGGCAGAGAACCAAGGTCATCGACATTGCTCACCATATTAGCAAGCTTAAGTTCAGTGGGCTGGCCATATTAGCCGCAGAACCGACAACCGATGGGGTAAACGAGTTCTAGAGTGGAGACCGCGTCTTGGCAAACGTAATGTAGGGCGCCCTCTGGCTAGGTGGAGGGACGATCTGCGCAGGATGGCTGGCAAGTGCTGGATGCGAGAAGCCATGGATAGATCACGGTGGCGAACAATTGGAGAGGCCTACGTCCAGCAGTGGACTGCGATAGGCTGATGATGATGACGTACCTAGTAGATATATTTGAAACCCAGTGGTATATACCCGGATTCGAACCTACGACTTCCTGGAAGACACGTTCTTATCCACTGACCTACCACCGTTTGCTTTTCTTAAATAACCTAATAACGTTTAATTTTGTAATAAGATCAATTTATCACGAGTTACGGGAATTTCAATTCAAGTTTTTTTTTTATATTATGCCTCTACCCGAAGATATCTTGCCAATGGCAAGCAACTTATTGAGAATAAGTGGGTAGTCAACAGTTGAAGTCAGTCAAAGTCACAGTTACTCAATAAAACGCGGTGTTTTACGTTTTGTCGACCAACGGATTGTGCCGATACCACTCTAAACACAATCGCGGGTTTTAAGACTCTATTAGGTCCAAGCAAGTTGTCTGTGACATCTCACTCGACATACAATAACAGTTTTACAACGATACAATTTAACTATCCTTATAAACGTGGAACCAGACTACGCTGTGTCACAAATACTTACAGGACATGGGAGTTTTAACAGCAGACTGCACGCGATGACTCTCTGTGAGTCACCTGTATGTCCCTGTGGAGAAGCTGATGAAACTCGGGACCATGTGCTGTGGGAATGTCAGCTGTATGAAGAAGAGCGGCAACAGATGCTGAATGACTGGAACAGAAACGAGATAGGACCAGTATACCATCAAGAGATGGTCAACTCTGCAGAAGGTTTTCGACGGTTGCGTGCGTTTGCACAAAAAAGGCTTAACATTGGGAAGGAGATTGATTGATGTGGAACTGCCCGAGCGCGAGTCGCTTGTGTTGTGGTGTTTCACGCCCCATTTGGGGAGAAGTGACATTGAGATGGGACACAGACACAGACTTTGTAGGGAGTGAAGAAACGCACCGGGGAAAGAGCCCTTAGCAAGTACCTGGTGAGCGTCTCCCAAGATTCGGTCTGTATGCCGAGACGGTAGGAAGGACCATGGGCTGGTGGAGGGACTGTGTCTATCCTTATAAACAGGATCACTTTGCGGCACTTTACTGCACAAATAAACACCATATTTGTTTACTGAAAACCACTAGATACTAATGTAAAACCTTTGAATTGCATCAGCCCACGCGGAGTGTTTGACTCCTACTCCCAGAATCCAAGGAACTCAAGTTAAATTGAGTCATGTTTTAGCCCAGTTGTCACACCTCAAGGTGTCTTAACCTGGCAATAACTTGGGCTTCCCTTATCAGATTTCCCTGGCTCTGCGGCATGAGGAAGACGTTAATCTAGATAGTATGTAACGATGTGCTAAGCTGTGGTGTGTAGGTACTTTTTCACGTTCGCGGCAATATCAAACGTGTCAAAGATAGTATCTGGTACCAGTGGTTCTCAAACGGTGGTCTGCGGACCACTGGTGGTCATTAGGAGATTTTTCAGTGTCCCCAGGGTCATTCTAATTAATGATTAGCGAACGCGACGACTAATGCGTTCGGACCGACTTTGCAAGTCGGTCCTTCTTGCTTAAGGTCGTCTTTGAAAATACATAACAGATATCACAAGAATTAAGATATGGGAACAATACATAATAAAAACAATAAGAATAATATAAAATATAAACAAGTGTTGTGCCAAATGGGCACCCGCTCAGCATAAGTCGTGCCGGGACTTTGCTGACACGTCACGACGCTGGTATTCTACAGGTAACCCTGTAGCATATTGTGTGTCTGTATTGTGACCACGCGAAGTATTTTTGACGATGATAAAGTATAGAAAAAAATCTTTATTTAATTTAGGTCCATACTAGAACACTATGAATGTCAAAATAGGTACACATATCGTTACACCATAGGTACAATATCTACCGCTGGCTCGGAATATCGATTCTACTGAGAAGACACCAGCAAGAAACTCAGTAGTTTCTCTTTTCAAATATTAATGATATTACAGAGTTTTGTTTGAGAAGAGAAAAAAATACAATTATCAAAGTTAACAGAATACTATGAATAACAACTCACAAGACTAATCGATTAACATGACCAAGAATCCTTAGTCGTGTACACTCTAGTAACCTTTCTTGATTAGGCAGGTTTTAATATGAGACTTAAACTAATCCAGTGATAGGTTAATGACATTTTGTGGCAGCTTATTGGATATCTACTTAAGCCAAAAATTTATTATCGATGTTTCCGCAGGCCTAACCTGAGAGCACCGCAATAAATTAATGACCTTAATGGCCTGCGAAAAGCCACACAAAAACAAAAAGCACCCTAGAACAACAAAAAATATAAAGTGGCCAACTCAACTCTCTAGGCAATAGTTAACACTGTCAATATTAACCTTTTAGTTGCGAGGTTGGGTCCGCATTGCCATATGGCTACTTTTGTAACCTTTTATTAACTTTTAGAAAACTTTTGAAAACTTGTTTACTTATTGGTCTGTGCTTTCGAATTTGTATAACTACTTTATCTACAACTCTTATCTATCTTTCTTATCTATCTTTTACTCTGATACAAGGGTTGCGGGTTTGATCCCCGCACAGTACAAACATTTGTGTATTATAAGTATGTATTTACAAAAGAAAAGTATTATATGTATATATTTGTAATCCCACTGTTGATTCTGATATCCGTAACATAGGTGCTTGAGCTACCTATCTCGGAGTCAGGTCAATGTATGTGATGTTGTGAAATATTTATTATTTATTTATTTATGTGATAAAATGTTGGAGTTTACTCATTAAAATAGTGAAGTATCAGCCTATAAACTGTCCCACTGCAGGGCAAAGGCCTCCATCATAGAAATCAAGTTATCGCTATGAAGGGATTAGGCTTAATCACCACGCTTGCCAAATGAGGATTGGTGATCACAAACCCGAGCTATGTACGAAAAATTCGAAACATGGTTTTCGCTTGACCCGGGAATCGAACCTAGGACCCCGAGATCACGGCCAGGTATTTAAACCACTAGACCAACAGGGCGTTTAGTCATTAGTTTCACATTAATTCCAATTAAGTGTGTTTTTTTTCTCTTTTTCTGACTTGCACTGCCTTACCCCTTTTCTTAATTCGCTATACTTTTCCTCTACCCTGAGGTTGTCTGGAAGAGATCACTATTAGCGATAGACGCCTACATTGTTTTAGTATAATAACTTAGGCTACGATCTGTAAAATTTTGTGCATAAAGTGTATCTACTATTATTATCTAAGTAAAATATTTTTTTGACATTTTGATTGTTACTGATGGCGATTCATTGTGGTACCTATCTGTGGTGATCTGATCCTAGCAGTAGCTGTACCTAGAATTAACTAAGTAGGTAATACGCAGGTAATCCAACATTGTTATTGTTACTTTTTTATGTGGCAGACGACATCTGATGACACCTGACGGTAAACGATTGCCACCGCCCATGGACACCCGCGACACCAGTGGAGTCACAAGTGCCAAGCCAACCTTCAAACCCACCCTTTCCCCAGGATCGGGCCTCCCGTACCTTCACTCACGCAGCGAAACACAGCACAGGGCTGCTTCACGCCGGTTTTCTGTGAGGCCCTATTATCACTCCGGTCGATGCCGAATCGTGGCTCTTCTACGTAAAAAAAAACTTTAATGTTAATCAACAGTTATGAAGCCCACGATACAAACAAGTCCAGCTCCCCGTAAGTTAGGAGTGGGCTGGGAGACATCTAATTTTAGCCCTAAATGCCAAACGTTTGACCAGCGTTCGGTAGTTTAAAATAAAAGGTCATCACTTCGATACTCTGAAAAGCGAGGGCCAGCCTGTCCCGCTTATAATCCCATATTCAGGGTTCATAAAGGGTTTAGGGTTCAGGACAGGGCTAGACCATTTTTCTTCCGTGGATAGGGCTCAATCACAGTTCAGTAAACTAATACGGTCATCTCAAATTGATATTGATTTGTCGTATTCACAACGTACATTCAAATCAGCATTGCATAAACACATGTCTTCCTTATTATTAGAAGAGTAAAACTTTAAATTGTTGTTCTTATAATTGTAACAGTGGAACTATATGTTCCATTGCACATTTTGTAATGGAACATATGGTTTTACACGATGTCACTTTCTTGCTGGAAAGAGATGAGTCTGCTTCTGACTTTTCCTACTTTTCTTTTTGTGTTTCCTATTTAATATTGATTATATTATAAGCATGTCGTGGTGCCTTTAATTAAGACAGCATCTTGGAATGTATATGTAAGTGTTTCCTTCTACCGTGTAATGATGCATGTTTTGTTGGCTATCCTTAAATAAATAAATAAATATCTAAATTTCACCCAAAAGTTGCGAGTCAAACGCGTGACGTCACCTGGCTGTTCAATATTTTAAGAGCATTTTTTTTATAAATAATTTAAATTGTATTTTTTTTTGCTTTTTCTAAAACCCCCTTGGCAACACCAGGCCGGGTCAAATCGACCCACCCTGCGGTTTTTATTGCGTACGAGAACTTATCACTTTTGTTTGCCCATCTGAAATAGGGTTAAGTGTTTACACAGTCAGCCACTGTATTGAGTGGAGATAGGCGGCCCAATTTTGCACCTTCGACGTTCAAATTAAGGTCAATAGTTGACTGTCGACGTTGAAACATGAAACGAAGGCTGGAGGACTTTCCACGGCTCTTTATTAATTGGGCCTATAATAGAATAGATAGATACACTTTATGGCACAAAGTTCCACCCTCATCCCACCCTGCCTTTTCTGTTACAGATCTACACGTGGCGGGTAATGCTGTCACTGTTTCGCGGTGGAATACCTAGTGTATCCTCGGAATAAAAATTTGGCAGCAGCCATTTTAATTATTATAAATAAATAAATATTTCACAACACCACATACATTGATCTGACTCCGAGATAGGTAGCTCAAGCACCTGTGTTACGGATATCCGAATCAACAGTGGAATCACAAATACAGGGTGTATCTATGAACATTTACATCCCTTCAACCACGTGTTCTACCAACCATTCTGAACAACATTTGTTCTATGACTTTTGGAAATTCGCATAAAAAATGCAACTTTTCATCAAAGTTGGTCATGTGGCTTGGCCATTTTGTATGGAATGTCGAAAAAATTTCGACGAATCTCGAAAAGTCATTGAACAAATGTTGTTAGAATGGTTGGTAGAACACATGGTTAAAGGGATATAAATGTTCACAGATACACCCTGTATATACATATAATGCTTTTCTTTGTAAATACATACTTATAATGCATAGAAAACACCCAGACCAGTACAAACATACATGTTCATGCACACAAATGTTTGTACCTGTGCGGGGATCGAACCCGCAACCCTTGTACGAGAGGCAGCATTCACTACCACTTATCTAAACGGGTCGTAAATAATGAATCTAGAATGAGCCAAAACTGAACAGATAGATAGATAGATATTCTTTATTGCACAAAAACAAAATACAAGTATGATATACTACAACAAAAGACAGTACAATAAGGCGGTAAATGTTATTGGATAATTACAGGTAAATACATCCCTTTAACCGACCCGTTTGGAACAGCGGTAGTGAACGCTGGCTTTGGGCCAGCGGTTACGGGTTCGATCTCCGTACAGTACAAACATTTGTGTGCATGAACATGTCTGTTTGTATTGGTCTGGGTGATTTCTATGTATCATAAGTATGTATTTACTAAAGAAAAGTATTATATGTATAAATTTGTAATTCCGCTGTTGGTTCTGATATCCGTAACGCAGGTGCTTGAGCTACCTATTTCGGAGTCAGATCAATGCGAGTGATGTTGTGAAATATATTTATTTACTTTAACCACTGGTTCTAATAACCATTGTGAACGATATTTTGTTCTATGATTTTTCGAAATTCGTTGTATATTTTTATCGACTACCCATACAAAATTAACAAGTCACGTGACCGACTTTGAATGAAATGTTGAATTTTTTAAATGCGAATTTCTAAAAGTCACAGATTAAATGTTGTACACAATGGTTGGTAGAATACGTGGTTAAATTGAATTAAACGTTCACAGATACACACAGTTTATTTGTGTTAGTTATTTGATTATAAAATAGGCAAGATATAATATCCTTCAACCGATTACGGCTACGACGGCCAATCTCAACGATCAGCCACGTACGCAGGTAATATTATAGTGCTAAAGTGTGTGCGCTAACACAAGTGCACTCTCTATTCCCTTACCCACATATTCTGATGGGACACCAGCGTGACACGACCGGAGAGAGATTGTGCGCAGGACCAACGGCTTAACGTGCTTTCCGAGGCTGGTACAAGACCGCCAACTTCCAGACTCCGGGCTACCACTAAGAATTTCTTACCGAAAACTTGGGTACATTTTTTTTGGCCCGACCCGGGGATCGAACCCGGGATCTCTTGCGCAGCTGTCACTTTTAAGTGCGACGCACTAACCACTGCGCCATCGAGGCAGTCATGATATAGGAGAGGTTAGAGTCGAGCTAGTTGTCAATATACGTATTTATTCAAATGTCTGGGTAGGTAAGTAAAGTTTGGCAGTGGAATGCATATTGGACAACTTCTGCCTAGCGATCAACCGCTGGCCGATCTAGTAGCGGTAAATATCGGCTGGATTAGATTGGATGGACTAATCCTTACTGTTTAAATCACTATCCGATTGGGTGGAATGTTTATCGAGACTAAAACCACGGTGTGATGCCCTCGGGCACCCAAGAAGCCGCACCCTGGGCAGCTACCACATCCGCCCGGAGGATGTAAAGGCTATCACTCCCAAGGCCATTATACGGTTTATGCTGACCTTGGGCCTCGGAGACAATCTATAAGTGGGGGCGGAGGTCACAATAGATCAAATATGGTGATATTTCGCGTCTTCCATTATTTTTGTATTAATCCAATTATAGCGCCTATAAGAATGTACATCTGCAAATGCTTATAGGATGATGTAGAATTTAGGTAGGTACACGAACTCCACTTAGGAAGGTACAGTCATCTGCAATGGAATGAGAACACCACTACTCTTTAGGCGAAACAATAAGGTTCATATTTGAATGAGGTTGTATACTTATTAGGGCATGTGATTGTACACGGGATCCACGTATGCAGTTTCTGTCCTAAGAACAGAAAGTCTTCGCTTACCTCAACCGAACCACTTGTCAGACGTTAACCAAAGTCTACGCATGTAAACATCTCCCACAGTATAAATAACCTGCTCATACTCTCATCAATCATTGCCTTTCATAGCCGGCTCCTATCCCTTTTGACAAAATTTGCTACCAAAATTTACTACCGCTTTAACAAAAATCGAATTCTAAAATCTAGTTAATAAGGTCTATGTTCCCTCAAGAGGTGGTGTTTCGATATTTATCGGTCCACAATTTTGTTCGGCCAACTTTGTAAAGTGATTACATCCCTGGATATTTTACATGCTACAAGAAATGAACGTCTCAGCAAAAAGCGGGGAAAAAACAATCTATTTTTTTCTTGTCCCGTTTTGCGAAGGAGCCATTACTCTTAAATTTTTCTTGAAGGGTAAACTCTTTCATAAGACTTGCAAATGCGTCAGATTTTTTTAACATCGATTTACTCGTAGATTGCCGATGTTTTGTACTTATTTGATTGGTTCTTGAATTTAATTACTCAACCGTATTCTGAATTCGGAGTTCCTCAAATATCGTGTTATTTCTTACTAAGTCTACTTTATGACAGGAACAACAAAATATATGGAGGAACCTTATTAGCTGCCTTCAACTTCCAGAGCATCGTCAAGAATCTGACAAGTTTCCTGGAAAAACTTGGCTGGCTGTATTGACAACTAGCTAACCTCACCGCCGCACATTGATTGACAATTTGATACATGTCTGTGGTAAGCTTTAGAGCATGATAGTTAAGTAGATCTGCTGAAGTCATGGAGAAGGATGCACCATCCGCTTATGTACGGTCAGAATCAAAAGTAGATGAACATTTTAGAACTTTGTCACACTAACCATTGCGCAGTTTTAAAATAAGTGTTTTGACTTACTCAAGCTGCGCAAAAACTTAGTGTGACAAAGTTCCTATAATGTTCAGCTACATTTTGATTCTGACTTGTACTACTTGAATTGCCAGAGGAGTGGCTAGCTGCCAGGCAACGACTATTTGAGAAACTGAAAGTTTTCTAGCAATGCCAAAACGCTGGCAAGATACCATGGACAAATTGGCTGGCTGAGTGACAGCCGGCCGGTATTTAAGGAAGAAGAAAATTATCTACGCCAATGAAACGAAACATAGAATGAAACTAAAATTATACTATCAAAACTGAATAAACTATTCAAATCCTTTACTTCAGACATCCTCCTGACGCGAGTTTCATCGGGTCCATCTCCGGACGAGGCTTCTTCTCCACGCTCGAGACCAGCCTTTTCAGCTTAGCTATAGCGAAGGCCGGTTCCAACCCTTTGGGGCACGCCAGGTTACAGTTCATGATGGTGTGGCAGCGGAACATTTTGAAGTCGTCACGAAGGTCGTATAGCCTCTGCTCCGTGTCACTGTCCCTGGGTATAAAGGATATCCACGTCAAAGTCAGCTTTACTGCCAATGCAGGACAACAATAATGAGTTAGATTAACAATAATGAGAAACATTCGTGCGATGAACACTTGTGTTTGTTCGGTGGTCTGGGTGTAATAATGTAATTTAAGTATATATTTGTGTTCCTCTGTTGTCTGATATCTGTAACACAAGTGCTCAAGCTACTTAGCTCAACGTATGAGTATGTTGTGAGAATTGTGAGAATTAAGTACAACCAGTTTGTGAGAATTAAGATAGATAGATAGATATACTTTATTGCACAAAAACAAAATACAAGTATGATATACTACAACAAAAGACAGTACAATAAGGCGGTAAATGTTATTGGATAATTACAGGTAAATACATCCTTTAACCGACCCGTTTGGAATAGTGGTAGTGAACGCTGGCTTTGGGCCAACAGTTACGGGTTCGATCTCCGTACAGTACAAACATTTGTGTGCATGAAACATGATCTTGTTTGTATTTGGTCCCTGGGTGATTCTATGTATCATAAGTATGTATTACTAAAGAAAAGTATTATATGTATATATTTGTAATTCCGCTGTTGGTTCTGATATCCGTAACACAGTTGCTTGAGCTACCTATTTCGGAGTCAGATCAATGTGAGTGATGTTGTGAAATATATTTATTTACTTTAACTATTGGTTCTAATAACCATTGTGAACAATATTTTTTCTATGATTTTTCGAAATTCGTTGTATATTTTTATCGACTACCCATACAAAATTAACAAGTCACGTACCGACTTTTAATGAAATGTTGAATTTTTTAAATGCGAATTTCTAAAAGTCACAGATGAAATGATGTACACAATGGTTGGTAGAATACGTGGTTAAATGAAATTAAACGTTCACAGATACACACAGTTTATTTGTGTTAGTTATTTGATTATAAAATAGGCAAGATATAATATCCTTCAACCGATTACGACTACGACGGCCAATCTCAACGATCAGCCACGTACGCAGGTAATATTATAGTGCTAAAGTGTGTGCGCTAACACAAGTGCACTCTCTATTCCCTTACCCTCATATTCTGATGGGACACCAGCGAGACATGACCGGAGAGAGATTGGGCGCAGGACCAACGGCTTAACGTGCTTTCCGAGGCAGGTACAAGACCGCCAACTTCCAGACTCCGGGCTACCACTAAGAATTTCGAACCCGGGACCTCTTGCGCAGCTGTCGCTTTAAAGTGCGACCCACTAACCACTGCGCCATCGAGGCAGTCATGATATAGAGAGGTTAGAGTCGAGCTATTGTCAATATACGTATTTATTCAAATGTCTGGGTAGGTAAGTAAAGTTTGGCAGTGGAATGCATATTGGACAACTTCTGCCTAGCGATCAAACGCTGGGCCGATCTAGTAGCGGTAAATATCGGCTGGATTAGATTGGATGGACTAATCCTTACTGTTTAAATCACTATCCGATTGGGTGGAATGTTTATCGAGACTAAAACCACGGTGTGATGCCCTCGGGCACCCAAGAAGCCGCACCCTGGGCAGCTACCACATCCGCCCGGAGGATGTAAAGGCTATCACTCCCAAGGCCATTATACGGTTTATGCTGACCTTGGGCCTCGGAGACAATCTATAAGTGGGGGCGGAGGTCACAATAGATCAAATATGGTGATATTTCGCGTCTTCCATTATTTTTGTACTAATCCAATTATAGCGCCTATAAAATGTACCCTGCAAATGCTTATAGGATGATGTAGAATTTAGGTAGGTACACGAACTCCACTTAGGAAGGTACAGTCATCTGCAATGGAATGAGAACACCACTACTCTTTAGGCGAAACAATAAGGTTCATATTTGAATGAGGTTGTATACTTATTAGGGCTTGTGATTGTACACGGGATCCACGTAATGCAGTTTCTGTCCTAAGAACAGAAAGTCTTCGCTTACCTCAACCGAACCACTTGTCAGACGTTAACCAAAGTCTATGCATGTAAACATCTCCCACAGTATAAATAACCTGCTCATACTCTCATCAATCATTGCCTTTCATAGCCGGCTCCTATCCCTTTTGACAAAATTTGCTACCAAAATTTACTACCGCTTTAACAAAAATCGAATTCTAAAATCTAGTTAATAAGGTCTATGTTCCCTCGAAAGGTGGTGTTTCGATATTTATCGGTCCACAATTTTGTTCGGCCAACTTTGTAAAGTGATTACATCCCTGGATATTTTACATGCTACAAGAAATGAACGTCTCAGCAAAAAGCGGGGAAAAAACAATCTATTTTTTTCTTGTCCCGTTTTGCGAAGGAGCCATTACTCTTAAATTTTTCTTGAAGGGTAAACTCTTTCATAAGACTTGCAAATGCGTCAGATTTTTTTAACATCGATTTACTCGTAGATTGCCGATGTTTTGTACTTATTTGATTGGTTCTTGAATTTAATTACTCTAACCGTATTCTGAATTCGGAGTTCCTCAAATATCGTGCTATTTCTTACTAAGTCTACTTTATGACAGGGACAACAAAATATATGGAGGAACCTTATTAGCTACCTTCAACTTCCAGAGCATCGTCAAGAATCTGACAAGTTTCCTGGAAAAACTTGGCTTGCTGTATTGACAACTAGCTAACCTCACCGCCGCACATTGATTGATAATTTGATACATGTCTGTGGTAAGCTTTAGAGCATGATAGTTAAGTAGATCTGCTGAAGTCATGGAGAAGGATGCACCATCCGCTTATGTACTGCTGAATTGCAGAGGAGTGGCTAGCTGCCAGGCACACTATTTGAGAAACTGAAAGTTTTTAGCAATGCCAAAACGCTGGCAAGATACCTGGAGAAACTGGCTGGCTGGAGTGACAGCCGGCCGGTATTTAAGGAAGAAGAAAATTATCTACGCCAATGAAACGAAACATAGAATGAAACTAAAATTATACTATCAAAACTGAATAAACTATTCAAATCCTTTACTTCAGACATCCTCCTGACGCGAGTTTCATCGGGTCCATCTCCGGACGAGGCTTCTTCTCCACGCTCGAGACCAGCCTTTTCAGCTTAGCTATAGCGAAGGCCGGTTCCAACCCTTTGGGGCACGCCAGGTTACAGTTCATGATGGTGTGGCAGCGGAACATTTTGAAGTCGTCACGAAGGTCGTATAGCCTCTGCTCCGTGTCACTGTCCCTGGGTATAAAGGATATCCACGTCAAAGTCAGCTTTACTGCCAATGCAGGACAACAATAATGAGATAGATTAACAATAATGACAAACATTCGTGAGATGAACACTTGTGTTTGTTCGGTGTCTGGGTGTAATATATGTCTTTAAGTATATATTTGTGTTCCTGTGTTGTCTGATATCTGTAACACAAGTGCTCAAGCTACTTAGTACGGAATCAGGTCAACGTATGAGATGTTGTGAGAATTGTGAGAATTAAGTAGACCAGTTTGTGAGAATTACTAGATAGATAGATAGATATACTTTATTGCACAAAAACAAAATACAAGTATGATACAACAGATCATACTCGTATTTTACAACAGATGTGCCTTCCCGTTGGACATGATGATATAAAAAAATACTATTAATGACTTATTAATTTTCAAAAACTTCATTATAATTTAAAATCTAACAGGGGTGAAATCACCCATTTTATAAATATACATCATATACTGCAAGAGTAATAATATTATTTGTATTACCGTGTGTTGTCAGCCAAACTCCTAAACCACTAAACAAATTGTACTTTGCAGGGGCCTCCAAGATACAGGCTTAGCCTAGTTTGGGCCCACCGACATAGCTTTTACTGTACTTTAAGGCTTAAATTATAAAACTTACAATAATGTTATGTAAATGTAACTGTGTGTGTTAAATAAATGATTTAACTTTTATTTTTTTAAATTTCTACCATTAGCTCGAAGATGAGGGAAAACATTGTGAGTAAAAATATCCGTCTCGGACAGTTTCTCAAAATTGTGGATACCTACAATATTTCAGATAATGATTATGAATGTGTAACCGTGATCCAGTTGGTCTGGATCTGTAAAACGGCAGTTCCTTCATTGCGATTACCAGACTTCCCGAATCCTGGATCCAAGTGCACGTCGTGCTCCGAAGCGATAACTTTAACCGTAACTGGGACTTATTGGGAATTTTGCCCGAACACTAGTCTTCAAAAAAAAATTCGCTTCCCATACAAATTGTATCAATCAGCTGATTACCTACTTTAGTATGGGGAGGTGATTTTTATTTGAGATTCGACCCTATGTTCCTTGAGAAAAATGTTTGTTTTGATTAGTATATGCCTTCGTGAGTTCCGGTATTCATCCGCGTGTATAAAGGACGTCATGTACTAACTTCACACATCATATCTCATCAGCCATTAAAGTCCCCCACGCTGGGGACGGCCTCCCTCAACCATGAGTAATGCCATACTCACCAGTGGCGCGGCTTGTTTGTATAATGCAGAGTTGCTTCGGGCGCTGAGCAGTGGAGTAAGTAAGTAAGTGATTAGTATAATGCCTTTGTGAAGTTTCTCGAGTATTCATCCAGTCACGGTGTATAAAGGTATATTCATGATACCTAACTTATTGTTCATTATTTATGTCTAGGTTATGTTACTAATTAAGTGTCCTTGTTTTGTATTGTACCGAATAAAGTGTCTATTCATTCATTCGATCATTCGTTCGTTCATTCATTCAGTCATTCATTCATTCATTCTTTCGTTCATTCATTCATACTTAGCTATTAAGAGGGCTTCGGCATAACAACCACTATATTTTCACCCAGTATAGTAACACACCTGGAGTCGATGATCCATCGGTAGGCATGCAGCAAGGTTGCTGGGCCCAGGAACCGCCTCCCGTTCCACCAGTAGCTCGGGCAGGATGTAGAGCAGCAAGCGCAGAGGACACACTCGTACAAACCGACCATTTTCATGTTGTCGTTGACGCTTTGGGCGTACTGTGCTTTTCCCAGTGGGACTGGGTTACTTCTCACCTTTAAAGAAGTTGCTACTATTTAAGATCGATTCTCGATTGTTTTTTTTTATGCAATAGGTGGCAAGCGAACAGGAGTATCAACTAGTGGTAAGCGATTGTCGCCGCAAATGGATATCGGCTTTCCAACAACCTTTTCGTTCGCACATACTACCTTTTCGTTCGCGGTGTTCCCTGTTCGCTACGACATATCCTTTTTAAAACGAGGTTTGAAAATAAATAAATAAATAAATATTTCACAACATCACATACATTGATCTAACTCCGAGATAGGTAGCTCAAGCACCTGTGTTACGGATATTAGAATCAACAGTGGGATTACAAATATATACATATAATACTTTTCTTTTGTAAATACATACTTATAATACATAGATAACAACCAGACCAATACAAACAGACATGTTTGATGTCTATGAGCGGCGGTTACAGTTTACCATCAGATGGGCCGCATGCTTGTCTGCCTATTATTCGCAATAAAAAAAAATAGTATTAGCTGCTGAAAGCTCATGAAGGTTCGTATGCAAAAAATAAACCTTGAAAAAGTCTTTCAGTTTTCTTTCTGGGTAGGTTAAAGCTATAGAGTTAGATCATTCTCAACAATTCGGAAAATAAAATGAAATTTCGCTCTTATATGTCCTGTACTCGTAAATCAAACATCACCGTGTGAGAGCCACGCTTCGGCATGAATGGACGGCTTGACCGGAAAGATACCACGGCCTCACAGAAAACCGCTGTGAAGCAATACTGTGCTGTGTTTCGCTGCGTGAGTGAGGGACCCGGAGGCCCAATCCGGGGGAAAGGTTGGCAGCGCACTTGTGACTCCAATGGTGTCACGGGTTTCCATGGGCGGCGGCAATCGCTTACCATCAGGTGATGCGTCTGCTCGTCTGCCACCTATGACATAAAAAAAAACATGGCAGTGCTTGTGATGCTCCAAGGGGTGCTCATCCATGGTCTTCCGCTTGACATATTTTTTTATGAAACCCTGTATACGATGATGTAACGAGAATATTCTTTAAGCGTTCTTAAAACTTATATTCTATAGATGGAGAAATAATTGCAAAACTATAGAGATGGGCCGAATAGTCGGGAAAGCCGACTAATTGGCATCTTCAGTAGTCGGCGACTAGTCGGTGACTATTCGGCAGAATGTGCCGATTATAGTCCGCACTAAATTTAAATTAAAAGAACAATTTTATAGCCGCATATATTATAATTATCATAAAACAGTTAGGTAACTTAATAGGAACTTATTAATCAGTCTGTGATTCAGTACAAAACTAGGAATATTCTATATTGGCACATATCAAAATAACAAAGACATTTTTTTAAAGAACTATTCTTTTTTCTTAACTAGAGGCAAATTATGGTGGAGGAATGTTAAAGTTTCGGCTCGTTCGGGGAGTAAACGATTTCTTTTCTACTCATACATGTCACACATGTTGCCAGCTTCCGAAAAGAGATGTTCACTGTAAACAGTGCTGGCAGGACAACATAGATATACTTTGGCAATACGAGCCATTTCAGGATACCATTTCCGAACGACGAGCATGAAAATGATCGGCATTGCCGACTTGTCGGCAATTTGAATACCGATTAGTCGGCTAGTCGGTTAGTCGGCAAATACCGTAGTCGGCCCGTCTCTTTAAAATTACCCTAAGAAAACTAATAAGATGACGAACTTACCAAGTACGGTCGAATGCTGTTATATCCGTCGAAGAAATGTGTCATATCGACCACCAGGTCTCTTATGACATACATGTGTGGTATAGGATAGATGGTCACGGTTTTGTCTGATGGTATCTGGGTGATGCAGGCCAGCTTGTTCGTCCCTTGAAGATTAATAGCACACGAGCCACAGATGCCTTCTCGACAGGACCTTCGGAATACCAGAGATGGATCCATATCTTTGAGTTTTATTAGCGCATCCAAAAGCATAGGACCGCATGTACTGACGTCTAATTCAAAACTTTGCTAACTTTGGCTGGTCTTTTGACAAAATCCCGTTGTATCGGTAGATCTTAAAAGTCCTTCGGGGATCCACCGCCTTTTTTGGTGCCTTAGGTGGAGTTGCATCCTTTTTTTCCGCATAAGAACGTTGACACGTTTTTAATATGCCATTGTGCAGTCTGAGCCGCAATAGGATTTTACTTGAGAAATTTGGTGAACACTCCATAATATAATTAAAGTTTTAATAAAAGTAATATGATTGATTATAAATTGGTTTTACGTTTGTATATAAATCGTCGTTTTGACATTATAATTTATGACATTGACTGATTTATTTTTTTATGTCATTAGAATTTTTAAAAATAAGTACATATGCATTGTTAATATCAGGAAGCTATAGTTCATATGCAAATCAGACTTATTATCATACCTGGTTTAAACCAACTGCATAAATGACTTGGTAATCCCATACAAATATATGAGATTACCAAATTACTATTTACAGTTCTCCTATACATAAAAATATACTTATACCATTTATACGCGACTGGTGGCATAATGATTTATTTAATAAGCTTTTCTATAGTTTCTACAAAAAGAAGTGAAATCCCACCAAAAACATTCTGTAAAAAACTAGCCAAGTCTCGATGGAGCTGAATTGTTTATCTCTAAAAAGTAATGAAATCTAGACAAAGTCGTGCGAAGTCTAAGGTTTCTTACTGCGATTTCTTTATTGCTTATAGTTAATGTTATGGGACTTGGCCGTTGAAAGGTACACAAGGGTACAAAACGAGGTGTTACTGTAGCTACGTGAAAAAAAGGTAGTGACATTAAGACAATTCCTCATCAGTGCCACAACTTCTACAAGATTAACTGAACTAAAAGATCTGCGGTACAATCTTCACCAGCTCATCTCGCCCGCGTCCATCAGAATTGTCTCTTGGAATATGCCACATAATGGCGAGGCAATGATAATTAATTCTCATAAATTACACTCGGCTGACGCTAGGAATTAATATCCGGGACGAGTGCGCGTCATCCCCGGCCGCAGAGTGGCAATGACATATTGCCGAGCGCATTTTGTCATCTCTTAGTTTGCCAAGGAACTATAAATAAATACTGTATATGACTGCCTCGGTGTTAGTGGTTAGTGGGTCGCACACTAAAGCGACGGCTGCGCAAGAGGTTCCGGGTCCGATCCCCGGGTTGGGCTAAAAAGTTGTACCTAACCTTTCGGTAAGAAATTCTTAGTGACGGTTCACTGTCAAGAAGCATTAAAATTTTAAGCATAAAATAAGTTAGCATAATGTAATTACTACTAATGATAATAATAATAATGATAATGATGCATAAATGCAATAAGCATAAACATGATTAAGCATAATAATTAACCAAACTCATCAGGCACTTAAAAACTTTGTCGGCGTAGCAACGCGTTCAGTGGTCTAATTGCTACCAATTAGACCACCGAACGCGAACGGCCACCAGGGTGTGGAAGATGTGGGTTCGATTCTCGCCTGAACACGAGATGAATTTATTAAGTGCGTTATTTACTTATATTTATTGCACCGTCATATGGAGTTAACTATAATCTGGCAATAGTGACTAGGCATCTTGTAGACAAACGTATATTATGTTGGACTTCATCGTCGCTATCCATCAGCACCGATTGTGGACAAGCCTATCTATACTATTTATGAAGAGGTAAGTTCTCGCCAACCAGTCTGCCAAGTGTGGTGAGTGTGGCAATTACTCCTCATGTAATTGAGGGAGGCCCGTGCCCCAGCAGTGGGGACTTAAATGGGCTGACGATGATGATGACGATGAAATTCTAGAGACATCGGCAACGCTGATCATCATCATCATCATCCTCGTCAGTATAGGCCTCTTTTCCTTTACGCCAATACCCGGTTTTGAGCTTCTCGGATCGGATCGGACGAAATTCGGGTCGTCTAGTATCACGATGGGTTGAAGAGATCATCAAAATCGTGGGAAACGCTTATAAATAAACCGATAACACGAAATGCTCGCGCGATGTAATCTACACCTAGCGTCATCTATTATTAAGCAGAACGAATGTCCCGAAACGAAGTGAGGGCGGGTCCCTAGCAGTCAAAAAATTTTTTTCTCCCTATGGTGAAAATGGCTTGACCTGCTTCGAGAGAGGAATGGTTTGGATGCCGCTTTTTTGCTCAACTTGGTTTTTGTGCGACCCTTTCTGCGTGGCGGGTCCCATATATGCAACCTGTCATGGTCAGATGAGTAACCATGTGCGTTATTATGGTGACGGGTAGGGCACACTAGCGACGTCAAGCGATTTTAATTTTTAGCTACTAAACCGGACCTATTTTAAACAATTTCGGGATTACAACCTCTCGGAAAACACCTAGTTTTCCCTACCCGTCACCTTAATGATCTTATAACCTGTAAACATGAAAAATTTTATGGGTAATTTTTTTATCACCTGTGTCACTTCCGCGTTGCTATCTAAAAGCCAATAATTCACGAAAGATTGAAAATATTTTTTCATCACATACTCTAGGACGATTTAGGGCAAACATAATGTACCAAACAAAAATATTTTTGTATGTGATAGGTGGCACGAGTAGAAGGATCACCTGATGGTAAGCGATTGCCACGGCCCAAGGACACCAGAAACACTAGTAGATTCAAAAGTGTGCTGCCAACCTGTACATCCCTGTATCCCCGGATTATAATAATAATAAATCACACAACATCTCATACGTTGACCTGATCCCGTAGTAAGTAGCTGAAGCACTTGTGTTACAGATATCAGACAACAGAGGAGCACAAATATATACTTAAATACATATATTACACCCAAACACCGAACAAACACAAGTGTTCATCGCACGAATGTTTGTCCAGGGTGGGAATCGAACCCACTACCTTTGGCATAAGAGGTAGGGTCACTACCAATTGCGCCATCCGGTCAGTCTTTATTATCCCCCTGGTACACAGCAAAACACAACACAAACTCTGCTTCACGCCGGTTTTCTTTGAGGCAGTGGTATCATTCCCATTCATGGCAAAGCGTGGCTCTCCCACGGACAAAAACTATTCCCAGTTGTTTTATAACGTATTCTCAAAATGGAATGACCCACAAAATATTGGTGAAACGAAGCCGTTTAAAAGCATGTTCTAAGACTTCGCCTTGAAATATGATTGCTTACATCATCATACATCAACATGCATTGCAGCTTCTCCTATCCTTGAAGCAAAACATGCCACTTAGCATTTAGGTCATACTTAGCCAAATCGGTCGCTAACGTATTCTAACGTCGCATCAGCGCGTGCTGCAGGGCTGCCGACGTGAATCTACATGATACAGACGCTGTAACAAGTTACTGGAAATGTTTTCTAAAATTAGCTCGGCACATCTGGGATATATTCATCAAAATTGTGTATACCTACAATATTTGAGAAAATGACATCTGAACGTGTAACCGTGATCCAGGTGGTCTGGTTTTTTTTATGCTATAGGCGGACAAACGAGCAAGCGAGTCACCTGATGGAAAGTAATCAACGCCGCCCATGAACATCCGCGAAATCAGAGAGATCGCTAATGTGTTGCCGGCCTTTTTAAAAAAGAGTACGCTCTTCTCTTGAAGATCCCTAAGTCGTAGCCGGTCGGAAATAGTCCTGCAGCAAAACTGGTAACCCTGTCTAAGGATTTCCGAGGTCAGACAGCAGTCGCTTCATTGTAAGTAATGTCCTCCAACCAAAAGGCTACGGCGGCCATTCTCAACGATCAGCAACATCTAACAAAGATAAGCTTGCATCTGTCGATGACGCTCCACTAATCTTTAAGAAGAGATATGTAGTCATAGACGAGTTTGGAACAGTGGTAGTGAACGCTGCCTTTGGTCCAAGGATTGCGCGTTCGATCCCCGCACAGTACAAACATTTGTGTGCATTAACATGTCTGTTTGTATTGGTCTGGGTGTTTTCTATGTATTATATTAAATGTATATATTTGTAATTCCACTGTTGAATATGTTATCCGTAATACAGGTGCTTGAGCTACTTATCCCGGAGTCAGATCGATTATGTGATGTTGTGAACTATTTATTTATAATAGTATCCTCCAACCGAATACGGCTACGGCAGCCATTCTTAACGATCAGCCACGTACGCAGGAAATACTCTAGTGCTCAAATGTGTGCGCAATATAAGTGCACTATCTATTCCCTTACCCTCATATTTCGATGGGGCACCAGCGCGACAAGATCGGAGAGGGTTGAACATTGTAATTACCAGACTTTTCAAATCGCTGATACTGCGGTACCTACTGAGTATTGTACTATGTATTTTTTTTTAATTGCGAATAATAGGCAAACGAGCATGTGGCCCATCTGATGGTAAATGGTAACCGCCGCTTATAGACATTAACAATGCCGGAGCACAGTCATGCCGCTGCCTACCGTGAAAGAAGAACTCTTTTCAAACCTCGTTTAAAAAAGGACATGTCGTAGCGAACAGGGAACACCGCGACTGGAAGCTCATTCCAGAGTTTGCACGAGCATGGGAAAAAATGAGCGCTGGAAACGGAGCGTTCTAGAAGGGGTTGGTTCCTGATAGTATGGGTGGAGTTTACCACGTCGTTTAGTCGTGCCATTGTAAAATGGTGACCCTGGTTCATACCAGGTGTATTAAACAGCTCTTCAGAGCACTCCCTATGGAAGAGCCTATAGAAGAGGCAAATACTACTGTACTGCTGCAGTAATGTATTTTTTTCAACCAGTTGCAAATAGGTGTTCACCTATTATTCCTTTCTGTATATTCTAGTTATCTAGTTCGGTGTCTAAGTGCAGCAAGGGTCGTTAGCTCCGAAGCACATGACTTATATATTTCACAATCGCTTTCAAGCATTCAGTTTAGCTGGCCAATATCGGACAATTGATGTTTTTCGCATTTTTAACTGAAACATGGTAATCAATCATCATGGTCAAGCTGTTGGTGTTCCAAATAAAATTATATAAAATAAAATTAAAAAAGGAAATGAAATCAAATAAAATGCCATTGGATGCTACTGGGAATAATACCAGTTGCATCCAATGCCATCTCTTTGGAATCGAGGGTTCTCTAGGACCAAGATCCAGCATATAGGGAGCCTGATAATACAATGAAGCAACTACCGACTGACCTTTGTAACCCTCTTAACAACTAGACCAACCTATGTTTCAGAAATGTTTCAAAAAGTGTTTTCCCTCACCATCAAGCTGATGCTCGCAGGATGGCTGACTGGAGCTGGATGCGAGTAGCCAGAGAAGAGGGCTATATCAAGCAGTGGATTTAGCTGGCTAATGATGACCGAGCTAATGGTATAATGAGCACAATGATTTGAAAAATCTTTTTCATTATGGCGAACAATCGAGCAGACGGCACATGGTAAGTGATCACCGCCGCCCATGGACATCTGCAACACCTGAGGTAACATGTATGTGAATAACATGTGATGTATGACGCACTAGGACATCCAATAACGTCTTCCCCCCGCGGAGTCGTATACTGAGCAAGTCACTCCCCAATTGCGGTTATGCTCGCGTACTCCGAAGACCCTATTAGTCGCCTCTTAGGACAGGGGATAACCCACTTCTTCCGGAACCCAATAAGTGGTGACATGGATAGGTATATACTCGTATAACCCACGTAACATGGCAGCGTAGGCGATTATCCTACTGTTGTCTGATATGCCACAGATTAAAGATGCTATGGACCTCCTACGCTGTTCTCCTCCAACGAAACTCGATCGGCTATATTAATAAAAAACTACGAACAATGAGGAGGCATTCCACTCCGAGTATTTGTTTTACACTTTGTATGTAAGTAGTTCCTTTTACGAGCACTACTTTTACCCTCAGCAGCCACAGACTCCAAAGCAAGCGTCACCCCGCAAATATTTAAATAAAAGCTTTCCCTTTGAAAAGCGCTATCGCGTAACGTTTCACTCATTTACTGCTGGGACTAAAAAGGCCCGCGTGTTTGTTACTTTGCTCAGTAGTGTTGTTCAAACATTCTAGGTTTCGCTATCGATTGTTTCATGCATGAATCCCTCATTATCTGAGTGGTCTCATGATTCACAGTTTTTTATGCTATGGGTGGCAGACGAGCAGACGAAGAACCTGATGGTTAGCGATACCAGTTAAGTTGCAAGTTGCCGATCTTTGAACTTCCCCTTTCCCCGGATTAGGCCTCCAGTAACCTCTTTCACGCAGTGAAACACAGAATAGACGCTGCTCCTCGCTGGTTTTCTGTGAGTCCGTGGTATCACTCCGGTGGAGCCGTCCCATACATGTATGAGCGTGGCTCTCCCACGGTTACACAAAATAAAAATAAAGTTTGAAAGGAAGATTGAAGAAGTTGCGTCCAAAGCCGTTGCTTCTAAGCCCTAAGTACACTTGGATAATGAACCAGGATTTAGAAAGTCTGGTGAATGCCGTCTCGTAGCCGCAATCAAGTCGCAACGTCTCAGATAGGCAGCACATGTTGAGCTGTTGGTAATGATTATTTAGACTATCGGATAGCTATCGATATTCGACTTTCGACATCACTATTTCACTTTCAGCACTAGGCACTCATTAGGGAGGACAAAGGGTTGCAATGACACCGAAAATGCAAAACCGAGGAAATGACGGTTTCTTTGCCTTAATTTAGTACAATACCACGCTCTAAGGGACTGTAAAAATTGCGGTCAGAAAATTTTGGGGCAACAGCTTGTGGGTCCCTTGTTTTAGGGGTCTGTTTAGGAATAAAAGAGTTTTGAGATTTTCTTGTACATTTTTATTCATGGGAGAGCCTCATCCTCATCTTAAAGAGTAGTGGTAATTACAATGAAGCGTCAGCCCTCTGACCTTCGCAAACTTTTAACAGGGGAACCAACTAAATCAATCATGATTTAGTGGTAACACGTTTCAGAAACTATCCGAAACGTGTAGTACAAACTACCGACATAATTCATGGGACAGTCTCACTTTGACGAATGGGCTAGCCGACTCAAACGGTGTGATACCATGGCCACACAGAAAATCGGTGTGAAGCCGCGCGTGCGCTATGTTTAGCTGAGTAATTGAGTGTTACTGGGAACCCAATTAGGGGGAAGGCCAACTAAATCATGTTTACAGTAAAACCCGTAGCCAGCCAGCGTCAGGCCAAGTCTCCTCCCCCCGCAGTGCAAAAATAGCATTTATGTCTGAGACACATAAGGAAAGTCCAAAATCCAAAAAGAGTATACGCACTGTGTTATAGGTCACCAGTAAATTTGAGAGATTAGCTTAAAAATAAATCAGTTGTGTATGTAGGTATAGGTATATTGCTGTGTGGTCATTTCGCTTTTATAGGAGGAGCGGTTATACACCGTATTTTTTATCATTTAAATCCCGCAAACCTCTTAATAGGTATCTTGGATAAAGTCCATATAGAGTAAAATACACTTGTTGTTACGCCGTGTGGTCCCCGGCAGAGTAGAATAGGCCACCCTCACTCTTACCGAGGTGTCGTAAAAGGCGACTAAGGTAAAGCTGCTGGCGTGACCATCAGCACCCAGAGAAGGAAAACTCTGCATTTATATGAAAACCCTCGCCAACCCGTCTGCCAAGCGTGGTGAGTATGGCAATTACCCCTCATGTGATTGAGGGAGGCCTTTGCCCCAGCAGTGGGGACTTAAATGGGCTGAAGATGACGATGATGATGAGGAGAAGCGGTTATACACCGTATTTTTTTATCATTTAAATCCCGCAAACCTCTTAGTAGGTATCTTGGATAAAGTCCATTTAGCATGTTAGATCGACTAAAGTGGCGCTCTCTTGTTTCGGAGGCCAAGACTCGGTTTGGGTCGTTTAGCCAGCGGAGTAAGTAAAAAAGCATGTTAGATTAACAAAATAAGCGGAAAAGAAATCAGCTGTTCCATACAAAATAATAATATATCCTACCAACCATTCTGAATTAATGAATGAATATACTTTTATTGCACTCAAAATAAAGTATGAAACTTAAAAACTAGGTATTACAGGATGTGTACAACGAAGGCGGCCTTATCACTATGAGCGATCTCTTCCAGGCAACCTGAACAACATTTGTTCTACGACTTTTCGACATATATCGAAAATATTTTCAACTATCCATACAAAATGACTCAAGTTCCGTAAGTGAACGTTGTATAAAAAGTTGATATTTTTTATGCAAAGTTCCAAAACTCATAGCCCAAATGTTAATATTCCATTCAATATTATTCTTTTGGCACTGTCTGGATATGTTTGAACATATTTTTGTTTTTTTTTTTTGTTTTTATTTATAATGTATTTTTAATTGTTTTCTGTTTGTGCCAAATTGTGTTCTGTTTACAAGTGCTGTATGTCCTGTGTTGTGATGTCTATAATAATAAATGTTTTCTTTCTTCTTTCTTTTTTTCTAATGGTATTGAGAATGGTTGGTAGAACACGTGGTTAAAGGGATGTAAATGTTCACAGACACAGCCTGTATTTAGTTTACCAATTTATTGTGGATGACATTTATTCATCCAAAAGTAATTTATACATAGTTCATGAAACATCTAAAATTTTGACGGTTTAGACACAGGGGTATTACAATCGTGAACTGGTTTATTTAATTGTTAATATATGTAGTTCAAAGCGCTGTTCCCAACACTGACCACAAAGGCAGCCTAACTTCAAAGCTTATTAAAGTGTAACTGACCCGTTACGCGTAACTAGTGATGCGACTTAAGTTGGTTTATACTCAAATAATAACTCGGACATAAAGTCCAGCTTGGTAAGTCCAGCTTCGGGAGCTAAGCGTTCGGGAAGCTACGCTGCATATTTTCGGCCCATCTACCGTAGTTTCTCAAGACGAAAGTCATCAATGCGCTTGTGTTGCCAAGTGATGACATACGGAACCGGAAACGTGGCCGCTTACAATAGTGCCGATTAAGGAGGCTCAAAGTCACCCAGAGAGCAATAGAGAGGGCTATGCTCGGAGTCTCCCTGCGTGATCCTATCAGAAATGATGAGATCTGCAGGAGAACTAAGGTCACAGACATTGCGCAAAGGACACCGGTCAGAGTAGTAGAGGCTGGTAATCTGTCATACAGGTCTCCTAGTACAGATACCAGTCTCTTAGATAGATTTAATAACACTAGACTAAGCTTTATTTTGTATGAACCAACAAAATATGTGAGATAAAAAATAAAGATTTATTTATATTATTTATTTAATTTATTGCATGCCTCAAGTGGCAAGGGTCCTCGAGTGGACGCCACGTACAAGAAGTCGCAGCCGTGGCAGACCCCCACAAGTTGGACCGACAATCTGGTGAAGATCGCGGAAATCCATTGGATGCGAGCGGCACAAGACCGATCTGTGTGCAGAACATTGGAGGAGGCCTATGTCCAGCAGTGGGCGTCTATTAGCTGAAATGATGATGATGATGATACTCAAATAACTCGAGTGAATTTGAGTCATCGTCATCTTAGCATCATTACTTGCAGGCCTTTGACCACCCGTTTGGATCAGTGGTAGTGAACGCTGCCTCTGGTGCAAGGTTTGGGGGTTCTATCGGCGCAAAGTACAAACATTTGTGTCCATGAAGATGTCTGTTTGTATTGGTCTGGGTGTTTGTATGTATTATAAGTATGTATTTACAAAAGAAAAGTATTTAATGCATATATTTGTAATTCCGCTCTTGATTCTGATATCCGTAACACAGGTGCTTGAGCTACCTATCTCGGAGTTAGATCAATGTATGTGATATTGTCAAATATTTGTTTAATTATTATTTACTGGTTGCGTTTAAGTTGCTTCAGAGCCAGGGGTAGGCTTAGATTGTGATCCAGGATTTGGTGAGTTTGGCAATTATTGGAAGCTACAGCCGTATTACCTTCCTAACCCTTAGAAAGGGGAACTAAACCAACTGGATCATTCGTTGTACGCTCAAAATAATTATCTTAGTAAATACGGTATTTGACAATTTTTTTTTATTTTTGTAATCAAAAGACCTTTCAATGATAGAAACATCGTTGAAAGAATTACTTGATTCTCATTTAAACTACCTGAGATATCACAACTTTAACATCACATTATTTTGGGCAAACCCAAAACGCTCCATACAAATGGCTGAAATACAATACTGAGATGTGACGTCACAAACAAGTATTTTGTATACATTTCATTTGAATTGTGTATGGTAGCTATATCAAATGTTTCGTTTATGTTAATGGTTCTATTATAATAGTTGGTGCAAATTGTATGGGTTCTTCAATGGTATAATTATTTTTTAATAATTTCATACTTATAAAATGGACTTGCCCATGAATCTTTGAATCACCATAAAACCGGTAATATGTTATTTTTTAATTGAGAATTATTGCTATTGGCACATATTTACCTATATTTAGTTAAAAAATTGTATTTTGCAAAATCTCGAGCTTAGTCCAATACCCTATTGTGGGTATCCACAGTTTGAGAAACTATCCGGAAAGAGTGGTGTTTCCTCGATGTTTCGCAGAGCGAATGGTAGAAAAACGTACTATCATAACGAAGGTACGCTCAAGTGTAAGGTAACACAGTTTGCTACCAACACTGACTCAAGTGTATTTGAGTAAAAAACTATTTGCTCGACCCAGGACCCCGAGACCGTTGCCGTGTGGTCCCGGCAGAGTAGAATAGGCCATCCTGACTCTTACCGAGGTGTCGTAAAAGGCGACTAAGGTAAAGCTGCTGGCATGATCATCAGCACCCAGAGAAGGAAAACTCTGCATTAATATGACGACCCGTTTGGAACAGTGGTAGTGAACGCTGCCTTTGGTCCAAGGGTTGCGGGTTCGATCCCCGCACAGTACAAACATTTGTGTGCATGAACATGTCTGTTTGTATTGGTCTGGGTGTTTGCATGTATTATAAGTATGTATTTACAAAAGAAAAGTATTATACGTATATATTTGTAATTCCGCTGTTGATTCTGATATCCGTAACACAGGTGCTTGAGCTACCTATTTCGGAGTCAGATCAATGTATGTGATGTTGTGAAATATTTATAATATCAAACCCTCGCCAACCCGTTTGCCAAGCGTGGTGAGTATGGCATTTACCCCTCATGTGATTGAGGGAGGCCCGTGCCCCAGCAGTGGGGACTTAAATGGGCTAATGATGATGACCCCGAGACCACGGCCCGGTACTTAAACCACTAGACCAACAGGGTGTCAGGGTAATTTGAGTGAAATCATAAAATTATTAGAATCAACCGAGCCTAATTAGTTAGATACTTGGGTAATTATACGTATACTTTACAAATTTGTACAAGAACGAATGTCAGATAAGTATACTTCACAAATTTGTACATGAACGAATGACAGGGTTTAATGATAAAGATAAAAAAATCTTTATTCAATTTAGGACCATACATAACACTTATGAATGAATGTCAAATTAACATTGCTCTACCAACCATTTAGACGACTCCCCATACAAAGTGACCTCATCATCATCAGCAACCCACACTCGTCCACTGCTGGACATAAGGTCTCCCCTAATGCACGCCACTGCTCCCGAAGTGACCTATTTTATGAGAATTTACAAAAGTCATGGAACAAATGTTATTCAGAAACGTTGGTAGAACACGTGGTTAAAGGGACATATATTTTCTCAGACACACTCTGTATAGTTAGGTATATCGATATTGAATTGTTTATTTGCACTTTGTACTTGCAGCATTTCAATTCTACTATGTTAATATTAGTCTAAAGTTTATGTGCTCAAAATAAATATTTTTCTTTCTTTTATTTTTTCTTATCAAAATTATTTCGATGTCGCATCACTAAATATGCCCACCGTGCAGCTGAGCCTAGATTATCCCTTTTCCATAAATTAAGAACGATCTGGGAAAACAGTGAAATGTAGAGTTAGGTCTCTGACTAATAGCTGGCTTTACTGAAAATTAAATAATTCATAAACTGTGCTTTTATTCGTTAAATGGAAGCTTGGCCCTAAGGGCTCAGTGGATATCAAGTTGGGTGTCAAATACTTCTTTTTATCTAGAGAGAGAGCAAACGACCATTTGAATTACAAGTCACAAGTGCGCTGACGTCCTTTTAACTCCTTTTCCCTCCCAATTGGGCCTCCGGTACACACACTCAACTTTTTAATGTAAGTAAGTAGGTAAGTACATACTTAATTATATTAAAAAGTTGAGTAAGGTTATTTACTCTGTAAATATTCACTTCAAATATTAGCTTACTACAATCTGCCAACCTCAATTTATATTGTATCAAATATACTTGACATTAAGGTAAGAATTTCAACAAAGCTTAGTTCCTAGTGTGTGGTGGTTACTCACATTACGCGACTAACGATGTTAAAACCAGTTAATATCATTATGCCCCGCGCAAGCCAAGGCCTTGTAATAACTTGATTAATCATAATTGAGCTAAAATAAACCCTGAAGCTGTGGCCTACTTGGCAGCGGTGGTGATAGCGGGCGCGGAAATCACCTGCCATAAGATGAGATAATATAAGGTCTAGATGCATATAGATCGCACGACTAGACGACATGGTAAACTCCACCCATACTATCTGGAACCAACCCCTTCTAGAACGCTCCGTTTCCAGCGCTCATTTTTCCCACGCTCGTGAAAACTCCAGCCTCGGTGTTCCTAGTTCGCTACGACATGTCTTTTTTTAAACGAGGTTTGAAAAGAGTTCTTCTTTCACGGTAGGCAGTGGTATGGCTGTGCTGCGGCATTGTTGATGTCTATGAGCGGCGGTTACCATTTACCATTAGATGGGCCGCATGCTCGTCTGCCTATTATTCGCCATAAAAAAAATAGATTTAAAAAATCCAGAGGTACATGCTCGCTTGCAGAGCGCTTTCACCATTCGCTCAATATATGAGAACGCGCCTTCCATGCGGTGGTTCCAATCCGATCCTGCACCTCTTGATTTTTCAAATCTATATGCATATTTCTACCGTTCAGCTCGGCGGTGAGGAAAAAAATCGTGAGGATAGGCTGTCGGCGTGAAAAAACAAGAAGTTGAAGCAGTTGCACGAGGAGCTTGGCAATCGCGCTCCTTCCGTCCCCTGCAGAGCCTCGACGGCTCGAATCGTACGGAAGACTTTCTGAAGTCTATATTTATCAGCCGCCTCCAGGTGGGCTTTATTTATTTATTCGTATGATATTATAAAATAGGCGAGATAACATTTGATAGCATACTATTACATGATGTCAAATTAATTGAAATAAAATGTCGAACTGCTAAAATTTTACATGTCAAGTAAATGGGAAATATTATAAGTCAGCCCAGGTTACGGAGCCATTCGAAAAACTCGGATGGAAGCTCATGTAGGTCGCTGTTTGGTCCCAGGTTTGCAACGAGGAGGGCAACTTTGCATGATATGCTCCATAGTCTGAGCGTCCTCGCCGCAGTCGCAGGTTGGGATGTCTGACCACCCCCACTTGTACCAACATGTTGGTGGGCTGCAAACTGTCCTGGCAGGTCGACCGAAAGTACATCAGATAGTTTCTGAAACGTGTAATCATGATTCAATTGGTCTAAAGGGTGGCGAAGGTCAGACGGCAGTAGCTTTATTGTACTTACCAGATTCCCAAAAATACTGACTGGACCAATCGTACTTGGGCTCCAAAGCGACAGCTTTAAATGCAACGGGAATTACACGTTAAGATGAAGAATAAATAAATAATAATAATTAAATACTTCACAGCATCACATACATTGATCTGACTCCGAGATAGGTAGCTCAAGCACCCGTGTTCCGGATATCAGAATCAATAGTGGGATTACAAATATATACATATAATACTTTTCTTTTTTTAATACATACTTATGATACATAGAAAACACCCAGAACAATACAAACAGACATGTTCATGCACACAAATGTTTGTACTGTACGGGGACCGAACCCGTAACCCTTGGACCAAAGGCAGCGTTCACTACCACTGTTCCAAACGGGTCGTCGAAGAAGAAGAAAAGTTGGTCCAGATGTCGTGTTTCATTGCATGCGAATTTTTGTTCATTTCTCTATAGAAAGGTAAACATCAGAAAGGAGTTTGATGGATGTGGATGAAGTTTTACTTGAAAGCTTTTTAGTAATTGAGCGTTAGTGCGATCAGCCCCTTTACAATTATGTAAGCCTGAAATTTACTTACTTGTGTTTAGGCGTATAGTTGTTAGTTATTAGATTAGTGTGTCTGTGTGTAGTTATTAGGTTATTAACTCGGCAGTCAATATAAACCGTGAATCGCGTAATTAGCCCGAAGCTAATTATTCATACCCGTAGTTAAGGCGACGCATTGACGAAATTAATACTTTCCTTTTTTTTTACATTAAAGCGGACAAACGAGCAGACGGCACACCCGATGGAAAGTGATCACCGCCGCCCATGGACATCTGCAACACCTGAGGTATCACATATGCGTTGCCGGCTCTTAAGAAAGGAGTACACCCTTTTCTTGAAGGTCACCAGGTCGTAACTGTTCGGAAACACCACGGATGACAGCTGGTTCCACAGTTTTACTGTGCGTGGTAGGAAATGACGTGAGAAACGCACTGAACCGTTATGGATTCACCGTAGTAGGGCACTCACTCGGACCCTCACAGGGCACTGCAAATTAAACAAGCACCTGCACAACATAGGCCTTTCAGATACCAAAGTCTGCAGGTTCTGTCGCGAGGACGAGGAAACGATTATCCACGTTCTCGGCGAGTGCATAGCGCTGCACCGCTGCAGAAGCCGACACCTAGGAGCACACATGATCTCGGCAGACGAGATCAAAAGCTCCACCAATCATCTCCATTCTCGGGTTTATCCTGGAACTGGAGCTACATGAGGTGCTGTAATAGGTTACAGGGCTGCCACAATAGATCATCTACTGGTCGCAGTGGCTATGAGACGCAGGGCTCACCCCATTTCTATTAAATAATAAATGGATTCACCGTTGTTCTTTTTTTTAAATGTCAAAAAAACTTTGGCGCGTGGCAAAAGTTGTTACTAAATGCTGTTTCCTTTACAAGACGTGTCAGTGTTTTGACTTTTTCCCATAGAAGAAATAATGTACAGCGTCCCCACGTCAAATTCACTGAAGTGCATTCTGATCTTGATTGGTCTGTAATTGACCTCCATTTTCAAAGTATGAAATTATTTAAAAATAATTATATCATTGAAAAACCCATATAATTTACACCAACTATTATAATGGAACCATTGACATAAACGAAACATTTGATATAGCTACCATACAAAATTCAAATGAAATGCATACAAAATACTGGCGTGTGACGTCACATCTCTGTAGCCATTTGTATGGAGCGTTTTGGGTTTGCCCAAAATAATGTGATTTTAAAGTTATGATATCTCAGGTATTTTAAATGAGAATCAAGTAATTCTTTCAACGATGTTTTTATCATTGAGAGGTCTTTTGATTACACAAATGAAAAAAAAATAGTCAAATACCGTATTGACATTGACGCATCACACCCAGCCAAGACACAAAGCCTGATTTCGGTCAAACCGGCACATCATGGGGGGCAAATTTAAGGGAGTTCAGGAGGGACACGCTCTGGGATGGGAAAGGACGTTCGGCAAGCCGCAGCCCGCTGACCACAACCTAGGCCGGAATATTCATAACTGTGGCCACTTTTAGGAGTTATGAAATTTTTTGTTACTAGTAGAAAGAAAATATTACATAGGTGGGTCACAAATCTTTCTTAATACCTTCCTTTAAGTATTTACTAGAGCCGCGAAGTAACGCGAACTCTTATCGACCATCAAGCAAAGGAAAGTTGCCTACTTAGGACACGTATTAAGACACGATAGATACGAGTTGTTGCAACTTAAGATGGGGAAAGTAGCTGGTAAGAGGCGTGTGGTTCGCAGAAAAAAACATGGCTGCGTGACATTCGGGAGTGGACGGAGATCGCGAGGGCCGCCGAGCTGTTTCGTCTTGCTAGAGACCGAGAAGAACTATGCTAGATTGACGGCCAACCTTCGCTAGTCAGAAGAAGAAGTACTAACTGAAGTACCTATATTTAAAAAAAATCTCCTAATTGCCACAATGAGCAGTTTTCCAGTAGGTATTTATAAATTTCCAAGTGACATGCTAGATGGCACAATCAGTTCCTGTAAATTTTAGGTGTGGTTTGATATGTGGTCCCTAATCTATGCAAAAATTGGGAATGGGAAAATTACATTATTATAAATACAATTACAAATATTTTAACACTTTCTAGTCAATATGTATTTTTAGTGCTATATACGTAATTGCATTTTAAATTCAAAGAGTGATGCAAAACAAAACTTTAAGCATTGTTTTCCTTTTTTACTTTTTATCTCTATTTTCTTATGGGTAAAATAAAATTAAATATGGCAGGACAGTAAATGTCATGATGATTGTTGTTTTACCAAATATTTCCTATCCTATCATAGAAAAATAAGGAACTATATTTGATAGTGAGAGTAGCGTCATCTAGTGTTGCTTATAGAAACCACACGAACATACCTACTGGAAAACTGCTCATTAGTATAAATGAAGTGGCGACGCTAGTTTCGCGCGGTGTCGCCTTAATACGAGTACACATTTACTCGTGGTAGATGTGTCATGTAACATATTCAATTTAGTCGTTGTATGGATTACATAAGTTAAAGTGTTTAATATTAATATGAGCGATGGTAGCTCAAGGGATAAAAGAATGTACGACTTCGAATACGTTGGCTCGAATCCGAGCATGCCCCTGGATGTTTCAAATCCACATGCATATTTTTACCATGCTCGGCGGTGAGGGAAAACATTGTGACGAAACCTGCTCGTTTCAGATAGTTTCTGAAACGTGTTATCATTATTAAGTTGGTCTATTTCCGCTATTAGGTACAGGAAGTCGCAGGCCCCCCACAAGGTGGACCGGCGATCTGGTGAAGATCGCGGGAATCCATTGGATGCGGGCGGCACAGGACCGATCTGTGTGGATAACATTGGGGGAGGCCTATGTCCAGCAGTAGACGTCTATTGGCTGAAATGATGATTTCCGCTATTCGGTTGTGCCCTGTGGCTAGTGACGTTTAGAATACTGCCAAGGTATTCCCAGCCTGTCGTAAGAGGCGACTAATAGGGCCATCCGAGTACTCGAGCATAACCACTATTGGGAAGTGGCTTGCTCAGTATACGCCTCGGCGGAGGACTACGTTATTGGGTGTCCTGGTACGTCACACATCAGAGAAGGGCTAGCGCGGCGAGCGCGATTAGCGGTACGGTCCAGTCTCGGCTGTGGGGTTTCCGACCGTGATCGCGCTGAGATGTGATCGCGCTGATTCTAACCCTAACCGAAACCCCAGGGTTTCGGTTAGGGTTAGAATCCCACACACCACCTTGTCCCCTACATGTGACAAGGTGAGGGCCATGATGGTTTCCCCTGGCAAGAAAAAAGGAGTTATTCTATTGGATTGCGATTGTGAAGTCCTGAGGGCAGTAGCTTTATTGTTAGTAAGTATTAGACACTCTAAATCCTTGATCATAGTCTATCAGAGCGGATTCCGGGCTCTAAAGCGTTAGCTTTGGACGTCTTCTGTGGCAGCTAGGTACAAGACCGCCAACTTCTGGAAGTTGGTTCCAGACCGGAGTCTGGACTCCGGTCTGGAAGTTGGCGGTCTTGTACCCCCGTGCCTCGGAAAGCACGTTAAGCTGTTGGTCCTGCGCCAAATCGCTCTTCGGTTGTGTCACACTAGTGTCCCATCGGATTATGAGGGTAAGGAAATAGAGAGTGCACTTATGTTTTCGCACACTCTTGAGCGCTATAATATATCCTGCGTAAGTGGCTGATCGTTGAGATTGACCGCCGTAGCCGTAATCGGTTGGAGAATATTATCATGATCAGATAAGAGTACATTAATGGGAGATGTCGCATGCGAAAAATCCGCAAGATGGCGTACTATAGGACTGAGGTCCATCTACAAGGTGATTGGGTATTTTTAGTCTCCCAGCCAGCTAGACAGCTATCTTTTCAGCTATTTCTCTTGCCATTTTCTATCACCTGTTATACGCCACCCTCACAAGGAGAATGAACAGCATCGTGTAATTAAATCCTCAAAATTACAAATATCCAACCGTCTCATAACATCAAACAAAATTTCCATTTTGATCGGAAAACCAATCTTTTACATATTCAACCTTATGCCTTTCGACTTACGATCATTACCAAGTCCTGATAAGGTGGTTCGTTAGGAACTCCGACGCACCCCGAATCATAAACATGTAAGTTGCCAAAGAGTTGGGTTTCATTTGCAAATGAACACGTTGGTAAGTAACTAACTTTTAAGAAGTTGGTATGCGAAACACGTGTTGATACTGTCTTTTTTTAGATAGCACTGTGTCTTAGGTGATCGCGGCACTGCGATGCGACGCGATGATACAAATCAAGTTCTTAGTTCTAATAGTGAGCGACAGTACTGTTAGTGTCTTAACGATTGGTGGATGTTATAAAAAAAAAACGGACTGTAAATTTAAAGGTGCAAACGCCGCTTCATCAAATTTTGTTTCTTTGAAAACCTTTCATCGACATCACCATACTGCGCCGCCTTGTTAAATCGATTTCTTGGTACTGCGATGTTATGTTACATCGAAAAACTATACTTCGAACGATTTAACCCCGAAGGCTTGTTTAATCGACGTCTTGTTATTTCAATGTTAGAAAAAATACTTAAATACTACTTTCAATACTTTATATTTATTTTTTTACTATAATAAATATTAGTGGGATGGGCACATAAATCACAATTCTGCATTGCCTGCCACATCTCTTAAAAACTGTCAAATTTCTTCAGTAGATTCACACCCACCTTAAAGCCAAACACGTTCGGTTCAATATCACTTGAGGTATTTGACAGATTGTATTAACGTATGTGTAGCTGTCTGTACAAAGATCGTATTAAGTATTTTTTTCTTACTAACATTAGATTGCTTAACAAGACGTCAATTAAACAAGCCTTCGCAGTATAGTTTTTCGATGTAACGTAACATGGCAGTACTAAGACATCGATTTAACAAGGCGTCGTGGTATGGTGATGTCGATGAAAGGTTTTCAAAGAAACAAAATTCGATGAAAGGGCTTGCGCACTGATGTAGGTAACCTCCGGCAGAGTGATGCCTCGTTGCGGGGGTCATCCATGGCTGTCGTTGTGACGTCACCGGTGCACTGCGTCTCGCACCGCTCTTCCCACGCCTCTACTACTCTTCCTAACAGTACCTACAGGACAAAGTCCACGCGACAATTCAAATTTGTTGTTTGTGGGATGTGACATTATGATAATAATTTGCTCCTACATCATCAAACCAAAACCTCTTTATATCCTATAAATGGAAAAAAAATGGTAGGTCTTTCCTGAATACTCATCATCATCCTAGCGTGTGTTTTATCATCACCAAGGCTGTCACTTTGAAGACTGGAGTGCGCTTGGACCATGATCCAGGAGTTGGGAAGTATGGTGAACAGGAAGCGACAGCTGTCTGACCTTCACAACTCTTTGACAGGGGATCCAAACTTACTGGATCATGATTATACGTACACTACGTCCCAAAACGTGTAGTTTGTGTCCGTTCTAATCGGCTAAGCTGTTACTGATGGAACCGTCAACTTGCTGTTATTATTATTGATCGACGTTTGCGCTACGTTACTACACATTTTTGCCACGTATCGATACTTGTCGCGTTGTCTCCCATCTAGACCGGGAAAAAACATTTCTTTTTTATAGAATAGCCAGCTGATATGCCGGTTCACGCCCCGCCTAAAAGACCCCGGATTGTATGAAGGAGGAAACACATGAGCTGGGAGGGCATTCCATGTCTTGATGGCTCGAGGCAGGAACGAGGAGCCAAACCTCTTGGTGCGCGCCGCTATTGTATGGATGGTATACGGATGGCAACGCTGTCCAATACGTGTTGTTCAGAAGTAGAAAGGGGAGGATGGGATAAGTTGAAGTAGAGAACACTTAGACTGGCAATGTCTCTACGTAGTTGAAGAGGTTCTAGGGACTTAGTCACCTCATAATCTCCAACAATACGGATAGCACGTCGCTGCAACTTATCGAGAGGCTCCAGCAAGTAACTTTCAAAAGATTGGAACATCACATCATCCACATTTGCATCTGGATCAGTTCAGAGATGCGGAACAGTGAAACGTTTCATTTGGAACATCAACTCTGACTCTCAGATAGATCCGTGATTGATTTCGCTCAATCGGATCATTAGGCTCACTCGGATCATGCAGCTCATTCGGATCATTCGACTCATCGGATCATTCGGAACATTCGGCTCACTCGGATCATTCAGCTTATCCGGATCATTCAGCTCATCGGATCATTCAGATTATCGGATCGAACGATCCGATGATCTAAATGATCCGATGAGCCGGTTCACTAGGAACGAAATCCATTTGAGTCGAATGATACATTTGGAGCGAACATTAGAAATTCGGTACAGTGTATCATTTGGCTGAGTCGGATCACTGAGTCGTTTCAGTAAAGAGTTACATACGTCTACTCCCATCTAGGACAACGGACAAGATTATTCCTATCGGACAAGCATATAAGTCGGTTTTTCTACGGGTTACATTACTATTACTGCAAAGAGGAAGGTTGTAGGTACTAAGTCTTATGATCAGATTGACTGCCTCGGTGGCGCAGTGGTTAGTCGGTCGCACTTTAAAGTGAATGAAATATGTTTAACTAAAAACTGATCCCAGAAAAAATGTTTAGAATTCCCACACGACGTACGAGTTGTGGGTACTCGGAACCGAAACCTGTGTGACCCTTAACAAATTTAAAAGTTGAAACCCCGTCGTAAAGCCAGCTTGAATAAATAATAAAACTAAACAACTCTTTCCTCCGAGTGGCGTCTTGAATCTTAGTGCCCGGGTAAGTTTCTCTGCCCCGTGGGCTACTGTCGAACTAATGTTAGAACTAACTTTGTTTCTAAAGGAAGCGTCAAGCCGAGTTCAGTGTGTGTTGGCGATACCGTTGTGTTAAGAACTGGACGTGAATTATTGATTTGGTTTCAATATTCTTAAGTTATTGGAAAGTATTTGTACGAGCTACTCGTACAGTGCAACTCATCATCATCATCATCATCATTTCAGCCAATAGACGTCCACTGCTGGACATAGGCCTCCCCCAATGTTCTCCACACAGATCGGTCCTGTGCCGCCCGCATCCAATGGATTCCCGCGATCTTCGCCAGATCGTCGGTCCACCTTGTGGGGGGCCTGCCACGGCTGCGACTTCCTGTACGTGGCCTCCACTCGAGGACCTTTCCGCCCCAACGGCCGTCTGTTCTGCCTCGCTATGTGCCCTGCCCATTGCCACTTGAGGCATGCAATCCTTTGGGCTATGTCTGTAACCTTAGTTCTCCTGCGGATCTCATCATTTCTGATACGATGACAGTGCAACTCAACAGCGACCTAAATGCAGCGCGCCTGACCGATGGACCGTCTTCGTGCACCGTCGGCACTCTACACCGACGGCACACCAACAAATACCTTTCTATGTATCAATAATGTAAACCATGTGTATAAACCATTAAGATTTTACCAATAAACAGATTTCAACCGTCTGTGTTGGGTCTCATTTCTCCCGCTGCGGCCAAGACACCTTTAGCCGTCACATATGATCAGTCGAGTGAGCCTGCTGGGCTGGCAGCGGTTCCCCTCCTACCTACTGTCCTGACTCTTCCCGCTTGCTACCTTGGGCGACCCGGGACCAAGCTCCCATCACATTATCTATTTATGTATTTATTAGGCATGGCTATTCAAGGCATGGATAGGCAGGGCTAGGGCTCTAGGGACTTAGTGTCTTAGACAAAGGGGCTCTAGGCTCACTAGAGAGTTAGGTGCCCTTCCTTTCCTGATATTCCGTTCTCCGGGACGCGGTGCCTTACAACCATCGCTTCCCGCCTAGCACAGTATTATTGCTAGAATAAGCTGGAAGGCAGATCTCCTCTCCTGAACGGTTCTTCTTCTCCTTCTAAAAGGAGAAGATTTCTCATAATGCGCTAAAACACCTTTAGAGGGCCTCGTAAATAGTCCTGAAGACATACATTTCTCATGTTCCGAAATAATGTTTGTACTTACGTAAATGATCAAAAATAAGGCCGAAATGTGAACTATATAAAATGTAAACTTTTGTTTTGTTTTATTTTTATGTGATAGGTAGCAGACGAGCAAACGGATCACCTATAAGTGTAAGGCTGCCGTGTTGCCATTTAATCTTGAACAAATAATAAAACCAAACATTTAACGCTAAATCTCACATGCTCAACTACAGTCTAATAATAATGATAATAATATCCTCCAACCGATTTCGGCTAAGGCGCTCAATCTCAACGATCAGCCACTTACGCAGGATATTTAAAGTGCTCAAGTGTGTGCGCAAACACAAGTACAGTCTCTATTCCCTTGCCTCCCTTGCTATGTGTAACACGACCGGGGAGGGAACGAGCGCAGTACCAACGGCTTAACGTGCTTTTCGAGGCACGGGGGTTCAAGACCGCCAACTTCCAGTACGGGCTGACACTGAGAACTTCTTAACAGAAATCTTAGGTACAAATTTTGGTCCGACCGGGGACCCGGGCCCCCAAGCGCAGCCTTCGCTTCAAAGTGCGACGCACTACCCACTGCGCCAAAAAGGCAGTCAAGTCTACCAATATAGAATTCCCAACGACCATTCACAGTCCAGTTCTATTTCGAAATTTAGATTTCTCGATTATATTAGGTACGCAGTGGATACGGTTGCAAAATTGTCGGTCAAAAAGACCCAACTGACTCTATTACATTTCATTTGCATTCGCAGTTGCAGTGTTAAAATGAACATTGAATTTCTGCATTTAGTGTGCGGCGCGAAGTCAAAGCTATACATATTTGTTGCTATATATATTCGAAATGTGTGTTATGTGTTTTTGTTATGTTTTTTGAGGAGTGTCCGTGACCCCATGAAGTTGGCTCTATATAATTAAAGCCCAAATATTAGCCATTACCTGCGGCAATGCGATGCAATGTGAATAAAAATCTATAATTCTTTGCCCAAAGACTTGAAAATGCTACCAAATTGTATTATATTTAAAAGAAAATTGTTTAGATGGCTCAAAGATAAAAATTGCTACTCCTTAGAATATTTTTTTAAAGTACTCAAATTAAAAAAAAATACTAGATTTGTAAAAACATGTTTTTATTGTTATCGTTATTTATTTTGTGTTATTTCTTAAGTTTAGTTCTGTTTGTTTGTAATTTGTTTTGATATATGCCATCTGTCAACTCATGACCCAAAATTGTACATGCCAGGTTTGGCAAAAAATGAGAACTGTATAATTATGTACTAACAACATTATGTTATTACAACCTGTGCGGATAAAGAATGGGACAAATAAAATAATCTTATTCTTATACGTTTGAGTAAGTGTGATTCCCTTGAAAAATAAATAATAAATATTTGTTCAGTTTGAGTGGTGAATTTTAACACTTTCGATTTTGTTTACGTTTACTTACATTTTGGGTTCTATTTGAATTTATACCATTTGTGGCGTATGCCGGGCTCCGAAAAGGCGGCTTTGATAACAACTGAAAATAACACGCTGAGCTGAGAAATATTTTTGGGGACAAGATAAAATTGTCAAAATTAATTAATTGGCTGTCAGTGACAGAAATGAGAAATGGATCGGCATGTTTTGAAGTTTAATTTATAATTGATTTACCTAGCTGTAAGTTTCCTAAAATTGTAAAAATAAAAACTATATATTTACCTGCAATTTATTTTAGTAATAAATGCCATAAAAGGTCAATGTTTTTAACCAAAAGACTTTCAAAAAAGTTTGAATAGGAGCTTCAATTAAGTTTTCAACCTGAATTAATTAAACCTTCTTACATTTGTAGACCATGGACCTATTTTAAAAAAAAAATTAGTTCGATTGTCATAATTTTGTACTTCCGGCTTTGATTCATTTGACTCAAAACTAATAGGTATATAGAAGTTTGTATTGAAATGTAAAGTAAAAAAATTTAGCATGGCTAACTTTTGTTAAATGTTTATTAGTTAAAAACTAAGGTTTTATAAAATCAGCTAAATCACAATCCTTTTCAAAATAATATGTATTTCTTGTAAAATCTACATTTTTTTAAATGCCATTAATTTTTTAATTATTATTTTGAAGAGTAATAGTGTATCTGTGTATCATTTAAAGTAGGTATCTGTTTTTGGTACCCTAATTTAAAGTGATCCGTCTGCTCGTCTGCCCCCTATCCCATAAAAAAGTAAACTTTTGCTGTGCACTCTTATTATACAAATTAACCACAGACAATAATATTAAGGCTGGATTCGACCAATGGATTTATCCGTGGATAAATCTATTATTTGGTGGTTCATAATAAAATACAATACCGGGATATTTTTGTTAAGTAGGGTTATACAGGTAATGTCAAAAATCAAAAACAACTGTGACTTTTTATATTCTTATTATTATGACAACGTTGTAAGATAAAGGTAATAATTTTTATTACTGTGACTGTGACAGTGACAATGCCATTTTTAATTCCCTGGGATATTAGTTATTACGTTCACTCGACATTAGCAGAGTTATTATGTGTTCGCCGTAGGCAACACAGTAGCAGTCATAAAGAAAAAAAAAAGAAAGTTATTTCGTCAAAATTGGCGGTGTAATGATTTACCATTAGAATAGGCGTTGACTGTTAGATGAGTAGTTGGTAGAACGGATTTTTATTTTTCATTGCCTATTACTGCAATATATGCCGTTGATTTATCGTTGGCCTAAATCTTTTGTTTTTTCAGTGTCTGGGTTTAAATGTACAGTATTATATTCTTTTGTAATTCCTTTCTTGTCTGATATTCGTTACACGCGTCTACTTATTAGCAACTTAAGGTAAATTTTCGCTTGCACGGCAAGAATCAGTTATACCAACATACCGTTTTAAAAAGATCTGCCCACCTACTTTAAATTTACTTTAACATCAAAAAGAATCAATGTTGCTCAAACTGCTACAAGCAAATCTGAACTTTCCGTTCTAACAATTAAGCATAATTTTCTGTGCAACAGGTATTAACTCTGACAAATTTACGAAAGGTATTAAGTGCTCATAGCATATCAAACGAATCAATTTGAAAACTGACGAACCTTTTCGTTCTTTGACTGTACCTATCATCGTCATCGTTAGCCCATTTAAGTCCCCACTGCTGGGGCACGGGCCTCCCTCAATCACATGAGGGGTAATTGCCATACTCACCACGCTTGGCAGACGGGTTGGCGAGGGTTTTGATATAAATGCAGAGTTTTCCTTCTCTGGGTGCTGATGATCATGCCAGCAGCTTTACCTTAGTCGCCTTTTACGACACCTCGGTAAGAGTGAGGGTGACCTATTCTACTCTGCCGGGGACCACACGGCACACCTACATAGTATTCACTATTTATTCTACATAGTATCTTGACTGTACCTACCTACATAGTATTCAGTATATCAGACGTTGTATGAATTTAAACACAGGCTTTTAAATATTGTCTTAATTTTTTTTAATACAGTTCGTACAATGTAGTTATCTATTAAATTTCCTGCACCCAATTACTATATTTATACTTTAAGTTTACCCAATATTGGGTGTTGGTGCAAAGTAAACATTATCGGGAGGGAAACGGCGCCGCCTGCTAACTGGGTCAGTACGTGTGTATACGTTGTATAGTATATATATACTTGTCACATAATGTGACAGAGCGTTACGAGTGGAGTATCTATTCTAATGGTATAGGGTAATCATCCCTTGTATGTTTTTAGAAAGATAGGAATAGAGGTTTTGATTAAGGGAACGGGTACCTACCCCTAACTAGCGACACCAATCGATTTTTTTATTTATGTGATAGGTGGCAGACGAGCAGACGGATCAACCCGTGACACCAGTGGAGTCACAAGTTTAAACCCCCCTTTCCCCCGGATTGGGCCTCCGGTACCCTCACTCACGCAGCGAAACACACCACAGTGCTGCTTTACGCCGGTTTTCTGTGAGGCCGTGGTACCACTCCGGTCGAGCCGACCCATTCATGCCGAAGCGTGGCTCTCCCATGGTCAAACTCACTGGCTCCTGATCGAACGGCTTTAGTATTTATCTACCCGAGTTACCACCTCCCCCCTTTTTTTAGATTGCTTCACAGTAACTCAATTTCTCAAATAAATATGGTTATTTAGCATTACCCATCATACAGAATCCTAACTGGGGATTATTCAATACAAATGTTTGGTGAAAAATCAACCAATCATTTGATCGAGCATCGAAAATACGGGTTCGACTTTGTGATTGTAGGCACGCCAAGATAAATTACCACAACAAATATAGACTTTATTGCATTGATTTAAGATTGTTTAAATATGATATCTTAGGCGTGGGTGGTGTATTACATGTCAATTAGACTAAGGGCTGGAATCACATTACGCGTTTGACGCGCCGTTCCATATAAAATAGTACAAGATTAACGGCCGCACTCAGAGACGTCATTTAAGCTAATGTTCATTAACTTTAATATCGGTAGTCTTTATGCGTATCAAAATAAGTGTCAATATTTTTTCTTAAGTAGCCAACTACGTTAATCAACGACTCTGAGTGTGGCAGTTACTGCCGCACTCAGAGACGTCAATTACACTAAATGTTGATATACTTAATTATGGAGAGTCTTTATGTATATTGAAATAAGGGTCAATATTTTTTCTTAAGTAGCAATTAAAGTTAATTTGACGTTTCTGAGTGCGGCCGTTATGAACATATTTCATCAACCCACTTTTCATCATTCAATAATCAAAGGGTTTTTTTTACAATAACATCTCTGACGTAGACTTGATTCCGTATTAAGGCGACGGCGGGTAGCCCTAACTAGCGACACCAATCGATTTAAATTGTTAGCTAGTAACTAAACCAGATCTATTTTAAACAATTTCTGAGCGGGAGTCTCTATGCAAACATATATACTATTTATTTAATAATTGGGCACTACTTTTTAAGATATAAAAACAGATGTTTTTGCAATTGAAATTTGGATTAACGCCATAAGCGACCGATTTTGGCGGAAATTCAAATTTCGCATTCAAAAGGAGACCCAAAAGTTAAGTATCAGTATTAAATAAATAGTATAAGTGTTTTCCGCAATTGTTAAAATGATATCCGGTTAAATTCCTAACAACTTAAATCAATTGGCGTCGCTAGTGTGCCCTACCCGTCACCTTAAGAAGCCAAGGTAGAGCACACTACGCGAAAAATTGATTAACGCCAAAAGCGGCCACTTTTCGCGTACAAGAACGGACCCAACATTTGTGCATGGTTGTTTAATAAATAGTATAAGTGTTTGCCGAGAGGTTGTTACCCCGAAACTGTTTAAAATAGATCCGGTTTAGTAGCTAAAAATTAAAATCGATTGGCGTCGCGTCGCTAGTGTGCCCTACCCGTCACCTTAAGCACTTTTTTTTGCTAGAGGCGACAAACGAGCAAGCGAGTCACCTGATGGAAAGCAATCATCGCCGCCCATTAACAAAAAAGTACTTGTGTTATCTTATCTTATCTGTTAGAGGCCATTTTCATGAGGCACGTCGACCTAAAGGGATCTTTTGTCCATCCCCTATCCTTTGCACTCCTACTCACGAAATATTCGTTTCATCAGCGTCACGATGTCTTTCGGATTAAAGTGCCTGTAGACTTCTGGTGAACTTGTGTTACGAATATCAGAGAAAAAAGGAATTTATATACAGATGCAGATCAAACAAAGTGTCCATCACACGAATGTTTGTCCAGGGTGGGCCATGACCAGGGTAGTGACCCTGGCTCATATGTCAAACCAAATGAGCCATCGGGTCATTAAAAATTTTGTCAGCGTCAGCGTGGAGTCAGGAAGTTGGCAGTCTTATACCTACTTGTTCTTGGACCTACACCCGAGCCCTCTTCGATCGTGTCACACTGGTGTTTCATCGAATTATGAGGGAAATGGAATATAGAGTGATAGATAGGTGGCGGACGAGCAGACGGGTTACCTGATGGTAAGCGATTGCTGCCGCCCATGGACACCTTTGACATCAGTAGGAGTCACAAGTGTCGCTGCCAACCTTTAAACCCCCCTTTCCCCAGGATTGAGGCCTCCGGTACCCTCACTCACTCAGCGAAACATAGCACAGTCCTGTTTCACTTGTGACTCCACTGGTGTCGCGGGTGTCCATGGGCAACGGCAATTGCTTACCATCAGGTGATCCGTCTGCTCGTCTGCTACCCGGATTGAGCCTCCGGTACCCTCACTCACTCAGCGAAACACAGCACAGTCCTGTTTCACTTCTGACTCCACTGGTGTCGCGGGTGTCCATGGGCAACGGCAATTGCTTACCATCAGGTGATCCGTCTGCTCGTCCTGCTACCCGGATTGAGCCTCCGGTACCCTCACTCACTCAGCGAAACACAGCACAGTCCTGTTTCACTTCTGACTCCACTGGTGTCGCGGGTGTCCATGGGCAACGGCAATTGCTTACCATCAGGTGATCCGTCTGCTCGTCTGCTACCCGGATTGAGCCTCCGGTACCCTCACTCACTCAGCGAAACACAGCACAGTCCTGTTTCACTTGTGACTCCACTGGTGTCGCGGGTGTCCATGGGCAACGGCAATTGCTTACCATCAGGTGATCCGTCTGCTCATCTGCTACCTATCACATAAAAATAAAATAAATATCACGCAGCCTTTGACCCGTGTAACGCAGTTCAGCCCTATTAGGATGAATCTTGGATTAATCAACGAAACATTGGATAATAATAATGTTGATTCATCCCAGTGAATCCGAATTCATAAATCTTTTATTGTATTATTGGAAACGATAATCAAGAATGATATTAATATTTATTAGGGCATAGACTAGGTCTCAATATTTCATTTATGTGGCTTGAATGATGATTGATTATTGCCTACAGACTATTTGAAGAAAGTTACAATAGTAAACAGATAGCTGAGCAATAAAACAAAAATCCACAATAGCCAATATAATAGTTATTTGTCCCGGTGGCGTCCCGGTGGCGTGAGCTTCGCTTTCTGGCTTCGAATTCTCATTCCACTTCATGCGATCTTGAGCGTCCATTGTGGTCAATTTATTGTTATTATTATATGTCATTCTTTCATCATCATCATCATCAGCCCATTTAAGTCCCCACTGCTGGGGCACGGGCCTCCCTCAATCACATGAGGGGTGATTGCCATACTCACCACGCTTGGCAGACGGGTTGGCGAGGGTTTTGATATAAATGCAGAGTTTTCCTTCTCTGGGTGCTGATGATCATGCCAGCAGCTTTACCTTAGTCGCCTTTTACGACACCTCGGTAAGAGTGAGGGTGGCCTATTCTACTCTGCCGGGGGCCACACGGCCCATGTCATTCTTTACGATTATTTATTTATTTATTTACATGCTTGACTGAGGGCTTACAGTTTAAGCCAAGCGGCCTGCCTTAATAATTTAATTAGTACACTATTACTAAAAACCTATGAGTATACCTATTTGGGCCAGATAGTCTCCTTTGAAAACAGTCAGGAAAGAGAAATCGAGCGCCGCATCGACAATGCCTTGAAGAGCTACTGGTCCATGAAAGCGTACATAGTCATAGTCATAGTCATAGTTTTTATTGCTTTCATGTTGTTCACAATAGATCTTAAACTAATTAATTACATGAAGGGAGACCTTCCTCTGTCACTTAAACGCATGCTTATTGACGTGTGTATTTTGCCCATTCTTACCTACGGTGCTCAGACTTGGTCACTAACCAACCATCAAAAGTCCAAGCTCAAGATCTGCCAAAGAGCTATGGAGCGAAGCATATTAGGCATAAAAATCTCTGACCGAGTCAGAAATACTACAGTACGCTCAAAAACCGGTATTGTGGATGTGGGCGAAAAATCCGATAAACTCAAATGGGACTGGGCCGGCCACGTTTGTAGGATGCATCCGGAGAGGTGGACCAGACTTATCATCCATTGGCAGCCAGCAGGACGTCGATTGAGAGGCAGGCCCAAAAAGAGATGGCGTGATGATTTTGACCACTTCTCGGGCAATTGGCAAACCATCGCTACAAATAGAGTCCAACGGCGGCTTTTAGCCTGTAACATGCCTTATTCTAAGTATATAATAACGTTTGAACCATAAAAAAGAAGAAAAATACTAAAACATACATTATATAACTGGAAACATCAACATCTACTCCACCTCACTTAAATGTAACGTCAAAAACAATTCTGCCTCATCAGTAAAACATTTTTGTGTGTTTGCGAATAAGTCTACTTGGGGACGCTTGCCTAATACTTTAGTTATTAGTTTAGTTAGGATGTCACGTTACAGCTTCAGACTCTATAAATAAAGCTCCAATAGATAGCTGAGCTATAAAATGAAAAGTCAGACTAGGGGCGTCACAATAGCCATTGTTATTGTAACATTATCCTCTAGCAGATTTGGCTACGGCAGCCTATCATAACTATCATTACTAACACGTAAAATTGAAATTTTAAAGAGCCCCCAACTGCGGCCATCTTGGATTTGAAATTTGTCACAATAAATATATTCTGCTACTCAAGCCCTTTTATATGATACCCATATTGTAAGTCATGTTGAAACATAGAATCCATATCTTTGTGACGGCGGCCATCTTGGATCGATTTTTATCCGACATACTCGTAGCTAAGAACACTGCCCCCTGATTCATCTTTCAAACAAAAAAAAAACAAAATCAAAATCGGTTATATGGTTCGGGAGCTAGGATGCTATAGACAGACACACAGACACACACATAGACACGTCAACACCCCGTCTTTTTGCGTCGGGGGTTAACAAAAGATCAGACCGCCCAGAACCCTCATCCCCCCCTTCAAGTCGAGCCAAAAAGCGACACATCCTAGTGTGGTAATGATTCGTATGATAAAGATTGTGTTTGTTCAATGACGACCTGTTTCGAACAGTGGTAGTGAATGCTACCTCTGGTGCAAGGGTTGCGGGTTCGATCTCCGCACAGTACAAACATTTGTGTGCATGAACATCTGTTTGTATTGGTCTGGGTGTTTTCTTGGTATTCTAGGTATGTATTTACAAAAGAAAAGTATTATATGTATATCTTTGTAATCCCACTGTTGATTCTGATATCCGTAACACAGGTGCTTGAGCTACCTATCTTGGAGTCAGGTCAATGTTAGGTACATGTGATGTTGTGAAATATTTATGTATTATTTAATGTCTGGGTGTTAAAATATTGAATCTATTGAAGGATACATTTGCGGTTCCTTCATTGTTTGTGATACTGACAGTGTTACTTTGGAATCAGGTCAATTTTTTTTATGTGATAGGTGGCAGACGAGCAGACGGATCACCTAATGTCAAGCCGCGTCCATGGACACCCGTGACACCAGTAGTGGAGTCACAAGTGCGGTTGGTGGTCATCTCTCGAGCATGAATTCACATTTGCGCCATCTATTGCGGTCCATTGCGCACCTCACCATCTCATAGGATTTCTGAGAACAGTTCGTCATACATTTTAGTTGGACAGCTGGTTATCACGGCCTCAAAACTGTGAAGCTGCGTATGTGCTGTTTGTCAAGTGAGTGTCGGTACCGGAGGCCCAAGCAGGAGAAAAGAGGGCTAGTTGGCAGCGCATTTGTGACTCCACTGGTGTTGCTGCTGTCCATGGGCGGCGGAAATCGCTTACCATCAGGTAATCCGTGTGCTTTTGTGCCACCTATTCGTCGTCGCCGTTCGTCTGCCATTACATAAAAAAAGTCGATGTATACTGTTGTTCGATATTTATTTATTAATCAGAATGAGAACAACACTTGTATGACCTCTAACAAAATTGTTTTGCAAAGCCTACCCTTTTAAGAGTTGACTTAAAGCGTTTTATTCGGAACACTTCACAGAGCAAGCACTCGCTAAGTAGTTCAAAGTGAATCAAAACAGTGCCGCTGGGCAGGGGCGGTAGGACCCGAGGTAGGCCGAATATTACACACCCATCATTGCAGGAGATGAGGGTTGGGCTACATACAGCTACTGAGATCAATAATGAAGATCTATACCGTTTTTAACCGGCGGAAAAACGGAGGATCAATTTACGCTATGGTACACAAAGTACGAACTATTGTTTGTATTCTTTTAAGCCACATAACAACCACATGAGATTCGTTTTTACGGGATTTCTACCAATAAACAACTACTTAACCACAAAATTCCAAAAAGATATGAAAGTACAAAAAAAAAACTATTTTTATGCTACAGGCTAAAAACGAGTTTCTTATATATTCTTTCTTCTACCCAAAAGTTGTCTGGAAGAAATCGCTACAAGCGATAAGACCGCCTTATTGTACTGTCTGTTGTTGTTGTATCATGCTTGTATTTTCTTTTTGTGCAATGAAGAATATCTATATATCTATCTAACGAGATCACCTTATGGTAATCAACATCACCCATGAACTGCATGAATGCGAAATAGAGAGATCGATAAGAAATAAAGCCGCCCAGAAACAGAAAAGGTAAAAATAATAAAAAAAATGATATAACCTTAATCATTACCTATAATGAATTAATTAAGAGTCGGCGCGCCGAAAAAGCCACGCCGCCGCCTATCCGAGCATCGCGCTTTGCGTAATTAATTAATTTGTTTTTAAAAAACAACGGAGGAGTTATTTTTCATCAGTTAAAAGTTCTTTCGATGCCGCGTTTTCCAATTTATGAATGTCGCCAGTCTTTTGTTAGAACGTACCAACTAAGTCAGCGTGTGTCGGATAGGTACGATTTGCGCCTATACTCGCACTCGTGGGGTGCGAGTATAGACGCAAATAGTGTGTGAGCGAGAAGTGAATAGATGCGCCGCCATTTCTGACCCCATTCTTTATCCGCACAGGTTGTACGTGTCTTTCTTTGTTAAGGGTAGCAGAACCAATGTGTGTACCCACCACGCTACCATGCACTGACTACAGCGTCAATACCATAAGCTCCACAAAGCCCGTAAAATAGATATTTTCGCAAATAATCCTCAAAAATTAAGGCATCCGTGCAAGTGCTGCACTCTTTCGGCCGCAGTAATATCCTCCAACCGATTACGGCTACGGCGGCCAATCTCAACGATCAGCCACGTACGCAGGATATATTATAGTGCTCAAATGTGTGCGCAAACACAAGTGCACTCTCTATTCCCTTACCCTCATATTCCGATGGGACACTACTGTGACACGACCAGAGAGGGATTGGGCGCAGGACCAACGGCTTAACGTGCTTTCCGAGGCACGGGGGTACAAGACCGCCAACTTCCAGACTCCGGGCTGCCACTAAGAAATTCTTACCGAAAACTTAGGTACAAATTTTTGGCCCGACCCGGGGATTGAACCCGGGACCTCTTGCACAGCCGTCGCTTTAAAGTGCGACCCACTAACCACTGCGCCACCGAGGCAGTCGGCCGCAGTACATAACGCCTGAATCACCTATTCGTTAGTGAACACGTCACAATTCTTAGATATAATCGTGAGATTTCCGGTTGCGACAGCTTTGGAATCCAGGGTACGCTTAGACCATAGAGTAAGGTAACAACACTCCGGGCTTAGACCATGATTCAGGATTTGGGCTGCCGTGAGAAGGTCTCAACCAACCCTTTCACAGGGAAACTAGACCAACCGAATCATGGTTTAGTACACAGTTCAGAACCTATCCGAAACGTGTAGATTTCCTCGCGATGTTTTCCGTTACCGCAGAGCTAATGGTAGAAATAAGCATATAGATTTTAAAAATCGAGAGATGCATGCTCGGATTTGAACCACGACCCTCCGTGTGGAAGACATCGAAGACGCGTTCCTGTCTACTGGGCTACCGTCATCATCATCATCATCAGCCTACTTACTGTCCCACTGCAGGGCTAAAGGCCTCCATCATAGAAATCAAGTCACCGCTACTATGATGGGATTAGGCTTAATCACCACGCTTGCCAAATGCGGATTGGTGATCGCAAACCCGAGCTATGTTCGAAAAGTTCGAATCATACCTTTGCTCGACCCGGGAATCGAACCCAGGACCCTGAGATCATGGCCCGGTACTTAAACCATTAGACCAACAGATGCTCTAGGATTGAGCGGGCTACCGTAGCTCAATTCTAAATTAGAGCATCACGCTTGATACCTATTTGTGGTGGTCAAACCACCTTTCCAACAATTCTGTTAAAAAGCCTAACCCACAACCTAAGCGCCAGTGTGTCCATAGTTAAGATAACATGCTGTGATGACATAGGGCTTGCCGTTCGTAAATAAGCTAGCCGGGGTAGGTGAGGATTAGCGCAAGTAATTAGCCAAGATCCAGTGGGATTCCTCAACAATCTGCCCTTAAGGCGACGAGTAGGGCACACTAGCGACGCCAATTGATTTTAATTCATCATCATCATCATCAGCCCATTTAAGTCCCCACTGCTGGGGCACGGGCCTCCCTCAATCACATGAGGGGTAATTGCCATACTCACCACGCTTGGTAGACGGGTTGGCGAGGGTTTTGATATAAATGCAGAGTTTTCCTTCTCTGGGTGCTGATGATCATGCCAGCACCTTTACCTTAGTCGCCTTTTACGACACCTCGGTAAGAGTGAGGGTGGCCTATTCTACTCTGCCGGGGATCACACGGCTCATTTCACGATTTTAATTGTTAGCTACCAAAACAAATATATTTTAAATAATTACGGGGCTTCAGTCTCTTGGCAAACACTTATAACTATTTATTTAATAACCATGCCTAAATGTTGGGTCTGTTTTTGTACTAATATAATTGATTTACGCTAAAAGTGGCCGCTTTTGGCGATATTTCAAAATTCGAGTGCAAAACCAGATCAAATATATAACTATAAATAAATAGTATAGGTCTGTACCGAGAGACTTAAGCCCCGTTGTTTAAAATAAATCTGGTTAAGTAGCTAACAATTAAAATCCATTTTTCGTCGCTAGTGGGGATACCCGTCACCTTAACTGAGTCACTTAGATATTACTTAGTCCGTAGGTACTAGCTGTCGTCTCAAGGTTTGTAATCTATGTATAATCATTCTAGGATTGGGAAGACAAAAAAAGTAAGAAAAAAACTACTTTCTTAAGTGACAAGTAAAAGAGACGAGCACACGGATCATCTGGTGGTAAATGATTGCCGCATCCCATGGATAGCAACACCAGTGGAGTCACAAATGAGCCCAACCTACGCCTTCGGTACCCGTACTCACTGTGCGAAACTACACAGGCCCTTCTTCACGTCATCTGTGAGGCTGTGATATCACTCCAGTCCATCCGTTCCATGGTAAATGGCACCCTGATCAGGATTCAGTGCTAGGCTTTATAGAAAGCAACCCGGTACAAAACATAAATGTATTCCAGTGGCGTGTTGAGGCATTTTACTCGGAAGCAACTCGGCGATATGAGCTGCATCCGGCTGATGCAACTGCGCACGTGACTTATTTAACAACCAGTGTAAGGGAGGAGCGAAACCCTTACAGAATTACAATGTCCTCCTGTGTCAGCTATGGCGGCCAACCTCAATGCAGGAAATTCATCATCATCAAATAATTCTTTATTTGCATAGGCTTGTACACAGCACTTACCAATCGTCATACATTTTAATGACTTAAAACTATTTATAAGTACTTATGTATAATTTACATGTTAATACATATATATGTTGATACATAAAATATACTAAAGAAATAAATAAACATAATGCGATTCTACCACCGGCTCGGAAAGTTGTTTCTGGTCGAGAAGATCCGGCAAGAAACTCGCCAGTTACTCTTTTTAATTGCCAAACTTTCATACAATGTTGTGTCATCATCATACCAAGCCATACAGTTTAATTGTTACACAAAATAAAATAAAGGAAATAATAATAAAATAAATATTATGAGGTAAACCGAAGCAGACCAGTCCCCAAAGGTGGCACCTGTTCACAAGTATAACGTACGTGTCAGCCATCATTTCACTCAACCATATTAGAGGGAATGTAATGACCCGCCACATAGCGCCACCACCTCAGAGACATTTGAGTGAGTATGACTACTTAGGTTCCCCTCATAAGTCACAAAGAGTAGTAGTTACTTAATCCAGACTTATAAACTGCAGGACGAGGTGTACAATAGTAGGTGGTTAGCATCTTGTCAATTATTGAATAATCAATCTAAATCAATCTTTATACAGTCAAAATCAAAAATGTCTTTATTCAATAAAAAACATTTATGAATGTCAAATATTATGTAATCTACCGCTGATTCGGAATGTCAATTTCTACAGAGAAGAATCAGCAAAAAAACTCAGTAGTTACTCTTTCCAAATAATATGGTAATTACAATTTTCATTCTTATACAAATTATGATTACAGTGACAGTATGTTATACAATGCTTATAATCAATATCGTTTAGATAAATCGTCAATGAAAAAGTATGAAATGAATTATACATTAGAGGACAGCCGAAGAGATCAACATGTCCAGGAATCCTTATCATTCAAATAATCCTCTACTTTATAGTAGCCTTTCTGCATTAGGCAGTTTTTTACATGCAACTTAAACTTATGTACCGGTAAATCAATAACATTTTGAGGTAACTTATTAAACATTCTAATGCTCAATCCTACAAATGAATTTCCAATTTTATGAAGTCTTAGATTTGGGACAGCAAGCCTATGTTTATTTCGCGTGTTAAAGCTATGAAAATCTGATTTTTGCGAGTAAAGGTGCAAGTTCTTGCGTACAAACATAATACAATCAAAAATGTATTGAGATGATACGGTTAAAATATTGATTTCCTTGAATACTTCTCTGAGTGAGTCACGTGATCTAAGACCGTAGATGGCACGGATGGCCCTCTTCTGCAAAATGAAGATGGCTTGTAAGTCAGCACCGGATCCCCACAGTAGTAGACCATATGACATCAGACTATGAAAATAGCTAAAATAAACCAGTCTCGCTGTCCCGATATCAGTCAGATTCCTTATCTTTCTAACTGCATATGCAGCTGAACTAAGTCTTCCTGCCAAGACAGCAATATGAGGGCTCCATTGCAATTTTGTATCCAGAGTGATACCTAGAAAAACTGTGGAGTTTCTGACTTCGATAGGTTCGTTATTCATGACAATATTTATTTTGACCTGCCTTACATTAGGCATTGTGAACTTAACACATTTAGTTTTCTTTGAATTAAGAACCAAGTTATTATAAGTAAACCACTGTAGTACTTGAGAGAGTGTGTTATTTACTTCGTCAACATTTTTCTTTTGCCTATCAACCTCAAAAATCAAGGATGTATCGTCAGCAAATAACACTATCTCACATAGATCTTTGGTATAGTAAGGAAGGTCATTTATATAGATTAAAAAGAGCAAGGGCCCCAATATAGAGCCCTGGGGCACACCCATGGTTAGAGGGGCGCCAGAAGAGTTAGTTCCATTGACATTGACCTTTTGAATCCTATCCGATAGGTAAGATTTGATTAGACTTAGTGAGGTGTCTATGACACCGTAATGCTGTAACTTCATTAGCAATGTTTCATGATTGACACAATCGAATGCTTTAGACAAATCACAGAATATTCCAATAGCATCTCGCTTTTTTTCCCACGCATCAAATACATGTTTGATAAGCGCCACTCCAGCATCAGTAGTGGATTTCCCTTTTGTGAATCCAAATTGCTTACTGTGCAATATTTTATTCAGATTTAAATGAGACAATAACTGAGTGAATATTACTTTTTCAAAAATTTTGCTGAGAGCAGGCAGTATAGAAATAGGTCTGAAGTTAGACGGGTCGCTTTTCTCACCCGACTTGAATAATGGTATTATTTTACTGTATTTCATCATATCGGGAAATTGACCGTCGTCAACACATTTATTGAATATTATTGCTAAGTAGGGTGCGATAGAATGTATTATATTTTTTATTATATCTACCGAGATGCCCCATAAATCCTCAGTCGGTTTCATATTTAATTCTTTGAATGTTTTTAAAATTATATTAGAATTGACATGATTGAATCTAAAAGGCGTGTTGCACTTATCAACATGAGACTTGAGGAGAGAAGCAGCGAGATGCGGGCTGGAATTCAATTTATTGGTTGTTGTGACTGGTATATTAGAAAAGAAAGACTGAAATGTTTCTGCTACTTCAGAGTCAGAAACAAGTGATTTGCCATCAATTTTAAGAGAGAGCTTGTTGTCTTTTGTTTTATTTTTACAAGTCTCTTTATTTATTATCTTCCATGAGATTTTACTTTTATTAGTGGCTTTTATTATTTTGTCTTTAAAATAATTTGATTTTGCCATTGCACATACTTTTTTGAATAATTTTGAGTATGTTCTGACATATTCAATTAAATTAGCGTTTTCTGAATTGGCTTTGATATCATATAATTCAAATAGCCTCTTTCTGCTTTTATAGATGCCTGTAGTGGCCCAGTCACTGAATTTAGTTTTAGAAGTATCTAATTTAATCGTTTTTTTAGTAAAAATCTGATTATATTCTTTTTCAACTACATTAAAAAGCATATTATAAAGCTGATTAGCATTTCCATCGTGACATGATAATGCAGGTACCTTTCTAGAAATATTATCTTGAAATTTTTCTTTACGGTTTGCAGTTATTGGCCTGCACACAAAGCTACATGAAGAGGGTGCATGACTGTATTCAAACATTGCTAGCTGTCCACTATGATCTGAGTTTATAAAGTTTATTATGGACTTGTCTAATACATCACAGTTACAAAATATGTTATCTAAGCAAGTAGCTGTGGTGGGGGTAACTCGTGTGGGTTCGTTAAAAAGATGATGTAAATTGAATGATCTGAAAAGATTCAGAAACCGAACAGAGTTCTGTGAATTATCTAAAATATTTATGTTAAAATCCCCGCAAACAACCACTTTTTTATTAGATGAACATATTTTTCTTAATACCTCTTCCATAATGGATTCAAATGAAGTAAAATTCCCAGATGGAGGCCTGTACACACAAACAATGACATGTCGTTCAAGCTCCGCACATGCTAGCTCAATAGTTCGCTCAAGTGAAAGTGAAACGACATCTTTGCGTTCTTTATATTTAATGGAATTATTTAATAAAATTAGTGACCCGCCTCTGATTGCAGACTTTCTCGTGAACGAACTACCGACGCTATAGTTGTCAATATTAATAATTAATTCATACTGTCTTAACCAGTGTTCCGTAATACATAATAGATGGACATTCATTTTATTTAAAAATAATTCCAATTCAAGTAATTTGCCAGACAAACCTTGTATATTCTGATGAATAAGGTTTAGACTTTTAGGGTTTCTTTTTGTCATTGGTTTGCAAGAGGATTCCTCTATTGTCTCACATTGTAATTTAAATTATTTGGAATAAAAACTTCCATATTTTGGGTAATCATATTATTAATATTAAACGCTAACAGAGTAGCTATTTCTCTTTTAATTTTATGAGGCAAATAAAAAGTTTTGCCAGTCAACAAAAACTTATTATCTATAAATTTATTTGTGTCAAAAAACACAAATTTGTCACTATGACTAAAGGTCAGGTTGTATAATAATGTATTCAATAAATGAATACTGTTATTTTGGCTAGGTGTGTAGTACCTAGAAAAAGGGGAAGGCACACAAAATTATTTTTTTTACATTAAGCTCACAAATGGTTGAGAATCTCTGAAGAAAATCTCTTTTCCTTATTTCTAAGGAATTCCCAATCATTAGTATGATTATTGAATCATTACTAAATGTACACTTACTCATCTTGTCAATAATTTGCTCTAGTGAAGCGTTAGGCATACAATAATTTGTTACCATACATTTACATTTGTCATTTAGAAGAGGTCCACAACCAACTCCAATCCTATCAGAAAAAATTGTAACATTATTATTAGTATTGTTCATTATTGATGTCAATAAGTTATTGTTGGTAGTGCGGTCCAGAAGCGGAGGTTCATCTTCCACCTGCAGGTCAGCGATGCCGGGCCCTGTACCAGGCTGACAGTTACACTGTTCTATAAATCGGGTAGCAGCGAGGATGTGTTCGCTTATTTGTCCTTGGGCTGAGTTATATTTGTCGGTCATACGCTGTAATGACCTATGCAGCCGCGAGATGTCAGCCTGCAGCTCCTGTGTGTCACTTTCATATTTATGCCTACTCTCATCTAACTTCTTACTATACAATTCTAAACTATCAAGTAAGTCTACTCGCTGTTTTCTCAATAATATGTTCTTCTGGTGGCATTTTTGTCTTTTAACAAATTTTTCAGTTTTCTTAATATAATTATTTATTTTGATATATTTCTTAAGTCTATTTTTCTTGCCTAGTTTAACCCTATCATTTTCCAGACATGAGTTGTTACTCTGGATAGTCCCCCGCCTAGCTGGTGACCCGATCAACTCTTCATACAGGCTGTGGGTATGTAATGCCTCTTGACACCTCTTGTCTTCCTCATACTGTTGTATGACTTTGTTGGCGTCCCCTAGCTCCACCTCAAGGTCTTGAATACGTTGCAGAGCCCGCTCATAGGTCACACTACACTGGTCAAAGCTGGCCACGGTGTCAAGAAGTTGATCTCGTTGCATCAGGACATCCATAAGCTGAGCATGGAGGTCGGCCAGTTCACACTTCAGTTGGGTGTTGTTGTTAATAATTTTCAGAGATTCCTCTTCATTTTCGTCCCGTTCTTTGAGGATTTGGGTGTTGTCCTCCCTAAGCTCTTTTATTTCCTCAAGGGCCCTTTTTAACTTAAATTCTAATTCCTGGGAAGTGGCCTTCCGAGTCATCTTCTTAGTGTAAGCTCCACTACCTGACATACCTGGATAATTATAATGAAGAGTAAGCGCGCACTCAATCAACTCATCAAGAGTATGCCGTGTGGTCCCCGGAAGAGTAGAATAGGCCACCCTCACTCTTACCGAGGTGTCGTAAAAGGCGACTACGGTAAAGCTGCTGGCATGATCATCAGCACCCAGAGAAGGAAAACTCTGCATTATCAAAACCCTCGCCAACCCGTCTGCCAAGCGTGGTGAGTATGGCAATTACCCCTCATGTGATTGAGGGAGGCCCGTGCCCCAGCAGTGGGGACTTAAATGGGCTGACGATGACAAGCGCGCACTAGTGACTTTTCCAGCGTGACTGTGTCGTCACTGTCACTACATGTATGGAGCACGCAGGCCAATTTAAACATTCGGTCGTTTCGTTACTTTGTCGCGGACAAAAAATTACTTACATCTAGAGTGCGCATCGTCAAAAAGGGCCATTTATGTTGTGGCAGTCATACAGACAAAAGTCACTTTTGCTCTTAGTATTAGCGCATTATGAAGAGTGCAGACACAAGTGCACTCTCTATTCTTTTACTCTCATATTTCGATGGGACACCAGCGTGACACTGCCGAGTTGGGATCAGGCACATGACCAATGATTTAACGTGCTTTTCAAGGCACGGGGTACATAATCGTCGACTTTCAGACTTCGGGCTGACATGGAGAGTTTATTAAAAGGAGACTTAGGTATAAAGTTTCGTTTTCCTTCGTCATAAAACTTGCCTACGCCAAAGTATATTTTTGACAGTAATCATACATTTTACTCTATGAGAATAATCCTGGTAAGACAAATCAAAAGTCCCGTGTAATTAAGAAGCCTAATGAATAAAAACCATCGAAATACATAAAGACTCCATGTCTCACGTTAAACTGCCCACAACTGAATCCTATGCCTTGCCTAAATGACCCCATTCATCATGGCATTAAATCTTTTCTTGCCCGCACTCTCCTTAATTGTACGTCATCTTCAGAAGGAGCGGTTATACGGTGCGAGATGCTTATCGGACTTAAACCTACCTTGTAAGACAAAACTATGGAATTACTATCACCCGCGATGTTTCTGGGCCGATACGACCTGGAAACCTTTAAGAAAAGAGCCTACTACATTTTAAAAGGCCGCGCCGGCGGCGCTTTTCTTACTCCTTACGTGTTGCAGCTATTTTTAAATTGTGTTTTTTTTTGTGAAATAAAGTATATCTATCTATCTATCCATCGGCGGCGGTAATCACTTACCTTTAGGTGACAAGTCTGCTTGTCTGCCCCTAATTTAAAAAAAAACCTAATGAGAAGACTATAGGTACTACAATCCGAGAGATATCTTCATTCTGATGAAAAAATATTTCATGAGTGTCACGGATAGGGGAGGCGCTATTACTAAAGATGCCCATAGGGTCGACGTGGCGGGCCTTAACAGATAAGTTACTTAAACCAACAGAGCAGTAAGACTCAAACTTCGGGCGATAGTAGCTTAGTGGATTAAAAAAAATCCATCGCCTTTAGAACATGAAGGTTTTTCTTCTCCTTCTGTCAAAAAAATATAAACTATTATGACACACATTTAAATAGGTATTATACATATTTTACACACATTAGGTACACAAGACACACAAGGCTGACGTCTGTGACACTCTGGCCCCACTGAAAATCAACGTCATGACCTTTCTCCGGGTCATGACATAGGCTGAGTGAGGGCCATTTATGTTGGAAGTCGCTACACACTGAATCTAGCGCTGCCTGGGTATTTGTACCTTTTTTTTCTTTGCTCTCTCTTTTCATGTATTGTTTTTTATGTGAGTGCTATTTTATGAGACTGTTTTTTGTATCGTGTCGTGATGTCAAATATAATAAACTATTCTTATCTTATCTTATCTATCAATCGAGCGTCACAAGTACCAATTTCGTGAGGAGAGCGAAGTTGACCAATGTTCCTTCAGGAGCCTCGACAACGATACCAACATATTAGTTTATAACAGCTTTTTTTTATGTGACAGGTGGCAGAAGACCAGACGGATCACCTAATGGTAAGCGATTGCAACACCCGCGACACCAGTGGAGTCACAAGTGCGCTGCCAACCTTTAAAACCCCCTTCCCCCGGATTTGGTCTCCGTTACCCTCGCGCACTCAGCGGAGTGCTCCTTCACGCCAGTTTCCTGTGAGGTCGTGGTATCACTCCGGTCGAGCCGGCGCATTCTTGTCGAAAAACTATAAAACAATAACATTTGAAACAGCGCTTTTGCGTCACCTGACAGGGAGGTGACCAGAACACTGTTAAATCTTTCAATTGCCCATCCACTATATACCTATCTGGATTCCAAGAATGAAAGAATTGACGACCCGTTTGGATCGTCAGTTCTTTCATTCTTGGAATTCGATCGATTGCAGTCGAACCCGCAAGGGTTGCGGGTTCGATCCCCGCACAGTAAAAACATTTGTGTGCATGAACATGTCTGTTTGTATTAATATGGGTGTTTTCTATATATTATAAGTATGTATTTACAAATAAAAAAGTATCATATGTTTATATTTGTAATCCCACTGTTGATTCTGATATCTGTAACAAAGGTGCTTGAGCTACCTATCTCGTAGTCAGATCAATGTATGTGATGTTGTGAAATATTTATTTTTTTATAAGTACTACATACTACAGTAGGTTAAGGTGACGGGTAGGGGGATACTAACGACGACTAGCGCGAGCAATCGATTTTAATTTTTTGCTACTAAACCGGATCTATTTTAAACAATTTCGGGGTTACAACTTCTAACCTTTTTTTTTTTTTTTGTCGCTGTGAAAAATGCTGGCCTTATGCATACCCGAGATAGCGGGGGCCATCAGGGGTTATGTCGGGCTCTTCTCTAGGTATGCGCCCAGAGACATACCGACTAAAAAACACAGCGGCGTTCCCTCATCACCCAATTGGGGAAAGGTTATGGGTATCCGGCAAAGCCTTGGACTACCACGACCTCCCCCGTACAACTTCTAACCTAACTCAACATTTGTGCATGGTTATTTACTAAATAGTATAAGTGTTTGCCGAGAAGATGTAACCCCGAAATTGTTTAAAATAGATCCGGTTTAGTCGCTAAAAATTAAAATTAATTGACGTCGCTAGTGTGCCCTACCCGTCACCTTAAGATACTGACTACGTAGACTAGTTCGTGCCGTGTAACTGCTCCTTAAACTTCAGTCGATCTTAATTGTGATTGACATCAACCTTCAAAAGTTATAGAATGTTGGAAACTTCTCTTTTAATTAGCATTTTTCTTCGTGAGATTTTCACAAGATTTGCTAAAGAATGTTTAATTTATTAATAGGTACTTACCTATAAGCGTGTTTATAATCTATCTCACTAGTCCACAAGATGGTTGCCAAATGTAGAATTATACCTTACCTATACTGCTTATTACTACTACTTATTTGAGCCGTGTGGTCCCCAGCAGAGTAGAATAGGCCACCCTCACTCTTACCGAGGTGTCGTAAAAGGCGACTAAGGTAAAGTTGCTGGCATGATCATCAGCACCCAGAGAAGGAAAACTCTGCATTTATACCAAAACCCTCGCCAACCCGTCTGCCAAGCGTGGTGAGTATGGCAATTACCCCTCATGTGATTGAGGGAGGCCCGTGCCCCAGCAGTGGGGACTTAAATGGGCTGACGATGACGATGATGATGATACTGCTTATATGTAGCTTTTGATTATTTTTTTAACACAGACTTGTAAAATCCTTTACTGGTGATTGGAATGTATATAAAAGCTTACGATGGGATTTTAGCAAAATCTTCAGTTATGAGCAAAATGGTGTATTTTCTATTATTCACAATCAGACAATACAATAGCAAAACAATAACCTATCAAAACCAATAAAAAAGTATGAAAACACAATCAAAATAAAAGAGGCTGGTCCATCCATCGATCCTCAATACTATTTAGCTGATACATTTGTTTATCAAGTTGTTTGTATCTACTTCTTTAGGTACCACGAGTATAACCGACAAATTATATAATAAGACCATTTGTTACCACATTAACTGCAAATAAAGAACTTTGAATTTGAATGAAGTAATTAACTGAAATTATTTACTAATATCAATTATATAGCTAACAAGTCTTTATTTCCCGTGGCACAACTGCTTCGCATGACTAAGTTGTGCCATGGGAAACCCGTGACACAACTATTCTGATTGGTCCATTGCACGCATACAAAAAAATACCCGTTATAGTCTTAAGGTGACCGGTAGGGCACACTAGCGACGCCAATCGATTTTAATTTTTAGCTACTAAACTGGATCTATTTTAAACAATTCCGGGGTTACAACCTCTCGATAAACACTTATACTATTTATAAAATAATCATGCACAAATGTCGCCAACGGCCAAAAGACGGGATTAAGATTAAACCGCGTGCCTAGGAAAATTTAAAATTCACCGTTGTGCCACGGGAAAATCCAATTTACCCGTCGCACAAGTAGTTGTGTCACGGGTAAACAAAATTTCCCGTGCCAAAAGAGTTGTACCACGGGGAATGAAAGATGTACTCGATTCTCGAATTATGTTCAAATTTTACTCGAATAATTTCCGTGGCTGAGACTATGAAGTAGTTTCTTCTTCATATTGTGTATCACAAAATAAATAAATAGGTGTAACTCACATGGGCCGACGATTTTTCAGACAGCAAAATACAAAATCCAAGATGGCATCTCTGATAGCAGGGACTTCTAGGGAAGTAAGTCTTTATTAATATTTTTAGCCTAAGCTTTGGCATGGACATTTTACCAAAATGTAAAAATAATTTTAAAAAAGTAACGTTAGTTCAAGTATATTATTCTATGCTCTCGAGTAAGTACAATGTACTATTTCACAGTAATTACTTAAGTCGCATAACTCAAGGATTGGCAAACACATTAATCAGGTTAGAATATCATCATTAGTGCTCTAATTGGGTGTTTGACGGCTTAACCATTAATTTTAGGATATCAATCGCTGGCTATTAATAAGTCTATGTGATACGAGGTGATTATACAAAAGTCACACATCAGTGTATATGTCACCGGAAAATAACGAGATCCGTAAGTTTATCAATTTACTAGGAAGTTTATAAACTTTCGTAGAATTCTAAATGGGAGATAAATTGTATTATTTTACGTCAAAATTTTCGTACATTGATAAACTTACTGAACTCACTCGTAAAATATAAGTAAGTAATATCCGAACTCTACGCGCGATCTGATTGGCATTGCCACTATGACATTGACCAATCAGAGTGCAGTGTGTTATTTTACGTATTTCAGAGATTCGATTGGTGGAACCATATGAAATTTTACGAATAGATATCTTTTAGTTTATAAATTTACCGTTTGACGTCGGAAATTGATTAATTCACGAAAATGTGGAGGTAAAATAATACAATTTATCTCCCGTTTAGAATCCTACGAAAGTTTATAAATTTCCTAGCAAAATGATAAACTTACGGATCTTGTTATTTTCCGGTAACATATATAAATAAGTCGTTCTTAAATCGATTCTTACCTAAATGTTAATAAAATAAGGAACATTTACAGATTGTAATGACTTCACGTGTTGGTGACACGTGACGCTATCATTACGACTTGGGGCCGTCCGTTGCTTGGCTTGAATTTGTTTACTGCTCGCTGGCTTTGCTGGTCCAGCTAGGTACCTCGAGTGAATTCATGGGAGAGGATCAAGCGGTGAAGATAACTTTCGATCTGGTATGGCAGATGTAATCACTTATCATCAGGTGACTCGCTTGCTCGTTTTTTGGGATTCCGTAGCCAAATGGCAAAAAACGGAACCTTTATAGATACGAGTATGTCCGTCTGACCGTCTGACCGCCTGACCGCCTGACCGTCTGACCGTCTGACCGTCTGACCGTCTGACCGTCTGTCTGACCGTCTGTCTGACCGTCTGACCGTCTGACCGTCTGACCGTCTGACCGTCTGACCGTCTGACCGTCTGACCGTCTGACCGTCTGACCGTCTGACCGTCTGTCCATTTGTCCGTCCGTCCGTATGTCACAGCCACGTTTTCCGAAACTATTAGAACTATGCTATTGAAATTTAGTAAAAAAATGTATTTTGGAAACCGCATTACGATTTTTCCATGAAAATAGGAAAAAAAAATTTTTACGAATTGCCGGTATTTCTACGACATAATGGTGGTTTGCCTCCTTTTAAATGCTTCAAGAAAGTATGTGCTGTTGCTAAATCAAACTACATTAAAAACAAAATAAGTTAAGCAACTAACAAAATTAAAATCACATGGAATATCATAAACAAAGAAACTTGTAAAAACAAAACACAAGAACACAAGGTCTCTCTAAAAATCAATGGCAAACAACTTGACTCTGATGCTGATGTGGCAAATGCATTTTAGTATTTTTTCACTAATGTACCAGTGACAACGACAAGTAAATTAAACTCAAGTTCACATCTTGCTGTCTCCTTGCTAAAGGCAAAAGTCGACGAATGTAAAACACCTTTCAGATTTAATAGTATCTGAGATAATAGTAAAAGCTTTTAAAAATCTGAATATAAAAATAAAACTGAAGATCTTTGGGGAATATACATTTAAAAAATATAATACTGCATATCGCACCCCATTTGGCAATGATATATATTCAACAGATGTGTTGACGAAGGCCACTTTCCTAACTTAATGAAGTATAGCAAAATCATACCGTTATTCAAATCAGGCGATAAAAGTAACCCTTCTAACTTAAGGAATATTTCTATATTACCAACACTGAGTAAGATTTTTGAAAAAGTCATATTTGTTCAGTTGCTGTCTCATTTTAAAGTTAACGACCTGCTTCATAATAAACAATTTGGGTTCACTAAAGGTAAGTCGACAACTGATGCAGGAGTTGCACTTATCAAGCATATTTTTGATGCATGGGAAAACAAGCAGGAGCTATTGGAGTATTTTGTGACCTATCGAAAGCATTTGATTGCGTTACGCACCAAACATTTTTGTTAAAATTAGCTCATTATGGTGTATCCAAGATTTCACTAAGTTTGATAAATTCTTACTTGTCTGATAGAATTCAGAAAGTAAACATTAATGGGACACATTCTTCAGGCACTCCTCTATTGATGGGAGTGCCCCAAGGATCGATATTGGGGCCTCTGCTTTTCCTGATATATATATATATATATATATATATATATATATATACATATATATATATAATGACCTTCCTTACTTTACACAAGACCTTTGTGAGGTAGTGCTATTTGCTGATGACACTTCGTTGATCTTTAATGTTGACCGACGAAAAAGTACGTTTGACGATGTAAATGACACTCTGTCACAAGTTCTCCATTGGTTTATCACTAACAACTTACTTCTTAATGCTAAGAAAACTAAATGTATAAAATTCACAATGCCCAATGTAAGACAGGTCAATACTAACATCACTATGAATAATGAACGTATTGAAGTCATTAATTCAACAGTTTTCCTTGGCATTACCATGGATGCCAAATTGCAATAGGGTCCCCACGTCGCGGCCTTGGCGGGAAGACTTAGTTCCGCCGCGTATGTGGTTAAGAAGCTTACACATCTGACCGATATTGAAACCGCGAGATTGGTTTATTTTAGTTATTTTCATAGTGTAAGGTCTTGTGGTCTCTTGTTGTGGGGGTCTGCTGCTGATATACAGACTATATTTGTATTGCAGAAGAGGGCCATCCGCTCCATATACAACCTTAGACCTCGCGGTCCTCTAAAATAATTATTTAAGAGCATTAACATGTTAACCGTAGCTTCTCAATACATTTTAGACTGTATTTTGTACGTGCGAAAGAACATGGATATTTTTCGAAAAAATCTGATTGTCATGGTTTTTACACTAGAAATAAACACAGGCTCGTGATTCCAAATCTGAAACCTCAAAAAATTTACAATTCATTTGTTGGTCTAAGTATTAAAATGTACAATAAGTTGCCACAAAATGTTATTGTGTTGCAAACGCATAAATTTAAATCTCACGTGAAAGCCTGTTTAATGAGCAAAGGATACTAAAAAATTGTAGACTACCTAAATGATAAGGATTCATGGATATAATGACCTCCATGCCTGCACACTTGTAGTATTTTCATATATATTAAAGGAAATTATTAATATTATATAATTACTCAATTTTAATAACTTAGGCTTAGCAGCATTTATTACTGTATAAAAATTGATTTATATTGATTATTCAATAATTGACAAGATGCTAACCACCTACTATTGTACACCTCGTCCAGCAGTTTATTAGTATTGGATTAAGTAACTACTACTCTTTGTGACCTATGAGGGGGAACCTAAGTACTCATGCTCACTCAAATGTCTCTGAGGTGGTGGCGCTATGTGGCGGGTCATTACATTCCCTCTAATATGGTTGAGTGAAATGATGGCTGACGCATAGGTACGTCATACTTGTGAACAGGTGCCACCTTTGGGGACTGGTCTGCTTCGGTTGGCCTCATAATATTTATTTTATTGTTATTTCCTTTATTTTATTTTGTGTAGCAATTAAACTATATGGCTTGGTATGTTGATGACACAACATTGTTTGAAAGTTTGGCGATTAAAAAGAGTAACTGGCGAGTTTCTTGCCGGATCTTCTCGACCAGAAACAAATTTCCGAGCCGGTGGTAGAATCGCATTATGTTTATTTATTTCTTTGGTATATTTTATGTATCAACATATATATGTATTATACATAAGTAAATTATACATAAGTACTTATAAATAGTTTTAAGTCATTCAAATGTATGACGATTTGTAAGTGCTGTGTACAAGCCTATGCAAATAAAGAATTATTTGACTTTGACTTAACATAAAAAAAAGCAAAATGAATGGGAATTCATGACCGAATCTTTATCTCTGTCTTTTTCATACTCTGCGCCCGAGATACCTCTGGAAAGATGAGGTCGAAAAGGATTTGCGCGTACTCTAGACAGATGACTGGCACGTGGCGCATGAGAGATGGAGTTTTATTTTTTCGGGAGGCAAAAGACGTCAATTAACTTTAATGTTTGGTAAAGTAAGATAAGTAGCCTATAAACTGTCCCACTGCAGGGCAAAGGCCTCCATCATAGAAATCATGTTATCGCTACTATGATGGGATTAGGCTTAATCATCACACTTGCCAAATACGGATTGGTGATCACAAACCCGAGCTATGTTCGAAAAATTCGAAACGTACCTTTCTCTCGACCCGGAAATCGGTACTAAAACCACTAGACCAACAGATTAACAGAGAAGGCTATAATTAATTAAGACGGGAATTAACATGAAATTTATTATTTTACTCGCATGTAATCACATATTTGGTTTGGGCCGTGTGGTCCCCGGCAGAGTAGAGTGTAAGAGTGAGGGTGGCCTACCACCCTCACTCTTACCGAGGTGTCGTAAAAGGCGACTAAGGTAAAGCTGCTGGCATGATCATCAGCACCCAGAGAAGGAAAACTCTGCATTTAGTTCAAAACCCTCGCCAACCCGTCTGCCAAGCGTGGTGAGTATGGCAATTACCCCTCATGTGATTGGGGGAGGCCCGTGCCCCAGCAGTGGGGACTTAAATGGGCTGATGATGATGATCTGTTATTTCTTTTTATTTTATTTTCAGGTCAATACAGCGAAGTTTATTTTTTGACAAATTTACAAGACTCTAAAATATAAATAGACGTAAGGCTTAATATCTGATGTTCAATGAAATTATTCGCTGGTACAGACAGTAACAAAATAAACTGACACTGATGAATTCTTTTTCTTGCGAAATAAGGTTCAAGACTGCGCAGTTATTTGGCAGTACATCCTTTTTTGTGGCTACGGCAAAATCCATGGGCCATCACTCTCTGCCACGGGGGACCACAAATTGGTGTGTCGGAAAACCCCTCGATCAATCCTTAGGTTCAATCGGTTGGGTCATTTTGTATGTCCCTGGAGTTTTGCAATTTGTTTTGAAAATTTCCAAAGGGTATTTTAATTTTGAGTTTGTTCGGCCCACGAGTGTTGAGTTTTTTTTTTTTAAATTTTGTGCTGAAATTAAAGACATTAATTTTGTTTATGTTATGTTGTTATGTGGCAGACGAGCGGACGGATCGCCTGACGGTAATCGATTGCCGTCGCTCATAGACACCCGCGACACCAGTGGAGTCACAAGTGCGTTGCCAACCTTTAAACCCTCCTTACCCCCGGATTGGACCTCTGGTACCCTCACTCACGCAGCGAATCACAGCACAGTGTTGCTTCTCGGTTTTCATTTAAGGTGACGGGTAGGGCACACTAGCGACGCCAATCGATTCTAATTTTTAGCTACTAAACCGGAGCTATTTTAAACAATTTCGGGGTTACTACCTCTCGGCAAACACTTATACTATTTATTAAATAACCATCTACAAATATTGGGTCTGTTGTTGTACGCGAAAAATTAATTCACGCCAAAAGTGGCCGCTTTCGGCGTGAATCAATTTTTCGCGTACGCGTTGGACCCAACATCTGTGCATGGTTATTTAATAAATTGTATAAGTGTTTTCCGAGAGGTTGTAACCCCGAAACTGTTTATAATAGATCCAGTTTAGTAGCTAAAAATTAATCTTCACCTTAATGAGAAAATTTCGTAAAAATCGTTGCTATGTCATTAGGCGAGAATCGAGCCCATATCCTCCACATTTGGGATGACTGTTCTCACAATTAAACTAAAGCTCTTGTTAAAATGTGGCGTTACTAAGGCGTTAAATTTGTAAGTGCTTGATTCGCCATGAGCCGGCGATAAAAAAAAGCCATACAATTGTTAACGCTTCTGTGACCTCTTTTCTATCGGTGACCTATTTTTTAAACTCCACAATATCTCAACCAATAACGCTTCCTGCATTATTCAGATCTTCACATTTGCTTGTATACATTTCTACTTGCCGATGTGTGAATAAGCGTATACGCGCTTAAACAGTCCTAAATAAACAGAAACCTTTCTCATCATGTATACTTTGCCCAAGTGTAACTTACACTTGAGTTTGATCTTTTATTAAGGACCACAAAGGTAATTACTTTAGATATTATTTTTTATTTATACTTGACAGGTGGCAGACAAGCAGACAGATCGCCTGATGGTAAGCGACACCCGCGACATCAGTGGAGTCAAATGTGCGCTGCCAACCTTTAAACTCCCATTTCCCCTGGATTGGTCCTCCGGCACCGTATTATGTTACTATACCAACGAATAAGTATTTAAAACCGATATTGATTTTGCCAACAAAATAAATGTACTTCAAAAGCGACAAAAGTATTTTTATCTAAGTCTGAGACTGTAGGAATGAGTCCTTTAGAGCCTTATAACAACCTTTTCTTAAAAAAAAATAATATTTTTTTAAATATTTATTTAAAGAGCTTGGTCTTAATAGACTATGTCGCTCTGTGAACGATTACAAAAAATACAAAATTACAAGGCACTCCCTGCACGAGCATGGATGCCAAATTAAACAAGCTTATTAATAAATTTAAGCGGTAATAAGGTAAGCGTAGTGTAGGACGCCCTGCGAGAAGATGGGATGATGACATTCGAAGGCTGGCTGGTGTGGGCTGGATGAGAGTGGCCGAAAATCGGGAGCAGTGGCGTGCATTAGGGGAGACCTATGTCCAGCAGTGAACGAGTGTGGGTTGCTGATGATGATGATGATAAATAAATTTTGCCACATCAGACTCTGGATACGCTAAACTACTACAGTCCACAATTGTATGAAAATTGTACTGATGTCTAATTTGTACTCCCAGTGCCTCGTTCCGAACACATTCCAATAATATATGATATACGTCTTCCGGAACATTAACTATAGTGCAATTTGGAGAGTTTACTTTGTTCATCATATAAGCAAATTTATTTAATGGGATGTGTCCAGAGCGGAGTCTGAATGCTGTCATCAGTGATTCTCTATTAAGTGAACAGTTGTCAATCCATGAAAATCCCCAAGGCTGTGGTTGTAACGTCCTATACCAAATACCCTTTGATCTTTCATCAAAATATTCGTTAAATAATTCTTTACTTTTATCTTTCACAATTTTAATATGATCCAAATATGAGGTCAAAATTAAGTGCTCCACTCCATCTTCGCAAGCTTGCTTTGCAAGGGTATCAACAGCTTCATTGCCCATTATTCCTATATGAGAAGGAATCCATTGAAGTGTGACAAGTTTTGAATTTGCTTTCAGTTTTTGTAGAAGTTCTATTATTCTGTAGGCTATCGGAGTACCTCGAAAATTCGAGGTGCGCCAGCGTGTTAGCAATTTAACTGTGACGGAATCCTGTGCATGGCAGAGAAATGACCCAGGTTGGTTCTAAAACCTCTTGTTTTATATGGTAGGTATCTGGATTTCCTGGCAACTTTTTAAGCGCGTTAAAGTTAATTTGCTTTAATAAATCAGGGCAATCGATGAGACTGTTACTCACTTTGTGTAGGAATAGGCCATCAGAGATATTTCTTCGACTTTCTAGGGTGGACATTTTATAATATGCTAGGCGTGAGTTGAAAGTTGGAAGTTTCCTAGCTATTCTATCTTGAAGTGATAAGTGCCAAAAAATTTGTACATACTCACAAATATTAAGATACCTAATTATTCTGAACGGCTGGTCGTTTAAGTCTGTCTGACCTGGATCCGCTCGCTGGCCCGTCGCTTTCAGATTTACCAAATCTTTGATACTGGGTTAAGCGAATCCAGGGTACAAAAGATACTTCTTTTTGCCAAAAGACGTCTCTTGAGTCCTGGATGTGATTGTGTTTTCAAAGGGCTTTATGTATAAACGTTCAATAAAACTTTGTTAGATAAAATGGTGTTATATAGCAGTCTCGACGTTTGAAACAAAAGATTTTCATACTAAAGTTTCGAAAAAATAATGAAAACTGCTTTATAACACCGTTTTAGCTAGCAAAGGTTTAACAAACAATTATAAATACGTAACGTATCAGCCTATAAACTGTCCCATTGCAGGGCAAAGGCCTCCATCATAGAGTTCAAGTTATCGCTACTATGATGGGATTAGGCCTAATCACCACGCTTGCCAAAAGCGGATTGGTGATCACAAACCCGAGCTATGTTCGAAAAATTCGCAACATACTTTTCGCTCGACCCGGGAATCGAACCCAGGCCCCAAGATCGCGGCCCAGTACTTAAACCACTAGACGAACAGGGGACCTTTAATATTTAAGCTTACTGTACCTATCAATTATACGAAATACTATTCGGTTCATTGATTTGAACCATAAATAGATTAAATTTAGGAACGGCCTTTGTATCTGTATGAAAAAAAAACTAAAGCATTTTTTCCTGAAAAATGATCCAGATAAAAAGTTTGTAGCAATTTGCTAATGAAAATGACTTGGCAAAACCACACAAGCCCAGTCCAAATATGAAATAACGCGCTGAGATTGTAAATTGTAAAACATCAAACGAAATTGGTTTTCCTAAGCTATTTAAGAATGCTATGTCAAAAAAAAATCGATTCGTATGGTGCGTTTTTATGGGGTGCGGGAGCCAGCAGGTGGCGGTTAATACCACGTTATAATAATAATAATAATAATTTATTTATTTTAGGCAACAAAAGTAAAATTACAGGCCCATATTTGTTAGTAAAACACAGAATATAAATGAAATTGGTTAGTAACAAAAATAAGTACATTAATTATTAAGACAGGAGAACCTACCCCCGCCGCAACACCTTGCGCCTATCTTACAAGCGTTTGGAGACGAATCCAGTGCTGCAGAAATGGTGAGTCCCACCTGTCCACTAGAGTTTTAAGGATGGTGTTGGTGCTCTCACGCAAGCGATGTAAAAGTGACGCAGACCGCTTCCTTATTATGGCGTGAAATCAATCAGTATATGTCTCGGCAAACATGCCGGACGCGCAACAAAATCGTGGAAGTCCCATCAGCACCCTCATCGTCATCGTCAGCCCATTAAGTCCCCACTGCTGGGGCACGGGTCTCTCTCAATCACATGAGGGGTAATTGCCATACTCACCACGCTTGGCAGACGGGTTGGCAGACGGGACAAATAAATGCAGAGTTTTCCTTCTCTGGGTGCTGATGATCATGCCAGCAGCTTTACCTTAGTCGCCTTTTACGACACCTCGGTAAGAGTGAGGGTGGCCTATTCTACTCTGCCGCGGACCACACGGCAAAGCATCATCAGCAAGCACCCTAAACCCATTGTTACATTGGACTCGCAACGCGCTATACGCCCGATGCGTATAGACCACCCATAATTATACGGGCCATTAAATACTTATTTATTTGCAACACAACAACCATACAATACAAATTTACCTCCTCATCTTAACGTGTAATTCCCCGTTGCGTCCAAAGCTGTAATTGCTGAGCCCAGGTTACCTTAGGACCATGATTCAGTATTCGAAAATTCTGGTATGTTCATCATCGTCGTCAGCCCATTTAAGTCCCCAATGCTGGAGCACGGGCCTCTCTCAATCACATGAGGGGTAATTGCCATACTCAGCTTGGCAGACGGGTTGGCGAGGGTTTTGATATAAATGCAGAGTTTTCCTTCTCTGGGTGCTGATAATCATGCCAGCAGCTTTACCTTAGTCGCCTTTACGACACCTCGGTAAGAGTGAGGGTGGCCTATTCTACTCTTCCGGGGACCACACGGCCAACTGGTATGTTATTACAGTGAAACGACTGCCGTCTGACCTTCGAACGACTTCGACCTTTAGACAGGGGAACAACTGGACCACGGCTACACGGTCAGAATCATTATCTCAAATATTTTAGGTGTCTTTATTTGGACATCTTCTGACCCGTGGAATTTGGGCGGATTCCAGGTTTCAAATCTATGCTCGAAGTCTACCACCACCGAGCTGACGACGACTACGTTGGAAGTTTTAGAAGAGTGTTCACGGTGTCCAGCCCTACCCTAATTTTAAGGCCAGTCTATTATTCCTACCTTTGCACGCGGTGACCGGAAGTGTGGTTTCCTAACCACACTTCCGAAGCGGCGGGCGAAGAATAAAGGAAGTACCTATTTAAATTAGTGCTTTTCATTGTAGACAGATAGCTGTCTACCTAGTGCTACCTACCTGTGGCTAGCAAAGCCACAACAAATCTGTGAAACTGTACGAGACGTGCCAGTTCCCCCATAATGTTTCCCTCACCCTAGCTAATGGTAGAAATATGCACATAGCTTTGAAAAATCCAGAGGTGCATGCTCGGATTCAAAGTCAGAATTTCAAACCAAAACCTAAATGTGGGAGAGCAACGCTTAGGCATGAATGGGTCGGCTCGACCGGAGTGATACCACTGCCTCACAGAAGACCGGCGTGAAGCAGCGCTTGCGCTGTGTTTTGCCGTGTGAGTGAGGTTACCGGAGGCCCAATGGAGGGGAAGGGGAAAAGGTTGGCAGCGCACTTGTGACTCCATTGGTGTTGCGGGTGTCCATGGGCGGCGGAATTGCTTACCATCAGGTGATTCGTCTGCTCGTCTGCCATCTCTCATATAAAAAAAAAACCCCACGCCGTATGGAAGGCGCGTTCTAACCCACTGAGCTACCACCATCGATCTATCAATATGTTAACACCTATAAACGGGTCCTCAAAAACTTCCAGGAGCCCAATTCTCGTGACGTGATATTTTGTCATCATATGATATACCCCGTTATTTATTTATCGTTTACATTCCGAAATCCTCATAATAGGTATCGTCCATTTAGCATGTTATATGTACAGCACGTGCACTAAAAAGTATTCAACCTCATTCAAATATGAACCTTATTGCTCGGCCTTAAGAATCGAGGTGTTTACATTTCATTGTAGGCGCTGTACCACCTATCGAGCAAAATAAATTGATTATTATTATTGATTATAAAAAAGTAAGCGAAAAAAGTGGTGTGGGCTGGATGAGAGTGGCCGAAAATCGGGAGCAGTGGCGTGCATTAGGGGAGACCTATGTTCAGCTGTGGACGAGTGTGGGTTGCTGATGATGATGATGATGATGATGAAGCGAAAAAAAAAATCAGCAGATCAATACAAAATAGGCAACAGGCAATAATGTATGTAATTTTATTTATTTATGCATGCTCGGATTCAAAGTTTGAATTTCAAACCCCCGTGCCTTTTGGAAGGCGCGTTCTAACCCATTAAGCTACCATCGATCTATCGGTCTGACACCCATAAACGGGTCTTCAAAAACTTCCAGGAGCCCAATTCTCGTGACGTGATATTTTGTCATCATATAATATACCTCGTTATTTATTTATCGTTTACTAATTAATTAATTAATTAATCCTCATAATAGATATCGTGAATGAAGTCCATTTAGCATTTCATATATGTACAGTCACGTGCACTAAAAAGTATTCAACCTCATTCAAATATGAACCTTATTGCTCGGCCTTAAGAATCGAGGTGTTTACATTTCATTGCAGGCGACTATACTACCTTTCGAGCAAAATAAATTGACTATTATTATTGATTATAAAAAAGTAAGCGAAGAAAGTAAAGAACAATCTGTTGTTTCATACAAAATAGAATGTCCACCCGGCAATAATGTATGGAACAGCAGATTTTTTTTTTCGCCTTTTTTTGTTGATGTAACATGGTAAATGGACTTCGTTCACGATACCTCTAAGCGATTAGAAAAATACCGGGGTATATTTTATTTATTTTTAAAATACCTGTTGGTGGTTTTTGGGCTGTAAACGATAAAAAATAACGGTATGTGTTACAAAAGCCTTAGACAAAAGCATAGTTTTTTTGTATATTTTTCACGCAATATCCGCCATGTTTATTTACATCGAAAGTCCCGAGAAACAGGCTTCACGTCTCTTTATTAGCCATTTCTAAATTGAAAGAAACAAAGAAAAAATATTATTATAGACATCACAACACAGAACATAGCAGTTGTAAACAGAACACAATCTGGCACAAACGGAAAACAAAACATAAAAAATTAAAAATACAAATAAATAAAAACAAGAGAAAAAACATCTAAAATATATTTAATCATGTCCAGGCAGTGCCAATTGTGGCTAACTCACTAAACAATTAGCTTCTTAGCAAACTTTTGAAATAAAAACCCGCCCGTAATTTCCAGGCAATCTATTTCCAGCGATTAATTTAACAAAGTAAATCATTTTTAGTTGATGTGTGTAATAATGGAAAATAGTCGTTCAATCCCCCACAAACCAACTAATAGTTATAGTGTGGGGCACGCAAATACCGCATCAGGATATTTCGTTGGAAGTGAAATAAACTACAAATGACAATGTGAGTATTCGAGTTTTTGTATTTGATTGCTTCTTGAAGCCAAAGGAAATTGTATCAAATAGTTTACTTGACCTACTTAGCTGACAGGTAACAAAAGGTTCCATTTTATATTGAGCAGTGGTAAATCAGTGAATAGAATGTGTGTCTTATAACCTCTCAACTATGAGCTTTGAGAAATAGAAACTCGGACATAAAAGTTTAAAATCGATGGTTGAATCTGTGACTGATTCTAAAAAAACACTTACAAAATAAAAAATGCGGTATGGAATGTCTGTTTTTGTTTATTTATAATGTTTGTTTTTGTTATTGTTTTCTGTTTTTGTTTATTTTGTTTATTTGACCTTTGACGTGTTAAGCGGTTGGAGTACACTTTTAAGTTTATTCGGTATTGAACCGATCACACAAGCAATCCAAGTCAAACACTAGTTGATACGGGCATTTTAGATCCGTGCGACCTTTAATAAGTACTCGTTTTGACTAGGTTTTACCCGACTACGGCGAAGCAAAAAGGATGGTTATGATTTTGACCTGTATGTATGGTACGGTCGCGGTCAAAAAGTGTTTACCACCTTAAGGATAATAATCGCACGCACACATGTAGGTGATAAATTCTATATGTCTTTTACATAATATTGATCATAGATATGGTACAGCTGACAATTTTCTGACAAATGTCATGTCATTTCAAAGAAATTAGGTTTTTTTATGGCTGCTTCTGTGTTGTATTCTCTTTATGTGTCTTTTTTCATATTTATTTTAAAACGGTAATATGAAACTTGATTTGGCATTTTGACTTTAGTGCAAAAAGTGTGATATTGAATCAAATTCTCAAATATGGACATTGGGAACTGATGAAATTCTAAGCTATTGAGTCTGAACGCGTAAAATGAAGTCACATGATCTATTTGTCAAGTACTTCCACGGATCTAGTACCTAGTAGGTAGGTAGTGCTCTGCTGATTCAACGGTGGTCAATCTCAACGATAAGCTAATTATGCAGGATATTTAGCTATTGTTAGTACCTAGTATTGTTATGACGGACGCACAAAAAAGTTTTAATAAATTCGTCGGTCGTTTTCAGATTTAATTTGAAACTCTCACACACGGTCGTTTCAGAAACAACGCATATGGTCTCTCTTATTCTAACTTGTAATTTACGCCCAAGGTATCAATCTGAAGACTGACCGGATGGCGCAATTGGTAATGACCCTGCCTCTTACGCCAAAGGTCGTGGGTTTGATCCCCACCCTGGACAAACATTCGTGCGATGAACACTTGTGTTTGTTCGGTGTCTGGGTGTAATATATGTATTTAAGTATATATTTATGTTCCACTGTTGTCTGATATCTGTAACACAAGTGCTTAAGCTACTTAGTACGGAATCAGGGCAACGTATGAGATGTTGTAAGAATTATTGTTATTATTATTAATCTATCAATTATTTATTTGCAAGATTAAAATACAATAAGGTGTTACAAATATTGGTGTGTTAGTATTCTGCCTGAAAGCAGACGCGCAAATGTTTGATAGTAGGCTTGTATAAAAAGAAATATATAAAAATAGTTATTTGTCAAAATAGATTCTAAATAAATGTTAAATTAAGTGTCTAATAGGATATTAGGTAGGTCTTAGTCAATGGTTACATTTCTTAAACCATTCAATAAACTCTTTAATATTATAAAAAAATACTTACATTATAAAAACAGTACGTTTAGACCATGATTCAAGATTTGGGGAATCTGGTAATTAAAATGAAGCGACTGCCGTCCGACCTTTGCAAGCCTTTTACAGAGGAATCAGTCCAACTGAATCAAGGTGAACATCTCATGGAAAAGCATCAGTCTGCCAAAGTTTTGAAATATACTATTATGAAGGTGGCTATTGTCATATCACATCGTGGAATGTGCTTTTGCATCGTACGTAGGGTAACAAATAACAAAACTTATATATCTGTAGTTTCCCTTTCACCTGCTGTTCGGTCCTCTTACCGATATTTCGGTCATTGTGGTCATGGCGACCAGCCAAGAACGTAGAACTTAATTCAAATATGTGCGCAGATACAAGTGCTCTCCATTTTACTCTATTTATTTTGATGACATAATGTGACACAGTGCCTGTTTAAATCAACGCTAGTCCAGTAGCAAATAATCAGATGGTCTGGTTTCTTTGTAAAAGGGCTGTGAACGTCAGACGGCAGTCACTTCATTGTAACTACTAGACCCAAATGAATCACGGTGACACGTACCCTGGGTTCCAAATCGACAGCTTTCGACGCAACTGGAAACTAAACGCTTAGATGAAGAAGAGAATGAAAGTTGTTTTATTTGTGATAGGTGGCAGATGAGCAGACAGATCACCTGATGCTTAGCAATTGCCGCCGCCCATGACCACCACACCCACGACACCAGTGGAGTCACAAGTGGAATGGGCCTTCGGTACCCTCACTCACGCAGCGAAACACAGCACAGTGCTGCCTCACGCCGGTTTTCTAATAATAATTCTCACAACATCTCATACGTTGACCTGATTCCGTACTAAGTAGCTTAAGCACTTGTGTTACAGATATCAGATAACAGAGGAACACAAATATATACTTAAATACATATATTACACCCAGACACCGAACAAACACAAGTTTGTTCACAACGAAGTTTTCTGTGAGGCCGTGGTATCACCCTGGTCAAGCCGGCCCATTCATGCCGAAGCAGGCTCTCCCACAGTAAAGCGGGAACGACGTGTACACCTAGCGGATTCTGACTCTGTCAGAATCAGAATCTTTATTGCTTGTCTCTCTGCACTTAAGTGCAAATTTATTAATATTGAAAAAGTTGGCCATTTTCACGAGCAGTAATGCCCGCCCGAGCGTGCATCAAACGTAACCGCTCTCGCCGCAAATATAATTTGGACCGGAAGGATTTTCATATCGCACACTTGAAATGCTAAATTTTCAGAGGTTTTCATTTTCATCGAACAATTCTATTCGTGGAAGCGGAATACCTCATGCTAACTTTTATTTTGATGAGCAGATACTCGTATGTAGATCAATTTGAGAGGTATTTGGTTGTCTAGTCTTGCATACAACAAATTGAGCGCTTTTATTTATTTTTTTAAAACTTTATTGCACAAAATGTTTATACAATAGGCGAACTTAATGCCAAGAGCCATTCTCTACCAGTCAATCTTTGGGTCATACAGAAAGGATAATGATGCGGCGAAAGAAGATTACGTGAACGTAGAGAACAAAACAAAAAAAACTATACATATGTACACATACACAGCAATACATATATTATACATAATATACATATATACATATCTTATCTTATCTGTTAGGGGCCATTTTCATGGGGCACGTCGACCCTAAGGGATCTTTTGTAGCTCCCCTATCTTTTGCGCTCCTACTCACGAAAGATTCGTTTCATCAGCATCACGATGTCTTTCGGATTGAAGTGCCTGTAGTCTCCTGGTTTAGGATAAGCGTTACCTAGAAGACACATTCTGCCTCTGGCTAGTGAGTCCCATTCACATAAAAGATGTTCTATGGTTTCCGTCTCCTCCTTGCATGCTCTGCAGTCGCTGTTCGATGTCATGTTCATCTTCATCAGCACATCATATACACATATACATATAAATAGCAATTACATGTGTATTATAAATATTAAATAAATAGAAATAATACGTATTTATAACGATAAGCAATTTAGTCTCCCGCTTTCTGTAATGCTGTAATGAGATCCATATTTTGTACTGATATTTGATGTTACGAAATATCTTTTACTTTGTTCATGAAAAAAAAATTATCTATGTACATGTAATTCGATTTTAGAGAAAAGGAAGAAAATTATACTGAAGTAGGTATAGCTACCTTAATTATATTTATTGTACAGTCACGTACACTAATCAGTATACTTCTTCTTCCTCTTCTTAAAGTGCCCCTCCGACTAGCGAAGGTTGGCCGTCAATCTAATATATTCTTCTCGGTCTCTAGCGAGGCGAAACAGCATGGCGGCGCTCGCGATCCCCGTCCAATGTCAGCCCGGAGTCTGGAAGTTGGCGGTCTTATACCCCCGTGCCTCGGAAAGCATGTTACGCCGATGCTCCTGCGCCCAATCCTTCTCCGGTCGTGTCACGCAGGTGTCCCATCGGAAAATGAGTGTAAGGGAATAGAGAGTGCACCTGTGTTTGCGCACACACTTGAGCATTTTAATATATCCTGCGTACGTGGCTGATCCTTGAGATTGGCGGCCGTAGTCGTAATCGTTACGAGGATATTATTTGCTAGTACCTATTCACAGTTTGAGAAGCAGGTAAAAGAAGGCGTACGTTCTTATCCATAGAGCAACAATCGCATCAATCATCATCATCATCATCATCAGCCTATCGCAGTACACTACTGGACGTAGGCCTCTCCAATTGTTCGCCACTGTGATCTATCCATGGCTTCTCGTATCCAGCTCTTACCAGCCATCCTGCGCAGAACGTCCCCCCACCTAGCCAGAGGGCGCCCTACGTTACGTTTGCAAAGACGCAGTCTCCACTCTAGAACTCGTTTACCCCATCGGTTGTCGGTTCTGCGGCTAATATGGCCAGCCCACTGCTACTTAAGCTTGCTAATCCGGTGAGCAATGTCGATGACTTTGGTTCTCTGCCGGATCACCTCATTTCGGATCTGTCATCAATCACAAAATTATTATGCTCGAACTAGTAAATACGGCTGGATTTTCTTGATTGATGGATTGACTCAACAATTACGGGTGTCCATAGTTTTGAAAAACAAGTTGCGCCGTCTCGTAACACAAAATAAATAAACACATAAAGGGCCAACATTTTTTTTATTTGATAGCTGGCAGACGAGCAGACGGATCACCTGACGGTGGAAACCCGCGACACCAGTGGAGTCACAAGTGCTCTGCCAATTTCCCGGATTGCGCCTCCGGTATCCTCACTCACGCAGTGAAACACAGCACAGTGTTGCTTCACGCCGGTTGTCTGTGAGGCCGTGGTATCAATCCTATCGAGCCGGCCCATTCATGCCAATGTGTGGCTCTCCCACAGCCCCGCACAGTTCACAGGATAATTAAATCCGTTATTCTATTTTTGCAATAAACTCAAATTGTGTTCATCCTAAGTCAGTATAGCTATATCTTGTTTTATAAATGAATGAATGATTGACATTATAAACCGGGAAAAAACAATATGTATTGTTTTGTTGTTCATGATAATGTCACCGGGATATTTTTGTTAAGTAGGGTTATACAGGTAATGTCAAAAATCAAAAACAGCTGTGACAATGATTCGTATATATTATGTTTGACTGACCGGATGGCGCAATGGACAACATTTCAAATTTTTAACATGTCCATATTGTTTTTTTATATGAAAGTAGACATAAAATGAACAGACCCATATTTTTTCTTTTTTCAAAATTTGTCCATTTTCATGCATAAAATAATTATTGAAATTCTTTTTATTCTAAATAGACGTAAGCGCCAAATGACGTCATCGGACGGCTGAATACAGCGATATTCCTTTGCTTATCATTGTTTTCATAAAAAAAGGTACTACTGTCAAAGGTAAATAATACTAGTGTCAACATTGTCAACGTCATTCATACATTCAACGTTGACAAGTTGTCTTTTTTTTTGACAGTTACATGTCATGAGTTTGGCATTACGTAAATTTAAAACTATAATGTGCTAAGCAAAGAAATATTTTACATTCTGCCGTCCGATGACGTCATCTTACGTTTTTTAGTTTTTAATTTTTTTCTCAGTAAATAAGCAATATAAAAAATGAATAAATATATATTCGAGCAGCGGAAAAGTAAACAAAGAATTGGTATTTTTTGTTTCAGAGCTTAGCAATTTTGAAATGTTGTTCATTCGTAGCGACCCTGCCTCTTACGCCAAAGGTCGTGGGTTCGATCCCCACCCTGTACAAACATTTGTGCGATGAACACTTGTGTTTGTTCGATGTCTGGGTGTAATATATGTATTTAAGTATATATTTGTGTTTCTCTGTTGTCTGATATCTGTATCACAAGTGCTTAAGCTACTTAGTACGGAATCAGGTCAACGTAAGAGATGTTGTAAGAATTATTATTATTATTATTATATTAGTGTTTGATAACGTTTTTATTTATTATCTAGATATATGTATTTATACTATGCATTTACCTAATCAGTGTTCAAAATCAAAAGGATTGCACCACCCTACCCTCTTCTATCTAATGTCCTTTACCTGAAGGTTGTCTGGTAGAGATCGCTCCCAACGATAAGACCGCCTAAATTGTACATTGTATACCTAGCTTTTAAGTTTTGTTTGTTGTGCAATCTATCTAATGACAACGCCTTTTTTGAATTCCCTAGGATATTAATTATTCTGACAAAATTGGCAGTCTAACACTCTATTTACCATTGGACATAGGCGTATACTGTTGGATGAGTAGTTGGCAGAACGGATTTTTGTTCTAAATTGCGTGCAACTACGTCATACTCGTACAATAGATTTATTGTTGGATAAAGATTGGACGAATCGGGCCAAAGTCGACTCTAGCCAACATTGATATCAAAGAATTCGTTAACCTACGAGTTAGGCAGAATATAGTATCGTCTCACTATCCAGTAAAGAGTATGTTCTTTATCCATTGATCTATCACCCCCTCTTACATGAGCACATGATTAATTTATTCAATTTCATATTTCAATGATCAGGCAAAGAGTATTCGGTATTGCTGCAAAACATACCTCATCATCAGCCCATTTAAATCCCCACTGCTGGGGCACGGGCCTCCCTCAATCACATGAGGGGTAATTGCCATACTCACCACGCTTGGCAGACGGGTTGGCGAGGGTTTTGATATAAATGCAGAGTTTTCCTTCTCTGGGTGCTGTTGATCATGCCAGCAGCTTTACCTTAGTCGCCTTTTACGACACCTCGGTAAGAGTGATGGTGGCCTATTCTACTCTGCCGGGGACCACACGGCAAAACATACCTACAAAGTATGAAAAGTTTTCAAAGCAAAGACTTCAATATTTCACATAAAACCACTGTGAAACGAAAACTCAATAACAAAAGCTGCATTTTCTATACATATACTTACAGCATTTCCTGTAGCTAAATATATACTCGGTTGAATAAAAATTTCGTCCACGTAAAAATGAAAAAGATAAACCAATAATAAGCATTGTAAAAGTTTAAAAGGTACCTTATTCTTCTGCAAATTGGGTTAACAATCCGCAAAGTAAATGGTAACTGGATCCAAAGGTATTTTATTACAAGGTAATCCATTTTATGTCTCATTGCCTTCCTTGAAACCCCTAAGATATTATAATACCTCAGATGTTTCCATTAGTATGTTGCTATTCACATCTGATGCAACTGTAAGATCAAGGAGCTAGCAATAAGACAGTTTAGGTTAGATATTTTTTATTAAATACCCTTATTTCGTTTCTGGCCTTAGTTCCAAACCGAACCAATAGATGGTATGGAGATCTTCAAGTAACCAGCCCATACCTTTCTAAAAGGCCGGCAACGCATCTCCACTCCTACCGGAGTGGCTGATGTCCATGGGCGGCGGTGATCACTTATCTATGACTAGCTAGCTCGTTTGCCTTCTTTCCTCATAAAAAAAATAAATTTAATCTTTTCCTCCACCTATAAGCCTCATCGCTGTCTGTAAAATTTATCTCCTTAAAATAGTATCGAAGATAGATAATTATACTACAGGCCCGCCCTCACTTCATTTCGGAGCTTATTGCTATTAGTTCCAAATTTCACTAATAGATGACGCTGGGTGACGACTACATCGCGCCAGTGGTATGTTTTTTCGTGTTAACTCAATCTCGTCGCTGTCTACAGATTTACTACGACCAGGAGGCGGCCGAGATAGCCCAGAAAAAGGTAACGTGACGTGAACGACCTTCTGTCGCTTCAACCAGACTCCCCAAATCCTGGATATGGATCATGGCCTAAGCAAGCCCCGAGCTCTGAATCCTTGGACGCAACTGGAAATTACACGCTAGTTTGTATGTGATACGTTACCAAGTTCATACAATGTCAAAAATCTTTGAATGTGTGTCGGAACAGCACACATTGCTCTGAAACTGTCCACATCTTTAAAGTGGCAGGTAAGCCAACTTGTTGTCCACAGTTCCACCTCTGCTGTATTTACACCTCCTTGTTGACTGCGATATAGATTTTTCTCCAGTCAGCCGTTCATTTTTCCGAGGTGTCCCCCGTTTGTACCTGTTTCTGTATTTTTCACCTGCGCATTGCGATGTACTGAACCGATTTGTATAGAAAAATTGCACGATTTTTCTCAGATCTTCCGACGGAGAAAGAGACGTTTTAAAGAATTTAACCGTTGGAGATTTGCCGCTGTTTTGTTCCATGCTGAGATTTAATTTTGTAGTTTAATTGTTTTCTCTGATTGTTCTGCAAATAGGTGTACAGTGAGATAGGTTTGTTTCGTTGATAAAAACCGGAGCTAGGTGCTGCTGTGTTTTTGGTCCGTTATCCCCTAGGTTTTAGCCGTTTTCCGCCAGGTTTTTGGCTTGAGTGTAGATCTGGTCCGCATGCGTGTAAAATCGTACGGATTCATAGCTAGAACTAAATGCTATTTTTTAGCCGTTTTCCGCCAGGTTTTTAGCCCGCGTATGGATCTGATCCGCATGCGTGTAAAATCGTGCGGATTCATAGCTAGAACTATGCGCTGTCTTTTTGAGCCCTTTTCCGCCAGATTTTTAGCCTCCGTGTGTAGATCTGGTCCGCGTGCGTGTAAAATAGTGCGGATTCATAGAACTAACTGCTGTTTTTTAGCCGTTTTCCGCCAGGTTTTTAGCCCGCGTGTAGATCTGGTCCGCATGCGTGTAAAATTCATAGCTAAGAGGTTTAGAGGACTAGAGGCCGATTCGACCAACCTTAATCTAATACTAAATCGGTCACGTCCCGTTCGCGCTACACACTCGGTGCGGTCTGCTATCATTATTACTACTGTTTCTTTGTATCCTTGTTTTTTTTGTTTTTCCGTTTTTGTTGTTTTTCCGTTTTTGTTGTCTTTTGTTATTTTTCACATTCTTTGTATCTGTCACATTCAACATTGATTTCGTCAGTCACTCAAGGTTCAAACTGAAAACCAGCGCGGCAACGGCTGCAAACCGCTGCAGCACATGCTGAGCTTGGACCTTGTTCATTTCACTTTGTTCCTTTTCTTCTTCCTTGGTCACTAGTTTATGTATTACTTATTTTATTTGTTTTTGTTAAAATATTTCTTTCCTATGTATTACTGTGCAAACTCCTTATATTTATTTTTTGTGTCCTATCTATGTAAATCTAATATGTGGTCAATAAATATTTACTTACTTACTTAAATTAATGGAAAAGCGCTGTCGTTCTATACAAATCTGGAGCCTCGGGCTCGTGACATTTATCATCATATGACATAATATCACTAAAACATAGTTTTTTTTTGTATAGGTTTCAGGTGATATCCACCATGTTTTCAAAATATCACGAGCACGAGAATTGGGCTCCTGATGTTATACTAAAGATTTATCCACTGAAAAGTATTGGTCGAACATCGCCTAAGAAGAAGATATTGTATCATAGAATTGTTTGAGCAACGCTAATGAATGATACACGCGCAGCGGGGGGCTTGGGCACGCCCAATGCTCACGTGACGGGTAAGAAAGTCCCCTCTCCTCATCTTAGCGTGTGATTCCCGGTTGCGTCCAAAGCTGTCGCTCTGGAGTCCAGTACGCTTGGATCATGATTCAGGATTTGGAAAGTATGAATGATCATTCATTCTTATGAATGAAAACAGATACATACAGAACATTTATGTCAATATGTTTACCATTGATTCGGTATATGTTCGGAGTGATACAATTGCCTCACAGAAGACCGGCGTGAAGCAGCGCCTGCGCTGTGTTTCGCCGTGTGAGTGAGGTTACCGGAGGCCCAATGGGGGGGAAGGGGGAAAGGTTGGCAGCGCACTTGTGACTCCACTGGTGTTGCGGGTGTCCATTGGCGGCGGAATCGCCACCTCTCATATAAAAAAAAATGTAGTATTCAGCTAAGAAGACACCAGCTAGAAACTTAGCAGTTACTCTTTAAAAAAAGTTGTTTTACAAAATGTCAACATTTACTTAAAAATAAAGTACAATTTTTGTGTAACAAATATGTCCCTAAAGTATGGTAATTACGATCAAGCGACTGCCGTCTGACCTTCGCAACTCTTTTAATATCTCTTTTAATACCAACTGAATCATGGTTACACGTTTCAGAAACTATCCAAAACGTGCAGGTTTCCTCACTATGTTTTTCCTCGCCATCGAGCTAATGATAGAAATACGTACATAGATTTGAAAAATCCAGAGATTGCATGCTCGGATTCATACTAGACCCCTTAGAGCCTTCCAGCTTCCGAACCACTGAGCTCTTATAAGATTTGAAACTTTCGCGTTGCATTATGCAAATAATTCTCACAACAACACAACATCTCATACGTTGACCTGATTCCGTACTAAGTAGTGTAAGCACTTGTGTTACAGATATCAGACAACAGAGGAACACAAATATATACTTAAATACATATATTACACCCAGACACTGAACAAACACAAGTGTTCATCGCACGAATGTTTGTCCAGGATGGGGATCGAACCCACGACATTTGGCGCACTAGGCAGGGTCACTACCAATTGCGCCATCCGGTCAGTCAATTGAGCTGCGAGTAGATGCTACTACGAGTATATACTTATATATAAAAATAACCGCACTGAGCTCTTTTCGGGTATCTGGTAGGAAAGTCATTTACTTAAAAACATATGAATTTAGGTCAAGATTAGGGTTTTGCATTAACAATTCTAATTTTGAAAATAGCTCATCATCCGGAGACAAAATAAGTGTCACGCGATTAGGGTGACCAGGAGTCATTAGATTTTTTATAAGACAGTTCGACTACTTGGATAAGTTGGTTGTTTTGGGGAAGGTCAATGGTAAAAGACGAAGAGGCCGTTCACCTCTTCGTTGGTCAGACCTAATGAGGGTTTTTTTTAATTATTTATTTCATACCAGAAAATATTTGTTTCCATATGATGTTGTGTTACCAAACTGCGCACGCAGTTTGTCGGCAGGCGTTCTCGTTCACATGTTTCGTATATGAAATTATATAGCTATAGCTTAAACAATTTATTTAACACCATAATAACACTTTAAAATACCTGTATTGACAGTCAAGGACAAAGGGATAAATAATGTTTTGTTAACCTCTGTTTAAGACTGATTTTCGATGAAACATTATCTAACAAATTTTGTGGTTATTCGTGTATCAAAGTAGGTACTAGCCATCTACTCTCGTTTACCATAGTAGTTGGTAACCTTAGGGACAACTAATTTATTTTTCTTTGATAATCTGATTGTATACGTATGGACTCTCTTTTTCTTTGTACATATATATTTCATGCTCTTCTACTAATATTGCTATTTTTACTTTTTTAGCTACCGAAAGAATTTTACAGTAACCAAATAGTTTTTCATAATCTTTTTGTAATTTATTCTCTAAACCTTTATACGTTAATATTTTTAACAGTCTAATTTGGAGATGTTTTATTTTATTTATGTAAATGTAAGTCCATACGCATTCAAGCCATACGAGATTACTGAATCAGTACGAACATGAACAACGCTTTCCTTCTCACATAGAATTGAAAACTATACAATTGACCGAGTATTGATCGTAGTTTATTAGACACATTTTCTTATATATATATTCACATACATATACACGCACACGCACCCACGCATACACCCTCGAACATCTACACTCATTCATACACTGTTAGGCATTGTGCTATTACGTTGCTGTAGCTACTCCTCCCCCCCCCCCCTCCCCGGTCGTGCCATATGCTGAGTGGGCGCCATTTTGGTCCAATTACTTTCGTTTTTAAATTCAGTGTATTTATATGTAATGCCGGACCGAATAAAGATTTTTCATTTCATATATGTAGGTTCCATTTAAAATTGCAGTCAATGGTTAAACCTAGATACTTATACGACGATACTTGCTCAATCTTCTTACATTTACAATCTCCCCTTTTTTATGAAGACTATCATAAGTGTGTCCTATAATCTCAACTTTTATACATTTTCTTTGGGTATGATAAGGTGGGTAAATGGCCATACATTTGGTTTTCTTTGATTATAATATCATTGTCGTGCGCCCACTTGACCATGTTATTGAAAGCCATTTGTAGCTGGTCTCTGATAAACTCCTGGTCCTTGCCGCTGTGTACATCATCGACAGGGTACATACCCTGACGACCCTTGCATTATGTAAAACATAACAACATGACAAATGTAATATATACATGTTTATACATTACATTTATCAATCACTTATTTTATATAATTTTATATAATTTGTGTAGGTAATATTGTATTTTAGTTAGGTAACATTCGTATATATTAGTGTATGATAACGCTTTTTATTTATTATCTAGATATATGTATTTATACTTGACGACCTGTTTGGAACAGTGGTAGTGAACGCTGCCTCTGGTGCAAGGGTTGCGGGTTCGATCCCCGCACAGTACAAACATTTGTGTGCATGAACATATCTGTTTATATTGGTCTGGGCGTTATCTATGTATTATAAGTATGTATTTACAAAAGAAAAGTATTATATGTAATATCACAGAAAACCGGCGTGAAGCAGTGCATGCGCTGTGTTTCGCTGCGTGAGTGAGGGTACCGGAGGCTCAATCCAGGGGAAGGGGGGTTAAAAGGTAAGCAGCGCATTTGTGACACCACTGGTGTTGCAGGCGACCATGGGCGGCGGTAATCGCTTACCATCAGGTGATCCGTCTGCTCGTCTGCCACCTATAACATAAAAAAAAAAAATGTAATCCCACTGTTGATTCTGATATCCGTAACACAGGTGCTTGAGCTACCTATCTCGGAGTCAGATCATTGTATGTGATGTTGTGAAATATTTATTTATACTATAAATTATCTTAACCAATGTTCAAAATCAAAAGGATTGCACCATCCTCCCCTCTTCTATCTAATGTCCTTTACCTGAAGGTTGTCTGGTAGAGATCGCTCCCAGCGATAAGACCGCCTAAATTGTACATTGTATCTCTGTATACCTAGCTTTTAAGTTTTGTATGTTGTGCAATAAAGAGTATCACATTTGTCATGCTGTTCACATGCATTATGTACCGTATACAGTACTAGTTGGTACGCCGTATTGTACAGTACCCTTTGTACTTTCGGCTCCGCACACGGATACCTTAAGGTGACGGGTAGGGCACACTAGCGACGCCAATCGATTTTAATTTTTAGCTACAAAGCCGGATCTATTTTAAACAATTTCGGGGTTACAACCTCTCGGCAAACACTTATACTGTTTATTAAATAACCATGCACAAATGTTTGATCTTCTTTTGCACTCGAATTTCGGATTACCGCCAAAAGCGGCCACTTTTAGCATGAATCAATTTTTCGCGTACAAAAACGGACCCAGCATTTGTGCATGGTTATTTAATATACAGTATAAGTGTTTGCCCAGAGGTGGTAACCTAGAAATTGTTTAAAATAGATCCGGTTTAGTAGCTAAAAATTAAAATCGATTGGCGTTGCTAGTGTGCCCTACCCGTCACCTTTATTGATCTCCCTTTGAGGTATTGACCAAACCATGCTTTTATAGGACCCCTAATGCCACACTCGTCCATAGCTCTTAAGATTGCCGGATGATCCAATGTATCGAATGCCTTTTTAAATGATGTCACTCACTTTGCCGATCGCCCTAAGACAAGCCGAGGAGAGGGAAGAATAGAAAGAACTTGCCACCGCCTCGGTAGAGGCATTTCAAGAGCAAGCAGTAAACTTGATGGTAAGAGAATACCGACGCATTGGACAGGACCGGACCGACATTACCGGAAGGAGTGCAAATGCGTTGTCAGCCTTTTAGGAAGCTTCATCGTCATCGTCAGCCCATTTAAGTCTCCACTGCTGGGGTACGGGCCTCCCTCAATCACATGAGGGGTAATTGACATACTCACCACGCTTGGCAGACGGGTTGGCGAGGGTTTTGATATAAATGCAGAGTTTTCCTTCTCTGGGAGCTGATGATCATGCCAGCAGCTTTACCTTAGTCGCCTTTTACGACACCTCGGTAAGAGTGAGGGTGGCCTATTCTACTCTGCCGGGACGCTTACACTTTTCCATTTTTTAGGAATTTAGGAAGCTTACACTATCCTAAAAGGCGAACATTTCTTACAGATTCCATATCGTTACTTACTTAGTAGATACGAGCATGCTAATTGGACCGTGGGAGAGCCACGCTTCGGCATGAATGAGCCGGCTCGACCGGAGTGATATTACGGCCTCACAGAAAACCGGCGTGAAGTAGCACTGTGCTGTGTTTCGCTGCGTAAGTGAGGGTACCGGAGGCCCAATCCAAGGGGGTTTAAAGGTTGGAAGTGCACTTGAGAGTCCAGTCGCGGGTGTCCATGGGCGGCGGCAATCGCTTATCGATCCGTCTGCTCGTCTGCCACCTATCACAAAAAAAATCGTCTATACACTGGGAAATACTAGATACCAGAAATGGGGAAAGAATAGAAGTATAATGGAAACATGAGATGGGACTCTGCCGAGGTCTGTTTTTCCTGACTACTATAATCTGGATCTGCAAGAGTGAATTGGCATATTTTAGGCAAATGCATATCAAGCGCGATTGTCGTCAATCGTTAGGCAATAGTCCAAAAAAAAAAACAATTTTTTTATCTTTTAGGGGATAAACGAGCAGAAGGCACACCTGATACTGAGTGATCATCGTTGCCCTTGGATATCTTCATGGATTTTGTTTCAGATGCGCGCTAAGGGAGTTGCCACACTGGCGGTTTACGAGCTTTTTCAAAGCGGAGCGACGACACAGCCGCGGCTGCGCAGCGTTCACGCCGCGGATGCGCAACGGATTTTCTGCGTGGCCGTCACACAAAAAACAATGGAGTTCAGACTTATCGCCGCGGCGAATCCGTCGCGCATCCGCGGCGTGAACGCTACGCAACCGCGACGTGTTCACTGAGTCGTCGCTCCGCTTTGAAAACACTCGCAATCCGCCAGCGTGGCAACTCCCTAATATCCCCCTAACTTACAGGAGTTCTGGTCACGCTACGCGCGACTTTCTAACTTCTAAAATGTAAATATTTCCCGTGAATGTTAATTAGAAGTTGCGTATCAAGCACGGATAGGACTCGTGAAGCAATTAAACTTCCCATTCGGGTCCCGTCGGTGTCTACTTTAAATGTTGTTTTGTTCAAATTAATATTGTTTAGTCAATTGCTGTTTTGGGTCTGACAAAAGGTGCCATGGCTTCACAGAAAACCGGCCTAAAGCAGCACTGCGCTGTGTTTCGCTGCGTGAGTAAGGGTACCGGAAGCCCAATCGGGGGGAAAAAATCGGTAAAAAGGTCTTACATTACAGTCAGTGAGTTCACGATCTATCATCCCCTGTTTTTCTACTCTTAGGGTTGGAATTTTTCCAATCCAAATGGGATCAACTCCGATCCTTCCCAAGTGAATACATAAAAAAAAAAGGAACATACTATTGCATACGGACGGACCACCAGACAGGAATAGTATCATATGTATTTTTTCCATTTTTTGCCGTTTGGCTATGGACCCTAATAAAAATTAGATATTACAGGAGATGTACAACGAAGGCAGCCTTTTCACTATGGCAATCTTTTTAGGCTACCTTTAATAAAATGTACCTTTCATTCAATCTGTCCTGTTACAAAAGACAAACAATGGGGATTCTATGTATACACACGATGTCATTACTTAATGGACTCAGTGAAATGTCTCAGCAATTCATTATAGGGCCGTATAATGGTCCATTTATATTGGCACGATTTATTGCCATTATATGGGAGAGAAGATTGAGAAGATTTGTAGATAGTAATCAATATAGCCCAGAAGTAGATGGGGCAAACAATACAAAAGTATTGTTTGCCCCATCTACAAAGATGCGCTGCATCTAATTTTCAACTAAGCCAATTCTCGTAAAATAATATTTTCACTCGATTTTATACAATTTATATGTATGTTTTTTTAAATATTTCACAACATGACATACATTGATCTGACTCCGAGGAAAGTAAGTAGCTCAAGCACCTGTGTTATAGATATCAGAATTAACAGTGGGATTACAAATACTTATACACATATAATACTATTCTTTTGTAAATACATACTTATTATACATAGAAAACACCCAGACCAAGACAAACAACATTTTCATGCACACAAAATATGTTTGTACTGTGCGGGGATCGAACACACAACCCTTGGACCAAAGGCAGCGTTCACTACCACTGTTCCAAACGTGTCAAAATTTTGTCGAGCCTATTCAGCATAGTATGAATTATGCAGTTTTTTTTGCATTTTTCGTACTGCAAGCGATTGGGCGCGCATATTCGTAGATGTCGCGAATTCGTAGGTTGCTAGCCGTTTGTTCGTAGCAGTGGTAGACGCAAAGTACTACGAAATGCTACGATTTTGCCATCTCCTATATACACCACTACAAAAATGTCATCTAGTCGGACACATACAATCGGCCAAGTTTCACTAAGAGCATTAATCAAAGAGATGCGACGTCACTGTCCGGCCCTTTCCCACATTGCCGGAGAACCATGCGGCCGAAATAAATTTTACAATGACACATTGGACACAGAATAATATAACAGAAATCTCCTATTATGATGAATAAGGAACACAAAATATAAAATCTCAATACTCAAGCAAAACGAAACTGAGAACTCTTCAAATTTAAGCTTTATGTCCATTGTAGCACGGTATTTTAGTTCTGTATTTTACCGCGGGCTTTCTTTCGTGGCACGGGCTTATTACAGCGGAACGTAGTCGTAGCAACAGTTTCTCAGTTCATAGCACTTATCAATGCTTTTTGCTACGAACTGCTACGAAGAGTGTGCTTGTAGCAATGTTTGACTGTATGCCGGGAACCGTATTATGTAGTTGGTAGGCCAACAGTCCGCCGGGAGGCAGCTGGTGGCCCGGAAATGATGATGCACCAGGTCTTGTATAACTGGTTATTATTGATAATGCAAATGGCATGATGTGAGAACATCGCCCAGGCTTATATACTAGAGATGACTGACGTCATATCGTATCACATACGTGGTCCGATCTGCTGACATAGCGTACTTGACAGAGATAACAGTAGGTCTTGGAGATAATCCTTATCGTGCATAATTTTCCTGTATATCACGTAATCCTTTTAGGCGTAACATATTATGAAAAAATCTTAGTCATATGAATTATTAAACACCATTATTTTTATCGTTTACATCCCGAATATCTCATAATAGGTTTCACGAATAAAGTCCATTTAGTATGTTAGATCAAGAATATAAGCGAAAAAAGATATTCTAATTTTGTATGGAACAGCAGATTTTGGGTTCAATTTCCGGGTCGAGCGAAAAGTATGTTTCGAATTTTTCGAACATAGCTCGGGTTTGTGATCACCAATCCGTATTTGGCAAGCGTGGTGATTAAGCCTAATCCCATTATAGTAGCGATGAATTGATTTCTATGAGGCCTTTGCCCTGCAAACTTTGCAAACTATCTCAGTTTATAGGCTGATACAGCAGATTTTATTCCGCTTATTTTGTTGATCTAACATGCTAAATAGACATAAGGTTTGTGATCGATAGCAAAATAACGGTGTATTCAATCAGAAAAAACTGGATGTTTGACACATTTCATTTAATATATTATATTTGTTAAGAAATGCTAATATAGACTGTATCTTGCCTCCCTTCTGTAAGTTTTTTCCATATTCTTTGCTGAGTAAATTTTGCGGTCCATAAACCCACACCCTTATTTTTAGGAACATAAAGTTTAGTATAAATGAGAAAATAAATGGTGGATATAAAAAGGCTTGTTGTTTAACATTTCAGGAGTTAGGGCTCGCTGAATTATTTCTCATGATGTATTTACTTTCGTTTTGCCTATATTTTTATACATTCACGCTGTAATATATATACTCAAACCGATTTCGGCTAAGGCGGCCAATCTCAACGATCAGCCACTTACGCAGGATATATTATAGTGCAGGATATACAAGAGCACTCTCTTTTTCCTAACTCTCATAATCCTAAGGGATGCTAGTGTGACACGACCGGAGAGGGATCGGGCAGGACCAACGGCTTAACATGCTTTCTGTGGTACGGGGGCAAAAGACTTCCATAGTAGATATTTTTATAGCAATCTTTTGCAATTTATTCTTCAGTAAAGTTTTTTAAGTGTCTTTTCTTTTTTCTTTTATATGAGAGGTGGCAGACGAGCAGACGGATCACCTGATGGTAAGCAATTCCGCCGCCCATGGACACTCATGGACACCAGTTAAGTTAGTGAAGTGTGTTATTTACTGAAGCATAAATTGCAAAAGATTGCTATAAAAATATCAACTATTGATTTAGCAGTCTCATCTTAATTGGTGGTCATATATTTGTAATAATATTTCCACTGGATATTGTAAATATACCTACAATATTGATGAGACTATCGACAGCTCTTGTCGAATCAAGCACTTACAAATTTCGTCGGCTTGTTAACCCGTTCAGTGGTCTAATTGGTAGAACATTCACCCCGATTGTGGAAGGAATGGGTTCGAGTCCCGCCTGAGCACGAGATGAAATTTTTAAGTGTGTTATTTACTGAAAAGACTTCCAGACTCCTAGTTCATTTATAGGATTGAACATAAAAATGTTTAATAAGTTACCTCAGATTATTATTGACTTGCCCACACATAAGTTTAAATTGTATATAAAAAACTGTTTAATGAAGAAAGGCTATTATTAATGGTGACATTTTGTAAAACATTTTTTTTTTAAAGAGTAACTGCTGAGTTTCTTTCTGGTGTCTTCTTGGCAGAAAACTACATTCCGAACCAGTGGTAAACATGTTTACATTCATAAGTGTTCTGTATGGACCTAAATTGAATAAACAATTTTCATTTTCATTTTCCTAGCTGACATGAATATTTTTTTGCCAAAAACTTTGATACAAAATTTTGGCAAGACCTCCCTTTAAAGCGCGACCCACAACCCACTGCGCCATTGAAGTAGTTTACAGATGTGTAAGAGTTGTATGAGTTAATATTATATAAATGGTATAAATACATATAAATATTATAGTATATTACATATAAATATTGTTTACATATAAATATGAAAGTAATTATTTTAAGACTATATATTTTGGGAAGGTATTAGTACGGAAGGTTGATTGATTTGCATAGTGCCTAGTCTACATTTTTGCAAACATTGTTATGACCAGAAATTCACTGTTGTAAATAATTAAATTACATTAATAATTAAATTAATTATTCACAACATTTATGGATGTATAACCATTTAAAATAGTAATAAGATAGTAAAATATTCATACCGGAAGTCTATTTTGATTGGTCGAGAGAAGTCGCTACATTTTTAGCGGGCTAGTCGTTAGGGGTGGGGAAAGCTTTATAAGCGTTGGCAGGATCAGTTTCGGGGACTTTTTCGTGTGATATACAGCGGATAAGCAGAAACTCTGTCGGTTTGTGTAACGAAGTGTATAAAACTGTGTATTGTGCGGAATAAAGTGTTGTAATTTGACAAAACCGTTTCATTTGCCACCTGATAGTTTATATCAGAAGTGGGATATGAATCCGGCTTTGCCTGGTCGCGCTGAAAATCAGCGGAAACCATCTCGTAAACGTAAAAGACATCGACGTAGAAGCACGAGTGCGAGCAGTACTAGCAGTAGTTCCTCCAGTGAAACGTCGAGAGAACGCCGGAGGAAACGTCGTCGGCGACGTCGAGAAGAAGGTCGGCGGCGCTGTGACAAGAGGACGTCGAGGTCTACGCGGCGGTCGAGGTCTACACGGCGTAGCCTGCGCCGTAGAAACGACGAGACGCGTGGGCTGACTCCCAATTTAAGCGAAAATGCGACCATTAACCAGGCGAGTAATGCTACATAATTCTTGAAGTTTTTTTTTCTCTTCTTCCTTTTTTTTTTCTTTTTCTTTCTTTCTTCTTTCTTTTCTCTTTAAGAATACTCCTCAGTATACAATTAAATAAGGAATTTAAGAAAACGCCTGGACTTATTATAACTGTTGGCCTTGGAAAGTAAACCAACGTTCTATTTTTAGGTCTAGTCATTTCTTTCTTTAGGCCTCCATTTTATAAGTAGGCAATAACTAAGCTGTGACTTTTACGAGAATGTTGGTTGTGAGTGAATCCAACTGGGGTAAATGTTAACACTCTTATTACATGGGCACATACTTAAATAAATTAGGAATAGGGAGCAACTGAAACATGATAATAGGTAGTGGCATAACAAGGTGAACTTAATGTCCTAGTCTTCGGTTAGTACAACTAGTGAACACTGTCTCTAGTGCAATGGTTGCGGGTTCGATCCCCACACAGTATAGCTGGCGGCATGAAGGAATAGCGATGACCGTTATTTTGCGCACTTGTAAAAAAAATAAGAAGACTTTCTATTAAAATTGGTTTCGGCGCACTCAAGGTCATAACTACAGTTTCTTGCCACAGACTATTTATAAACATTAGTGTGCATGGACTTGTCTGTTCGTATTGGTCTGAGTGATTTCTATGTATCATAAATTTGTGTTTACAAATTATAGAATGGTATTAGATGTATACCTACATTTGTAATTCTGCTGTTGGTTTTGATACCTGTAACACGCGTGTTAAAACTCTCACGATCTCTCACGTGTCTCGGAATCAGGGCAATATACATGGAATATTATTTTATTATTTATATATATATATAAAATAATGATGTCTTGTTCTGTTTCGGTGTTTATTCCGTTGTGTTGCTGGAATTTTCATTGTTTAGATAAGGATATCATACATTGTTGGCAGGGACAAGCTGCTGAGAGTTGCGAGACAGATACTCGAAGAACTATGACACCACCACCAGGGCCACCGCCTGCAGTGACCGATCCGCTGCCGGCTGCGCCTGAGTTTTTGGGGCGGCCAGCGACCAGTGACCTCGAGAGATCAGCACCAACGCCGACGCCAGGCAATAGGAAAGAAGAGAATGTAATTGTAAGCACAGATTCTTTACTACCTAATCCAATTATGTCAATGAGTATTAATGATGTTGCTCAGTTACTCCAAGTTTTGTCTAAGTCAAATAGTAGTTTAAGCCATGATAAAAATATTATTCCTGTTTTTGACCCATCACAAAAGAATCAAAGGATTGATAGTTGGATAGCAAAAGTAAATCAATGCGCTCATATTTATCGTTGGTCAGATGAACAAACTGCTCATTATGCTCTACCCAAGTTAGGGGGGAATGCTCGAAAATGGTACGAAGGATTACAGTCAATTATGCTAACCTGGCCTGAGTGGCAGGAGAGACTGATTAAGGCTTTTCCTTCAGAGAGTAATTACGGTGCACTTTTAACGGATATGTTAGAAAGACGTATGAGGGTAGGGGAATCGATTGACGAATATTATTACGATAAAATTACTCTTTTGAATGCTTGTGACATAGGCAAAAAGAAAGCGGTTGACTGCCTTATACATGGCATAGACGACCGTATGGTTAGGGCGAGTGCGTCATCGGCAAGGCTTCAAGACCCAGAAGATCTTTTGAAGTTCTTGAAGGATTTATGTCGAGAGACGTATACCAAAAATAAGCCTAAAATATTTACAAATACTTCTTATGATATGATTTGTGCCAAATGTAATAAGCCTGGACATCGGGCAGCACAATGTAGGGTCGCTACTGAAGTAAGTTGCTACAATTGTAAAGAAAAGGGCCATATATCAATTAAGTGCCCAAAACCTATTAAGAAATGTAATAACTGCAATCGTTTAGGACACGATACTTCTGATTGTCGTCTACGCAGTAATGGCAATAGTAATAAAACTGAAAAACGTACATTATTAACAAATACTACCAAATCTGATTCAAAGTATTATAAAAATGTATTAATCAACGGGTCTATCGAAACTAGCGCTTTTATTGATTTCGGAAGTGATTGCACACTGGTCCGTAAAAACTTTGTGGAAGATAATTGTTTAATCATGGGCTATGATAACTTGCCAACCATTAAAGGTTTTGGGCATAATGCTTATGTGCCTTTAGGTAAAACTACATTCACCTTGAAAATAGGAGAAGTACTTGCAAATATTGAGGCGTACGTGGTTGAGGAGTCCCTATTAGGTGCAACACTACTTGTTGGTCAGAACTTTACTGAACGCGAAGATTTAATTGTGATCAAAACAAGTCAAAGTTTAGAGTTTCATAAAAAGGATGTTTACAATGACCTCTCAAACATTATCGTTGAAAATAATTCAACAGAAAAAGTAGTGTTGCGCCTAGTTTCAGATGTTTCTGTCGAAAATGTAGATTTAGTTGACTGCATAGATAGCACAAAGAAGACGAGTCCCATTTTGATAGAAAGTAATGTAAGACTAGCAGGGAACAAAAATTACTGTATTGTTGGAGGTATATACAAATTACATGAGGGATCGTGTCAAGTGGCCGTCTATAATATGTCTAATGAGCCCCTATACCTAAAGTCAGATAGTATATTCGCACGCGGACAAATTGCTATAGATTCAGAATCCACTTTATTAGGCGATCGCGCAAATTTTCTCACTAACCGAATAATCCACGATCTTGAACCTATTCCTGCTGAAGACATAAATTTAAATACTTCTCTGAACGATGAGCAAAGGGAATCCATTATTAAGCTAATAAATAAACATAGAAGCTGTTTTGCGAAAAATTTATCCGAGTTAGGGTGTACCAATATCACTGAGATGGAAATTGAACTGACCGATCATACTCCTGTAGTTTACCGTCCATATCGGTTGAGCCATTCGGAACGAGAAAAAGTTCGTACCATGGTTCAAGAGCTTCTAGATAATGACATAATCGAAGAATCTAAATCATCATACGCAAGTCCTATCATTTTAGTTTCAAAAAAAGATGGTGGCTGTAGGCTTTGTGTGGATTTCCGGGCCCTGAACCGAAAAACGGTCAAGGATCACTTTCCAATGCCACGCATCGACGACCAACTGGACCTTTTAAATGGAAACAAATATTTTTCTAGTCTCGATTTAGCTAGTGGTTATTATCAGATACCGGTACGTATAGATTCTAGACACCTCACTGCATTTGTGACGCCAGACGGGTTATATCAATTTAAAAAAATGCCTTTTGGCTTAGTCAACTCACCGTCCGTTTTTCAACGTACGATTAACAAAGTTTTAGGAAACACCCGGTTTAAGTCCGCTTTGGCTTATATGGACGACATATTAATACCTGGTAAAGATTTTGACGAAGAATATAGTAGACTAGAGAAAACATTTGATTTGATAAAGGAGGCTGGTTTAACTTTAAACTTAAAGAAATGTCATTTCTTCAAAGAAAACTTGGAATATTTAGGATACGAAATAAGCCAAGATGGAATTAGACCGGGGAAGCTTAAAATTAGTGCCGTAAAGAATTTTCCGACTCCCACTAATCCTCACGAGATTCGACAATTTATTGGTCTTGCGAGTTATTTTAGGAAGTTTATTAGGAATTTCGCGGAGATAGCCAAATCCCTAACTGATCTGACTCAAAAAAATGTAAAATGGTGTTGGGGAACTGAGCAAGAAAATTCTTTTCAGCGTCTAAAGGAGGCGCTAATACAAAGACCCTTACTAGGCATATACGATCCACGAAAAATAACTCACTTACATACTGATGCTAGTAAATATGGTTTGGGAGGTATTTTGATGCAAAGAGATGACGTGTCGTCACCCTTAAAACCCATAGCATACTTTAGTAGAAAAACTACTGCTGACGAACAAAATTATCATGCGTATGAGTTGGAAACGTTGGCAGTAGTTGCTTCTCTGCAACGATTCCGTGTTTATTTGCTAGGAATTAAGTTCACTCTGGCTACCGACTGCAGTGCATTAAGAGCATCTTTTGTCAAGAGAGATTTAATACCGCGAATAGCCAGATGGTGGATTGTATTACAGGAATACAATTTTGACATTGAATATAAACCTGGCCGCGTTATGTCTCACGTCGATGCTCTGAGTAGGAACCCCCAGTCTAATGAATCTATTCAGCAAGACCATTCGGCTTTAGTTTTAAACATTACACAAGAAGACTGGCTTCTTAGCATGCAGCTGAATGATTCCGAAATAAAACGTATCCGGAAAATTCTAGAAGATAAAGAATTTACAGACGTAGTGGATATTAAGAACAATTATATTGTTAAAAATAATCGTTTATATCGCCAAGTTAAGGATCAATTAAAATGGGTGGTTCCCAAAAGTGCCAGATTTCAACTCTGCAAATTGAACCACGACGATATTGGTCACTTTAGTGTGGAGAAGACTTTATCAAAAATACAGAAAGATTTCTGGTTTCCGAAAATGAGACGTTTTATTACGAAATATGTTCGTGCATGCATAGAGTGCGCATATAGCAAAGAGCCGAGTGGGCCCAAAGAAGGGCTTCTACACCCAATTCATAAAGTCGATAGACCATTTGACACCGTGCACATAGATCACTTAGGTCCATTTGTGAAAAGTAGTAAAGGATTCTCATATTTGTTGGTGTTAGTAGATGCTTTTACAAAATTTTGTCTAATCAAACCTTTACGAAACCTAAAGTCTAGACCCACCATCAGTACACTAGATGAAATTTTCTCTACTTTTGGGTTTCCAAAAAGAATAATCTCCGACAGAGGTACGTCCTTTACCTCTCATGAATTTAAAGCATATTGTAACGAAAATACAATACGCCATATTCTAAATGCTGTATCTTCACCTCGAGCAAATGGACAGGTGGAGAGGTATAATAGAACGGTGCTGGATGGTCTTACGGCATACACTGACAAATTGGGTGAAAAGAATTGGGACAAAGTTTTAGGTAAATTGCAATGGGGGTTAAATAACACTTTAAATAAAGGAATCGGAAAGGCACCTTCTGAGGCTTTATTTGGGATACAACTTCTCAGTAGAGGCGATAATATATTTGCTCACATTTTAGATGAAACTAGATCTTTAAGTAACTTGCAAAAGGTCAGAGAAGAAGTTGGGTCCCATATTGAAAAGGATCAGAAGTATCAAAAAGATAGGTATGATAAAAATAAAATTAAAGCTAGAGTGTATAAAGTAGGAGATCTTGTTAAAATTTTAAAGCCAACTGCGCATAACGATGGCAAAAGTAAGAAGTTATTGCCTAAATTCACGGGACCGTTTAAAATATCAAAAGTACTAGACAATGATAGGTACGAAGTCTCTAGCATAAAAGGTTCCTCCATTACACAAAGAGATTACTGTAATGTGTGGGCTGCAGACAGAATCAAACCCTGGATTAGTCTAGCCCTTGATAGTCCATCTGACACTGACGATAATACTGACGTTGAATAGTTATACTGTACATTATATACACATGGCTGAATGGCTCATTTACAGGAATGATAAATTAAACAAGTTTTCTTGTAGTATGGTTTATTTATTGATTTCGGTTATCTGTACAGTAAAATAAATAACTGATATACACATATAGGAGATAACGATTGAAAGTCATATGTAAATATTGTATGTAATATGGTCTACTGATTGTTTTTGTAATTTAAGTAACACTGAGTGTCGACAGATCCACTCCGGTGTAGCGATTGGGTGTCGATAGATCCACCTTGTTTAATTGTAATTAATTAGAGCAGACATAATAGATATGCAAAAGTGTCGATAGATCCACTTTTCAGTCATTTAAGGTGTCGATAGATCCACCTATAAGGAAATTGTTGTATTTATATTTGAAGATTAGTTTCACGAAGTCACATAGTAATAATTATGTTGACTATAGACTACTGACCAGAAGTGTCGATAGATCCACTCTGTGTCATGATTGGGTGTTGATAGACCCACCCACAAAGTGATTACCTAATGAGTCCAAATTAGAACAATTAAATTATTTTATAGAAAAAAAAAAAGTGTATATAGATCATGATTATTATGAATAATGTAGTGAGACGTATGAATAAGGCAATTTAAATTGTATTTTGATTTATTAACATGAAAAGTATGTACCTACGTTATACCTACTTTTGGATCACATTTATATTGTACCCATCTAATCGTAATTTTATTACGAAATATAATTATTGATATAAATTGTCTTCTAATTAGATTTTTTTTGTATCTTTTAAGTTTGAGGACAAACTTGTAATCAGGAAAGGCCGAATGTAAGAGTTGTATGAGTTAATATTATATAAATGGTATAAATACATATAAATATTATAGTATATTACATATAAATATTGTTTACATATAAATATGAAAGTAATTATTTTAAGACTATATATTTTGGGAAGGTATTAGTACGGAAGGTTGATTGATTTGCATAGTGCCTAGTCTACATTTTTGCAAACATTGTTATGACCAGAAATTCACTGTTGTAAATAATTAAATTACATTAATAATTAAATTAATTATTCACAACATTTATGGATGTATAACCATTTAAAATAGTAATAAGATAGTAAAATATTCATACCGGAAGTCTATTTTGATTGGTCGAGAGAAGTCGCTACATTTTTAGCGGGCTAGTCGTTAGGGGTGGGGAAAGCTTTATAAGCGTTGGCAGGATCAGTTTCGGGGACTTTTTCGTGTGATATACAGCGGATAAGCAGAAACTCTGTCGGTTTGTGTAACGAAGTGTATAAAACTGTGTATTGTGCGGAATAAAGTGTTGTAATTTGACAAAACCGTTTCATTTGCCACCTGATAGTTTTATAGATGCAATCAAATTATGAATGGAGATTTCCAAATGATGAATTAAAATCAGTTTAGTTTAGGCTAGTAAGTTTCACCGAATTAGCAAACTGAAGTGGCAGTGGGCTGGTCATATTAGCTGCAGAACTGACAGCCGTTGGAGCCGTAAAGTCCTTGAGTGGAGACCGCGACTCGGTAAGCGTAGTGTAGGACGCCCTGTGATAAGATAGGATGATGACATCCGAATGCTGGCTGGTGTGGGTTGGATGAGAGTGGCCGAAAATCGGGAACAGTGGCGTGCATTAGGGGAGACCTATGTCCAGCAGTGGACGAGTGTGGGTTGCTGATGATGAGTTTAGGCACGAGACAGATATGGCGAAATTACTAAATATTCTGTTAGTAACTTTTTCAGCTGTGTTCACGCCACATTCATACTTTTTGGCTATCTGCAAAAAACAAAGCAGTTTACGGGATGTGTGTCAACTTTAACGTCGTCGTCGCAGAAGAATATTTCTTGATATATACCGCCATAGAATTATAGACCGCGTACCGCATCGCATCTTCATCACCGCGTTCCCAAGCTGGTTAGTTGAAAAACTTACTTTTAAGAATAACCTCGGGTATTTACCCGAAGTAAAGTAAAAAATAAGTTTCGTTAACTCAAAAAGAGAAGAAATAGACATTGTGCCGGATTATTGGAAATTGAATCAATGAACAGTTAAATGGCAACCCTTGAAAAATGTTTCAATACCCTTAGCGAAGTTTTAATGAAAAACTTTGCTGTGAGATACTGTCTACTCTGTTAACATGGGCAGAGGGCCATGAAATTATACCTAAATTATAGCTGTCTGCTATACAATGTATTCAAAGTTTTGTAGTAGACTTTGTCATTATATTTTCTTGCAACCGTACTCTCAAATGTATACAGTGTGTCCGGAGGTCGATGTCTGACCCGTAGGGGCGAGAAAAGATAATCAATTTTACCGATGATTGCACTGTCAATTTTTTTCTTAAGGAGATGGGTAGGGCACACTAGCGACATCATTTGATTGAAATTGTTAGCATCCAAACCGGATATCTTTTTAACAATTTCGAAATTCGAGTATCTCGAAAAGAACTTATTCTATTTATTCAGTACTTATAATTAACTTTTTGGTCTGCTTCCTACTGGAAATATGAATTACCACCAAAAACGGCCAGTTATGGCGTTAATCCAAATTTCGGGTGCGAAAACAGATCGAAGAGTTAAGTATAAGTCTTAAATAAATAGTTATTTCCGAGAGGCTCGAACTTCGAAAAAAGATGTCTCTGGTTTAGTTGCTATCAATTTAAAACGATTGGCGTCGCTAGTTTGGGCCACCCGTTGCTTTAAGTAAAAAAAAATGGTGGACATTTTTATTTTTGATGGTACTATCATCAGCTCATTTAAGTCCACTGCTGGGGAACGGGCCTCCCTCAATCACATGAGGAGTAATTGCCACACTCACCACGCTTGGCAGACGGGTTGGCGAGGGTTTTTGATATAAATGCAGAGTTTTCCTTCTCCTTTTGCTGATGATCATGCCCGCAGCTTTACCTTAGTCGCCTTTTACGACACCTCGGTAAGAGTGCCTATTCTACTCTGCCGGGGACCACACGGCACGTTTCACGTGGGAGTTTTTAATAGATTTGCAAATATCAACTTATTGCTTATCTTAAGCTATCAATCACATTTACTTTTATGCTCGTAACTAGTATACATCAGATGAGATTGCCAAATGAATAAACCCACTCCGACAACGAACGCGAGAGACAGAAGAAATGTAGACATCTGGCGGGGGGCGGGAGGAGTCGAAAAAGGTATCTAAGGGGGTGCCACTTTATGGTTTAAGGTACGGCAAAATCTAAACTTTATCCCCAAGACTCGGTAACAACAAAAATTAAATTTGCCGCCATTTTCTTAAATTAAAAAAGTGTGAGTTGTCCCGTGACAACTTGCTTGCATCTAATAGTGTCTTAAAACCTGCGATTGTTTTCAGAGTGGTATCGGCAGATCGATAAAATGCAAAAAAACCGGTATTTTATTGAGTGACTGTGACTTTCACTTACTTTAACTTTAATGGGTAGTCAACAACTACCCATTTATTCTCAATAAGTTACTTGACATTGGCAAGATATCTTCGGGTAGAACAGTAGGTATAATAAAAAAGAAAAACTATTTCTCAAAAACACATTTTAGCGATATTTTTACCATTGGTTATATTTTTAAAACATTAGTTCAGTTAACTACGAATCAAAAATTTGCCCTTAGATCTACAGTAGAGACTGTAGCGTGTAAAGGGAAAGCCCTTATAATAATCATTATCGTAAACAAAAAGTCAATATTTTAAAAAGGTGCTCGTGTTTTATGAATTTTAAATGGACACAAATATTATTTTTACTACAAAGGACAACTTTTCTCCGTTTCTCACCTAAAATGAAATTTAAAGCAAACTTTAGCAAAGCAAGCGATGTTATAATATCAGTTTTGATAATAATAACATACCACGGTAATAGTGTACAAAAAGCAACCACAACAACTTTAACAAGCCGACCGTGAAACGATGTTTTCGTAATCAATTTCTACCATAAAGCTATGGTTTTGTTGGTAGCGGACTTTTAAAAATATTTTTATGTGATAGATAGCAGAGGAGCATACGGATCACTTGATGGTAAGTGATTGTCGGTGTACATGGAGAGGATTCCATGGCAACACTAGTGTATCACATACATAGTACGTGCACACTAACCAAACAGCCTCATTATAGAAAGTCATACATGAAAAACCGCGTAAAGCCGTTTGTGCTGGGGTGACGTGTTGGCGATGTTCTTTCTCTACCGCACCCGTATAGATATGCATTAAAGCTGCATCGGGGTCTGTTGGATCTCTTTCACACATTGCGACGTATTTTCGAAAATGGCACATTCCGTTTGAAGCGCGCGTTTTCTAGTTACATACTCACAAATGCGTTCCTATTCTTTTCCTATTATAATAAATTGTAAAGTAATATGATTTACATGCATGTAATAATAATGAAATTGAATTGTAATTTAAAAGTATCAAATATTACTATTTATATTCATATACCTTTACGGTGAATCATGGCTGCACCAAACAATATTTTATATGATATCTTGTAACAGATACCTTGTCCTTGCAGAAGAGTTAGTACCTAATGTAAAAATTGCTTCCAGTCCAGATATTCTATATAGTAATTTAATATCTCTCCAATATTATTATATTATTTAATATGTGTTATATTATTACTTTATTTATTTTACTTTACAATATATATCGTATTTTATATATAATTATTAATTATAATAAAATTAGTATTGTTACTGTCATCATCATCATCATCATTTCAGCCAATAGACGTCCACTGCTGGACATAGGCCTCCCCCAATGTTCTCCACACAGATCGGTCCTGTGCCGCCCGCATCCAATGGATTCCCGCGATCTTCACCAGATCGTCGGTCCACCTTGTGGTGGGCCTGCCACGGCTGCGACTTCCTGTGCGTGGCCTCCACTCCAGGACCTTTCTGCCCCAACGGCCGTCTGTTCTCCTCGCTATGTGCCCTGCCCATTGCCACTTGAGGCATGCAATCCTTTGGGCTATGTCTGTAACCTTAGTTTTCCTGCGGATCTCATCATTTCTGATACTATCACGCAGGGAGACTCCGAGCATAGCCCTCTCCATTGCTCTCTGGGTGACTTTGAGCCTCCTTAATCGGCACATTGTAAGCGGCCATGTTTCGGTTCCGTATGTCATCACTGGCAACACACACGCATTGAAGACTTTCGTCTTGAGACACTGCGGTAGGTGGGCCGAAAATATGCTGCGTAGCTTCCCGAACGCTGCCCAGCCGAGTTGGATTCGTCGATCGACCTCTTTCTGGAAGTTGGACTTACCAAGCTGGACTTTTTGTCCGAGGTAGATGTACTCGTCTACAACTTCCAGTGTAGAGCTTCCAACCTTCACAAGAGTGGGTACGACATGGGAATTCGACATGATTTTCGTCTTGTCCATGTTCATTTTCAGACCCACTTGTTGGGAGACTCTACTGAGGTCGTCAAGCATTGTGCCTAGGTCTTCCAAGGTCTCAGCCATGACTACGATATCATCAGCGAATCGAAGGTGCGTCATGTACTCACCATTTATATTGATGCCAAGTCCATCCCAGTCCAGAAGTTTAAACACGTCCTCCAACAGAGTGGTGAACAGTTTCGGCGATATAACGTCACCCTGTCTCACACCTCGCCGGAGAGGAATGGGTTTTGATTCCTGGTCCTGAAGACGGACTGACATTGTGGCGTTTCCGTACAATGACTGCAACACTTGTATGTATCGGTAGTCTATTCGGCACCTTTGGAGAGATTATAGCACGGCCCAGGTCTCGACAGAGTCGAAGGCTTTCTGATAGTCCACAAACGCTAAGCATAATGGCAGGTTATACTCTTCGGTCTTCTGTATAACCTGCCGCAGCGTATGTATGTGGTCTATAGTGCTAAAGCCTTTTCGAAATCCGGCTTGTTCGGGAGGCTGGAAGTCGTCGAACCTGCGTGCGAGACGATTCGTCATAACTCTCGAAAACAGCTTATATATGTGGCTCAGCAGCGTGATAGGCCTGTAATTCTTCAATTGGGATTTGTCACCCTTTTTGAAGAAAAGCCTCACCACGCCAGAGTGCCACGCTTTGGGTGTCTTTCCCTCAGTGATGATGGAGTTGAAAAGCCTCTGAAGGGCTTTCAGGACAGGTCGTCCACCTGCTTTCAGAACAGCTTGTTACTGTACACATACCTAATGTTTTAGTAACCAAAGATAGCTGTCGTCGGTTGAGGCCCATCCCTTGGTTGGAATCCGCAGAATACCAGTGGCTTAGCGTGGCATTGCATGTCACGATAAGCCGTATACTGAGCGGAGAAAATTTTGGTACCTGTTTTATTAATTAAGTATTGTGTTTTCTTTTTTTTTGTTTATAAGTTTGCATGTGGATTCTATTTTTTGTTGATTTTCTGAGTTATTTTATTTTGGTACCAAAAAAAAACCCATCCACCCACCCATTACCCATGTTTATAAAATCACCCCGAACTAACGTTCGGGTGATTACACCCTGCTAAAATATCAAACCGCAGCTTTATCCTGAACATAATATTATTACCCTGTAATGAAGATTGAAATTTTCCAATAGAGGGCGCCACTTGTGACCGTCCAGTGGAAAATTAAAAATTATCGAACTAAAGCCAATGTTCTAACAATAGACTTTGCATTTCTTTTAAAGTGGGGTATCCGTTATCCCGAATGAAAAGACAGGAATAAAGTGGGATGAGATTGGAACGGAATTTTATATGTTAGGTTTTATATACTTAGGACGGAAAACAAAGAAGGACCATAGGACCAAGGACCAAGGTACCACGGCGTCACATGGAGTTACCCTAGTTGGACTTTGGACCGACCCTATGTCTGAGACACGGGACACATTTTTATCAATTAGTATTATATTACTACTATCTGATCACGCATAATCTTTTTACTTGTCATTCCATCACCATCATCTCGATAGAAGGCGGTCTTATAAATAACATATGCCTATATTATGCCGCGTTCATAATATTCGAAATTAATTTTTAATTTGTCTATACTTAATACATACTTTAAGTCAATATATATACAAATATTAAATTTGTAAGAATATTAGATCTGGTGATATGATGTATGGTGCATTCTGAAGCGATCTCTGTTTCTGTTGAAAGTAACTTGTATGTCAAATATGTATTTTGTTAGGTATCCGCAGAATATCAGCGTCGAGGCTATGTGTCTCGACAAATAGCTGAGCGGGGACCTTTTTGGCGCCACTTAGAATTTAGATATTATACTGTACCTAGATTAGGATTAAATTAATAAGTAATGTATAGATCTATATTTTGTTAGCTGTATTTTTGGTGCCAAATAAACATTTTTTTATTCTATTCTATTCTAATACTGTGCGTTTCTCGAGAAACTTTCTACCACGTGCCTCAGTTCTGTGGAACGGTTTGGCTACAGGAGTATTTCCCGACGGCTACGACTTAGGGACCTTCAAGAGAAGAGCGTACTCTTTTTTAAAAAGGCCAACAAAACATTAGCGATCTCTTTGATTTCGCGGATGTTCATAGGCGGCGTTGATTACTTTCCATCAAATGACTCGCTTGCTCGTTTGTCCGCTTCTAGCATAAAAGAAAATTGTTTGGGATTTTTATTCGAAAGGGCACAACCCTGACATTGGTCCCATATGAATTTAGAAAAGAAAACCATCCCTTGGGGTTATAAATAGAAGATGATTGATTGTCACTCACTGATTGTAATGTAAGACCTTTTACAGAGTAGCCAGAGTAATTAGTGAGGTAATTAGCAAATCATAGTTACAAATACATTTCAAAATTAAACTGCCTAAAATATTTTTATTTTAACTTTCACCTATCATTACAGGATACCCTTTGCGATAGCGAAGTAATAATTATAAACTAGTACACACATAAAGCCGTGTGGTCCCCGGCAGAGTAGAATAGGCCACCCTCACTCTTACCGAGGTGTCGTAAAAGGCGACTAAGGTAAAGCTGCTGGCATGATCATCAGCACCCAGAGAAGGAAAACTCTGCATTTATATCAAAACCCTCGCCAACCCGTCTGCCAAGCGTGGTGAGTATGGCAATTACCCCTCATGTGATTGAGGAGGCCCGTGCCCCAGCAGTGGGGACTTAAATGGGCTGATGATGATGACACACATAAATATTTTTTATACCAATTTAACATTAAAATAAACAAACATCGGTGAATACCTTAGACAATGTAAATACTAAATAACATTTTATAACAAATTATAAATATTATTGAAAAAGTATAAAGGCTTTTTTTTAATTAATGTATCCTTAATAGCGTATTACATTTTTCAACTTTTATTTAGGCTATAAATAATTAATTTAGATTTGGCACCAAATAAGGTAATTTATTAATTAATTAAATCGAGATGTGCATAAGCAAGACTTTTTTTGTTAAAAAAAAAAAACGAATTTTTGTACGCCCAACTGGGATCTTGAACATTCGACAACGCACCTCTACAAGTTTTAACTCCATATATTTTCGCAGTCAGTCAGCTTCTTTTATGCTTCATAACAAGTATAGTAACTTCTATTATGCAGTTGCACTCATATTGCAAATTGAGTTAAGCAATAACCCATTTAGCGGACAGACAATAAAGCTATATTAAACATTTATCCCGGCCCAGTGAGGTAACGTAAATGAAGTTTTCCCACTCGATTTAACAAACACTATTTTACATTTTCGCTCGAATATTCGAACAATTTCGTAGTAGTGGCTCGTCAACTCGAGTGATTCGAGTGGTTCTCGAGGAACTTCACATTCGAGTCATTCGATCAATCGACTTTTGAGGAAGCTAAGCATCAACGCCCTTATTTCAAAGGTTTTCTTTAAGGCGACGAGTGGGGCAGGATGGGTATTTTAAACAATTTTGGGGCTGCCCTCTCTCGGCAAAAACTTATACTATTTGTTTAATAACCATGCAAAATTGATTGACGCCATAAGTGGCCGCTTTTAGCGGTAATCTACTAATAATAAATAAATAAATATCTCACAACATCACATACATTGATCTGACTCAGCTCAGGTAGCTCAAGCACCTGTGTTACGGATATCAGAATCAACAGTGGGTTTACAAATATATACATATAATACTTTTCTTTTGTAAATACAACGGGTCGTCAAATAATCTATTAGTAGAGGTAATAGTTATAATTGACGACCCGTTTGGAACAGTGGTAGTGAACGCTGCCTTTGGTCCAAGGGTTGCGGGTTCGATCCCCGCACAGTACAAACATTTGTGTGTATGAACATGTTTATTTGTATTGGTCTGGGTGTTTCCTATGTAATATAAGTATGTATTTACAAAAGAAAAGTATTATATGTATATATTTGTAATTCCGCTGTTGATTCTGATATCCGTAACACAGGTGCTTGGGCTACCTATCTCGGAGTCAGATCAATGTATGTGATGTTGTGAAATATTTATTTATATTTATTTATTTATAGTTAACTATAAGTATTAAATAAAATGTATAGGTGTTCGCCGAGCGACTCGAACCCCGGAATTGTTTAAAATAGCTAACAATTTAAATCAATTGACGTCGCTAGTGGGGTGTACCCTTCACCTTAAATGTGATAGTTCGCAGACTTGCAGATGGATCATCTAATGGACCTATGCGGATAAAGAATGGGATCAGAAATGGCGGCGCATCTATTCACTTCTCGCTCGCACACTATTTGCGTCAATACTCGCACTCGTGTGTGTGCGAGCGAGAAGTGAATAGATGCGCCGCCATTTCTGATCCAATTCTTTATCCGCACAGTTTGTACTTAAGTGATTGATTGCCGCCGCCCATGAACACATGCAACAGCAGCGGAGTCACAAAGCGTTGCTACCTTTTAAATCCACCTTTCCTCACTCACGCAGCGAAACACAGCACATACGCAACTTCATGCAGGTTTTTTGTCAGGCCGTGGTATTACCTTAGCCCATTGATGCCGACGCGTAGGTCTCCCATGGTTTATGACTGCCTTACCGCTGAAGTGTAGAATGTAGGGTGATGCTGTAATACAACAAAAGTCCGTTCTGAACTGCATGATTTATACGATATTAAACTTTCGCGTTGCATTATACAAATAATTAATGTACACGGGACAAAACGCGTTTTGTCCCGTTTACATTAATTATTTGCATGATTGATTTAATTAAAATAGGTTTTTTATAGTATTCTTAAGGTGACGGGGCACACTAGCGACGCTAATCGATTTTAATTTTTAGCTACTAAACCGGATCTATTTTATACAAATTCGGGGTTACAACCTCTCGGCAAACACCTATGCTATTTATTAAATCATCATCAGCCAATTTAAGTCCCCACTGCTTTGTCATTTGCCATACTCACCACGCTTGGCAGGCGGGTTGGCGAGGGTTTTGATATAAATGCAGAGTTTTCCTTCTCTGGGTGCTGATGATCATGCCAGCAGCTTTACCTTAGTCGCCTTTTACGACACCTCGGTAAGAGTGAGGGTGGCCTATTCTACTTTGCCGGGGACCACACGGCCTATTAAATAGCCAGTATTATCCTGGCTATTTAATAAATAGTATAAGTGTTTTCAGAGAGGTTGTAACCCCGATATTGTTTAAAATAGATCCAGTTTAGTAGCTAAAAATTAAAATCGCTATGGCGTCGCTAGTGTGCCCTACCCGTCACCTTAAGAGGTCAAAACATTGATATCTTTTCGTGACATATATTGTTTAGAAAGGTATCAGATTACATTACTCGTCTACAGATAATGGAATATTAATTATATCTCTTATACGTCCTCGAGTGATGACGTCGAGCCCCTCTTCACCGCAAACGACCTAACAATACATTTTTTTCCAATGCCATTCGAGTGAAATTGGACTCGAGGTAACATCACTATTCTGGATAGCGTGTCAGGTCTCTCTGGAGAGAAATGCATCATTTCCATAAGTAATGCGGAATTAACTGGATGTGTAATTGCTGGCTGAGTTATGGCGTAGTTTCATTTTAAATGGAGTTTATTCGTATTTGTAGGGGTTATGTTTATAGGAATGACAAAGTAAGTAAGATTTTTTTGCCCCTCTACGGCGGAGAAAAAGGAGGGTTAATATAAATATATATATTTAAATAATTCACAACATCACATACATTGATCTGACTCAGATAGGTAGCTCAAGCACCTGTGTTACGGATATCAGAATCAACAGTGGGTTTACAAATATATACATATAATACTTTTCTTTTGTAAATACAACGGGTCGTCAAATAATCTATTAGTAGAGGTAATAGTTATAATTGACGACCCGTTTGGAACAGTGGTAGTGAACGCTGCCTTTGGTCCAAGGGTTGCGGGTTCGATCCCCGCACAGTACAAACATTTGTGTGTATGAACATGTTTATTTGTATTGGTCTGGGTGTTTCCTATGTAATATAAGTATGTATTTACAAAAGAAAAGTATTATATGTATATATTTGTAATTCCGCTGTTGATTCTGATATCCGTAACACAGGTGCTTGGGCTACCTATCTCGGAGTCAGATCAATGTATGTGATGTTGTGAAATATTTATTTATATTTATTTATTTATAGTTAACTATAAGTATTAAATAAAATGTATAGGTGTTCGCCGAGCGACTCGAACCCCGGAATTGTTTAAAATAGCTAACAATTTAAATCAATTGACGTCGCTAGTGGGGTGTACCCTTCACCTTAAATGTGATAGTTCGCAGACTTGCAGATGGATCATCTAATGGACCTATGCGGATAAAGAATGGGATCAGAAATGGCGGCGCATCTATTCACTTCTCGCTCGCACACTATTTGCGTCAATACTCGCACTCGTGTGTGTGCGAGCGAGAAGTGAATAGATGCGCCGCCATTTCTGATCCAATTCTTTATCCGCACAGTTTGTACTTAAGTGATTGATTGCCGCCGCCCATGAACACATGCAACAGCAGCGGAGTCACAAAGCGTTGCTACCTTTTAAATCCACCTTTCCTCACTCACGCAGCGAAACACAGCACATACGCAACTTCATGCAGGTTTTTTGTCAGGCCGTGGTATTACCTTAGCCCATTGATGCCGACGCGTAGGTCTCCCATGGTTTATGACTGCCTTACCGCTGAAGTGTAGAATGTAGGGTGATGCTGTAATACAACAAAAGTCCGTTCTGAACTGCATGATTTATACGATATTAAACTTTCGCGTTGCATTATACAAATAATTAATGTACACGGGACAAAACGCGTTTTGTCCCGTTTACATTAATTATTTGCATGATTGATTTAATTAAAATAGGTTTTTTATAGTATTCTTAAGGTGACGGGGCACACTAGCGACGCTAATCGATTTTAATTTTTAGCTACTAAACCGGATCTATTTTATACAAATTCGGGGTTACAACCTCTCGGCAAACACCTATGCTATTTATTAAATCATCATCAGCCAATTTAAGTCCCCACTGCTTTGTCATTTGCCATACTCACCACGCTTGGCAGGCGGGTTGGCGAGGGTTTTGATATAAATGCAGAGTTTTCCTTCTCTGGGTGCTGATGATCATGCCAGCAGCTTTACCTTAGTCGCCTTTTACGACACCTCGGTAAGAGTGAGGGTGGCCTATTCTACTTTGCCGGGGACCACACGGCCTATTAAATAGCCAGTATTATCCTGGCTATTTAATAAATAGTATAAGTGTTTTCAGAGAGGTTGTAACCCCGATATTGTTTAAAATAGATCCAGTTTAGTAGCTAAAAATTAAAATCGCTATGGCGTCGCTAGTGTGCCCTACCCGTCACCTTAAGAGGTCAAAACATTGATATCTTTTCGTGACATATATTGTTTAGAAAGGTATCAGATTACATTACTCGTCTACAGATAATGGAATATTAATTATATCTCTTATACGTCCTCGAGTGATGACGTCGAGCCCCTCTTCACCGCAAACGACCTAACAATACATTTTTTTCCAATGCCATTCGAGTGAAATTGGACTCGAGGTAACATCACTATTCTGGATAGCGTGTCAGGTCTCTCTGGAGAGAAATGCATCATTTCCATAAGTAATGCGGAATTAACTGGATGTGTAATTGCTGGCTGAGTTATGGCGTAGTTTCATTTTAAATGGAGTTTATTCGTATTTGTAGGGGTTATGTTTATAGGAATGACAAAGTAAGTAAGATTTTTTTGCCCCTCTACGGCGGAGAAAAAGGAGGGTTAATATAAATATATATATTTAAATAATTCACAACATCACATACATTGATCTGACTCCGAGATACGTAGCTCAAGCACCTGATAACCGAGATACGTAGCTGTTACCGATATCAGAACCAACAGCGGGATTACAAATATATACATTTAATATTTTTCTTTTGTAAATACTTACTTATAACCCTTCTATGTAGAAGGGTTATGATTTTTACCTATACGTATGTATGTGTGTATGTTCATGTGTGCCCTCATGACTTCTAAATTAGTAGTCATAATTATATAAATCAGGTGTCGTTAGAAGCGTCTTTAGTGCGTGCTGGTTATAAGCTACACATGTTACATACGTTTAATTGACTACAGCGACCTCTAGTGGAGTTAAAGTAGTAAGTAAGTAGTTAAGGTGACGGGTGGAGCACACTAGCGACGCCAATTGTATTTAATTGTCAGCTACTAAACCGGATCTGTTTAAACAATATCTGGGTGACAACCTCTCGGCAAACACTTATACTATTTATTAAATAACCATGCACAAAAGTTGGGTCGGTTTTTGTACGCGAAAAATTGATTCACGCCAAATGTGGCCGCTTTTGAATACATTTTTCGCGAACGTGTTGGACCCAACATTTGTGCATGGTTATTTTATAAATAGTTTAAGTGATTGCCGAGAGGTTGTAACCCCGAAATTGTTTAAAATAGATCCGGTATTGTAGCTAAAAATTAAAATCGATTGGCGTCGCTAGTGTGCCCTACCCGTCACCTTAAGTTAATGCAAATGATAATTATAGGAATAAGCATGTTTAAAATGTGTAGTTAAAGGTTTTATGCAAAATTTACACACTTACATACAGCTTTAATATAAAAATTGTGGTCCAACGTGAATGTAGTAATATATCTGCCAAAACATATTTGTCCAAGTATATTTCTGAGTAAACCATGAATCTCGTCTACACTTTCAAGGGTAAAGAAAGGGGACACACCATGAACACGGCCAATAATTCCATATACGAACGTAGATTAGCGGGGCTCAAAGGGAGCCCCAAGCACCTCGTGCGTAACCATACGATTTTGAACAGGCATTCTAAGTCTGATGTATGAAATGCTACTGGCGTGTTAGTTCCTTTCGGTGCAACTAGATGGCGATATGCATAATTACATCGCACAAGTATTTGGTGTTTCCGATATTATAAGACTTTTCCCAACCCAAGCGTAAATTTGACAGACGGACCATAGGGTTCCGATTTTTCCTTTGATTTTTGGGAGTCCCATCTATACGGACGGGGGACTTGAAAGTGTTTTCAAATAAATAGTTGATAATGGCTTTTGGTTGGGTTAATCCGCAACACAACACATGTGCTTGATTGAGCAATCTATCTCAGAGTCGGATCAATGTTTGTGATGAAATATTTATTTTTTTATATGATAGGTGGCAGAAGAGCAGACGGATCATCTTAGGATCATCGGAGCAACACCAGTGGAGTCACAAGTGCGCTGCCTACCTTTAAGTCCTCCTTTTCACTGGATTATCGAATAAATAATAAAAGCTATTAATTTTAAAGGATAAAGCCTGTCAAAATGTATTTACTGATTACTTTTGATTTCTTAATTTGAATATTATGACATGAGTACCCTTTTTTATGTAATAGGTAGGCAGACGAACAGACGGAGCACCTGATGGTAAGCAATTGCCGCCGCCAATGGACACCCGCGACACCAGTGCAGTCACAAGTGCGCTGCCAACCCCCAAAACCCCTCTATCCCCCGGTTCGGGCCTCCGGCACCCCCACTCACGCAGCCCTTATTAATAAGACTATTTTTGACCTTGGGAGAGCTACGCTTCGGCTTGAATGGGCCGGCTCGACCGGAGTGATACCTACCGTACGGCCTCACAGAAAACCGGCGTGAAGCAGCACTGTACTGTGTTTTGCTGCGTGAGTGAGGGTACCGGAGGCCTAATCCGGGGGAAAGGAGGGTTTCAAGGTTGGCAGCGCACTTGTGACTCCACTGGTATCGCGGGTGTCCATGGGGCGGCAATCGCTTACCATTAGATCCATTTGTTTATCATAATTATTATTTTGTATGTGATAGGTGGCAGGTGAGCAGACGGATCACCTTTTTACTAGGGTTCCGTAGCCAAATGGAAAAAAATGGAACCCTTATAGATTCATCATGCCTGTCTGTCTGTCCATCCGTATGTCACAGCCACTTTCATAACAACTATACTATTGAAACTTAGCCTACATTTTTTTTATGTGATAGGTGGCAGGCGAACAGACGGATCACCTGATATTAAGGGGTTGCAGCCGCTCATTGACACCCCCGACACCAGTGGAGTCACAAGTCCGCTGCTAACCTTTAAACCCCCGGATCGGGCCTTCGGTACTCTCACTCACGCAGAGAAAATTAACACACTGCTGTGTCACGCCGGTTTTCTGTGAGGCGTACGGTAGGTATCACTCCGGAAGAGCCAGCCCATTCATGCCGAAGCGTGACTCTCCCACGGATATGTAAAATAGTCCCACAGTAAATACAAGTATTTTGTTAACCGCATTAGGATTTTTTACACAAAAACAGGAAAAACATATTTATTCGGGTAAAAAATCCAAACTGAATACTTTGCGCAAGAGACGCTCCAAAGGGGTAAAATATCCCCCCCTCCCCTCTAACTTCTATTATAAAAGAATTATAAAACCAAAAAAAAATTATGATATACATTACTGTTACTGTTGGTCTAGTGGTTTACGTACCGGGTCGTGATCTCGGGGTCCTGGGTTCGATTCCCGGGTCGAGTAAAAAGTATGTTTCGAATTTTTCGAACATTGCTCGGGTTTTGTGATCACAAATCCGCATTAGGCAAGCGCAGTGATTAGGCTTAATCCCATCATAGTAGCAATAACTTGATTTCTATCATGGAGGCCTTTGCCCTGCAGTGGGACAGTAAATAGGCTGATACTTTAAGAAGTCTGCCGTGACTATTCCTAACGAAGTCGCAGGTTTGAAGACCCCATTAGGTCCAAGCAAGTTATTAACGCGACATCTCACTCGACACACAATAGCAGTGTTAAAAACATTACAGTTCAATACGATTTTTATATTAATATTTGCGGCACTTCACTGCACAAAACAACACCAAATTAGACTGGCCGGATGGCGCAATTGGTAGTGACCCTGCCTCTTACGCCAAAGGTCGTGGGTTCGATCCCCATCCTGGACAAACATTCGTGCGATGAACACTTGTGTTTGTTCAGTGTCTGGGTGTAATATATGTATTTAAGTATATATTTGTGTTCCTCTGTTGTCTGATATCTGTAACACAAGTGCTTAAGCTACTTAGTATGGAATCAGGTCGACGTATGAGATGTCGTGAGAAAGTGAGTGAGTACACTAAAACCCACAAAATAATAATTTAAAACCTTTGAAGTGCATCAACCGATACGACTCGTTCTACTTCCCTCCGCAGAATCTTCAGTGAACTCAAATAAAAACATAAGAGCTGGGTAATGGAAAATTAATCAGCTCAGAATGCTATGATTTTGTTTCAGAAGAAAACAAACGAATTGAATATCTCACGACGTTGCTTCTACCTTCTACTCTGTCTTTTATTTACTCAATGGTCAAAGCGGCCAATCACTGCCTGCCCTAAGCTTTGGTTAAACCACTAAACAGTAGTCGAACCGCAGTGGGAACTAGTTAACCGCTGGCTTATCGGAGCAACAGTCGGTTACGTCAGTTAGGAGAGTTTAGGGAGTTCTCTTTTACCAGGGTGATTTCACTTAATTATAGTACTTTTCTCCCTGGTATGGGAAAAATAGTTCAGCGGTTTTCGTTAGATGGAGTTTGTAAAAAGAAGATATAGCTTTAAAATCAAACAAGCAGATGGTTTGACGTTATTTCGGTAGATGTCACTATGTATTTTTACATCGCGCAAGTAAAGCGTGTTTCCGATACAATGACCTCAAGCCGCCTGCCCTTATTAGCAAATTTAAAACAGTACGGAGAATTAGAAGGTATTGATAAATTCCAATTAAATTTATTGCTGATATTTTATTTCAGGTAGGGCACACTAGCGACGCCAATAGATTTTAATTTGGCGTCGCTAGTGTGCCCTACCCGTCACCTAACTAGCGACACCAATTGATTGAAATTGTTAGCTAATAAACTGGATCTATATTAAACAATTTCGGGACTACAACCTTTCGGCAAACACTAATACTATTTATTAAATAACCATGTACAAATATTGGGTCCAACGCGTACGCGAAAAATTGATTACCGCCAAAAGCGCCTACTTTTAGCGTGAAACAATTTTTCGTGTATAAAAACGGACCCAACATTTGTTCTAACTAAAATTTGAAATCGATTGGCGTCGCTAGTGTGTGTCCGTCACCTTAATCGTCTCCCTGACTGATTCTCGAAGGTGGCCGCAAATGCCGCAATACATAGCCGTTGAGAATTGGTCGTCTTCCTTAAAATGCGCTAGCAATGGCAACCCGACTGATGCCTGTATCTCAGTGTATATAAGTTTATTTATTTTATTTTCTTTATTGTAAGGAAACATTTTTTTATGTGATAGGTGGCAGACGAGCAGACGGATCACCTGATGGTAAGCAATTCCGCCGCCCATGGACACCCGCAACATCAGTGGAGTCACAAATGCGCTGCCAGCCTTTTCCCCTTCCCCCCCATTGGGCCTCCGGTAACCTCACTCACACGGCGAAACACAGCGCAGGCGCTGCTTCACGCCGGTCTTTTGTGAGGCAGTGGTATCACTCCGGTCGAGCCGGCCCATTCATGCCTAAGCGTGGCTCTCCCATAACATTTAAAACATGCAGTATGTCCATTAAATAACATTATTACTACAACAAGTTACTCTATGCCTTGGCAAGTACAGGGTGAAAAACATTATGCTTTGGTGGGTAACTACCTGAAATCTTTTGAACATATTTTACTTAATGAATTTATTTTGACATTATTTTATTTTGTAAAAGAAATAAAACTAAATTAAAGTTTTTTGAATTTCACATCTTGTATCCGAACTGGAAAAGGCTTATTATGGCGATTACGGCTACAGCGGCCGATCGTAACGTTACGATCAGCTGTTATCGTATCGTATCGTTATCGTAACGTTACGCAGGATATATTATAGTGTATAACACAAGTGCACTCTCTATTCATTTACTCTCGTATTCTGATGGAACACCAGCGTGACACGACCGAAGAGGTATCGGGTGCAGGACCAACGGCTCAACCTGCTTTCCAAACCAACTTCCAGACTCCGGGCTAACAATAAGAGTTTCTTACCGAAAACTTATGTACAAAGTTTTGGGATCCCGAACCCGGGACCTCTTGCGCAGCTATGGTTTTAAAGTGCGCCGCACTTGAAAAATGAAGTACTAAAGAGGCACACAGGTAAATTAATATGGCCGCGAACTAAGATCTTCTTTTGACCACAAACCCACCAAAACCTGAAAAGGACAGTCTGATCTGGTACACAGATGGTTCCAAGATGGAGACAGGTACTGGAGCAGGCGTTTACGGACTACGGACGGAAACTATGAAGAAAGTCAAAGAATTGGAGAAATGGCAACAGTATTTCAAGCTGAAACATATGCCATAATCACATGTGCAAGGAGGAATATAAACCTTAAAGTAAAGAATCGTACTAAATACATTCTTAGTGACAGCCAAGCGGCACTGAAGGCATTGGCCAAGCCGAAAGTGGACTCTAAGTTGGTGTGGGATGCCATCAAAACCCTAAACTGCTTGGGACGACACAACAAGGTAAGGATACCGGGTCACGATGGCTACACAGGAAACGAAAAGGCAGATGAGCTAGCAAGAAAGGACTCTAAAGCAAAAAACATTGGACCGGACCCTTTTGTTGGACTGTCGAACTGCACCATTAGTATGGCCTTCCGGCAATATGTATACGAAGAGCAAACTAAGGAATGGAAGAAAATACTAGGAATGAAACATTCAAAGGCCTTCATAGGAGACAATACAAAGATATGGAAAAAATATCTTCTCGGAGGCAATAGACAACAGACAAGGATACTCATAGGAGCGTTAACAGGGCATTAACGGCAAGGCAGGCAACGAACAAAATGCTGATGAAGATGAACATAAAATCGAACAGCAACTGCAGAGCATGCAAGGAGACGGAAACCATAGAACATCTTTTATGTGAATGCGACTCACTAGCCAGAGGCAGAATGTGTCTTCTAGATAACGCTTATCCTAACCAGGAGACTACAGGCACTTCAATCCGAAAGACATCGTGACGCTGATGAAACGAATCTTTCGTGAGTAGGAGCGCAAAAGATAGGGGAGGTACAAAAGATCCCTTAGGGTCGACGTGCTCCATGAAAATGGCCCCTAACGGATAAGATAAGATCTTCTCTTGTGTTTTGTTTTATATTTTTTCTTTTGTAACCGGCTAAAAACTGAGGAAACGCGAAAGCGGCTTGATGCATATAAATCTCAGTACCTAAGCTTCAGTCTAATTTCCTCTAGACGTGTGTAACTCTTTAATGAAACGATTCAGTGATCCGACTCAGCCAATTGATACACTGTTCCGAATATCTGATGTTCGCTCAGAATGTCTCTTTCAACTCAAATGGATCTTGAGTCTGAGTGAGCCGATTGGTCCGAATGAACTGAATGATCCGAGTGACCCGAATGATCCGAATGAGCTGAATGATCTGAGTGAGCCGAATGATCCGACAAAATCAATTAATCACGTATCTATCTGAGAGTTGATGTTCAAACTGATTCAAATGAAGCGTTTCACTATTCCGCATTTTTGCACTAATCTAGATGTTCCAATCTTTTGAAAGATACGTGATTGCCAGGTCTAATTTCCTCTATGGTTTCAAGTGAGGCATTAAACCATGCAGCTTGGTTTACTGTGCGTTAAAACAGTGCAACCCAGTTTAGACAGGAAATGTATCATGCATGAGTGCCGGGGACCAGTCGCAAACAAAACACGAGAATGTGACTAGGTTCCTGTTCGGGGCGTAATCCTATAGTTTGTAGTTTAGTTGTTACCACAGTGTAAAATTAAATATCAATTTTAGTACATAGTTTTGTGGGTGTTTTTACCCGACTACGGCAAAGTCGAAAACGAAGGTTTATGATTTTATCAGTCTAAGTATGTATGTACATACGGAACCGAAACGTGGCCGCTTACAATGTGCTGATTAAGGAGGCTCAAAGTCACCCAGACAGCGATGGAGAGGGCTAAGCTCGGAGTCTCCCTGCGTGATCGTATCAGAAATGATGAGATCCGCAGGAGAACTAATAGTTCACAGACATAGCCCAAAGGATTGCATGCCTCAAGTGGCAATGGCAGGGCACATAGCGTGAGAACAGACGGCCGGTGGGGCGGAAGGGTCCTCGAGTGGAGGCCACGTACACGAAGTCACAGCCGTGGCAGGCGTCCCACAAGGTGGACCGACGATCTGGTGAAGATCGCAGGAATCCATTGGATGCGGGTGGCACAGGAACGATCTGTGTGGAGAACATTGGGGGAGGCCTATATCCAGCAGTGGACGTCTAATGGCTGAAATGATGATGATGATGATGTATGTATGTATGTTTGTACGTTTGACTGCCTCGGTGGCACAGTGGTTAGTGGGTCGCACTTTGAAGCGACGGCTGTGCAAGAGGTCCCAATTTCTGATGGTAATTCCCACCGCTACTGCGTTGCTGGCCTTTTAGAAAGGAGCATTTCTACGAATTTTTCTTGAACTCTGGTTTTACTAGTTTTTGGGCTCTCTTTGTTGCAACACAGGGTTACAGATGAGCGATTACGGGATCGTACACAAGAGCGCTGACAACACTCAAACCCCGCTTCCCTTTTCAAATTAGACCTCCGACGTATTCTAGGAGTAGAAGTCAAACGCTCCGCTCGGGCTGATGCAATTCAAATGTTTTAAATTAGTATCTAGATGTTTTAGAGAATAAATTTGGTGTTTATTTGTGCAATGACGTGCCGCGAAGTGATCTTTACAGTAAGAATAGTTGAATTGTATCATTTTTAACACTGCTATTGTGTGTCGAGTGAGTTGCCATGGACGAATTGCTTGGACCTAATAGAGTCTTAAAACCCGCGATTGAGTTTAGAGTGGTATCGGTAAAATCCGTTTGTCGATAAATGGTAAAACACTGGTGCTTTATTGAGTGACTGTGACTTTGACTGACCTAGACTGTTGACTACCCACTTATTATATACTTACATTGGCAAGATATCTTCGGGTAGAGCCATAATATTAAAAAATTAGACCTTCGACCTTCGACTCATATCAAAAATTTAAAATGCGTGCCTTTTGCTTAGGTAAATCATTAACATTATTTTTTGTCAATTAGATATGAATTAAGTAGGTATGTAGGTACTGTACGAACCGTCGGCAGGTGTTTATTCCCTGAACGTGGTTACACAGTGTAACAAATATTAGTTCAGAGAAAAATGTACTATTAATATACATCCATTTAGCTTTTTAATATAGATAAAACATTTTTTCTGAAAGAACGTAAGTAACATTTCATCAGTTCAATTAGACTCAAAAGAGGCTCTGTAATTGTTCAAGTCTAGACTACATAATAAATTGAGAAATAACTACTGTATTTGTACCCGACTACGGTAAACCCAAAAAGAAAGGGTTATTTTAGCAGTCTATGTATGTTTTCATCTATTACCTATTATTTTTGGTGATGTCGTCATTAGATCTTGCATTTTCTATTCTGTGCTTTAAGTCTATCAAGGGGCCCATAGTTTGGTAGTTTTGTGTTTGAGGGCCCCGGAGGACTAATCCAGGAGGGAGTTGGACGATTCTAGCTTACTTGTGACTCCATTGGTATTCATGAGCGGCGGAAATCCTTTACCTTCACGCGATTCCTTTGCCACCTACTTATCATAATAAAATTATAGGTACAGGGCGTTGGACTGCGTGGCCCCCTAATGCACGGAGCCCGTAGCATTTGCTACTCTGGCTAATAGGTGCAGTATTCATAATATCGTGCTTAATGCTACTGTCCGCTTACTAAAAGGTTGTTAAGCCGCAGCGACTCACTGTGGCTTAGCGACCGTTTAGTTAGCGGGCGGCAGAATGTGTATATGTCGCTTACTTATTATTTTACGAGTGAGTTCAGTAATTGGATATTACGAGTGAGTTCAGTAATAGGATATTGCTTACTTATTATTTTACGAGTGAGTTCAGTAAGTTTATCAATGTACGAAATGTGGACGTAAAATAATACAATTTATCTCCCGTTTAGAATCCTACGAAAGTTTATAAACTTCCTAGTAAATACGGATCTTGTTATTTTCCGGTGTCATTTATACACTATCCGGTTTCCGTGGGGTTAGTGAGTAAGGGCCACAGCCCATACTACTACTTTTAACATTGGCGGTCGCCAATTTTGAGACGGTGTGGATGCGATGTCGATCGGAACATTAGACTAACGGAAAACGACTCAATCGCTGCGTTTGGGGTCCTTAAGGGTCCGTCGAACAACGTATTTCCCATACAAACGTAACACCAAAATAATTTGCAATTTGAGGATATCTCGACATTTCATTGCTGTTACTAGGATTAAAGAAGTACCTATTTATTATGTCTCGGTTAACACCTGCCCTTAAAAATATATGCGATTACATTTCGTAAATTTTCCAACGTCAAGGACTTAATCACCTTTCATTCATCGTTTTTGGTATTTGCAAATGCACACAATTTTCTTACTAATTTTAAATAGCTATCTTGCTCTTTCTACTCGCACGTAAGGGTCGCGAGTGACGCGATAAAGACAGCAAAATGTCCTAGGAACGGCGAAGCTCGCCGTGAATTGAATTTGAACGATGCTCCGCCGCACTCTTAAGGTGAAGGGCAACTAAACCGGACATCTTTTCAACAATTTTGAAGCTGCGATCTCTCGGAAAACACTTATACTATTTGTTTAATACTTATACTTGACTTTTGGGTCCGCTTTTGTACTCGAAATATTTTTAAATATTTAAAAAAAATTAAAATTACCGCCAAAAATGGCCACTTATAGCGTTAATCAATTGGCGTCGCTAGATGACCCTACCCGTCACCTTGGGTGTGTGGTGTGGAGTGTTTAGTCGCAGCATTAGCTTCTAAAAAGCGGCTTATCGCCGATACTAAATGTGCCGTGTGCTGTAGCTTCAAAAATATGTCCAAATACAATGACCAGCAGACGTCTGCCACATATCACATAAAAGCAACTAGGTGTATATTTTTTGGCACAAGGTGGTACCGCAATTCCCGCGGCTTAGTTTTTACTTTCTGCTTGCCACTGCTGTCCAAAAGCGCGGCGGGTAGCGTTCGATGTTTTGTCTCATTTATGAGTCCTGCACACACTAGTCCTCAATATTTTTTTAATGTTATAGGTGGCAGACGAGCAGGCAAATCACCGAGGCATGATGGTAAGCGACAGAAAATAAAATAAAATAATCCTCCTACCGATTGCAGCTACGGCGGCCAATCTTTACGATCAGACACGTACGCAGGATATATTATAGTGCACAAGTGTGTGCGCCAACACAATTGCACTGTCTATTCTCTTACGCTCATATTCCGATGGGACACTAGTGTGACACGACCGGCGAGAGATCGGGCGCAGGACCAACGGCTTAACGTGAGAGGCACGGGGGTATAAGACCGCCAACTTCCAGACTCCGGGCTAACACTAAGAATATCTTACCTAAGACTTAGGTACAAATTTTGGCCTGACCCGGGGATCGAACCCGGGACATCTTGCGCAATCGTCGCTTTAAAGTGCGACCCACTAACCACTGCGCCACAACAAGGTGACGGTCGTTATGCTTTCATCTGAGACACAAAAAAATACCAAAGTCAATTTTGTAATTGGCGAGCACTTTCTCTTATTTAGTTCGGTACTTACCTAATTCATTACAATAGAAAGATTGCGTGTTCAGATCTCTAGGAATTGGGTCATAATTGTTTTCTAGACTTTAGTAAGCTGTCTGAGTGATTAATCTTTTTCAATCAACGGATTGCCTGGGAGTGTATTTGGATTCCTTAGGTCTAATTACTATATACCTACATATAAGTGATTATTTTTAAAATATGTTAGATAGATATACTTTATTGCACAAAATACACAACTTAAGTACTAGGCATTACAGAATTTTGTGGGGTGCAATATTCAATAAGGAAAAAAAAAGAAACTGTAAATGTTAAAATATAACTTATAACCCTAATACATAAATAAAATACAGTATTATAAGTAAATAATATTATGTTCTGAAGGCCTATTCTCGAGGACTGATTTGTATGGAGAAATGTTTGAAATCTCTAAATTCGACTTCAATGTCGAGTGCACGAGAACATGGCACATAAAAAAAATATAGATAAGAGAACATTTTAGTTCGAGCGATGGTAGCTAAGTGGATAAGAACGCGCCTTCCATGCGGGGGTCGAGGAATCCGAGCGTGCATTTCTGGATTTTTCAAATCTATGAGCATTTTCTATCCTTAGCTCGGTGGTGAGAGAAAACATCGTGAGGAAACCTTGACATCTTGGATAGTTTCTCATAATTCGACAAAATGATTCTGAACATATAACCGTGATCCAGTTAGTCAGGTTCTCCTGTACCTGCACGTCTTCGATAGTTTCTCATAATTCGAGATAATGATTCTGAACATATAACCGTGATCCAGTTAGTCAGGTTCTCCTGTGCCTGCACGTCTTGGATAGTTTCTCATAATTCGAGATAATGATTCTGAACATATAACCGTGATTCAGTTAGTCAGGTTCTCTTGTACCTGCACGTCTTGGATGGTTTCTCATAATTCGAGATGATGATTCTGAACATATAACCGTGATTCAGTTAGTCAGGTTCTCCTGTACCTGCACGTCTTGGATAGTTTCTCATAATTCGAGATGATGATTCTGAACATATAACCGTGATCCAGTTAGTCAGATTCTCCTGTCTAAGGGTTGAGAAGATCAGATGGCCAGTCGCTTCATTGTAATTACCAGACATACCGAACCCTGGATCATGGTCCAAGCGTATCCCGGGACGTAACTGGTATTTTTTTTTATGATACAGGTGGCAGACGAGCCGACGGATCACTTGATGGTAAGCGATTGCAGTGGTGTCACAAGTAAGCTACATTCATTTTAAACCCCTTTCCCTGGATTGGGCCTCCGGTATTCTCACTCACGCAGCGAAACACAGCGCATGCACTGCTTCACGCCGGTTTTCTGTGAGGACGTGGTATTACTCCGGTTGAGCCGGCACATTCATACCGAAGCGTGGCTCTCCAACTGTAAATTTCCATTTGTGCTATTATTATCAATGTTTTGTAGTACTATGCTATTTTATAAAAAAGTTATCTTCCAGCTCAGTTTGACGACCCGTATGGATCAGTGCTAGTGAACACTACCTCTGGTCCAAGGGTTGCGGGTTTGATCCCCGCACAGTACAAACATTTGTGTGCATGAACATGTTAGTTTGTATTGGTCTGGATATTTTCTATTTTCTATGTATTATAAATATGTATTTACAAAAGCATGGTATTATATGTATATATTTCTATTTCCACTGTTGATTCTGATATCCGTAGCACAGGTGCTTGAGCTGCCTATCTCGGAGTCATATCAATATATGTGAATTTTCATCCAAATCCTCTTCACACACGCCATGCGTCTGATTTATTTGGATGAAACAGGTATTATCATCAGGTATTAGGGTATATTCTCGTTCGTTACGGGACTGTTTCGTTGTTGATCTTCTGGGCATTCCCTATCCCGCCAGTTGGTATGGCGATGGCCGGGAGCGTCTCCCAGCAAACTCTGACCCAAAAAATAGAAAAGTTTGTTTTCGATTTCGTCAGGTTAACTCATTAAATTGTTTCCGTGCAATTGCTTTGATGTTATTTTTCATTTCTTAAATTGGCTGCTGTTAAACACAGATTAATTTTGCTTTCCACTTTTCATTATTTATTTGTATTTGTTCCTATTTTGCCTTGGCTCATGATGGTAAGAATCAGTGTAGTAGATGTAGGCTAAATTAAAGTCGGCATGGGCCGGCCACTTATGTCACTGACACGACGAAAGATGGAGTACGTGTGTTTTGGTCTGGAGGTCGCCTATGGGTAGGAGACGCGTTGGGTACACAAAATACACTAGACAAAGCGTCCGTGGCACTCATTCAGCTGGTCTCACTGAAAACCAGCGTCATGGCCTTTGTCTCGGCTGTGACATAAGCTGAGTGAGGGCCATTCATACTAGACGTCATAACACACCGTAATATTCATTTGGCACTGTCTACACATGATTAAATATATTTTTGTTCTTTTTTTCCCTTTTGTTTTTATTTATATGTATTTTAATTGTTTTATGTTTTGTTTTCTGTTCTTGCCAAATTGTGTTCTGTTTACAACTGCTATAAGTTCTGTGTTGTCTATAATAATAAATATTTTCTTTCTTTCTTTCTTTCAAGTGTAGGCAGAACACCAGCTAGAAGCGCAGATGATCTAAGAACTCACGCAGGCATCTTATGGATCAGAAAAACTAATCACCGCGCCGAATGAAAGTGCTTCGGATATCACTAATGAAATTCCAGAGGCTGAACTTGGCGTTCTGATATGGTTCGCGCCACATTCATCCTCTTGGGCTATCTATAAAAAAATCAAAGAAGTTTACGGGACGTGTGTCAACTCGAACGTCACAAAAAAGAAAATTGCTGGATAGATATACAGCACCGCATCCGCAAACATTATTTCGCCCGCTTATAAAGGAAGAAGGAGGAGCTCACGAAGTCGCCGGCCGGCGCACCCGATCGGCGGCTACAGGGTTACATAACTGTAAGTTACCTTGTGTTTTTTTATAGATAGCTCCATTTTCATCCTCATCACTGCGTCCCCAGATATAGTGATGATAGAATCTTAAGAGTAGAGACTTTTAACATTCTTATCATCACTATTTCTGTCAGACTATCAGAGTGTCATTTCTTGCTGCTTCCAAAGCTATTGCATCGGAGCCTGGTGTGCGTTTTTACTATGATCCAGAATTTTGAAAGTCTGATATCTACAATGAATCTACTGCAAGCTGACCTTTGCAACCCTTTTTGCTGACCTTTGGAACCAGGCCAACTGGTCTTTGATTATACTTTCAACTATCCCAAATATGCAGGTGTTTTCCCTCACGACCTCCCGTGACGTTAAGAAGACACATTGCTCCAATTTTTCCACTGAGCTCCCTTAAGATTTCTCTTGTCAGAATAAAAAAGCCGACATTTTTACTAGTTGACTGTATTGCTTTATAAACGGGATTCCTGTATCTCGACATAATTGCAAGGCATTAAGAGCGACGTTAATTAAAAGGTTTCCACTTTAAAGATGTTCGGCCACCGATTTTTCTGTCGGCCTCCACCAATCGATAGGGTATTCCAAGCGAGAGGGTTGTCTGAACTAGGTTTATTTCTGGAAACTTGGAAGGTATCAATGATTAAAGTTTGCCAGTTGGTAAGAATTATGCATTTTCAATGGTCCAAGCTGTGAGATCGGGGTTGGGTCAGTAAGCCGATTGGCGCGTATACTTTTCCGAAGCATTGAGTACGGCACTTATTTAACTGTAATATAATTTAATGAATTCGTAGATAATCAAAAATAATGTACCGGATATTGCTTCACTGTTTGATTCAGGTGATAAAAATTACCTATCTAATTATCCACCAATCCATTTTAAAAATAACTGATTGCTTATAATAAACAATTTGGATTTACTAAGGATATTTGGATGGATGGAGAATTCATATTTAGGTACTCAGGATAAATCTACTTACCTATGCGTGAGTTGCACTTGTCAAGCATATTTTTGATAGATGTCAAAACAAGCTGTAGGTTATTTTGCGACCTATTTAAAGCAATTGACCGCGTTAATTTATTAAAACTATTAATTAGTCTTTAGTTGTAAAGGGCTTTAGGCTACATCATTACGGTCTCCAGACAACCAGCTCTTCGAGCTCACTATAATCATACACATGTGGTATTATATTATAGAACTAATACTTCTGGTGTCCCTTTACAAGTGGGAGTGCCCTAGGGCTCAATATTAGGGGTCAGCTTATAAAAGTACTTGAGTAACTTACTTGGTACTTGGTATGAAATATATAACTTGGTATGATCATAATGATCATACCAATTTATACCAATTTTTATATTTAGTATATCATTTTAGATTCAATGGTTTACCTGTATCACAATTCTTAAGGATGCAATCAAGTTCGAATTTCGTCATATCAAAAGGCACTGAGGTATTTTAATATTCGACCGCCGACTTTGCTTTTGGCGGCCGCCAATCGATAGCCTTTCCAGGCCCGTTCGAGAGGGTTGTCTGCAGTTTATTTGTGGACTGAGAGTTTTGAGAGAAAATAAAATTCACAAAGATATTTTTGAAGTGTATTCTTCGTTACTACCTAGGAGTCGATGTAGAAAAGCGGACCACGGGATCCGAAGCGACAGCTTGGGACGCAACCGGGAATAAACGCTAAGATGATGATTTTATCTAAAACCATAATTCAACATGAATGGGCCGGCTCAACCGGAGTGATACCACAGTCGTGGGAGAGCCACGATTCGGCATGAATGGGCCGGCTCGACCACGGAGTGATACCACGGTCTCACAGAAAACCATCGTGAAGCAGCACTGTGCTGTGTTTCGTGTTCACGTGAGTGAGGGTACCGGAGGCCCAATCCGGGGGCCAGGGGAGTTTAATGGTGACTCCACTGGTGTCGCGGGTGTTCATGGGCGGCGGCAATCGCTTACCATCAGGTTATCCGTCTGCTCGTCTGCCACCTATCACATAAAAGAAATAAATAGTAATAAACCTCTTAGAAAACCGCCGTCAAACAGTTTCTGTGCTGTGATTCCCTATGTGAGTGAAGGTGCCGGAGGCCTAGGCAGGGGAAAGGGTGGCTTGAAGGTTGGCAGCGCACTTGTTACTCCACTGGTTTTTCGAATGTCCATGGGCGGCGGCCATCACCTACCATCAGGTGATCCACCTGTTCGTCTGTCACAAAAAAATACTATGGCATCTTACAAAGCCATCGCTTTGGAACCCAGATTACGATTGAAACAAGATCAAGGATTCGGGAAGTCTAGCGACTACTGTCTGTCCTTTACGACCCTTAGACAGGGGAACTAGACCATCTGGATAATGTTGAATGAATATACTGACTTAGTCAACTGGCTCAGCGACCCAAATAGTCTTGGCCTCCGAAACAAGAGATCGCCACTTCGGTCAATCCTGCGCTACTTCTGGCTAGTCATTGACCAGGAGCTCGCTCAGATCAATCTCGATGACCTAAGTATCGCTGAAGGGATTCAGCAACACCTAGGTCACCCAACTGGGCGTCGGCCCACGTCTCGTCCCTGCTATGCTTTTTTCACGAGACGATTTTCGTCCAACCTCTCGAGATGGCCAAACCAGCGAAGACGGTTGGTGTTGAATGAATATACAACCACAAATATCGACCGGGGAGAGCTACTCTTTGGCATGAATGGGCCGGCTCGACCGGAGTGATACCACGGCCTCTTAAAAAAACCGGCGTGAAGTACCATTGTGTTGTCGGCAGCGCGCTTGTGACTCCACTGGTGTTGCGGGTGTCCATGGGCGGCGGCAATCAGGTGATCCGCCTGCTCGGCTGCCACCTATCACATAAAAAAAAAAGAAAAAAAAAACAGGGTATTAGAGGTACCTGGTACCTACTATGAAGGCGGCTTTATCACTAAATCACACTATAGTTTCTTACAAATACACGTACACGCAAAAATTGATTTCCTACTAGTCAAGTCTTCGAATGAAACAACCTCCATTAAAACCTCCATTTTGAACTTAGGTCTTCCACTCACGCTCCGAGCGCATCAACTATGAACTTGCATCGCGCCTTGCATACGGCTCAGTGCATATCGGTGTTCCCATAGTGTTTCCAAACTGTGGTGAGGTTCTCCCTGGAAATGGGAAGACCTTACCTGATAGATAGATAGATTGATAATACGTTTATTATGCTGCACAAAATTATAAAGTTATAGAATAATTATTAGTGAACAATGTTGCAGCAAGCAATGCTCGGCGTCTCTCTCCGAGATCGAATCCGAAATGAGGTGATCCGGCAGAGAACCAAAGTTATCGACATTGCTCACCGGATTAGCAAGCTTAAGTGGCAGTGGGCTGGCCATATTAGCCGCAGAAACGACAACCGATGGGGTTAACGAGTTCTGGAGTGGAAACCGCGTCTTGGCAAACGTAATGTAGGGCGCCCTCTGGCTAGGTGGGGGGACGATCTGCGCAGGATGGCTGGCAAGAGCTGGATGCAAGAAGCCATGGATAGATCACAGTGGCGAACAATTGGAGAGGCCTACGTCCAGCAGTGGACTGCGATAGGCTGATGATGATGATGATGATTATGATGTTGCAGCAAGAATGGTCCCCGTCTCAGCCTATGCCACTGCAAAGCCATGACGCTGATTTTCAGACCTTAGAGTTTGTCCGCGCGAGGCGAGGTGTTACAAAAACGATAAAAATAAATTGTTGATTTTTTCCTGTTATTGTTTTTGTGAATTTTGTTTGAAAAGTGTGGTAATGACACCTTAGCCTTTCAGTGGAAAATAAAATCGTCTGCCGCCTATCACGTAAAGCCTGGAAAGACTCAATGAAACATTAATGCACACATTTCACGTATTAATGATTTTGCACTCTATTCCAATAGAAGTAAGGTTAGTATTCATTGCGAATTTCTACTAATCACGCTCATTCACTAAGTCTTTAAGCACAAATATGACGATTTCGCTCTCTTTTTTTGACGACGTCATTAGGGAGCTAAATATGTTTAAAGCAATGAAGCTCTCTTAGGAATTAGTAACTCTTTTGCAAGGATGTACCTCTTTTGTCCCAATCACTCCTGAGTTGGGTACAAATGTCTAGCCTTGATATCGCATCCTTTGTTATTGCAACGTAGGCATTCTTTTTGCTTACTTTCAGGCAGAGGTGACTAATATATTTTGTTACTATAAAAAAAGAGTGCCGGAAAGTCTAAAGCATGACAATGCCTGTTTTAATCAACTTGCGGCAAAACGTGGTAAACGCCATGCCCACCACCCCAATCGTAGCAGCGCTCAATTCACATGTTGCAAATGCAGACGGAAATTCACTCCCGCACAGGACTGTACAGCCGCGAGCGCAGTTATACGAGTAATGTCACCACACCGCGCGATGCTGCTTAAAACATCTGTTAAAAATGAAAAGGCCTATGATGATGATGAAAAAAGAATAATTAACCAGAGGCTGCAGTATGCAAAGAATTAAGTAAATACATTTCATCTCGTGTTCAGGCGGGACTCGAACCCACACATTCCATAATCCGGGTGGATGTTCTACCAATTAGACCACAGAATGCGTTACTAAGCCGACGAATTTTGTAAGTGATTGTTTTGACATGAGCTGTCGATAGTCTCATCAATTTGACGACCCGTTTGGAACAGTGGTAGTGAACGCTGCCTCTGGTGCAAGGGTTGCGGGTTCGATCCCCGCACAGTACAAACATTTGTGTGCAAGAACATATCTGTTTGTATTGGTCTGGGCGTTATCTATGAATTATAAGTATGTATTTACAAAAAGAAATGTATTATATGTATATATTTGTAATCCCACTGTGGATTCTGATATTCGTAACACAGGTGCTTGTGCTACCTATCTCGGAGTCAGATCAATGTATGTGATGTTGTGAAATATTTATTTATTATTTATTATTAATTTTGTAGGTATATTTACAATATCCAGTAGAAATATTATTACAAATATTTGACCACCAGTTAATATGAGACTGCTAAATCAATAGTTGATATTTTTGTAGCAATCTTCTGCAATTTATGCTTAAGTAAATAGTAACGCGTTCAGTGGTCTATTTGGTAGAATATCCACCCGGATTGTGGAAGGTGTGGGTTCAAGTCCCGCCTGAACACGAGATGAAATTTTTAAGTGTGTTATATACTTTAGAATAAATTGCAAAAGATTGCTATAAAAATATGAAATATAGTCAAGAATGTTCCGAAATCTGCTAAATTTAAGGGTAAAACGACAAGGTAGAAATACTCAGTGTAATCACATTACCGCACTTAGCTGGAGATGGGTCTGCGATTGATATTCCGGTCAGGCGCCGATCTGATAAGCTGGCGGCGAGCAGAGGGCGAGAATGAATCGCTTCCTGACATTTTGTAGGGGGAAGCAGTAGGTTAAGATTGTTCTATCAATCAGCCGAATTTTGAAGTAATCCCCTACGGGCTACTTACTTACTTAATCCATTGGCTCAGCGACTAGGGATGCAAACGATACATCGATTTTTTTCAAACATCGATGTATCAGCAGGATCTGCGCAGGATGGCTGGCAAGAGCTGGATGCAAGAAGCCATGGATAGATCACAGTGGCGAACAATTGGAGAGGCCTACGTCCAGCAGTGGACTGCGATAGGCTGATGATGATGATGATGATTATGATGTTGCAGCAAGAATGGTCCCCGTCTCAGCCTATGCCACTGCAAAGCCATGACGCTGATTTTCAGACCTTAGAGTTTGTCCGCGCGAGGCGAGGTGTTACAAAAACGATAAAAATAAATTGTTGATTTTTTCCTGTTATTGTTTTTGTGAATTTTGTTTGAAAAGTGTGGTAATGACACCTTAGCCTTTCAGTGGAAAATAAAATCGTCTGCCGCCTATCACGTAAAGCCTGGAAAGACTCAATGAAACATTAATGCACACATTTCACGTATTAATGATTTTGCACTCTATTCCAATAGAAGTAAGGTTAGTATTCATTGCGAATTTCTACTAATCACGCTCATTCACTAAGTCTTTAAGCACAATATGACGATTTCGCTCTCTTTTTTTGACGACGTCATTAGGGAGCTAAATATGTTTAAAGCAATGAAGCTCTCTTAGGAATTAGTAACTCTTTTGCAAGGATGTACCTCTTTTGTCCCAATCACTCCTGAGTTGGGTACAAATGTCTAGCCTTGATATCGCATCCTTTGTTATTGCAACGTAGGCATTCTTTTTGCTTACTTTCAGGCAGAGGTGACTAATATATTTTGTTACTATAAAAAAAGAGTGCCGGAAAGTCTAAAGCATGACAATGCCTGTTTTAATCAACTTGCGGCAAAACGTGGTAAACGCCATGCCCACCACCCCAATCGTAGCAGCGCTCAATTCACATGTTGCAAATGCAGACGGAAAATTCACTCCCGCACAGGACTGTACAGCCGCGAGCGCAGTTATACGAGTAATGTCACCACACCGCGCGATGCTGCTTAAAACATCTGTTAAAAATGAAAAGGCCTATGATGATGATGAAAAAGAATAATTAACCAGAGGCTGCAGTATGCAAAGAATTAAGTAAATACATTTCATCTCGTGTTCAGGCGGGACTCGAACCCACACATTCCATAATCCGGGTGGATGTTCTACCAATTAGACCACAGAATGCGTTACTAAGCCGACGAATTTTGTAAGTGATTGTTTTGACATGAGCTGTCGATAGTCTCATCAATTTGACGACCCGTTTGGAACAGTGGTAGTGAACGCTGCCTCTGGTGCAAGGGTTGCGGGTTCGATCCCCGCACAGTACAAACATTTGTGTGCAAGAACATATCTGTTTGTATTGGTCTGGGCGTTATCTATGAATTATAAGTATGTATTTACAAAAAGAAATGTATTATATGTATATATTTGTAATCCCACTGTGGATTCTGATATTCGTAACACAGGTGCTTGTGCTACCTATCTCGGAGTCAGATCAATGTATGTGATGTTGTGAAATATTTATTTATTATTTATTATTAATTTTGTAGGTATATTTACAATATCCAGTAGAAATATTATTACAAATATTTGACCACCAGTTAATATGAGACTGCTAAATCAATAGTTGATATTTTTGTAGCAATCTTCTGCAATTTATGCTTAAGTAAATAGTAACGCGTTCAGTGGTCTATTTGGTAGAATATCCACCCGGATTGTGGAAGGTGTGGGTTCAAGTCCCGCCTGAACACGAGATGAAATTTTAAGTGTGTTATATACTTTAGAATAAATTGCAAAAGATTGCTATAAAAATATGAAATATAGTCAAGAATGTTCCGAAATCTGCTAAATTTAAGGGTAAAACGACAAGGTAGAAATACTCAGTGTAATCACATTACCGCACTTAGCTGGAGATGGGTCTGCGATTGATATTCCGGTCAGGCGCCGATCTGATAAGCTGGCGGCGAGCAGAGGGCGAGAATGAATCGCTTCCTGACATTTTGTAGGGGGAAGCAGTAGGTTAAGATTGTTCTATCAATCAGCCGAATTTTGAAGTAATCCCCTACGGGCTACTTACTTACTTAATCCATTGGCTCAGCGACTAGGGATGCAAACGATACATCGATTTTTTTCAAACATCGATGTATCGTTCATAAACATCGATGTTTTAACATCGATGTTGAAACCTAAAACATCGACGATACATCGTTCTTCATGAGCGATGTTTTATGAACGATATTTTATCATAGTGCTATCTTCCGTTGAAATTTAATTTTACTAAACCACTAGAAAAATCCACCAGCCACTAGAAGTAATTTTTTGCCACCAAATGGACAGTCAAAACAACCAGTTTTAGTAGAAAATCCACTAAGTTGGCAACACTGCCTAACTGACACTTGACTGACTCTCAGTCACACACAACACAAGCGTTGATTTTGTTATTAAGCGTTTTGTGCCCTCTGCAATCTGCAATATAAAACAAACGCCTGCGATACTTCTGTTAAAAAAATATATTTATTCGATATATAAATGGTGATAAAAAACATCGAAAAAAAATCGATATATCGTTCACAAACTTCGATGTTTTCGACATCGATGTTTCAGTTTTGAAAATATCGATGTTCTAATATCGATGTTTTTTAAGAGCGATGTTGCATCCCTATCAGCGACCCGAAGTGAGTCTTGGTTCGGAGGCCAAGACTCACTTCGGGTCGCTGAGCCAATGGATTAAGTACAAGAGAACGTCATTTTAATCGATCCTGCACTACTTGTCGCCTTGTTATTATAAACTGTCTCACTGCAGGGCAAAGGTCTCCATCATAGAAATCCAGTCATCATCATCATCATCAGCAACCCACACTCGTCCACTGCTGGACATAGGTCTCCCCAAATGCACGCCACTGCTAGTCTGTCATTAGGGGGAATGGACCATAACCCACCACGCTGGTCCAGTGCGGGTTGGTGGGTGGTTCGCCAGGGCCTCTTTTGTTGGTTAGCAGGACACGCCACGGGCAGGAGAGGTTGACTTGGAACCCGAAAGATGTTGTGTGGGCCCCCTTACGTCACAATCCCAATTAGAAATCCAGTGAATGCTACTAAAAATATTTCACAACGTCACATTGGTGGGTGGTTCGCCAGGGCCTCTTTTGTTGGTTAGCAGGACGCGCCACGGGCAGGAGAGGTTGACTTGGAACCCGAAAGATGTTGTGTGGGCCCCCTTACGTCACAATCCCAATTAGAAATCCAGTGAATGCTACTAAAAATATTTCACAACGTCACATACATGATCTGACTCCGAGATTCGAGGAGGTCGCTCAAGCACCTGTGTTACGGATATCAGAACCAACAGCTTTGCGTTGCGTTCTATTTATTGGTCTCACTTCGATATATTATAATCCATCCAACAATCCGTCTACTCATCCTGTCTGGCACCTACAAACGTAAGAAAAACAAAAAAATAATGCTTTACCAATGTAAATGTTTTTTGCATGCAATCATGCAATATCACAATTACCTATCGATAAATTAAAATATCGCTAAAATCGAGCAATGGATGTTCAATGAATGAATTAATACACTTTTATTGCACTCAAAATAAAGTATGAAAATTTAAAAACTAGGATATATACAACGAAGGCGGCCTTATCTCTATGATCGATCTCTTCCAGGCAACCTTAGGTAAAGGACACTTGATGAAGGTGTTGAAGGGCGTCCGTGGCTGTTGGTCGGCTCATTGCACTTCGAGTCGGCCGATTCCGCTCAGCTATCGGACGCGTCCCCCGGTGGCGGATAGGGGAACGCCTCCCAGATATGGGAGGTACCGGCTTCGGCCGGCGCGGACCAAAAGCGGCACACCGTAACCTCCTCACTGAGAGGGGGCCGGGGGTCCACTCACTGAGAGTGGGCTGCGAGGAAAAAAACCTCTATAAAAAATCACCCAGTACACCGTAACCTCCTCATTGAGAGAAGGCCGGGGGTCCGCTCACTGAGAGTGGACTGCGAGGAAGAAAACCTCTATAAAAAATCACCCCAAACCGGCGGGTCGGCGTGCCTGCCGGGGAGGGTTAACTCGCTAGCGCTGGGGGTGGGGGGGGTCCGAGAGGACCTCTCTGGCGTGGGAGCGGGCTTGCCTTAATTGGCCGGCCCGGTGGAGACAACCACATTAAAAAACCACAAAGGACCGGCGTTGGGGCGCCCCGTTCGGGGCCTCGCGCGGCGTCGGTCGCCTTCGGGTGGCTGGGGTGTTACCCAGCCTGCTAGCGGCCATCCCGGGGGGAACACCCGCCTCCCCCGGTGTATGTAGGGTAGCCGGGATATTCGGCTCTGTCCCGGTGGTCCGAATTAACCGTTACGCTCGTGGGAATTGTTATGGATTCTTCAAAAATAAAACCTAAAACTCAAAAAACTCCTTCAACTGACGACCTGGCTTCGAAAATGGATCTCGATCTTTCTTCTAATGTTTCGGCAATTGTCGAATTGGACGTGGAGACGGCGGCCCAGACGGTCGGCGCCTCCAATATCGAACTTGGCACGAATAACTCGGACGAGACCATCCATGGCAGCCCGGATGGTCCCAAAAAGGAACTGGCAGTAGGCTGCACACCCTGCAGCGTGATTCAGCACAAGGCAGTGCCCTCCAAAGGGCAGAAGCTGAAGCTGGTGACACCTACCAGCTCAGCTGGTAAAACTACCCCGGGCGGGAGTCTATTCTTCCGCCCCGGAGAACTGGATTTGTCGGAGTCAGATTCCGACACTTTAAAAGGATCGGATACTGACTCGCTTGCGAGTGATGCGAGCGTTGCGAAGCGGGAGCGGTTCGCGAAGACGAAGGCCGTGAAGCGTGCGGCCAAGTCGAGCACGTCCAAGTCGGAGGACTCCGGCTCGGACTGCTCGAAGAGGTCTGTGCGTAAAAAACACGCAGGCCCAGGTAGGCCTATAACCTCCGGAGACTATGTCGCGTTGGCGCAGTCACGACGAGCAGCAGCGGACGCGCTCAAATTGCAAATGAAGGCGCAGAATGAACAGGACGTCCTGGACGAGGAACGCAGGACACGGGAGAGCCGCGCCAAGTATGGGTATGGCGTGTCGCCCGTGTTCGACTACGCGGACATGTCTCTGGCGGACCTAGAGCAGTCCGCCAACGAGGACGCGTCGCAAATACTGGGTGTATCTGCAAAGTCCCAAAATCTCAAGGGGACTTTGCAGAAAACATTGAAGGACCGGACCTGCTCGCTCCTCGCCATCACGGCCGAGATGGCAAAACGTTCGGCCTCGCAGGAGACGGCCGCTCTCCAGGCGACAGTCAAGCGACTGTCCGAGGAGTTGGCGGCCGTGAGGAGCGAGCTGCAGGCCCTCCGAGGGGGAAGAGCCCCACCAACCACCGCCCCGTCTGGCGCGCCGATGGCCGCACCCCGCGCTCCTACGCGGAAGGCGCCGCCTAGGGACAAAGACGCAGAGGCGGTCATTGAGATGCGGGTGGCCTCCTTGTTAGAGGAGAAAATCCTGGAGGAGCGTGCCCATCAGCGCAATTTCGTCCGCGCGCTATTCGAAGGGCTCGAAGGGAGGCTCCTCCCTGCGCCCAGGCTCCGCCCGCCGCTCGCGGCGGACAGGAAGAAATTGGCGGCAACCCCTTCAGAGGCTGCAGCTCCCCCGCCCCCCTCTCCTCCCCCTCCTTCCAACAAAGGGAAGGGGAAGGGAAAGTCTTCGGTGAAGGCCCCAAGCGCCCCCGCTGCCTCTGGCCCGGTCACTCGCTCCAGGAGCTTCGCCTCCGTCGCGGCGACCGGAGTGACAGCCCCCGCCCCCCGCCCGGCTCCTGCACCGGCCCCTGGGGCTACTCAGCCGCCCGCTGCCGAGCCGATGCCCTCCACCTCGTGGGCGGAGGACATTCTCCTGCCTGCCACCACCCCTGCAAACGAAGGATGGCAGACAGTAGGCAGGAAGACGAAGAAGGCCAAGAAGGCGGCCACATCTGCCGCCCTTCCGGAGCAGGTTGGCCTCACTGGCGGGAAGAAGGCCAAAAGGAACAAGAAGAAGAAGAAGGGCTCCTCTTCGTCGCCTTTAAACGTTTCTCCCGCCGTCGCTGCAGCCAAGAAGATGATCGCTCCTAAATCCTCGGCCGTCGTCATAACATTGACGGCCGAGGCGGTCCAAAAGGGTGTTACATACTCCGCCGCCCTAGTCAAGGCCCGCCAGGCCCTAGGGGACGCAAGGTCCCTGGGCCTAAACTTGCGGTGCAGGCACACCGCCACGGGAGCTCGGAAATTCGAGCTCCCTGGAGCTTCCAGTGGCCCGGCCGCGGATGCCTTTGCGGCCAAAGTCCGCGAGGCTCTGGCGGACGTAGCCTACGTCAGGCGGCCCGTCAGACGGGCCACACTCTTGGTGACGGAGATGGATGACTCCGTCACCAAGGAGGACGTAATGGTAAGGGCGGCGGAGGTCGGAGGCTGCGAGCCGGCCGACATTTATGCCGGCGAGGTCCGTCGTGGCCGATGGGGCCTGGGGCAAGTCAGGCTCCACCTCCCCGTAACTGCGGCCAAGGCGGTCCTAGAGGCTGGCCGTCTACTCGTGGGATGGAGCTCGGCCGCCGTTAAGGCATTGGAGGAGGAGCCCCTCCGATGCTTCAAGTGCCTGGGGCTCGGCCACACCGCGGCCCTCTGCCCCTCCGACGCCGTCCGCAGAGGTCTCTGCTACCGCTGCGGACATGAGGGGCACCAGGCCAAAGACTGCGGGGCCAAGAAGCCGCACTGCTCCGTCTGCGCCGCGTCAGGGCGGCCAGCGGAGCATACAATGAGGGGGAAGGGCTGTCGCCCTCCCCCGAAGAAAGGTAAACAGCCGCCAGCAGAGAAGCCAGCGGCTGCTGCTGCCCCTGGGGCTCCCCCGGCGGCGCAGGATGAGGAGGGTGCGATGTCGGAATAATGGCTCAAGTCCGACATCGCACCTTCCTTCAGGTGAACGCCAACCACTGCCGCTCGGCCCAGGATCTGATATACCAGAGAATGGCCGAGTGGCAAGTTGACGTGGCGGTTGTCGTGGAGCCTTACATGGTCCACGACAACTGGATCGGAGATGGTGACGGCGTTGCCGCAATTTTCTGGCGGCCTTCCTCCGCCCTTTCCCCCCTCTCATTCATTGAGAGGGGGTCTGGTTTTGTCGTCGCCGGTTGGGAGGACCTGGCCATTGTGGCCAGCTATTTCTCCCCCAACCGGCCGTTTGCCGACTTTGAGGCGCACCTTAACGTGCTGGGCGCGGTTTTGGGCCGTTTGGCGCCGCGCCCTGTAGTTGTTGCCGGGGACCTCAACGCGAAGTCCATCGCGTGGGGGAACCCGGCAACGGATCAGCGGGGTCGTGCCCTTGAGACGTGGGCGATCGCCTGTGGCCTCACTCTCCTAAACAGGGGCACGACCCACACGTGCGTGCGGCGCAACGGCGGCTCGGTGGTGGACGTCACGTTCGCCACCCCGAGCATAGCCGCACGCATCGACGGATGGTGCGTCGAGGAAGCCGAGTCGCTCTCCGACCACCGATACATTAGGTTCGGGGTCGGGGACGCACCGGGGCCCCATCGTCCGGGTGACAGGCCTTCTCCTTTTCCGCGTTGGGCCCTCACCAAGTTGGACAAGGAGAAGGCCAAGGAAGCAGCGTTCGTCCAGGACTGGTTTTTTCCAGTCCTGGACGATGCCGACGTCGACGAGACGGCGTCCGCGCTCCGTAGTTCGCTGACCGAGGTGTGCAACGCTAGCATGCCTCGGTCACGCCGCCCGGGCCCGCGTCATGCGGTTTACTGGTGGTCGGCGGAGCTGGAGACTCTGTCGGCCACCTGTCGGAGCGCGCGCAGGGCCTTTCAGAGGGCCAAGCGGCGGCGCCACAGGGACCCCGAGGATGAGGACCGCCTATACCAGGCCTTCAGCGAGGCTAGGCGGTCCCTCAAAGGCGCAATGGGCAGGGCGAAGGACGCTGCGCGCCAGGAAATGTTGGAGGGTCTTGATCGGGACCCGTGGGGGAGGCCTTACAAGGCTGCGCGAAGTAAGCTGCGCCCCATAGGCCCCCCGGTCACCGAGACCCTCCAGCCGGAGCTCCTGGAGAGGGTGGTGCGGACGCTTTTTCCTCCAGTCCGCACCGATTTCCGCCCTCCCAGGATGCGTCCGCCAGAAGAGGCGGCCCCCGTGGTTGATGTGGCTCCACCCATCACCACGGAGGAATTCGGGGCGGCAGAGATTCGGCTCAGAGCCAAAAAGACCGCCCCGGGGCCTGACGGCATCCCGGCCCGAGTGGTGGCCCTCTCTCTTGGTGAGATGGAGGGCCGCGTAAGGGGCCTCTTCGACCGCTGCCTAGCGGTCGGGAGGTTCCCCAAAATATGGAAGCAGGGCCTGTTGGTCCTGCTCCATAAGGAGGGCAGGCCGGTGGACTCTCCATCGGCCTACAGGCCCATTGTATTGCTCGATGAGATCGGTAAGCTATTCGAGAAAATAATAGCTTACCGTCTCATCGCAAACATGGAGGATGCTGGGCCCAACCTTTCAGAGGCCCAGTATGGATTCAGGTCGGGGCGCTCGACAATAGACGCCATAAAGCGCCTGAGAGGCGAGACGGAGTTGGCGGCGGAAGAGGGGAAGGGTGTGGTTGCGGTATCAATTGATATCAAGAACGCATTTAACACCCTTCCCCACGCTACAATTATGGAGGCACTCAAATTTTTCCGAGTGCCTCCATATCTCATCAAGCTCGTCGAAGATTACCTCACCGAGCGTGAGATTTTGTTTGTAGACAGGTCGGGCACAGTACAGCGCCGCACCGTAGAGACAGGAGTTCCACAGGGGTCGGTCCTCGGGCCGCTCCTGTGGAACATAGGGTATGACTGGGTCCTGCGCACCAGTCTCCCCCGGGGCAGAAGTGTCGTCTGCTATGCGGACGACACTCTCATCACTGCTCGGGGGAGGACGTTTGATCGCGCCTCGCGCGGTGCGTCGAGGACCACGGACCTGGTCATACGGAGGGTGCGGCGGCTCGGCCTGGAGGTGGCCGTCGAGAAGACTGAGGTCATATATTTCCCTCAGTCTTCCGGCGAGAGGTTTCCCTCCGGCAGACATATCACTGTCGGAGGGACCCAGGTTGCGGTGAAGGCCGAGATGCGCTATCTCGGCCTCACCCTGGATCCGCGGTGGCATTTTGGCCTGCATTTTAGCAGGATGTCACCGCGGCTCCTCAGGGCAGCGGACACGCTGTCATGGCTGCTGCCCAACCTGGGTGGCCCAGGGTCCAGGTGCCGGCGACTCTATGCCGGCATCCTGAGATCGATGGCGCTCTATGGGGCGCCAGTCTGGGCCGACTCCCTGGCAAGGGGGGAAAATCTTCCCTTCTTGCGGGGGCCTCAGCGGGTAATAGCGCAGCGGGTCGCTCGAGCTTACCGTACGGTAAGTTTCGACGTGGCCTGCTTACTCGCTGAGACGCCCCCATGGGAGTCAGATGCCGTGGTGGTGTCCGCCGTGTACGACTACACGGTGGCACAAAGGGCAAATGGGGTGTCCATTTGCCCCGCCGAGCGGGAGGTCGTACGGAGGGAGGCTCGGAAGAGCCTCCAGAGGCGATGGTCTGAGCACCTCGTCCTCACTCCGTACGGCCGCAGAACGCTCGACGCGCTCGCCCCGGTCTTGGACCGGTGGCTTGAGCGTCACCACGGCGTAGTCTCCTTCCGGATGGTGCAGGTAATGACCGGGCATGGCTGCTTCGGTTATTACCTGCACAGAATCGGCAGGGAGGAGACGCCTTCGTGCCACACATGCGGCGACCCTGTGGACACGGCGCAGCACACCTTGGCGGTGTGTGCGCCGTGGGCACAGGCTCGCCACGCATTGGTGGCAAGGGTCGGCCAGGACCTCTCACTCTCTAATATAGCGAGAGCTATATTAGCGAGTGAGGATGCCTGGAAGGCCTTTGCCGCATATTGCGAGCATGTGATGGAGGCGAAGGAGGCGGCGGAGCGCGAGCGAGAGGCTGACCCTCTCGCCCCCGCGATCCGCAAGGCACGTAGAGGGAGGAGACGACGCCAATACTTGCGTCTCCTTCCCCTGCGAGGAGCAGGTCCGCTGGTGCGTGGGGCTGTAACCCCACCACCGGCATTGCACGGACCTCCTCCTACGCCTGGTGGGGACGGCACGACTCTCTCGGCTGTCCCCATCCCTCCCCCCGACCCCGGGGGGAGAAGCGCCGTGCCCGCCGTGTAGGCAGGCGTCCCTGTCCGGGGGGTGACGTGGTGAAAGGCTCCGAGCTTTGGCCCCATGTCACTCGCCCACCCATGGACAGATGAGGGAGAGTCCCAGGAGTTTTAGTCGGTATGCCTCTGACCGGCTTCTCGTTAGGAGAAGCCGTCGCCAGAGGAGAGTCCGACATAACCCATCCGTTTACAGACGGATGGGTATGCGTAACGCATTTCTCCTGGGTCAACAAAAAAAAAAAAAAAAAAAGCTGCAATCATGGCGTATAATGTTATGGGAGACCAGTTAATATTTTTACCCTACTACGGCAAATTCAAAAACGAAGGGTTATGGTTTTAGCAGTCTATCTATGTAAGTACGTTTGTATGTACTAAGAGTCTGCCTAAACTACTTAGCCGATTTTGATGAATGAGTTATCAATCGATTCCTTATTAAGAAAAGGGATTGCTCGAACAGCCCCTCCGCTTAAAAAGAAGAAGGTAATACAATTGTTTTAAAATTCATATTTACATTAACTTTCATACATTTTACTGTAGGAGAGCTATGCTTCGGCATGAATGGGCCAGCTCGACAGGAGTGATACAAAGGCCTAACAGAAAACCTGCGTGAAGCAGCGCTGTGCTGTGATTTACTGCGTGAGTGAGGGTACTGGAGGCCCAATCTGGGGGCCACTGGTGTCGCGGGTATCCATGGGCGGCGGCAATCGCTAATTATCAGGTGATCACACTATTTGCGTCTATACTCGCACTCGTGGGGTGCGAGTATAGACGCAAATAGTGAGCGAGCCAGAAGTGAATAGATGCGCCGCCATTTCTAATCCCATTCTTTATCCGCACAGGTTGTATATAACAATAAAACAACTTACTTTAGGATTAATTCAATTTATGGGTGGTTTTTCAACTATTAGACATTGGCTGAATTTCAGTAGTGAAACAGTACAAAGAGCTGCACAACAAACTAACGAAACCTGTAAAAAATTTCAACTTATTTGCAACGTAACTAACGTAACTAACGGTTCTTAAACTCTATGAAGCTCAAGTTCGGTCGTGCATGGAGTATTGCAGTCACCTATGGGATGGCTCTGCCAAGTATCAGCTGGCTGCCCTCGACTCGATTGAGCGTCGAGCCATGAGGTTAGTTGGTGACGCAGAACTAGTGGATGGTAAATCCCAAAGCCTCGCTCACCGACGTAGAGTGGCCTGTCTATCGGTTTTTTATAGGATGCATTTTGGAGAGTGTTCGAATGAGCTTCACGACCTGATACCACCTTCTCCTTTCTACCACCGGACATTGCGGAAGACGACAGGAATCCACCCTTACACTGTGCAAGTTCCACCAGCTCGTACTAAGCGTTTCGCTTCCTCTTTCTTGGTACGAACTGCTAAGGAATGGAACAACTTGCCGGCTTCTGTATTCCCAGAGAGCTACAATTTGGGTGTCTTTAAGTCGAGAGTGAATAGGCTTCTTCTGGGTAAGCACGCTACATCTTAGACCTTATTGTCACTTTCCATCAGGTGAAATGAGGTCAAGTGCAAACCCATTTAATATATATAAAAAAAAAAAAGAAAGAAAGTAACGTCAAAAACAAAGTATAAATTCAATTGCAAAGTTTGAAATTTTGCGGTAAATGGCTGAAACTGTAAGGGCGGGAAATTTTTGTTTTTCATAGATTTCAATAAAGTAGGTACATGAAAGAATTCAGCTCCGGCCAATATACATCGTTAGTGCCAGTTAGTGCTAGCTCTAACGCGTCTTGTGCATTTTGTAATCTCATTAAATGCTTTTAGTTGAATGCCTTGGGAGCTTCTTCGATCAACTTGTTTAGCAAAATTACAAGAGCTTTTGTTTTTTTTCTTTTTCTGTATTTATTTTGATTTTTTTAATGTAATAAGTTGCAGACGAGCAGAAGGATCACCGTAAGCGATTGCCGCCGCCCATGGACACCCGCGACACCAGTGGCCCCCAGATTTAGCCTCCAGTACCCTCACTCACGCAGCAAATCACAGCACAGCGCTGCTCCACGCAGGTTTTCTGTTAGGCCTTTGTATCACTCCGGTCGAGCTGGCCCATTCATGCCGAAGCATAGCTCTCCTACGTATATACGCAAATAGTGAGCGAGCGAGAAGTGAATAGATGCGCCGCCATTTCTAATCCCATTCTTTATCCGCACAGGTTGTACTAATATTGCTTTTTTTATTATTATTTTTTTTCCTTGTTTTGTCCTTTTTCTTTCTTCCTATTGTATGTTATGTATGTGTGCACGTACGTCGCCCAAGGCTCTGCCTGAAAACCAGCGCTGCAGCGGCTTCAGCCACTGCAGCAAATGCTGAGGTTGGGCCTTGTTGGCTACAGAATTTGTCATACTTGTGTATTTATGTCACTCATGTTTGATTTGTGTTCTGTGGCCAATAAAGAAATCCTTATCTTTATCTTTTATTGGGTGTAATTTGTTGAAAACCCTTTTTACGAGTGCATTATTTTCTACCAGAAATACAATGAAAACTTTGTAATTAGAAAGCTATACCATATTTCCTATAAAAAAAGTCAACTCCGTTTTGTGGAACGGTTCAGTCGCGGTATGACATAAGGACCTACAAGAGACGAGTATACTCCTTCTAAAAGGCAGGCAACGCATCAGCGAATCATTTGATCTCTTAGATGTTCATGAGCGACTGTGATAACTTCAGGTGCTTGCTCGTTTGTCGCCTCTAGCATGAAAAGTCTTTGATAAAGCAATTCTTGTTCTTGAGATAATAGAAAACGGTATAAATTGTTATTTCTGAACATGATCATAATGTATTAACATAGGGTAATTCCGGGGGAGATGGCCCTAGTAACTTGAAGGCTCTAGTGTGAAGGAATTGTGATGAATAAAACAAGAATTAATAAAGAAAATTAAACTTTACTTATTATAATTATTGAAAATCAACAATAAGTCACTTTAAATATTGTAAAAACACGTAATATTCAACTTTAAAATAAATCTAGGATTGGCCATCTCTCCCAGAGTGTCCGGGAGTAACGGCCATAGAGGCTGGGGGAAGATGACCGGTACTCTTTTTGCCTTTCGTTTGCCCTTGAGATCTATGGACTCCTTTTTTTTCTTACAAAGGCATTCTTATGACACATGTGCTCAAACTTGGTACAATTTTCATGCACCCTGAACATCCAAATATAACATTGTATCAAATCTTCCCTTAGTTAGTCACAGTCTTAATTTTGTTTTTGGTAACGGAGGTTGATGACGGTTTCCATTCGTATTGGTTAGGCATCAGTAGAAAATTAAGTAGATGAAACGTAAATCTAAATTTAGACATCGAATTGTATAGCTATCTATCCAATCAATACTATGGCCATTTCTCCCGATTTTCCGGATGAGGTTGCTAGCTTACGTAAACACCACAACTCCTAAAATTCAAAGGTAATTTTGAGGATAGAACATTGAGAATATTTGTATTTCAACAGGAAACCACGAAATCAGACATAACTTTCAAAACCTTTTTGTGAGCACTTAATATATGAAACCCTTACCTTAAGTCGAATGTGTCATTAAAAAATAAAGTGAAATTACTCAACTTTCTATTATTTTTTCGAACAAAAATTCACCGACACTTGTTGGCCACAGTCACCTGAACCAAACTAAATTGTAAGTAGTGTTACTTGGGAATTATTTGGTGATTTTTTTTCGATTGGTCATCTCTCCCGTACGGCCATCTCCCCCGGAATTACCCTAAATAAATATTTCAGGATATCACATACGTTGATCTGACCCCGAGATAGGTAGCTCAAGCATCTGTGTTACGGATATCAGAACGAAGAAATATAGACAATGATTACTTTTTTTTTTGTAAAAACATACTTTTAATTACATAGAAAACACCTACACCATACCAACAGACATATTATTGCACACAAATTTGTATCGAACCCTCAGCCCTTGCACCAGAGGCAGCGTTCTCTACCACTGATCCAAACGGGTCCTCAAACTTATTTGATAATCGATTGAAAAGCGAATTTTGAATAAATGAATTAGCCCGAAGACAGGCATTCTAGTATATTAGATACTCCAATACATAATGCATAGCAACTCCCTAAACAATTTGCACCATTATAGATTTCCATAATCATTAATTTCCTAAGCCTACGAAGGTAAATATTGTCCCATATGGCCCATTAGGGAATTACAATTATATTTGTGTGAGGATGTATGTTGATGATACATTAGCTGTGACAACACAATTTACATACTGTCGTATGAAGTGGCTCAATCAATAGTATTATTGATGTTACATGTACATAGTTGTTTATATGACTGTACTCTCTATCCTAATCGAGTTAAACTTCAAAAGTGAACCAGCATCAGCCATAGATATCCAAATCTTTCCAAATATATTATAAAATTAAAGGATATCTTCTACTCCACGCCAAATGGGTCTGACCACAGTACTGGGCCTGCTCAGCATCGGGGCTAACCCTCTAAAGTAAAATATAACTGGGATAAAGTATTGTTTCTGCTGTTTTCATTGTTCATAGCTTGGGTTCTTTTATTGGTTTGTCATATTGTTATATGCGGCTAGTGCGACAAACCTAAGTAATTCAATTATTGTTTTTTTTTATGTAAACATTGTTTTTGGATTGCATTCTGGTTCAAAACTGCACTTTATTTTTCTCACTTTGTTTATTTACGATTGTAATGTGTTGTGTGTATATTATAAATAAATAAATAAATAGATATGCACCCTAAACAGACTGAGCCTTTTCATAGAAAGCCATAGAAATACCGCGCGAACTTCTAAATATTAGATAGAAATCATTCCAAATATAACTACTATTAACCTGATTATGTAAGAATTTAGCTGATTGTGTAGGTACTTATACGTTTGTGTCGATTGTCACCTGACACTGGTTATTAAATAAATAATAATAATAAATATTTCACAACATCACATACATTGATCTGACTCCGAGATAGGTAGCTCAAGCACCTGTGTTACGGATATCAGAATCAACAGTGGGATTAGAAATATATACATATGATACTTTTCTTTTGTAAATACAATAATACATAGTAAACAGCCAGACCAATACAAACAAACATGTTCATGCACACAAATGTTTGTACTGTGCGGGGATCGAACCCGCAACCCTTGTATCAGAGGCAGCGTTCACTACCACTGTTCCAATTGGGTCGTCATATTTTCTTGTTAAATAACCCATAAAGTAATATGTCATACATAATTACGCCCATTTTTGCAGATACCGATTAAAGTATAATCAAATAAATATAGTATTCTAAAGTATAATCAAATAAATATAATATAGTATTTTTAATTTTAATTTTATTTGAAACTTTGGTTGCATGGCCGTCACCTCTTGCCAGAGCCTCGCTCTCCTCTACCATGGCGACCACTGAAAACCAGCGTCGTGGCGATAACTATCACCACGGCACATGCTGAGTGGAAGCCTATTTGGCACACTATTTTAATTTTAATTTTAGTTGTTTAGTTATTTTAAGTTTGAATTGTAATATCTTTTGTGTCAAATAAATGTTTTTTCTTTCTTTCTTTCTATTCGGCCGAAATATCCCTTCAGATTTTATTAAGAGACAACTCGTCCATTCTTCTAAACTGGGACGGGCGATTCAACCCACTCACATTTTAAAAAGACCATACCCATTGACATTTGGGCCGAAGATCAGTTTTTGCACGGGCGAGATGTCCCTTAACCATAGAATTATTATAATTCTATGCCCTTAACCCGGTAGTACTGGGGTGACGTTTTGGGCGACGTGCTTTCTCTGCCGCACCCGTATAAAATCCGCGTCAGGCCTGATTGGATTTCTTTTCTTTCTGTGACGTTTTCTCTGAAAATGACACATTCCGTTTAAAGCTCGCGTTTTTTAGTTCCATGGCATCAGCTCTGTTGGTAATCACATTGACAACTACCACTTTTCAAAAATTTGAAAACTTCTTTCTTTTAAATAATTGGCCATAGTGTTAATACGGCCAGCATCGAAGGAGTTCGCCATCGTTACAGTATATACCATTTGTAATGTCCTCCAATGAAGAGGACATGCTTAAACTAATATTGCTTCCAGGTTTCCACACAACATTTTTTTATGTGATTGGTGGTAGACGAGTAGACGGATCATCGAATGGTAAGCGATAGCCGCTGCCCATGGATAACCGCAACACCAGTAGAGTCACAAGTACGCTGCCAACCCTTAAACCTACTTTTCCCCCGGATTGGATCTCTGGTACCCTACTCGCGCAGCGAAACAAGTCACAGACGCTTTACGCCAGTTTTTATGAGATATGTCATTCCGGCCGTGATAGCAAAATATTACAGACTCAAACAGAGGTTAAGGTCGGGATTGCTGAATCTCCGCGTGTTCTAACTCATCATATTTTCATTTTCCACAGATTAAACTAGCGATTTGAAGACAGCGTCAGATTTCCCTTGGGCCCGTCAAAGGGCACGAAGGTTGTAACAGTACCTACAAGTTTATATGCTAATTCTGTCACGGGGGCCTTGGGGGTTTGGCTATTGATTTGAGTTTGGGAACTTAAGTGAAATCTGGATGTAAGAGCTACTTCATGACGGTGGTAAACATAGAATATATTTTTCTGGTTCTACGTTTTCCCTTGCATTTACCATAGTTGTAAATGCGGAAACAACCAATGTAGTAGGTACTACAAACACCCTGAGTTAAGGAGAAAAATATTTTTTTAGTGCTTATAATAGGCAGACGAGCTTGCGGCCCATTTATTTGCAATGGGTAGTGACCCTGCCTCTTACGCCAAAGGTTTCAATCCCCACCCTGGACAAACATTCGTGCGATGAACACTGCTTGTTCAGTGTCTGTGTGTAATATATGTATTTAAGTATATATTTGTATTCCTCTGTTGTTTCATATCTGTAAAACAAGTGCCTATGCTACTTAGTACGGAATCAGGTCAACCTATGAGATGTTGTGAGAATTATTTATGATGGTAAACGGTAACCGCCGCTCATAGACGTCAACAATGCCGGAGCACAGTCATGCCTGTGAAAGAAGAACTCTTTTCGTACCTCGTTTAAAAAAGGACATGTCATAGCGATCAGGGAACACCGCGGCTGGAAGCTCATTCCAGAGTTTGCACGAGCAGTGGTAAAAAAGAGCGCTGGAAACGAAGCGTTGTGGAAGGGATTGGTTCCAGGAACTATCGGTGAAGCTTGCCGCGGCGTCTAATAGTGCGATTGTAGAATGGTGACCCTGGTATGATAATAAACAGCTCGCGCATCTCGACTCCAATTTGTCCGTGAGATCGGGAGCCCCGACAATCCGGACAGCTAGTCTCTGCAAGGAGTCTAGCTAATATTTAGGGGCGCCTGCCCAAAGATGGGAGCAGTACCTACTCCAGGTGAATAATTTATTTTCTTTTGAACCTTTTATTGTGTTAGGGGGATGTCGCCAGCCCGGAGTGCAATGGGCCGACGTTGTCGCTTTTCGGAGGGGCCTTAAGCATACCCGTCCGCTGGTACAAAAAAGGTGGTATGTTCGTGGGTTATGGGACAACTCGTCCAATTAAAACTCGTTCGCAAATTTTAGGACTTTCTGCTGGTCACTGTTCTAACTTAACCTATCCAATATTTTTTGTTTTCTAGAGATTTTTTTATGTGATGGTTAGTGGTGGTTTTTATGTGGTAGGTGTATCTGAACGTCCTGATGGTCTAGTGGGTTAAGTACCGGGCCGTGATCTCGGGGTGCTGGGTTCGATTCCCGGGTCGAGCGAAAAGTATGTTTCGAATTTTTCGAACATAGCTCGGGTTTGTGATCACCAATCCGCATTTGGCAAGCGTGGTGATTAAGCCTTATCCCATCATAGTAGCGATAACTTGATTTCTATGATGGAGGCCTTTGCCCTGCAGTGGGACAGTTTATAAGCTGATACTTTTTACTTTTAGGTGTATGTGATGAGCAGACGGATCACCTGGTGGTAAGCGATTGCCGCCGCCCATGGACCCCGCGACACCAGTGGAGTCATAAGTGCGCTGCCAACCTTTAAACCCCCCTTTCCCTCGGATTGGACCTCCGGTACCCACACTTACGCGGCGAAATACAGCACAATGCTGCTTTACGCCGATTTTCTGTGAGGCCGTGGTTTCACTCCACTTCGTGGTGGAGGTGTGGTGGTTAGATTAGGTTAAGATAGTGACCAGCAAAAAAGCCTGAAATTCACGGAAGAGTTTTCATAGGACAAGTTGTCCCCTACCTGATGTTAATGTTATTTAGAACAACACAAACATTTCTACTAATTCAGACTGCCGTAAGTGCAGACTAAAATAAGCACTAATATGAGATCCTAGAAAGCAATCCTTCAGCAAGCTAGCAATCGACAACATTCCAAAATTGCTGAGCAAAAAACCATTTCTTTATTTACTTTTCCGCTTCTCGAATATATATTTATTATTTTTTTTTATATTGCTTGTTTACTGAAAGAAAAATTAAAAACTAAAAAACGTGAGATGACGTCATCGGACAGCAGAATGTAAAATATTTCTTTGCTTAGCACATTATAGTTTTAAATTTACGAAATGCCAAACCCATGATATGCAACTGTCAAAAAAAAGACAACTTGTCAACTTTGTATGAATGAAAGACGTTGACAATATCGACACTAGTAACCTTTACCTTTGACAGTAGTACCTTTTTTATTAAAGCAATGATAAGCAAAGGAATATCGCTGTATTCAGCCGTCCGATGACGTCGTTTGGCGCTTATGTCTATTTAGAATATAAAGAATTTCAATAATTATTTTATGCATGAAAATGGCAAAATTTTGAAAAAAGAAAAAATAAGTGTTTATCATTTTATGTCTATTTTCATATAAAAAACAATATGGACATTTTAAAAATATGAAATGTTGTCCATTTAGCCTTTTTTTCCTGCATGCCGTCTCATTTAATATGCACCAGCGGCCGGTAGTAATAATTTCTGAGACTTTGGCTCTGATCCAACTCACCTGATTTATTAACCGGCAACAAAAAATGTTTCAACTGTTTATGTTATATTGTTGGAAGTTGATATTTGAAAACTATCGCATTTTTCGGGTACCAAGCATTTGTATCCAATTTCGTAATTTTAGGTTTTATACGTGATATCGCCACCGTCCATAGCACCCAGTGGAGTTACGAGTTCGCTGCCAAACACTAAACCCCCCTTTCCCACGGATTGGGTCTCCGGTACCCTTACTCACGCAGCGGAACACAGCACAGACGCTGCTTCACGCCAGTTATCTGTGAGGCCGTGGTATCAGTTCAGTCGAACCGGCCCATGCATACCAAAGCAAGGCTCTCCCACGGTTCAAAAGGCTATGTAGGTAAGCCTAAGGCTGCATGTTTGTCCATCAATTTCTCCTAAACTAAAAGTCGTATAGAGAGGTTTATTCCAACTACGGGAGTTTCCTTAGTTGGAAATAATGTAAATTTTGGAATAAAATGTAAAATTGTTTTACTATAATTAGAGCTAGATTAAGTACTTATTGTTAATATATTTTGCTTTTTATTATTTTGCATGCGGTGTTGACCTGTAAATGGAAGTGCATATAGTCTATTTTCTTAAATTGTGTATAATATTCCAAGCAAGTATTATGTAATTTTCGTTGGTTAACCAATAAAATAAAATAAATAGGTATCTAAGGAATATGGAAAGTTTAAGTTTCATTAAAACAAGGCAAATAAGCACCCACTGTGCTATTTTTTTCGAATAAAATATAAGCTTAGGTTAACTGGACAGTAATAGGGAATTGACTAATAGATACCTCAGTCATCAAGTCTGGATAGTTAAAGCAGAATCTTGAAACATTCAAACATATTTACATACTTACACACATAGACTGCTAAAATCATAAACCTTCTTTTTTGGCTTTGCCATAGTCTGGAAAACTTGAATTGTTTGGGTTCAGCTATTTTTTTGCAATTTATTCTTAACTAAATACTTAACGCACATAAAAAATACCGGGCCACTGCTTTACAGACTAAACTACCGGAGACCTTGTTAAGTCGACGAATTTTGTAATTACTTTTTATTTTTCGACAACCCATGGGTGAGCCACGCTTCGGCATGAATGAGCTGGCTCGACCGGAGTGATACCACGGCTCAACAGAAAACTGGCGTGTTTCGCTGCGTGAGTGAGGGTACCGGAGACCCAATCCTGGGGAAAGGGGGTTTTAAGGTTGGAAGCGCACTTGTGACTCCACTGGTGTCGCGGGTGTCCATGGGAGGCGGCAACCGCTTACCATCAGGTGATCCGTCGGCTCGTCTGCCACTTATGACATAAAAAAACCTTTGTCAGTAAATCGACAAAAACTACAAGGATAAACGGGCGTGCGGGTTCGATCCCCGCACAGTACAAACATTTGTGCGCATGAACATGTCTGTTTGTATTGGTCTGGGTGTTTCCTATGTATCATGAGTATGTATTTACAAAATCAGTTGCTTGGCGTAATGCCCGTAACTGTACTTTAAACCAGCTTCAGAGCTGAGAAATAGCATGAAACGAATAATAATAATAATGATAATTCTCACAACATCTCATACGTTGACCTGATTCCGTACTAAGTAGCTTAAGCACTTGTGTTACAGATATCAGACAACAGAGGAACACAAATATACACTTAAATACATATATTACACCCAGACACCGAACAAACACAAGTGTTCATGGCACGAATGTTTGTCCAGGGTGGGGATCGAACCCACGACCTTTGGCGTAAGAGGCAGAGTCACTACCAATTGCGCCATCCGGTCAGTCAAATATATTTGACTGACGTATATGTATATTCTGTTATCCGTAACACAGGTGCTTCAGCTACCTATCTCGGAGTCAGATCAATGTATGTGATGTTGTGAAATATTTATTCATTTAAACGCCAGAATTTAGCACCGTTACACTAAATACATACTTTTATTAGTCAACATTCTGAAACAGCTACAATTTACGGCCATGTTATTATAACACCCGTGTAGTTTCCTAAACCGATGGCGAAAGAGCAAAAGCAACAGAATAATATTTTCATTTCAAATTATACTCGTACCGAGGTACTCTACCTCACTGGAATTCAAAGTTAAGAGATTATAATCATAATTCAATTCAATTCAATTCAATTTATTCAGATAATAATTTTACACGAATAATACATCATCATCATCAGCCCATTTAAGTCCCCACTGCTGGGGCACGGGCCTCCCTCAATCACATGAGGGGTAATTGCCATACTCACCACGCTTGGCAGACGGGTTGGCGAGGGTTTTGATATAAATGCAGAGTTTTCCTTCTCTGGGTGCTTATGATCATGCCAGCAGCTTTACCTTAGTCGCCTTTTACGACACCTCGGTAAGAGTGAGGGCGGCCTATTCTACTCTGCCGGGACCACACGGCGTAATAATACATATTTAAACCTATTAGAATAAGGTCGGAGATAAATACAAATGCCTGAACTAGGCGAACCTGTTTCTCAGGCTAGAATGTTATTGTGTATGTTGAATAATAGGTATCATTAGATAAATAATATTGAATCAAAACGTGTTTGACACTAAGTTGAGAATCGATTGAAGAAATTATATCTTGTATACATTGCATTATGTAGTGCGACTGTACTAAATACTTTTTTTAATGTTATAAGTGGCAGACGAGCAGACGGATCACCTGATGGTAAGCGATTGCCGCCACCCATGGACACTCACGACACCAGTGAAGTCACAAGTGCGCTGCCAATTTTTAAACACCCCTTTCCCCCAGATTGGGCCTCGGGTACCCTCACACACGCAGCGAAACACAGCACAGTGCTGTTTCACGCCGGTTTTCTGTGAGGCCGTGGTATCACTCCGGTTGAGCCGGCCCATTCATGCCGAAGCGTGGCTCTCCCACGGTCACTTTACATCAATCTCCATTTCTCAAATTAAGGCACTCCCTGTACTATGAGTTCTAAGTAACGATAGTACATTCAAACCCGTACACAGTACACTCAGAGATTAGATTGAAAATTTAAAACTTTTTTTTTTATATGAGAGGTGGCAGACGAGCAGACGGATCACCCGATGGTAAGCAATTCCGCCGCCCATGGACACCCGCACCACCAGTGGAGTCACAAGTGCGCTGCCAACCTTTTTCCCTTCCCCCCCATTGGGCCTCCGGTAACCTCACTCACACGGCGAAACACAGCGCAGGCGCTGCTTCACGCCGGTCTTCTCTGAGGCAGTGGTATCACTCCGGTATAACTTTCTGCGCATGACCGTAACCTCTTTGTCAGTGAATTTCAATGCCTTTGACGTCGTTGGTTCATGATTTCTGTTTCATTTTCGTTTACAAAATAATTTATTTCATCATAACCCAGGTACATACATAAAATAGGCAGGGGTTGGCCCCTTCTAATAAGTGCACGTAGCACCTTAGCACAAGATCGAGACAAGCATCTCGTATCGCCAAGACTCATTTTGGGTTGCTGAGCCATCGGAGTAAGTAAAAACCTTTGCCAGAAGAGGCCACTCTTCTTCACCACACAAATTTTTTGGATACCCTGCTACATACACTATCTATATTTTTACTATCTTTATTTTTTACCCGATTACGGTAAGGTTATGATTTTAGCAGTCTATGCATAAAAGTATCTTTTTAGCACTTTTAGGCTTGGTTAAGTGACGGTGGTGACGTGTGGTCCCCGGCAGAGTTGAATAGGCCACCCTCACTCTTACCGAGGTGTCGTAAAAGGCGACTAAGGTAAAGCTGCTGGCATGATCATCAGCACCCAGAGAAGGAAAACTCTGCTTTTATATCAAAACCCTCGCCAAACCGTCTGCCAAGCGTGGTGAGTATGGCAATTACCCCTCATGTGATTGAGGGAGGCCCGTGCCCGAGCAGTGGGGACTTAAATGGGCTGATGATGAAGTGACGGTAACGATAAGTGAATAGTCATGTAATGTACAATGAAACTAGTCCTAAAATCTAACAAGAAAATGTTTTTTTCGCCGAGAAAAAAAAAGATTCTATAAGCAATTATGTAAAACAAGCGAACAAAAGTACGGCTCTTGAATCGGTGGATTGAAATTTACCAAATAAAAAAAAAGTCTCTAAGTACCTATGTTTGTCGACATACTATGCTCGGGAACAAAGGAACCGAACACCTACCGTGACCCCAAGGGAACAGACTGGGAGGGCTTTAGGAACTCCCTTAGGTTATACCTTGGAGATTTTAAATACATCAAAACTGTGGACCAAGTGGAAGCCGCAGCAGAGGACTTAGGCAAGAGCCTAATGAATGCGTATCTAGAAAATTGTCCTCTCAAGACCACTAAGAGCAACAGAAACACGCCTTGGTGGAACAAAAACCTGGAGCATCTGAGGCAAAAGGCCCGTGCCTTATTTAACAAGGCAAAAAAAGACAAGAACTGGGATGCTTACAGGAAGGCGTTAACACGTTTCAATAGGGAGCTCAGGAAAGCAAAAAGAAGATCCTGGCAAAAATTCTGCGGGTCAATCAAGGACACTGCCCAAGCTGCCAGGATCCACAAAATACTATCCAAGACACCTGAATCCCATCTAGGCCTGCTAAGGAAAGCGGATGGATCTTTCACAGAATCTCCGGAGGAAACACTGAGACTGCTTGCTCAAACGCACTTTCCGGAATCCGTGTACATTAATAACGAAAGAGAACTCCAGGTCAGTAAATCTCCGGACAGGAGACCGAGGAATGAAGACTGGAGGAGAGCTTCCGTTATTTTTCGTCCCCAGCAGATAATTTGGGCCATTAGGAGTTTCAAGCCTTACAAATCTGGTGGGGTCGATGGTATCTTCCCGGCTTTGTTGCAGCGGGGCGAAGATATCATCATCTCTACGCTGATAAAATTATACCGTGCAAGCTTTGCTTGGAGTTATCTGCCATCAGCGTGGACTCGGGCGAGGGTCACTTACATTCCCAAGGGAGGGGACAAAGACAAATCGCAGCCCAAGTCCTACAGACCGATAAGTCTCACCTCATTCCTACTAAAAACGATGGAAAAGGTGTTGAACAGTCACATCAGGGCAACATACCTCGTTGAAAAACCCCTGAGTGCAAGACAACATGCCTACCAAACAGGCAAGTCCACGGAAACGGCACTTATTGACCTGGTGGACAGAATTGAGAAAGCCATAGAAGACAAAGAAATTGCACTCTGTGCCTTTCTTGACATCGAAGGGGCGTTTGACAACACCAACTTCGATGTTATAACACGTAGTATGGTGAATCGTGGAATCGACGACACCACCACCAGATGGATGGGATCCATGCTACAAAATCGGACTGCAACAACAACGTTGATGAATAAAACCCTACATTATAGAGTGACCAGAGGATGTCCACAGGGCGGAGTCCTATCACCCCTTCAATGGTCATTGGTTGTTGACAGTCTCATCTGCGAGCTCAATGAAGCCAGATTTCTGACTCAGGGTTACGCAGATGACATAGTAATAATGGTCATAGGAAAATGCCCTAGCACCATTTCCAATCTTATGCAAAGGGCCCTACGAATAGTAGAAAACTGGTGCACGAGACACGTGCTAACAGTCAATGCACGTAAGACGGTCTTAATCCCGTTTACCAAAAGAAGGAAACTAGAGGCGCTACACACCCCAACACTTCTTGGTACGAAGCTATGCTTGTCCAACGAGGTCAAATATCTCGGAGTCTTTTTAGACCAAAAACTAACATGGAACAAGCATCTCGACTACATCACTAGAAAGGCAAAAATTGCGATGGGGGCAAGCAGTAGGTTGGTGGGGCTAAAATGGGGGCTACGGCCCATGGCCGCACTCTGGATTTATAAAACCATAGTGAGGCCAATCGTCACTTATGGCTGCTGTGTGTGGTATAAGAAGACGCACCAACTTAACTGCGTAGAGAACCTCAGCAAAGTTCAAAGAACTGCCTGCCTTATAGCCACTGGCGCGCTTTCGTCCTCTCCCTCTGCAGCACTGGATGCCCTCCTGAACATTCCACCTCTGCACATTCACGTGCAGATGGAAGCGAGGATGGCTATCACGAGAGCGAAAATCAGAGGGAGGACGAGATGGCATTCTAGGGTCATGAGAGGCCTCTACAATGAACTAATGAAAATTCCGGTCATGGATATGCCCTCTGACTCCATGGTCCGTGAACACCGCTTCGATAAGCGGTTTACAGTCTTGTTACCAAGTAGACAAGACTGGGAGGCTGGAACTCCCGGAAATGTTAAGCAGAATGACATCGTTTGGTATACAGATGGCTCCAGGAAGCAGGGCATATCTGGGGCGGGATTTTGTAATGATCGCTGCGGAATACGCAAATTCGCCAACCTGGGTCGCTATACCACAGTGTACCAAGCGGAAGTCTTCGCAATAATTGGCTGTGTCCAAGAGAGTCTACAAATGAATCTCCAGAATAAGAAGATATTCATCTTCTCAGATAGTCAAGCTGCCCTCAAGGCGTTAACATCCTGTGAACTTGACTCCAAACTCACTAGCGAGTGTGTCCTGCTCCTAAACCAGCTTGGCAATGCCAACATTGTAAATCTGATTTGGGTACCGGGACACTGCAATATCAGAGGCAACGAAGTCGCTGACATGCTAGCAAAGGCCGGGGCAGAGAGCCCACTACTCGGACCGGAACCAATAAGTGGCGTTCCAGCATGCATGGTCAGGTTCGAGTTAAAAGAGTGGGAGAAAAAACAAAGCACTGAATTCTGGAAAAGATTACCTCGACTAGAACAGTCTAAGGCGTTGATACAGGCGTTCGATCAGAAACGAGCTGTAGAAATAACAAAACTGAGTAGAGGACATGTTAGGACACTCACTCGGACCCTCACAGGGCACTGCAAATTAAATAAGCACCTGCACAACATGGGCCTTACAGATACCAAAATCTGCAGGTTCTGTCGCGAGGACGAGGAAACGATTATCCACGTCCTCGGCGAGTGCATAGCGCTGCACCGCTGCAGAAGCCGGCACCTGGGAGCACACATGATCTCAGCTGACGAGATCAAGAGCTCCCCCATCAGCTCCATTCTCGGGTTTATCCTGGAACTGGAGCTACATGAGGTGCTGTAATAGGTTACGGGGCTGCCACAATAGATCATCTACTGGTCGCAGTGGCTATGAGACGCAGGGCTCACCCCATTTCTATCAAATAATGCAGTACCTATGTTTGTATTTTCCAAGATTCTGCCTAAACTGCTCGGCAGTTTTAAGGAATGAGGTATCAATCGTTTCCTTATTACTGTCCGGGTTACCCAGACTTACATTTTATTTGAAAATATTAGCACAGTGGGTTCTATTCGAAAAAAAAAACACCAAAAGAAATTTTGTTTTTTTATTTATTGTTTTAAAGGTTTCTTCTTTTGTTAGATAAATATATTATTTCACCTCAGTAATTAAAAGAAATATGCCAAAAATATAAAAATCTTGAAATATCCAGGTTATGCGAACTAACCTCAGTTCTTCAGTTCTGTGGAACTGTTTGGCTGCGGGAGTATTTTCCGACGGCTAAGAATTAGAGACCTTCAAGAGAAGAAGAGCATATGGTTTTATAAAAAGGCCGGCAACACATTTGTGATCTCTCTGATTTCGCGGATGTTAATGGGCAGGCATTTTGATTACTTTCCATCAGGTGACTCGCTTGCTCGTTTGTTGCCTCTAGCACATAAAACAAAACTACGTATCTTGATCTATGATATAAGTGGAGTAATAATCACACGACTTTCTTGTTTATGGAATCAGATTGCTGCCAAGCCTCTAAGTAAACCCTCGCCCTTACGGTTCTTAATGGATTTACACACGTCAAGCTTTATAAAAGGCTTCTGGCCTGTAATTTAGTTAGCATTACCCTCATTCAGCACACAAGCATTCAAGCAAACCCATTTGCAAGACCTCGTAATGTAAAATTCGTTCAAAAATTAAGGTGAGCAAAGCTTTGTAATAATGTCTGGGTTTAGAGAGCACGTAAATTTTAGATCATTTTAAGTAATAACTAAGTTGAAGCAGCGACCCAAAGTGGGCCTTGGCTTCTGATAATTAGAGTCTCCATCTAGGTCGGTCCTGCGCTGCCTCCTGCCAGTAATCCGCCAGAAGTCCACGCAAATCCTTTTCGACCTCGCTTCTCCAGTTTAATGTGACGGGGGCCAGAAAAGTGCACAAGTGCGCTGCTGCCATTATAAAAAGTTATTTTCTAGAATGTTGTCTCCATCTTGTGGGGGGCCTGCCACGGCTGCGAGTTCCTGTACGTAGCCTCCACTCGAGGACCTTTCCACCTCAACGGCCGTCTGTTCTCCTCGCTATGTGCCCTGCCAATTGCCACTTGAGGCATGCAATCCTTTGCGCTGTGTCTGTGACATTAGTTCTCCGGCGGATCTCATCATTTCCGATACGATCACGGACCTGTATGTGGCAGGCCCCCCACAAGGTGGACCGACGATCTGGTGAAGGTCGCGGGAATCCTTTGGATGCAGGTGGCACATGACTGACCTGAGTGAAGAACATTTGAGGAGGCCTATGTCCAGCAGTGGACGTCTATTGGCTGAAACGATTATGTTTCCATCCTCGCTATGATAGCGTGTGATTCCCGGTGGCGTCCAAGCTGTCGCTTTGGAGCTCTGGGTACGCTTGCACCATGATTCAGGATTTGGGGAGTCTGGTCGTTACAATGAAGCGACTGCCATCTGACCTTCGTAACCCTTTACAGAGAAACCAGACCAGCTTAATTTCTTATGAATTATTACATTTACCTGGTTTCCATTTCTTTGGTAATGTATTGATTTTTGTGTATGTGATTTTTGTTTGTAATACTACTCGTAGACTATTATTGTTGTATTTAATGCGAGCAATAGTCTGACGTTAAACCCAGCATTGTGGACAAACCTCAGCGGTTTATATAATGCCATTAACGTGATTGTTTGTCAAAAGTCTTTGTATGTGATAATAAATAAAAAAAAATGGTTACACGTTTTAGAAATTATTCCTAAAACCGCCGAGCTGATGGTAGAAATACGCACATACAATGTAAAAATCCAGTGGTGTATGCTTGGATTCAAACCTGTACTACCTGTGCGGATAAAGAATGGGATCAGAAACGGCGGCGCATCTATTCACTTCTCGCTCGCACACTATTTGCGTCTATACTCGCACTCGTGGGGTGTAAGTATAGACGCAAATAGTTAGTGTGCGAGCGAGAAGTGAATAGATGCGCCGCCGTTTCTAATCCCATTCTTTATCCGCACAGGTTGTAGGTATAGCAGGCAAGTTCTAACGTGCTGAGCTGCCGCTCTTTGATGTTGTACGTGCTCTTTGACGTGCTGAGCTGCCGCTCTTTGAGTTCGGAAGTACAGTGAGCGATAAATAATTCGGTATTTGACTATTTTCGGTATTTGACTATTTTTTTTTTAATCAAAAGACCTTACAATAATAGAAACATCGTTGAAATAATAACTTGATTCTCTTTTAAATTACCTGAGATATCACAACTTTAAAATCACATTATTATGGGCAAACCCAAAACGCTCCATACAAATAGCTACTGAGATGTGACGTCACACGCAAGTATTTTGTATGTATTTCATTTGAATTATGTATGGTAGCTATATCAAATAGTCTCGTTTATGTCAATGGTTCTATTATCATAGTTGGTTCAAATTATATGGGTTATTCAATGGCATAGCTATTTTTTAATAATTTCATACTTTTAAAATGGACTTGCCCTTGAATGACCATAAAACCGGCTATACGTTACATTTTTAATTGGGATTTTTGCTAATGGTACATATTTACCTATATTTTTATAAAATATTTATATTTTGTAAAATCTCGAGCTTAGTCAAAAACCCTATTCTAAAGTCACTTTTAGAATAGGGTATTAGACTAAGCTCGAAGAATTTCGGCTCGATATATGCTCGGCTCGCCAAGCGTAGTCTATCCATAGATAGCCCTCGGCTCCGCCAAGTGTAGTCTATCCATAGATAGGCGTAGTCGTATCTACGCTTGGCGAGCCGAGCATTAATCGAGCCGAAATACGTGTAGCGTCGACCGATTTACAAGCCTCGAGTGAACGTTAGACTCATGCTCGACTGTGCTCCGCATATTGTCAGTGTTTTGACGATACAAAAGGATTGCGTACGAGAGTGACTGTTGTAGACTTGATGTATGATTTAACACCCTCAGAGCAGCCTGGCTTGCACTCAGCTCGTGTTTAACTCATCTAACAAATACCTACCTTATTAATGTTTTGTCACACGAGGTAGATGTGTTTTTTTATATTTGTTTTGGCACAAAACAGTCATTGCAATATTATTACTAAAAAATCTATGCACTCACTAATATTAAAACAAAGAGTGCCCAAAATATATTATCTTTGTATTACAAGAATTACAAAAAGCTAGTTGACAAAGGGTATTTTAAGTATATAAGGCTTATTAAGATACAATAATTATTATGTGATTAATTTTTATGTGATAGGTGGCAGACGAGCAGACGGATCGCCCGATGGTAAGCGTTTGCTGCCGCCTATAGACACCTGCGACACCAGTGGAGGCACAAGTGCGCTGTCAACCTTTGAACCCCGCTTCCCCCGGATTGGGCCTCCGGTACCCTCACTCACGCAGTGAAATAGCACAGTGCTGCTTCACGCCGGTTTTCTGTGAGGCCGTGGTATCACTCCTTTTGTTAAAAACCACTCAGATATTATGGCCAAAATAATATTGTTTGATTGGTTCATAAATGGCAAAGTAATCGAAGAAACAAACATAAAAAAATATATACGAGTCCAATTGAGAACCTCCTCCTCTTTTGAAGTCAGTTAAAAATCAAAATCATTTTGTTTTTCTATCAAATTGCATTTTTCTATCAGAAATATTATGAGCAAAATTCATAGACAACAAATGTTAGTACTTACTTAAATAAGACATGAACTTTCCTAAGGTGGTTTGTTGAAGGCTTCTCAAAGAACCCTGAAAAGCAATCATGTTTCTCCTCACCTGTACAGAACCTGCAATGGGATACAAAAATACTGATTTCTATTTCAAAGGAATAAGGTTGATAGTTTGGTTATTTTCACACAAACATGTGTAGGCCCACGACTGTACGCGTAAGCCCATTACACACACGATCGAGCCTTTGTGTGGTCTCCTTCACAGTTTCTATCAATTGGCCCTTTTCAACAGAATGGACCTGCAAAGGGACTTTTTTGCAGAAAGTAAGTATCATTCGGGTTTTGTAGGACTTTCCAACTTGAATGTTTTTGTGTGGGATTTTCTTTATGTGATGCAAATATTTGCGGTAGAGCTCCCTTCTGATTACCACTTCTTTAGAAACCGGTTTATGGCGTTTTTTAGTGTTTTTCATTTGAAAATATCGGACGGCATCGCGTGACTTAGCTTCGCACTTTCAATTTATTTTTGTTATATTTTTTTTTGTGTTGCTTAGGCCTGTGATGGTTTTGGTGTTTTAGGGTTCCGTAGCCAAATGGCAAAAAACGGAACCCTTATAAATTCGTCATGTCTGTCTGTCTGTCCGTCTGTCCGTCCGTCCGTATGTCACAGCCACTTTTTTCCGAAACTATAAGAACTATATTATTGAAATTTAGTAAATAGATGATTTTAACACAAAATATGAAAAAAATTTAGGGGTACCCCATACTTGGAAGTATGGGGTACTAAAACTTTATTTTTTTTTATTAAACTCCTACGTATGGGGTATCTATGGATAGGTCTTTAAAAAAATTTTTCATAACTTAATATTTTGCGCAAGAGACGCTCCCAAAGTGGTAAAATTTGTTCCCCCTCCCTATAACTTCTATAATAAAAGAATTATAAAACTAAAAAAAATATATAATATCCATTACTATGAAAACTCACAACGAAAATTGGTTTGAACTAGATCTAGAAAGTAGTTTTTTTTAATACTTTATAAACTGTAAACCACAATTTACCTCCCATTTAGTCAACTCAATTGTTTTACAAATAAGTAATATCTGACTTACTACGGAACCCTTCATGGGCGAGCCGGCTTGCACTTGGCCGTCGTCGTCGTCAGCCCATTCAACTTCCCACTGCTGGGGCACGGGCCTCCCTCAATCACATGAGGGGTAATTGCCATATTCACCACGCCTGGCAGACGGGTTGGCGAGGGTTTTGATATAAATGCAGAGTTTTCCTTCTCTGGGTGCTGATGATCATGCCAGCAGCTTTACCTTAGTCGCCTTTTACGACACCTCGGTAAGAGTGAGGGTGGCCTATTCTACTCTGCCGGGACCACACGGCCTTGGCCTTGGCCTTGGCACGCACTTGGCCGGGTTTTACAGTAATATATAGTACCAAACACATTCTAAAAGTAAAGATAATCATTTTCAAAAATCGATGACAAATGGCGACAAACAACAAACACTATGATCTAAAATGGTTTGTATCGATTAATCTACTAAATTAAATGCACAAGTAAAACACAACGAATCCAATTAAGTTTCCCAGAATAATTTTCCAATTTTACTGATAAAATCGCTCTGTGGTTTCCCGTAAACTCCCATTTTATTGATTCGAGGCCAAATTAGTGATGGGAATATTTCTTTGTGCCACACGTTTTGTTTCAATAAATCGAATCGAACCGGATAAACACAATAAAGTATTCAATGCTTACAAATGTATTAAAAGTAAACTTAATTAAATTTTCATTATTTCAGATAAAGTGATGGATATCATTATCAATTTAGTTTCTTTTTCAATTATGTTGTTATTTTGTATTGTCCTTTGGAAACTAGAAACAATGCAATTATTATATCCACATACAGATATCGAATCAAAATATCGATACATCGCACACTGCTGTATCGATACATATCGGCCATCTTTGGGCTAAATGAGGCCTTAGAAATATTTACACAAACGGACCACAGCCCTGCAATCACGGTATTAAAGGTAATTAGGCCAATTTTCATTATAGGTCGGGCTTACACACGTTAGGTATTTCGAGGACAGTACCTGCTTCAATAATCTGTTGCTGTTGGTACTTTAAGGCTGCTAACTAAACAATAAACCGACGTTGGCTCAACCGGATTGACCACAGCTTCACAGAAAACCGGCGTGAAGCAGCCGTCTGCGCCGTGTTTCGCGAAATGAGTTGTACCAGAGGTCAAATCGAGGAGAAGTGAAGTTAAACGTTGGCGCAGTAATTGTGTCTCCACTGGTGTTGCGTGTGTTCATGGTCGACAGCAATCGCTTAACATCAGATGAACCATTTGTTTAGGATCACGAAAAAATAGGCCATGACAAACGGAATCTCTGTAGCGAGATGATGATGATTCAAGCCCGTTTAGTCTGCCAATCAAATTTCCAGCTTTTTGGGACAGGACTATTTACGTTTCAAACTTTCTTACTACTGTAAGAAAGTTTGAAACGTAAATAGTCGTAGTAGTTTCCAGATACTTCTGTAAGTTACTACTGCATTCATGAATCATAAGAAAGAAAGGAAGAAAATACATTTAGTGGCCACAAACAATACACAGATAACATAACAGAATGACATAACATACAACAGATACAAAGCAATACTTATTTTGAAACGAAAAGAGAAGGATGCGGTAAATCAGGTCCCAACCTCAGCATTTGCTGCTACAGCAAAAAGTTCTTTAAAACACCACAGCAGCGCTGGTATTCTCATAGAACCTGTTGCTAGTGACGTCATCACGTCACCAACGTCACAATATAAATATATCTTTTAATTTTTTTAACTTAAAAAACTAATTACTTAGGCCTCCCCCAATGTTCTCCACACAGAACGGTCCTGTGCCGCCCGCATCCAATGGATTCCCGCGATCTTCACCAGATCGTCGGTTCACCTTGTGAGGGGCCTGCCACGGCTGCGACTTCCTGTACGTGACCTCCACTCGATACCAGCGTCGTCGATAGTTAATTCTAAAAATACATCAACAATTCGTTCAAATAAATATCAAGAACTGCCTCCCCTGCAGCCAAGCAAATAGGTATTCGTCCAACCTACGAGTACCTGATCCCGTGCCGGCCGGTTGCATTACATTATACGTATAGTGTACACACATACATTTATGGTCAGGTCATTCAAAGTAAGTCAATTTCTTTTTAAAAAAATTTTTTTCTTTTAATTTTTAAAAATTAATTAATTGTTCGGTTTTTTTTTTGGGTATTATTGATATAGATGTATGTATTGGTTTTAGAACATTTATATAATAACATAAGCGTTAAGAAAAATGTATGCATAATTTAATCCAAAGAATTTGGCAATATAATAGTTATTGTGTATGTAAAATATAGATAAGTATTACCATGTATTATGTTAAGTTCCTGTGCTCTAACAGGGCATTACATGTTTGCTCTTATCAATTTATTTTATGTAACATCTTGATGTAATGTGACATGCAATAAACCATTTGAATTTGAATTTAAGTTGGCCGAGTGCATAAGAACACATGGTCACCCTACGCCTGTTATATTATTGTCCACTCACGTTATTGAATTAATTTCCACCAAGGCTACGCCCAGAAGGCCTGCACGAACTTTTCGAACAATCGTTGCGTATTTGCATGGTAAGCAAACTGTACGAAAACTGAAGATCTCCCTATATCGTTCGTAAATATAACTATCATCTATCTCCCTTGGAATTCAAAGGTGACAAATTATGATGTGGGCATACTTTGTCAACTTTTAATAAATATATAAATAAAAATTATTATATATATAAATAATTAATATATATATAAAGTCAGATCAATGTATGTGATGTCGTGAAATCACAACATCACATACATTGATCTGACTCTGAGATAGGTAGCTCAAGCACCTGTGTTACGGATATCAGAATCAACAGTAGGATTACAAATATATACATATAATACTTTTCTTTTGTAAATACATACTTATAATACATAGCAAACACCCAAATCAATACAAACAAACATGTTCATGCACACAAATGTTTGTACTGTCACTACCACTGTTCCAATCGGGTCGTCGAATTTAATCTTGTCACCGGGTTCGATCCCTGGGTCGGAGCAAAATTTGTACCTGAGTTTTTCTGTATAGAAATTCCCAGTGTCAGTCCGGAGTCTGGAAGTTGACGTTCTTGTACCCCCGTGCCTCAGAAAGCACGTTAAGCTACGTGGTTCTGCGCCTAATCCCTCTTCGGTCGTGTCACACCTGGTGTCCCATCGAAATATGAGAGTACGGGAATAGAGAGTGCTTTTGTGTTTGCGTACACAGAGTTGAGCACTAAAATATATCCTGCGTAAGTGGCTGATTGTTGAGATTGGTCGCCTTAGCCGAAATCGGCTGCAGGATATTATTATCATAATGTTTATGCAATAATGATTTTGATTCTGATAATGTTCGTGCTAGCTCCTTAGTTCCAGACAGCCAAACGGGTTACTTCAATCCGTCAAAATTGCTCAATTAATATTCCCTATTTTTTTTCATATTGACACAGTATATTGGCTCTCGTCAGCTTGATGGTAAGCAAGAGAAGAGCCCTCGTTGCCACTACAACGGAAACGATGTCCTTATTGTCATATTTCGATGGGACACCAATGTGATACGATCAACGAGAGATCAGTTGCAGGACCAACAGCTTAACATGATTTATGATTTACGAAAGTAAAATTCCGCCAACTTAAGTTAAGTGAAGTGAGGGTACTGGAGACTCAATCCATGGGGAAAGTAGGTGTAAACGTTGGCAGCGCACTTGTGACTCCACTGGTGTCGCGGGTGTCTATATAAATTATTACACATATAAATTTATTATTCACACAAATAAATTATTTACAAATAAATAATTATATTTGTTAAGTAATTATTCTACTCTATTCTATTCTACTCTACTCTATTCTATTCTGTTCTATTCTATACATATTCTAGTCTGCCATCATTCACATAAAAAAAAAATTCTAGACTCCAAGGTGACATTGATAATTTCATAACAAAAAACACTCATACATTTTTTACGTAGAAAAGGCAGAATAAGGTTACAGAAATAGTAACGACAGTACAATTCAATTTGTTTGGACAAAGCAAAATTGATTATATTCAAATGAGGATTACATAATTTACATTTTAATTTTCATATTTATTTTGACCTGATTTGTCTACACAAGGAAGTGTGTGAAAGTGTACACGGACGGAAAGATGAGTTAAGGTGACGCCGCGCGATATTAGCGCCGTCGAGTGATTAATATTGATTGTGGCAAACAGGAGACATTTTTTAAAAAGTGAGCAACAGATACTTCAAGGAAAGTATTTTAAAGTTTTTGAGTCGAACATAATTATAATAATTACTCCGTACAAGTAACAATAATTGCCATAATTGCTGAATTTGGCCTTTTTAGCAATTATGGCGAAAAATTGGCAATACTTTCTGTAAAGTATTTGTTGCTCACTTTGCCTTTGTTTACACAAAAAAAACCTTCTATTCGCCAAAATAAATAAATAAATGTTTCTCAACATCACATACATTGATTTGACTAAGAGATAGGTAGCTCAAGCACCTGTGTTACGGATATCAGAATCAAAAGTGGGATTACAAATACTATACATATTATACTTATTTTTTGTAAATACATACTTATAGTACATAGAAAACACACAGATCAGTACAAACAGACATCTTCATATACACAAATGTTTGTACTGTGCGGGGATCAAAATCAAAATCAAAATCAAAAATGTCTTTATTCAATTTAAGTCCATACAGAACATTTATGAATGTCAAATATTATGTAATCTACCGCTGATTCGGAATGTCAATTTCTACCGAGAAGAATCAGCAAGAAACTCAGTAGTTACTCTTTTCAAATAATATGGTAATTACAATATTAATTCTTATACAAATTATGATTACAGTGACAGTATGATATACAATGCTTATAATCAATATCGTTTAGATAAGTCGTCAAAGAAAATTAATGAAATGAATTATACATAAGAGGACAGGTGAAGAGATCAACATGTCCAGGAATCCTTATCATTAAAATAATCATCTACTTTATAGTAGCCTTTCTGCATTAGGCAGTTTTTTACATGCAACTTAAACTTATGTACGGGTAAATCAATGATATTTTGAGGTAACTTATTATACATTCTAATGCTCAATCCTACAAATGAATTTCCAGTTTTATGAAGTCTTAGATGTGGGACAGCAAGCCTATGTTTATTTCGCGTGTTAAAGCTATGAAAATCTGATTTTTGCGAGTAAAGGTTCAAGTTCTTGCGTACAAAATTAATACAATCAAAAATGTATTGAGAAGATACGGTTAAAATATTAATTTCCTTGAATACTTCTCTGAGTGAATCACGTGATCTTAGACCGTAGATGGCACGGATGGCCCTCTTCTGCAAAATGAAGATGGCTTGTAAGTCAGCACAGGATCCCCACAGTAGTAGACCACATGACATCAGACTATGAAAATAGCTAAAACAAACCAGTCTCGCTGTCCCGATCGAACCCGCAACCCTTGCTCCAGAGGTAGCGTTCACCACCACTGTTCCAAACGGGTTGTCAATCATTATAAATCACTTGGCGGCGCTAGTGTCGTCACAGTGTCGCCTTAATTCAAAAATATTTTCCATTCTAACCTAAATTGCATTTTAAGTAAAAACACAAAGGAAGAAAGCTAAAAATTCATGAACCGTTACTATTATAATTTAAAAGTACAGTCACCTTCAAAAGTCCAGTGTTGCCAACTTAGCACTTTTGGAACTAGGATATACTTAAATTAAATCTAGATACTTAAATTAAATATAGGTATTTGAAACTTAAATTAAATATAGGTAGAGTTCGTTTTCAATGTACCTACATTTAAAATTACTATTTGAATGTATGCATCTATGATTCCGTCTTTTTATATAAATTGTGCAAGCCGGTGATTCAACCTCTATGGCCTTCACTCATGGCCATCCGCCATGACAAAATAGCTGAGTGGCAACCATTTTGGTAACACGTCACGGAAAAGTGTCTCTTTGTTTTGTATTTTCTTATATGTTTGTCCAAACTTTCTTTAATGTGTTATCCAAATAAAATTTTAGTCATTAATTTCATTCATTCATACGGGGTGTATCTGTGAACATCCCTCAAACCACGTGTTCAACCAACTATTCTGAATTAAATTTGGTCTATGACTTTTCGAAATTCATAGTAGCGATGACTTGATTTCTTTGATGGAGGCCTTTGCCCTGCAGTGGGACAGTTTATAGGCTGATACTTTAATTTTATGTAGGTATTATGTGTTGTGGTCAATAAATAGCTACTTTTATTTTTTGATGTGATAGGTGGCAGACGAGCATACGGATCACCAGATGGTAAGCGATTGCCGCTGCCCATGGACACCCGCGACATCAATGGGCACACACGTGCGCTGCCAACCTTTAAACCCACCTTTCCCCCGGATTGGGCCTCCGGTCCCTCACTCACGCAGCGAAACAGCAAAGTGCTGCTTCACGCCGGTTTTCTCTGAGGCCGTGGTATCACTCCGGTCTAGCCGGCCCATTCAAGCCGAAGCTTGGCTCACTCTTACTTAGCACCTACTTGTGGAATCGAATTTCGAGTTGACAACTCTGAAAAAGTGTTGTGTTCTTATCGCGCACACCCGAATGAGAAAACTCCACGCCTCCGTAAAAAAGCAAGACGTTTTGTTCAAAACCGTTCCAGATTCACAAAACAACAAGTACCCCTCGACATTGTGACGACGACCTCGACACAGAGTATAGAAGTGCTCAGTGAAGCAAATCCAGAAGATCAAATCAGGGAACAATCTGATCTGACAAGGCATAGTGATATGCCATGCCATATTCCATGGATGATTATAATTTGTTTCCACTTTTGTCCACACATGCTATTAAGTAGGACTTGCTCAAAAGTAGCTTGAAAATAAGCATGTGTTTTGTCAACCCATTTGAATTAGTGGTAGCGAATGCTGCCTCTGGTGCAAGGGTTGCGGGTTCGATCCCCGCACAGTACAAACATTTGTGTGCATGGATATGTCTGTTTGTATTGGTCTGGGTGTTTCTATGTATTATAAGTATGTATTTACAAAAAAAAAGTATTATTATATGTAACTTGTAAGTCCGCTGTTGATTCTGATATCCGTAACACAGGTGCTTGAGCTACCTATCTCGGAGTCAGATCAATGTATGTGATGTTGTGAAACAGTAGCTTAATGCAGGGTTACTATCAAAACCACCATCACCGATCAAGTCCAAAAACTAAAATTTGCCGTTCCGATCAACATTCACTCACTCACTCACTCGACGAAACTCAGTGCAAGCGATATTTCACACCGCTTTCTGTTAGGCCGTGGTATCATTCTGGTCTGACACATGCTGAAGCGCGACTTTCACACAAGTTTCTGATGGTCTCTGTGTATGATAGTTTACTGTTCTTATATTCCCTGTGATGTCGCAAAGACGAAAACAATGGCATAATGCGTTAACACCCTATCTGAGCATTGTTGGCTTTCAGCGTTCGTATAATTAGAGATGATGGTATGGTTGTGATTACTGATAGCCCTAACCATTGAGTAACTTATAAATTGGGTACCTTACTAACAGCCTTATAGAACACTGCCTGCGAAGGAAGGACCTTGATGAAGTTTGAAGGAAATGTGTTTTTTATGTCATAGATGCAGACAAGCAGACGGATCATCTTCATCATCAGCAACCCACACTCGTCCACTGCTGGCATAGGTCTCCCCTAATGCACGCCACTGCTCCCGATTTTCGGTCACTCTCATCCAGCCCACACCAGCCAGTCTTCGAATGTCATCATCCCATCTTGTCGCAGGGCGTCCTACACTACGCTTACCGAGTCGCGGTCTCCACTCAAGGACTTTACGGCTCCAACGGCTGTCAGTTCTGCGGCTAATATGAACAGCCCACTGCCACTTCAGTTTACTAATTCATCATCGCCACCTCACGACATCTTAAACTCTTCAACGGATCATCTTATGGTAAGCGATTGTCGCCGCTCATAGACCACCGCGACACCAGTGGAGTCACATGTCTGCTGCCAACCTTTAAACCCCCATTTCCCCGGATTGGACCTCCGGTACCCTCACTCACCCAGCAAAAGACAGCACAGTGCTCCTTCACGCCGGTTTTCTGTGAGGCCGTGGTATCACTCCGGTCGAGCCGGCCCGTTTATACTGTTATTACTTTCCCTGTGATGTCGCAAAGACGAAAACAATGGCATAACGCATTAACACCCTATTGTTGGCTTTCAGCGTTCACGTATTTAGACAGAATGTATGCGTGTGATGATTACTAATTGCCTTTACTAAGAGTCCTATAGAAACCTGCTTGCGAAGGAAGGGCCCTTGATGAGGTTTGAAGGAAATGTGTTTTTTTATGTCATAAGTGGCAGACGAGCAGAGGGATCACCTCATGGTAAGCAATTGCCGCCGCCCCTGGACACACACGACACCCTCGGAGTCACAAGTCCGCTGACAAACTTTTAAACCCCCCTTTCCCCTGGATTGAGCCTCCGGTACTCTCACTCACACAATGAGCTCCCACGGTTTTTTTACTGTTCTTACTTCCCCTGCGATGTCGCAAATGAATGAATGAATGAATGAATGAATGAGTGATATTTATTTGCGTAAAACATGGTGAAAAAGTTGGAATGACAGGTATAAGAGACAAAGACGAAAACAATGGCATAACGCATTAACACCCTATCTCAGCATTATGGCTTTCAGCGTTCATGTCATCATCATCATCATCAGCCCATTTAAGTCCCCACTGCTGGGGCACGGGCCTCCCTCAATCACATGAGGGGTAATTGCCATACTCACCACGCTTGGCAAATGGATTGGCGTGGGTCTTACCGAGGTGTCGTAAAAGGCGACTAAGCTAAATCTGCTGGCATGATCATCAACACCCAGAGAAGAAAAACTCTGCATTTAGCGTTCATGTAAGAAACCTTAAGGTTTCTATAGGACTGTTAGTAATCATCACACGCATACATTCTCTCTTATTACATGAACGCTAAATGCAGAGTTTTACTTCTCTGGGTGCTGATGATCATGCCAGCAGCTTTACCTTGATGAAGTTTGAAGGAAATGTTAGTGTTTTATAGTTTTGTATCATCATCAGGAACTCACACTCGTCGACTGCTGGACATAGGTCTCCCCTAATGCACGCTACTGCTCCCGATTTTCGGCCACTCTCATCCAGCCCACACCGGCCAGCCTTCGAATGTCATCATCCCATCTTGTCGCAGGGCGTCCAACACTACACTTACCGATAGTTTTGTAAACGTAAGGGTTGATGATACGTCATGAAATCTTGGTGACGATTTGAAATGGTTGGATGTTTTGCTGAGAGCCGAGCGATGGTGACTCAGTGGGTAAAAGAACGCTCGTTCCATACGGAGGTCGTGGTTTGAATCCGAGCTTCAACCTCAGGATTTTTCAAAACTATGTACGTGTGTAGCAGTGTTACTTATATCTTTCTTTAGTTACAAAAGGGCTGTCTAAAACTATTGTGTGAATAAGTCTCTTATTTATAATTAATAAACCAATACACTATACCAGTTTAATAATCTTGATAAGCATCCAGTTGTTTGTAGAGGTGGTCATTAGCTTTTAGCTAACGAAAGATACAGGCGCTAACGAAAGATAGTTTTTGGGGTTTTTTCTAGCAAGTTCACAGACAACATTTACAGCAGCTGACTGCACACCTGAAAATAATAACATAAGCACCTACTCAATTTTTCATACATATTTTAATATTAAACATATTATGTTTATTGCTAGAAAGACATTGAATGAATGTATACTTTAAAAATGTAACAAAAGCGTAACTACTTATAACTAGTCTTAACTTATCCCATACACTAAACAATATAAGAATACTGATGCCGATATAAGTTGCAATTCTTTAGTCAAATTAAGAAATTATGTGCATATTTCTACCATGAGCTTGGCGGCGAGGGAAAATATTGTGAGCATACCTGCACGACTGGGATAGTTTCTCAAAATTGTGGATACCTGCGATATTTGATATACTTAATGATTCTGAACGTGTACTTAGGCATACAACTACTTTAGGTGTTGTAGATATCTTATATGTGAGACCTAATGTTTCTTTGATACATTTGTTTTTAGCACTGATTGTATCGATTGGTTGAATAAAATAGCCATTTTTCATTTTTTTTTCAAGATGAACAAGTTGTATCTTAAATAATTTTTTTTACAGAAAGGCCAATCAGGATGACCTCACTCCGCCTGATGGTAAGCGGCCGTGATATCCAAATATGAGGTTGCCAGGCCCAAAAGAACTAACAAAGTACCCATTGAATCTGTCATCCTCACCCTGATGGCCTGCTGAGATGCCGCTTCACGCCCCGCCTAAAAGACCGGATTGTATGAAGGAGGAAACACAACTGGATTTCAAACGCCATTGTCTGGATGGTATGCGAATGGCAACGCTGTCCAGCACGTTGAAATATCTCATCAGAGAATTCCTCATTATAGAGGCGGTAGAGAACACTTAGACTGGCAATGTCTCTACGTAGCTGAAGGGAAAGGATATCTTTCACGACACACGAGTGTAACCCCTATGGTTTCTTAGAGAATTTTTATCGTTAGTAATGGCTGTATCAATAGATCAGTTATTAAGCATAAAATAATAAATTTTTTCCGGTTCATTTCCTAAGCAAAACAAGCACATCCAAAAAAACATTGAATGCAGTTTTTTTTTCTTTAAAAAATAAAGTAAAGTTTCCTTAAGGTGACGAGTAGCCCTAACTAGCGACACCATTCGTTTTTAATTGTTAGCTACTAAACCAGATATATTTTAAACAATTTCGGGGCTACAACCTCTCGGTAAACACTTATACTATTTATTAAATAACCCTGCACAAATGTTGGGTCCGTTTTTGTACACGAAAAATTGATTCACGCCAAAAGTGGCCGCTTTTAGCGTGAATCAATTTTTCGCATACGCGTTGGACCTAACATTTGTGCATGGTTATTTGATAAATAGTATAAGTGTTTGCCGAGAGGTTGTAACCCCGATTTTTTTAAAAATAGATCCGGTTAAGTAGCTAAAAATTAAAATCAATTGGCGTTGCTAGTGTGCCCTACCCGTCACCTTAAATGCAAACTTAAAGAACTTTCCCTTTATGTCCCATAGTCGTGGGACGCCTCTCACCTCATATATGAGTAGGTTTATCCTACAAACCGCGGATATGTTTATAGGTAATCCAAAAACACGAAACGCTTGCGTGGTGTAATCGACACATAGCACCATCTATTGGTATAAAATGGAACTAATGTCCCGAAACGAATTAAGGACGGGCTAGTTGCCCGCCCGTACCTTAATAAAAGATCAACGTTGACGAGGTTTATTATGTGGTAATTCTCTTCTCTTTTGTTCCTCATTACGAGGGAGAGATGACTAATAAAGACTCACAATTCACGCAACTATCTGTGTTTTTCTTTCGTCCCTTTTAAGGGCCTTCCCTTTATTCATTTATACAGCGTTTAATGTTCGTACCATTTGTTGAGGTTATGACGAATCTTTTAAATGTTCCATTGTTTGAGCGAAATCGTGAAAATGACCCATTTTTGCTGTAATTACTCAATGCTATTAAAATGTGGTCTATTGTGAAGTTTATAATGCGACACATCTTTTTTGACCTATAGAAAAAATGTATAGAAGAAAACGCTGTATGTACTAACGTGGTCATCATCATCCTCCTGCCCTTTTCCCAGGTTATCTGGGGTCGGCGCAGTATATTTTCCTTTTCCATACGTCCCTGTCATTCGTCATCGAATCATCCACCCCTTTTCCATCATGTCATTCTTCACACAATTCATCCATCTCTTTTTCGGCCGTCCTCTGTTCCTCCACCCACTTACATTTAAACTCATCACTTTTTTGGTAACATGTTTTTCTCTTCTCATACATGGCCATACCAGGAAAGACGATTTGCCTTCAATTTATCAATGATGGGGGCCACTTTCATACTTCCTCTAAATACTCATTCCTTATCTTGTCCATTCTCGTCATTCCACACATCCGTCTTCTTAACGGCCCAGCATTCTGATCCATACAGGGCAACGGGTGTAATGACGTACGCGAAAAATTGATTAACGCCAAAAGCGGCTACTTTTGGCGTGAATCAATGTTTCGCGTACAAAAACGCACCCAATATTTGTGCATAGTTATTTGATAAATAGTATAAGTGTTTGGCCCCGGCAGAGTAGAATAGGCCATCCTCACTCTTACCGAGGTGTCGTAAAAGGCGACTAAGGTAAAGCTGCTGGCATGCTCATCAGCACCCAGAGAAGGAAAACTCTGCATTAATATCAAAACCCTCGCCAACCCGTCTGCTAAGCGTGGTGAGTATGGCATTTACCGCTCATGTGATTGAGGGAGGCCCGTGCCCCCGTGAGCAGTGGGGACTTAAATGGGCTGATGATGATGATGATAAGTGTTTGCCGAGAAGTTGTAACCCCGAAATTGTTTAAAATAGATCCGGTTTAGTAGCTAAAAATCGATTGGTGTCGCTAGTGTGCCCCTACCCGTCACCTTAAATGCATAAATCATTGACTTAAATAATTGTATTTAATTTACAGTGAAAGCCGCGGGAATCCATTGGATGCATGTGGCACATGACCGCCCTGAGTGAAGAACATTTGAGGAGGCCTATGTCCAGCAGTGAACGTCTATTGGTTGAAATGATGAAATAAACCTAAACCCAAAGCCCCAATTTCCCCTAACTTTTCTCATGCAATTCCATTTGCCGCCAAACAAAAAAAAACAATATAATATACAAAGGAATTTTCAAATTAACACATTCCCAAGGAAACTTAAAACACAAAAAGTGAACAAAAACCATTCTAATAACACCTTTTAAAGGTTCTTTCAGGACAAAAGGTCAAATAAGTTCAGAGGGCGATTTAATAAATCAATTCTCAATTAATTCTGGTTGACCGAAGCTTTTGATCGAATCTGAATGTTAATTGTCTTCTTTCTTTTGTGAACTTTTTAGCACTTTGTACGGCGGTGCGGCGTTGTTTGAGTTTTTGCTCAGCTACAGCAAAGCCGAAAATGAGAATTACGATATAATTTCAGCAGTCTAATGTATGTGCGGCCATTGGGGCGGAATGTTTCTCGAGTGGAGGCCACGTACAGGAAGTCGCAGCCGTGGCAGGCCCCCTACAAGGCGGACCGATGATCGGGTGAAGGTCGCGGGAATCCATTGGATGCGGGCGACACTGGACTGTTATATATGAATAACATTGGGGGAGGCCTATGTCCAGCAGTGGGCGTTTATTGGCTGAAATGATGATGATGATAATTATATATTAGTTGACACCCTGTTGGTTTAGTGGTTTGTGTACCAGGTCATGATCTTGGGGTCCTGGGTTCGATTAACGCAAAAAGTATAATTCAAATTATTCGCACATAGCTCGGCTTTGTAATGGCCAATCCGGATTTGGCAAGCGTGGTCATCATCATCAGCCCATTTAAGTCCCCACTGCTGGGGCACGGGCCTCCCTCGATCACATGAGGGGTAATTGCCATACTCACCACGCTTGGCAGACGGGTTGGCGAGGGTTTTGATATAAATGCAGAGTTTTCCTTCTCTGGGTGCTGATGATCATGCCAGCAGCTTTACCTTAGTCGCCTTTTACGACACCTCGGTAAGAGTGAGGGTGGCCTATTCTACTGCGGGGGACCACACGGCCACAACACTTATACTATTTATTAAATAACCACAGTCTTACTTACATGAAATATTTCTTTATATTTAAAAAGCAATAAAACTGCCTTATTTTTTTTTTAATGTGGCTCTTATTTCCCAGGAATCGAAAAGTAAAAAATAAAAAATAAGATTGGCGCAATACTTAGAGATTTAAGTGAAGTTAAATCGATAAATAATCCATAATTCCAACTTCGTCTGCCTGTCCACCGAAGCGGAGCAAGAAAGCGTAGCGGTGAGCGAGGTAAAATCCACCAATAGTATCGCGTAAAAACTCCGCTCCTTAGCGACCAAGGTTCTTGTATTGATGGATTTTAGCTTCACTCAACGCTCCGCTGCCTCGCTCCGCTTCGGTGGACAGGCAGCCTAATTTTTTTTTTTATTTTAGAGGCGAAAAACGAGCAAGCAGGAAACCTGATGGAAAGTAAACAACACCGCTCATGAACACCCGCGAAATCAGAGAAATCGCTGTGTTGTCGGCTTTTTACAAAAAGAGGACGCTCTTCTCTTGAAGGTCCTTATATTATCTAGTTTTATTATGTAGTAGTTTTGAGGTCACAATTTAACGGTACACGCCCTAATTCGGGAACGTAAAGTCAATACCTTCACACTTAATTTATACTTACACACTGTGTCGCTCCATTGTACGGCTCGCCGTTTAATTTGGGCGTGCGATTAATTAAATTTGACTCAGAATATGTACTTATTGGAAAATTTAAAGGAAATCTAAGTGCCTTTTCAGATTGCTTTTCGCTATGTTTGTTTCAATCAAAATTGTAATAAGAAAGTTTTCTTCGGGCGTGTTTGGCTTTCGTTCAATTATGGGGCTATTGAGATAAAAGAAAATATATTTAAAAAGAGGCAAAAAGGCCCATGCAGCAATCCCATTTTTCGGATTTTGCTCAGTGCCTTAATATTCAAAATTGGTTAATAATAATAGTTATAAACACCATAATGTTTCTAACAATCTTTCGATTGAAACTAATTTGAAAGGGTTTTTTTTTTATTTCTAATGAAATTCCACGGACACTGGTTCCGTGCCTTTATTGTGCTCGTTGTTTAAGTGTTACAAATTATTTTTGAAATTGCACCACGATAAAATTAAACTAAATTAAATTACAATAATAATCTTAAGTTTAGGCAGTCATGCATGGTTAATGTTAGTAAGATGTATAAAATTTAAAAAAAATATTAAAAAAGGGGTTTGAGACATTTCCCTTATTACTACTGTCAGATTTTTTCTCAAAATAGCCGTCAAGGATAAAAATTTCATATCGATGGATCACATGTAATTGGGTACTATTTCTTATCCTCTTTCCTTTTGTTGTCCTTTTTTTTTGTCACATTCGATTAATTTCGTCACACACCATCTTACAAAAAACTGCTCTGATACCGTTTTTAATCCTAAACTAGCAAGTTCATGATTGTTACGGAATAATGTCGGTTCTTAAATTTTTATTACAAATCCTCGACTAACCATAGACCACTTAGTACCGCAGGAAAGTGTAAAAATTTATCGAATCATTCAATCATGCGTTCAGTGACATTTCATTTTACATAACCTTATTTTGTTAACTGAAGTAAAAATATTTTAGAATTATTTTGAGCAGCAGAAAATTAAAACATTGACCTAAGTAAAGTTTCCAAGTAGGTAATATGCATAGGAATTGCTTATATTTTTGGGATTAAATTAAAAAAATAAATTAACTACTTTCTCACAAATAACTTTAGCGTAAAACGGAATGACCTGTCACAAGAATAAGTTGTCATGGTTACTGAATCGACATTTCGAGGTTATTATTTTAGTATTTAAACTAGGCGTGCGGGTGGTTTAACTTAAGTATTATAGTTGGTATACTAAATAACGTTAAACTTAGTTTTGTAATAATGTTTATTCTAGTTCTTCAGTTATTCCCAGTATTAATCCCACTACTTATTTTAAATCACGTTTTGGAATAAGAGGGTCAATGTCTTAACTGAAAAACAGCACGGCAGCGGCTCCAAACCGCTGCAGCACATGTTGAACTTGAACCTTATTGACCATTTCACTTTGTTCCTTTTTTCATCCTTGGTCACTAATTTATTTCATCATCATCATCATCAGTCCATTTAAGTCCCCACTGCTGGGGCACGGGCCTCCCTCAATCACATGAGGGGTAATTGACATACTCACCACGCTTGGCAGACGGGTTGGCGAGGGTTTTGATGTAAATGCAGAGTTTTCCTTCTCTGGGTGCTGATGATCATGGCAGCAGCTTTACCTTAGTCGCCTTTTACGACACCTCGGTAAGAGTGAGGGTGGCCTATTCTACTCTGCCGGGGACCACACGGCATTATAATACATCGATTAGGAATTAATTAGGATTAGGATAATTATAAGAAAAGCCTTGTAAAACGTCAGGTTTTCGAGTTATACGCTAGTTTTTTTTAAATATTGCATCTTTAGAAGGCAATGTTTATGCCAGTCCCATTAGGGATCTTCTGATAGAACGGGCAAAAAAGTTGAGATGTAACCCTTTACTGCTACTGGACTGCTATCGCGTAAGTAGGACTCAAGCCATCTTAAAAAGGTAATGTGGTATACCTTTTTTTATGCATGGCGACAAACGAGCAAGCGAGTCACCTGATGGAAAGTAATCTTCGCCGCCCATGAACATCCGCGAAATCAGAGAGATCGCTAATGTGTTGCAGACCTTTTTAAAAAGGAGTACGCTCTTTTCTTGAAGGTCCTAAGTCAAAGCCGTCGGGAAACCGCTCCACAGAACTGACCACGAGTATTTCTTATAGCCAGTATGTCTTTTGACTTTTTGTTTATCTAAAACATTTCATTCAGAAATACTGCTAAAAATACTAACAAAACTATTCACAGCTGCTGTTGGAAACAGTGAAAATTAAGCACGGCTTAACTTTGAAGCTAGGCGCAGGTGACAAATCTGCACAAAGCGCAGTGCACCGGGCGCGAAGAATTTGGTATGTAGATGAATTGCATAGCTCTCGTGTGGGTATTGCTCGCGTTTAGTTCAGTGAATTCAAAATAGCAAACAGTCAAGCGGTATTTGACTTGAACTTTATACTGTACAAACTATTATGAGGTTAATAAATTACAACTCAACATTAAACCAGTTAGTCCAACATTAAACCAAGCCAGCGCTGCAGGGGCTTCGGTCACTGCAGCAAATGCTGAGGTCGGGCCTTGTTGGCTACAGAATTTGTCTTATTTGTGTATTTTATTTATTTTAAAAAGGCCAGCAGCGCACCTGTGACCTCTTTTGACGTGACAGGTCTATGTGCGGCGGTAATCGCTTACCATCAGATCCCTTTTCGACTCACAACATCCCGCTGAAGCGATTTCACTCACTCCTTTAAGATCCGTGGTACCAGTCTCGCTCACTAACTCGTTTAACATCTTTAACTCCTTAATAACTCTGTAACTCTAAGACTGAAAAGATTTAAAGACGCATTGATGTGATTGGATTGATGCACATTTTCACAATATTTATTTATAAAATAAAAATATCAATATACTAATTCAAAGACAGTTTTTCTAATTTTTATTGAATTAATCATATCCTCTAAAATATTAGTCAAAATGAGTAATATTGGTTCGGACTTCGTCCTTCTAAAATCAATCTTCACATCAGAGAGTTAAAGATGTAAAGAGTTATAAAGGAAGCAAAGGAGTTACGGAGTTATTCAACTCTTTTGCAAATGATGTACATCTTTTAGTCCCAATCACTCCTGAGTTACACATGTCTAGCTATGTGAATTTTAAATAGGAAAATAACCAAGTGGTCTTGTGTGTAAGCTTTAAAGCTGTAGATAGAAAGTACACATCATCATAGCGTTTTCTTCCGGTTGCATCGCAAGTTGTCGCTTAGGAACCCGGGGTCCGCAGAAAGTACCTATACCACTTGAAAGATTTTCCGCTATTTCGTTATCATGTTGTATGTAGAAACCGGGATTGATGTGCTATACCCATCTAAGTAATATACCAAAATTGTGCATTCATTCCGGTAAAACTGGTTACATAGCCATAGCCATATGCCAGCGTCGTGGTGCGCACAGCGCACCTTCGACATTATGCTGAGCGGAGGCCTATTAGGTGCCTACTTTTTAATTTTTTATTTATTGTATTGCACTGAGTATGTAAAAGTCCTTGAGTGGAGACCGCGACTCGGTAAGCGTAGTGTAGGACGCCCTGCGACAAGATGGGATGATGACATTCGAAGGCTGGCTGGTGTGGGCTGGATGAGAGTGGCCGAAAATCGGGAGCAGTAGCGTGCATTAGGGGAGACCTATGTCCAGCAGTGGACGAGTGTGGGTTGCTGAATGATGATGATGATGACTGAGTATGTTACTACTGTACTGTTTGAATTTTATTTTACATTGTAAAACTTGTATTGTAAAAATTGAAGGTGCCTAATAAACCATTATCTTATCTTATCTGGTAGACATAAAATAAGAATATTCCTCCAAACCGATATTTCAGTCATGGCGGCCAATCTCAGAGATTCTCCATCAACGCGGGACATATTATAGTGCGCAAGTGTTTGCGCAGACGTAAGTGCACTCTCTATTCCCTTACCCTCATATTTCGATGGGACACCACTGTGACACGACCGAAGAGGGATCAGGCGCAGGACCAACGGCTTAACGTGCTTTCAATAATAAGTTACTGTCAACAGTTTTTTAATTAAAAGTTGTTGTTAGACTAAAATTCTTGACAAAATTAACTCTCGTGCCTAAAGAATTTCATCAAAGATCACAAGGGTATAATGGCATGTGGGTGTTCCAGGTTAAATTCCCGTGGAACATAGTTCTTCCAGTTGCCGTCTACATGAAAATGAAAAATAATTAAAATAACAACGATAAATGCATTCCAAGTTAAGTAATTGTAGGAAAATAGAAGGTAAAATGAAACAAAAACAAAAGCCAAAAAGGTTATCATTGTATTTACTTATAAGTAACCTGAGTTATGTGAACGACATGGTGTTGCTGGCTCCCTCGATAAGTGCCATTCGCAAACTATTGAAAATATGTGGGGAATATGCTAGCGCTCATGGACTCAGATACAATGCGAAGAAAAGTGAAAAAAAATCTTACCAGAATCGTGTGTATTAAGGTGACGGGTAGGGCGCACTGGACGCCAATCGATTTTAATTTTTAGCCACTAAACTGGTCATATTTTAAACAATTGCGTTGTTAAAACCTCTCGGTCAACACTTATACTATTTATTAAGACGACGGGTAGCCCTAACTAGCGACACCATTGGTTTTTAATTGTTAGCTACTAAACCGGATCTATTTTAAACAATTTCGGGATTACAACCTCTAGGCAAACACTTATACTATTTATTGATTAACCATGCATAACTGTTGGGCCCAACGCGAAAAATTGATTACCGCCAAAAGCAGCCACTTTAAGCGTGAATCAATTTTTCGCGTACAAAAACGGACCCAACATTTGTGCATCATCATCCATCATTTCAGCTAAAAGACGTCCAGTCCAGACGACGTAGGAGGCCTGCCACGGCTGCGACTTCCTGTACGTGGCCTCCACTCGAGGACCTTTCCGCCCCTCGTCTATTCTCCTCGCTATGTGCCCTGCCCATTGCCACTTGAGGCATGCAATCCTTTGGGCTACGTCTGTGACCTTAGTTCTCCTGCGGATCTCATCATTTCTAATACGATCACGCAGGGAGACTCCGAGCATAGCCCTCTCCATTGCTCTCTGGGTGACTTTGAGCCTCCTTGATCGGCACATTGTAAGCGGCCACGTTTCGGTTCCGTATGTCACCACTGGCAACACACACATTTGTGCATGGTTATTGAATAAATAGTAAAAGTGTTTGCCTACAGGTTGTAAACCCGAAATTGTTTAAAATAGATCCGGTTTAGTAGCTAAACAATAAAATCGATTGGCGTCGCTAGCGTGCCCTACCCGTCGCCTTAAAAAACCATGCACAAATTTTGGGTCCGTTTTTCAAAAGTGGCCGCTTTTGGCGTGAATCAATTTTTCGCGTACTGGTTGGACCCAACATTTGTGCATGGTTATTTAATAAATAGTATAAGTGTTTACCGAGAGGTTGTAACCCCGAAAAAAAATCGACTGGCGTCGCTAGTGTACCCCACCCGTCACCTTAAGGTGTTTAGTGCTTTACCAATTGAATTTCAATCTTACCCGAGAATGTGGTTTAGGCTGCAGGAACAATGCTTCTATTCTGTTGACGAGTACATACTTGCAATTTATGATCAGATCCAGGCACTAATTTAACCCGATGTAAAGTGCTTTACTTTTCTTAATTTGTCTGTGATATGCTTGTATGTACATATCGATTTTATTGCATTTCAATTCATCTTAATCCTAATTATTTTATTTTATTTCATGCAACCTGACTTCTCTTATAATTTAATTTAATGTAATTTTACATTTGCATGTTCAGGATAGCGAAACATGTTCACACATATTTTTTACATTTAATACCTTACCATGTATCATAATTCTTGTAAATAAATCTGATTATGTTAGTATAATGTTCTTCTTCATCTTAGCGTCTAATTCCTGGTTGCGGCCAAAGCTATCGCTTTGGAGCCCAGGGTACACTCGAAATTTGGATCAACGCCATAAGTGGCCGTTTTTGGCGGTAATTCAAATTTCGAGTACAAAGGCAGAACCAACCAAGTAAAGTATAAGCATTAAATAAATAGTATAAGTGTTTTCCGAGAGCTTTGAAATTGTTAAAATGATATCCGGTTCAGTTGCTAACAATTTAAATCAATTGGCGTCGCTAGTTTGCCCTACCCGTCATCTTAATGTAATAATTCGGTCATGTAATATCATTCCTAACTACGTTTCCATACGAGTTCTTCAAATATTTACCTACTACAAACTTTGTAAGATCCTTTGTTAAGTTAATCGAGAATGGACAATTCGACAAAAAATATTTTACCATTTTATATGCTTTTCGAATATGTAAAGAAAGTAAAAAAAGATTACGTATTATTTTAGTTTTTCATTGAATGTGTGTTTTTATTGAATAAAAAAAATAAAAGATAGATAAAAATGCAGGAAGTGACATAGTCCTGAGGCTCTACGTAGGTGATGTCTTTGCTATACAATAAAAAAAGTTTACTCTCTCTGTCATTATTCACTACTGTCATTAGCAGCCATTTTCTTTTTTCTTAAGTCAACGTAAGCAAAGGCGTCATTAATTGGTCATGCTGAGCTGTGACGTCACACGGGGATTTTTACATTTTATTTAATATCTCCTTAAATATCTTTTAAAAAATTCTAAAACAATTTTTCTTACAATCCCATAAGGCTAATCTAGGAAACGGTATTTTTCATTTTGGAAAAAAAAATGTCGTATTGTCTATTAAACAAGCAAAGTTCAAACAACACAGAGCAGCCTTTTTCTTTTGAATGCCGGCAACTGAAGACTGTTTCGTTAGGAAATGAAAGAATAACGAAAAACATCAGCTGCCTACAATAAAGCGTGCATTTACCTTCCACCTCAAAGGAGCATGTAATAAAATTTCCCCGTCAAAAACAATACTTTTAACTTAATTTCTAACAACAGTGCATTCAATCTAAACACGATCCGGTGTCATTGCAATCTTGTCGAATGGAACAAAAACACTCCACTGCCACAGGCGCTCCAGACCGAGTTCCATTATCTTTCAATTTTCTCGAGTCTTATTCCAGGAGATTGTGTAAACCCCGTTATGAACACTAATCCTAAATCAAAACTGATATTGTTAGTTTTGAGTTTTTATTCCTTGTTATTGGAAGTGGGAGTAATATTGGAAAAAGTAGTAATAGTTTAGCTTATATAGTTTTTTAGATTTTCGCGTTGCATTATAACTATAATGTATCAATACGGGGATTAACACGATATTTATTATGTGAAACAACATTGTGTACTCACATATTTGGCTCGTCGTTTCGGCTACGTTACAGCAGCCGTGGTCACAAGCGGACTAGCAGCCGTGGTCACGAGCGGACTACGCTCCGCTGCTGTAACGTAGCCGAAACGTCGAGCCAAATATGTGAGTACACAATGTTGTTTCACATAATAAACTATCGTGTTAATCCCCGTATTGATACATTATAGTTTAGCTTATGTTCTTAAGTTAGCAATAGATTTTTATACGACCACGGTAAAGACAATGTGCTCGTTTGTTAGAATTCGCTAAAACCATTTATTCTAATGAATTTGTATATTTTTTTGGGTGACAAATCACATATATTTATTTATAAAAATCAACCTTGAAAAGTTGTTTCTGAAAAATTATGAAAAAAAAAATCACCTCCCCAAACAAAAGTGATCGATGCAATTTGTATTGGATGGCTATTTTTTTATTAGATTAGACCCTATGTTAATTGGGGAAAAATGTTTGTTATCTTTATTCTAGTAAGATCCCCACATGAACTTTCTTAGGTATTCAAAAACACATTGCATTTCTTCCTAGCTGTATCCGTATTTCCCCCACCTTTCTCTCTAGCCTACCCATCATCATCAGCCCGGAAGTACCCACTACTGAGCATAGGCTTCCTTTCTTTAGCTCCGAAGTACCCAGCCCTGAGCTGCTCGGATCCATGTCCTCCTATGTTTGGGATTCTCAACTTTTGTCACCCAAATGTTTCACAAATTATTATTAAGTACGTGCGCGTGGAAGACTTATACTTTATTTATATATGTAGACGTGTAAAATACAGATTTAGCTTACCTCCAGTCCGAATATAATATGAATAGAAAGAATAGATACCCTTAGACGAAGCCCCTAAACTTTCGCAAGCCTCCCAAAGCCCCGGCCATTCTCCATCCATCCCAGATGTCCCGATCTGCTGGTAGTTACGCAGAATTGGATTTCCAGCACCAATTTTACTATTTACCTATCACTATTACGTAATCAACGAAAAGACGCAAATGATTCCAATTCATATAACCTCAACCTTTTCCTAAACATAAGTACAAATGAAGTTAATAAGCAGAGCCAAATTTTCTCACACTTCCCAAACTAATCTCCCTAAGAAATCCCAGATGAGGTATCTTAGTTTTCTCCGACTAGACTAATACTAATAAACTCTCATCGCCCCAACACCTTGTTGGGTGAGATACGCCACAGATAAGCCAAGCCCGTATCCTTTACGATGCCAAGTTGCAGTGTAAAAAAGGATTCAGTAAAGTTTTACTTTGTAAAATATCATAGTTTTAATTTTTACTCTTTTAAGTACTTACTATTTTAAGACAGTAGATCTTACTATATACTTTAGAAGATAATGTTGACAATGCCAGATTAATCCGTATTAAAGAGGATTTCACCCCCATCCTGCTGTTGCATATATTTTACAAAGTGTCAAAAAAACGTATCAAGATAAAAACTGTTATGTATGCAGCCTTCTTGGTCTGCGGGAAGACTGGCGGCTGTGTCCGCCATTTCGGTGTTACGTCAAATAAACGTGAGTGCGTTCATAGCCAATAGTTAGCAAGCGTTTTAGTTGAAAATTCCCACCGGATCCCAGATTTAATTAAAACATAGGCAAAATATTAGTAAAAAGCACGTCAAAAGTGTGTTTGTCCCACCACCTAAATTTTTTGCGGAACATACTTTTCTTCTATCTGATAAGTCAAATTATGACCTCTGGGTATTATATTTATTTGCTATTCATTAAAAATAATACGTAGTTGCATAATATTACTTTCACCAATTGAACGAATTGACGAATGGAGATGTTGGCAAAGTAAATAAATATGACGTGTGAGCGTTATTGGTGAAAAACAATTAAATTTTTGATACATAATCGAACAAACAGCAGTGGAGAACTGCCATGTCACATCTACCACAGTAAAGGATTGTCGATGCGTTATTATTTTTTTTAAATAAAATCTCATTTATATTGGCTTATATGGGTACTGAGTCTTTTGTGCCTCTTATTTCCTCCTGAGGGTTTGGCGAGTGGGTTTGGGCCTTGGATATATAATAGAGAAAAAAAAATAGAAAATAAAATTATGAGATTTTTTTATGACATAAGAATAGAATAAGAATAAGGGAGCAGGATCACCGCCACCAATGGATATCTATCAGCCACACCAGAAGGAGTGCAGATATCACTATTTGTGCAGCTTGACGCCAATTTTCTACCTGCAGTTCTTGCAGGTCCGCGTTCCACATCAACACATCTTCACATCACATCACACATCACATCTACATATTGCTTCGCCGTTATTCATCGCACTATGCCCATGCTATCTGCTCTATCAACCCTCAGGCTTTAGCTGGAATTTCATACGGAGATAAGCCTGTGCCTGACGTTCCGGGCTAATTTTATAAGGGTTCAGTATCGAGACTGCATGAAAGGAAAACCACATGACAAGATTTCAGCTTTAGATTTTCGGTTTGAATTTTAGAAATGTGGCCAAAGTTTAGCTTGAGCCCCGGTGACCTTGTAAGCGAATATATAAGGTTTTCAAAACAGTCCGTTAATTTTTTTTTGTAATGTGATATATGGCAGACGATCTGGTGGATCGGATAGGTAAGCAATTGTCTCCACCCATTGACACCATTGAATAGTAGGCTAGGATTCACTAATAATAAAAATATCCTCTAGCCGAATTCGGCTAAGCGGAGATTGCGTTGAGATTGGCTCAACGATCAGCCACTTACGCAGGATATTTTATGAGCTCAAGTGTGTGCGCAAACACAAGTGCACTCTATTCCCTTTCTAGTTCACTAATACGCTGCTAAACTTCTTCGCGCCGATTTTTTATGAGGCCATGGTATCAGTCCGGTCGAGTCGGCCTCTTCCAACAAGTAGCTATTCGTGTGATGAACACTTGTCTTTATCATCCAGTTCATGTGTGCGAAAATTTTAAGCGTTTCTCCTATCATGCGGATTTCGACCCGCTTGCGGAGTAGGCGACTAGTTTTTCCAACAAAAAAAGACATTATTGCAAAAACATTAGAAGGTTGGCAACGCATAAGTAATCTCTGTGATTTAGCAGATTTTCTTAGGCGGCGTTTATCAGGTAAGGCGCTTGCCTTAAAAAAATTGCCTACTAGTCCGCAAATAGGAAAATTGCCCTACCAAACTGGTGCCACTAAGCAAATATCATCATCATCATTTTAGGCCGTTTTCAACCAATTTGGTGTAAACCTCCTTCAATCTTCTCCATTATATTCTATATTGGGCAGTTGGAGCTTAGATTCAATAAAAAGATTTAATCTAAGAGTTGGAGTCCAGTTGTGCGCGTCAATCTTTGCTATATCGTCTCTCCATCACATTTGTGGCCTTCCGATAGGTCTTTTCTGATCCCATGGCCTTCACTGCAGCATTTCCCTACACCGTATTTCGGGCTATATGTCCCGCCTATTGCCACTTGAGTTGCACCACACTTTGGTATTCTAAAGGTGGCAAAATGGGCGTATGCCACCTTACTGTGTCTTCTAAGTCACTTGTCAGTTTTTCTTAACGAAATATACGGAATCAGAAATAACCAAACAATCTTTGTCTTTCTGGTTTTCTTTTAATAAATCCACGAACTATCCAAGCGAGAATACTGCATTATCAGCTTGAAAGACAAGGATGGAAAAAATATGTGAAAGCTTGGTAATATGATTAAAATAAGGCCGGGATGAGATTCAGCAAATTTAGGAACGAGTTTTCTTTTTATGCCAGAAGTCGGCTGAACCTAATGACTTCGGCTGATGAAATGTCTTATCCTATGGTTCGTTACTAGGCCGAGCTTTGAGGGGGGGAAAATCTACCACGAGGAGAGGTAATTATTCAACCAATTTTATTCCTATACTAAATCAATGGTGTATCATTATAATTCTATACAAATCTGACGTTATACAATAGATTTATCTGCGGATAAAGATTAGTCAAACCGGGCCTTGCAAATAAAAACGGAGGATGTCCTCAATTCAACGCATATAATTATTATATAATTTAATTAAAGTAATGCGCAGTACCTAGTGGCGGTGACTTTATTGGCGACGACTGAAAATTAATTATTGCCTAATAAGTACCTAAATTAGTTTAAGAATTCAGTTATTAAGGTTAATTTTATTAATAATGATGCCTTATTATTTCACCTCTGTAATGTTTTATACTTTTTTTTTAATTTTCTAAGTTACCGTAAACTTGGGTTACTTTAAATCTTGGGATGACTTTGATCATAACTTCTTGTTCACATAAAATTCCGAATAAAATGAATCGGAACAACATTTGCCAATATTTTATTTTTTAAATGACAACACTGGTGAACTAGCAAATCGTTTCCTGTTTGTGCGCTCGCGACTCCGCATAGTTAAACCGAAAAAAGGTAAGTTTATTTTAATTAAGGATTTGTGGCTAAAAATATGTGTTGTTCATGTGCATCTCAATACGTTTCAATACTATGATGTTTTTTGATACACTATGGTTAGTCATGTTTATTCGAAAATCCAAAACACGAGTTCTTGTTTTTCTGACCTTAAAAATGATGTACTGGCTTTGTATTGTTTTAAACGGGGTGTCATTGTTCGGGTATATGGTGTAAGATTGATCAAATGATCAAAGTTACCCCAGAGTTTGTTGTGTGCTTGTATAAGAATATGCTTTAAAGGTTTTTGTTAAATATTTTATTTTATTTGTTACTAGCCGTGTGGTCCCCGGCAGAGTAGAATAGGACACCCTCACTCTTACCGAGGTGTCGTAAAAGGCGACTAAGGTAAAGCTGCTGGCATGATCATCAGCACCCAGAGAAGGAAAACTCTGCATTTGTATCAAAACCCTCGCCAACCCGTCTGCCAAGCGTGGTGAGTATGGCAATTACCCCTCATGTGATTGAGGGAGGCCCGTGCACCAGCAGTGGGGACTTAAATGGGCTGACGATGACGATGATGATGATTTGTTACTAGGATGATGCCACGCATATATATAAAGAAGATGGGTTCCCGCCAATATAAAAACTATACATTCGCGAGGGTAGAAGCGGCTTTGAGTGATGTTTAAGATAAAAAGATTAAGCATCAGAGGGGCTTCTAAACAATTCAACATACCTTATGGAACTATTTATAATAGGTAAAGGCAATCACATAAAAATATCTGGCGCTCAGACAGCTTTTTCAGAAAGGACTTTTTTTTTGTTTTAGAGCAACTAATTAAAAAGTTATAGACTGTTACATTTCAAATTGATCAAAGTAACCCCAGTTTACGGTACCTCTTTTGGTCTCATTTTATTTACTTTCTTCGACTTATTAGTAAAAAAAACTGACTTGATGATAAAAGGAACTCATCAAAATAGAGTTACCTAACTATATTTTAATTTTATAAAATCCGTAATTTTCTTATTATTTCAGGGAATTCATTACTGGCCGTCTCAATGAGGATCAATCTCTGGAAGCTTGATAAAGGTACGACAGACTAGCTGGGAGCAACGCGCTGAGGACATATTTTTTTTGCAATTTCTTCTCTGGGGCCAAATTCTCGGGATTTTCGTAGTGAAAAAACATGGCGCATGTCGCTTGAAAACCATACAAAAAAAAATGTTTTTGCGATATACATCGATTTTCGATGAGTATCATAAGCACAAGTATTGGGCTCCTGTTATACAATGCGCGTACCGATTTATATTTTCAGATATACATTTTACTCTATAATTTATATTACAGGACTAGTGGCCCGCCTTCACTTCGTTTCGGAACATTAGTTCCACTTCATACCAATAGATGACTCTAGGTGTCGATTGCATCGCGCAAGCGTTTCGTGTTCGGATTACCTATAAGCGTTGCCGCTGTCTCTAAAATTCATCTCTGTATAATTAGTATAGATGTATCGGTAAATAATTATCGCTTAACAACAGGTGATCTGATGTAAAACGATGATGGCAGCTCTAGATAGCTCGTCTTCCATACTAGGACTAACTAACCACGAGAAATTTAGCTCTTTCAAAAGATAAGCGCTATTTAGCTCTTTATCCCGTCAAGAGCGATATAGCTCTTCTACGGACTGCCGTACTATGCCGTATGAGCTATTGAGCTCATTTAGCTCAGTGTAAGATAGTGGCTCTTGAGTTGTTAAATTATCAACTTATACAATAATTTAATAACTAAAAATGTCACTTAGTAACAAAAATTAGGACGTTAAACGGATACATAATTTTGTTCGCGCTCAAAAATTGTAATCATAAATAAGCGCCTTATTTTGAAGGCAATATAAATAGAATTTAAATACACAATTGAATTGAAACAAACTAATAATGTATCTATTACTATCTATGCACTCGCGCCCAAAATTTGTACTTCTAATTTGTGCCTTAACGCGATAATATTGAAGATGAAATTTGAATGAATATAACGTAGAGCTAGACAGAGCTAAGGCAATTTGTTCTCTCTTTCTATAAGCCTCATCGCGAGCCGCCGCTTCTCGCTCTTACTCGCCAACACTGATCTGATACTGAGCTAAATATACGTTGAGCCAGAAAGGGTGTGCTAGCTCTTTATAACAACTCCCTATTGAGCTACTCATCGCTAGTTACAGGTTCGGATCCGAGCATGCGGCATGCAGTCGAAAAATCGAAGAAAGGTAGACCATCAAACATGTCCTTTGCTAACATATTACGTAGGAATGCTTATTATCCTAGTGGTCTCATTACCCGTCTCGGAGATAAATCTCTCGGGAAGATTTAAGCTTGATAAAGCGACGAGCGCTGACAGCCGCGAGCGTCGTGGACGATATTCTTCTTAGATTGCTCGCGTCTCTTCTACAATGCGGGCGCCAATTATAATATTCTGAGAATAGGCAAATGGTAACAATTGTCTCTCTTGATAATAGCCTAGTATGAATAATAATCGTTTTTTAAAACTCTTCCTTTTCCTAAATTGAAAATTCACAGATGTGGTCTGAACCCACATCCGTTTCTTTTTTCTTTCATGTAATAGGTGGCCGACGAGCAGACGGATCGCCTGTTGGTAAGCAATTGCCACCACCCATAGATACTCACGACACCAGTGGAGTCACAGTTGCGCTGCAACCTTTAAACCCCCCTTTTCCCTGATTTGGGCCTCTGCTTCACGCCAGTTTTTTGTGAGGCCGTGGTATCACTCCGGTCGAGACGGTCCATTCATGCCGAAGCGTGGCTCTTGCAATATTCTTATATTTCTCGCGTCTCTTCTACAATTATGATTTTCTGAGAATAGGCAAATGATAAAAATTGGCTCTACTGATAAATTCCAAGTAAAAAAGTAAAGTATCAGCCTATAAACTGTTCCACTGCAGGGCAAAGGCCTCCATCATAGAAATCAAGTTATCGCTACTATAATCGCACGCTTGCCAAATGCGGATTGAATAATTGTTCGAATAATTCGAAACATACTTTTCGATCGACCCGGGAATCGAACCCAGGACCCCGAGATCACGGCCCGGAAGTTAGCCCACTAGACCATCAAGGCGTTGGCAAGGAAAATTCCAAGTACGAAAAAAAATTAAATTAACAAATGCAATTTGTTGTGTTAACTAACGTGAACTGAAAAGTTGAAAAAAATCCCTAGTTCGCGATTTGTAATAAAGTGGCTTATGTTTAACTTTATTCACTGAAATCTTAAACATTTTCAGACGGCGGCAAACTTTTCGTAACTTTTATTTATAAATTAGGTTTGTATTCAACATTATTTTTTGGTTATAAGTGGCAGACGGGAGAGGCCTTTGCCTAGCGATGGGACAGTATAATGTGGGCTAAGATAAAAAATATGTAGCAGACAAGCTGACATATAACCTTAAATAATTTTATTTCGTTCATTATTTACTTATTTTTTTACTATTGCATTAACACTTTCCTACACATATATTATACACTAGGTACACAAGACACACAAGGCTGACGTCCGTGGCACTCACTCAGCTGGCCCTACTGAGAATCAGCGTCATGACCTTTTTCAGGGTCATGACATAGGCTGAGTGGGGGCCATTAATGTTAGAGGACACAACACACAATAAATATGCACTGCCTGGTTATTTGTACCCTTATTATTTTGTTTTTCCTTTGTTTTGTTTTGTTTTTTTTCTGTTTCTATATTTTTTTGTTGGTTGTTCTTTTGTAACTAATATTGTACTCGTATGTAGTGTTGTGATGGCCAAAATAATATTTTTTTCTTTCTTTCTTTCTATAACCTCCTGGTAAGCGATTGCCACTGCTAATGGACACCGGGAGTGATAGCACCCTTTAAACCCCTTTTCCCCCAATTCGCCTCCGTTATCTTTATTCAATGGACGAATGCTGCTTCACGCCGATTTTCTTTGTGACCGTGGTATCACTTCGGTCGGCATTCATTCCGAATCTCGGCTCTCCCATGGACAAAAAAGCGGAAAAAACAAAGCTTCTCCTTAAGCATGAAATTAATCATAGTAATCAAAACTAATTATGTATTAAGATTTCGTCCGCCTAAGAGGACTTTGTTGTTAAAGTTAATCATATTTAATTGTCAACAGCCCAAGAGCTTTGATCCTTGGAATAGGATATCAAAAGAGACTAAGAAAATTACAATGTTGCTTTTTTCTTTAATGTTATCTAATTCTAGGACAGAAATAATTTTATTTTCAGGTCATTGGTAGATCAGTTGAGCAATGGTAGAGTCGAGAAACTGCGCCATGGTTGCATATCTTAATATGCAACCATGGCGCAGTTTGCGCAACCAAAAATATATAGGTGCATGCTTACATGCACCTATATATTTTTCAAATATATGTGCACATTTCTACCATGCCGGCAGAGTAGAATAGGCCACCCTCACTCTTACCGAGGTGTCGTAAAAGGCGAGTAAGGTAAAGTTGCTGGCATGATCATCAGCACCCAGAGAAGGAAAACTCCGCGTTTATATCAAAACCCTCGCCAACCCGTTCTGACAAGCGTGGTGAGTATGGTAATTGCCCCTCATGTTATTGAGGGAGGCCCGTGCCCCAGCAGTGGGGACTTAAATGGGCTGATGATGATGATGATGATTTCTACCATTAGCTCGTCGGTAAAGGAACACATCGTAAGGAAACCTGCATGTCTCGGATAGTTACTGAAACGAGTAACCATGATTCAGTTAGTCTAGTTTCTCTGTTAAAGGGTTTCGAAGGTCAGCCGGCAGACGCTTCATTGTAATTAGTAGAGTCCCCAATGGTCCGTGCGTACCGTCCCTGGGTTCCGAGAGGAACCACTTTAGCAACGCAAAGATGAAGATGGAGACTACCTAAATTATAATAAGCGCAAAGACACGTGGCGGACTGTAGAATAATTTTATTCATCAATAATAAATGCTAATGACAGTTAACTTGTTTATGTTCAGTAGGTTTAAAGCTAAATAACTGTTATAATCGAGCCACAACCTTGGCTTTCATATTTCATTCACAATAAATGAAATCTCTAAATAGATACTATACAGGGTGTATCTGTGAACATTTACATCCCTCTAACCACGTGATCTAGCAACCATTTTGAACAACATTTGTTCAACGACTTTTCGGAATTCATCGAAAATTTTTTCGACTCCCCATACTAAATGACCAAGTCACGTGACCGACTTTGTATGAAAAGTTGAAATTTTTACATGCGAATTTCCAAAAGTGATACATTTAACTTTGTTCATAATGGTTAGTAGAACACGTGGTTAAAGGGATTTAAATGTTCACAGATACACCCTTTAGAGACTTGGAGTCTGCTTCAAGTCTTTACATTTAGTATAACAATTACTAAATACTATGTGGCAACTGTATTTTAAAGTAAGATACATTGTACATTTGATTGTTATCCTCAATAAATAAATAAAATAAAATGTGAAAGAAAAATAACAAATAAACATCTATCCTCGCGGACCTAATAGAAACTGAATAGCGATACGAAATTGCGCCTCTAAGGCCTCTAAGCACGGGTGACACCTCTATTGCGAATATAAAACATCATCCACTTTATTACAAAACGCGATCTTAAGTTACTACCGTACAAAAGCTCATGTTATCTCGTTTCAACTCGCAATGTTAAAAAAGGCAGGCACGAGTTTAGTTCCAAAACTATTCTTAGATGGCGTTTTATAATAAGGGGACATATGTGTGGCCTATGGTTCTGCAACTTATTTGTACCTTTATTATAATAAAATTTCTTCCACTTCATTTTGTAATCAATACTGTATACTTTTGTAAATACATTTTTTTAAATAAGCTTTATTACTGTAGGTAATATGTAAAAATCATAAAGGAAGTAGATACTAGAAGAATTTTGTTACATAAGTGATCTTGATTTTCATTGTCAAGGATTGAATGTTTTGTACACATGATTGTTTCCTTTATACTTACAATAACCTTATTTCGTTTTTTATTTTTATGTTTTAATTATCAAAAGATAGTGCTGCTTAATGGTGAAGCTCTTAATAGAGTTACGGAATTTAAGTACCTTCGCCATGTGGTTACCGAGGATTTAAAAGATGATGGAGACATCGAAAGGGAGAGGAGGGCGATGGCGGTCCGCTGTAATATGTTGGCTCGCAGATTCGCGCGGTGTAGTTTAGGGGTCAAAATTACCTTGTTTAAAGCATACTGCCAAACTCTCTACACCTGCAATCTGTGGATTAACTATACGCAGCGGGCCATCAACGCACTCCGAATACAATATAATAATGCGTTCAGGGTACTGGTGGGGCTCCCGCGCTACTGTAGTGCATCTGCGATGTTTGCACATGCGCACACTGACGGCTTCCACACCGTGGTGCGGCGCCGCATCGCGTCGCTGATGCACCGCACGCGCGGGAACCCCAACACCATCCTGAACGTGCTCAGCCAGAAGCCGGACAGCCCCTTTCTGCGGCACTGGGTCCAAGTGCATGTGCGCTTGCCCGGGGTCGCAGCGCGCGGCAGATACCTAAATTAATTGGTTGTGGTTCTACTAACATAATTTTTAAGTATTTTTGTATACTAATAATATTATGGGCAAAGCCTGAAATAAATGAATTTTATTTTTTATTTTATTTATTTTTTTTATTTTATAAACAACAAATTTTATTATTACCGTACCGTAAAGTGTTACCGCACACTACCTGTATTTAAGTTTTCCTTTGTATTTCTTGTATAAGTGAATCTTTATTGAACAAACCACGGACCTCGGCGCAATTTGGGGCTATTAGTAGTAACAGCCGACGTCGTTTTAACTAGTGCCATCTGTTGGCTGCCGCATGGAACTACCGTGTTCTTTACATTTTAGTTAGGCGCCATTTTACTCACATATTTACAATGGTTTATACATTTATTCTTTTAGAGAAATAAATGTCTTACTGCCGCACTCAGAGACGTCAATTAAGCTAAATGTTCAATTACTTAATTATGGAAAGTCTTTATGCTTATTGAAATAAGTGTCAATATTTTTTCTCAAGTGCCAATTAAAGTTAATTTGATGCCGCTGAGTGCGGCTGTACAACCTTAAACCTTAAGTACAAAAGAGCCACACATTAAACTATCATGCCGTGTGGTTCCCGGCAGAGTCGAATAGGCCACCCTCACTCCTACCGAGGTGTCGTAAAAGGCGACTAAGGTAAAACTGCTGGCATGATCATCAGCACCCAGAGAAGGAAAACTCTGCATTTATATCAAAACCCTCGCTAACCCGTCTGCCAAGCGTGGTGAGTATGGCAATTACCCCTCATGTGATTGAGGGAGGCCCGTGCCCCAGCAGTGGAGACTTAAATGGGCTGACGATGACGATGATTAAACTATCTAAATCCGTCTTTCTTTCTTTCGATTCACACCTTAAAATCGTTTGACTTTATAAGGTTAAAATTTGATACTATAATTAATAATTGAGAAAATTGTCTGTACTACACTTGTCTCTAACGTACTTTATATATAACATAATATATTTTATGTGATAGGTGATAGACGAGCAGACGGATCACCTGATTTTAAGCGATTGCCGCCGCCCATCGACACCCGCGGCACCAGTGGAGTCACAAGTGCGCTGCCAACCTTTAATCCCCCCTTCCCCCGGATTGGTCCTCCGGTAACCTCACTCACGCAGCGAAACACAGCACAGTGATGCTTCACGCCGGTTTCCGTGCGGCCGTGGTACATTCTGGTCGAGCTGGCCCATTCATGCCAAAGCGCGAATCACGGTATATTATATCTTCCAATTTCTCACTGACAACGAGTGAAATGAGCTATTTTCTAGATTTGTTTTTTGTCGTATGTAATTTGGCTGTCACAAAAATGTTATCATCAGACATCGTTGAGGCTTATATCAATATCGCGTAGGTATATGTTACTTACTTTGCCTGTGCCAAATAGTCCCGTCATTTTAGAAATTAAATAAAGGGACAAAGAGTTAAAAGTTTTTTTACTACGTCGGAGGCAAACAAGCTTGTGGTCACCTGATAGGTCAACGCTTACCGTACTCTATGGACGTCTACAACTCCAGAGGACCTGCATATGCGCTGTCCACTATTTAAAACCTTGATGTTCCTTTTTTGAAGAACCTCTGCTTCGGGTTTGAGTACCGGGTTCGATTCCCACGCGAGCAAATAGTATGCTTCGCGTTTTTCGAACATAGATAGAGTTTTTTTTTTAAATGAAAAGTTTTTCCGCTGACTCTTGGTCTGCGTTTTTTTATGCTAGTTTTTATTGTGTTAAATACAGTGCTCCGCGTAAGAAAATTTTGTGTTTGTGCCTAAAAGTTCCTTAAATTTCTAAGACAGTCTTAATGCTATTCTATGTCTAAAATTTTTTTTTTATTTATTATTGAATGTAGTGTTTTTTTTAATTCTATTTTTTTAAAATTTGTTATGTTACTATATGTTAATGGTTTGCTTTAATTATTGTTAGAATGTTTTTTATCTTTTTTTGTTGTCATGCTGACATGCTATTACATTACTTAATTACTAAGTTATTATTGTTATTGTTGCTGTGTAACAACACATAGATCGGGTTTGTAATAACTAATCCGCATTTGGCAAGCGTGGTTAAGCAAAATCCCACCATAGTAGCGATGACTTGATTTCTATGATGGAGGTATTTACCCTGCAGTGGGAAAATATATAGGTTGATACATGCTTCAGGTTGGTAGCGTATTTGTGACTCCACTGGTGTTGCGGGTCTCTATGAGCGGCAGCAATGGCCGATAATATTTATGTCTCTTCTTCTGATTAACATAAAAAAAAGTTATACTAATTGTTCTGACCCGAAAAAGTACCTAAGTAGCTTAAGCAATTCAATAATGAGAATCGAAATTGACAAAGGGACCACTTAAATATATTCTTATTCCGCCCAGACACTGAACAAACACCATTGTTCATCACGCGAATATTTTTCAAGAGTAGGATTCGAATCTTTGGGTTGAGGTAGGGTCACCAGTACCAAATACGCCATCGCAATTGAAGATTGAGAGAAATTATTTTCTAATCTCTCAAACCTTAGAGCCTACAACGAAATCACACCCATAAAAAAGCGCACGCACGCACAGCGTGTGTGAAAGGCACGGGGATTCCATTTCGCCGGGAGTAAACCAACTAAAACTCCTGGGACTCTCCCTCATCGTCCTTAAGTGGGCGAATGTCATGGGCACTGAGCCTAGCACCACGACACCCGCCGGACGGTGCCCGCCTTACACGGCGGGCTGGGCGCTTCTCCCCCCGGAGTCGGAGGGAGGGATGAAGACAACCGGGAGAGCCGTGCCGTCCCCACCAGGCGTAGGAGGGCGTCCGTGCAATGCCGGCGGTGTAACCCCCGTTACACGCACCAGCGGACTCCCTCCTCGGAGAGAAAGAAGATGCACATATTGGCGTCGTCTCCTCCCCCTCCGTGCCTTGCGGATCGCGGGGGCGAGAGGGTCAGCCTCTCGCTCGCGCTCGCCTCCTTCGCTGCCATCACGTGCTCGCAATATGCAGCAAAGGCCTTCCAGGCATCCTCACTCGCTAATATAGCTATCGCTATATTAGAGAGTGAGAGGTTCTGGCCGATCTTTGCCACCAATGCATATAACAATCACGCCTTAATTATCTAAAATTAACTGAGTTCATAATGAAACCCTATGCGTGTTTCTAATACATCCATTAACAAATCATTAATTCCTCTAAATAATAAAACTCATGAGTGTTTTGAATTTAAACTATCAAATTTTGATTCTACTTTGATGTGAAACGGGTGGGATTTAATGAGTTTGTGTTTGAACTCAGCTTGTTGTTAAATTATTAAGCGAAATGCAGTTATTAACTAATCAACTTGTTGTTTAATGAAGGGCTTATACTTGGGAGAAGATAATGTACTACAGTGTTAATTTGATTTGGCTCCTGTAAAGGTTGGAAGTTCTACAGTCGAAGTTATGGACAACTATATCTACCTCAGATGAAAATTCCAACTTGGTAAGTCCAACTTCTAGAAAGAGGTCGATCGGCATTGTTCGGGAAGCTACGCAGCATATTTTTGGTCCATCTACCGCAGTGCTTCAAAACGAAAGTCTTTAATGCGTGTGTGTTGCCAGTGATGACATGCGGTACCGAAGAAGGCTCAAAGTCACCCAGAGAGCAATGGAAATGGTCTCCTTGCATGATCGTATCAGAAATGTTGAAATCTGCAGAACTAAGGTCAAAGATATAGCCCAAAAAATCGAATGCCTCAAGTGGTAAGTAGCAAACCAGACGGCCATTGGGGCATAAAGGTCCTCGAGTGGCGGCTGTGTGTGTGGTCAAAGCTGTGGCAGGCCCTCTACAAGGTGGACCCACGATCTGGTGAAGGTAGCGAGGACCCCTTGGATGCGGGTTGCATAGGACCGATCTGTGTGGAGATCGTTGGGGGAGGCCTATGTCCAGCTGCGGACGTATATTAGCTAAAATGATGATAATGATTTTCAGCGCTCAATTTTGACACCGAAGGTTGACTCTCGCTGACATTGATATAACGGAGTTCAACACCTGCGCTCTAGAGTTAGTCCATGGCGCTAGGAAGAATATTGTATCGTGAATCGTTCCCGTTCCGTATAGTCCTTCTTTGTATCACATCGCGATTACACCGTGTGTAGCTTGTGTAGCATGCGATGTAGGCAGCCGGTGTTCTTTGTGCCATCATCATCATCTTAGCGTTTTGTCCCGGTTGCGTCCTCACTCCGGAGCCCGGGTTTCGCTTTCCTGCTTCTACTCCTCCAATTCGTGCGATCTGGTGCATCCTTTGTGGTCAATTTGGTCAGTGTCTATTTGTGACTCTTTTTATGATATAGGGGATAGACGAGCAGACGTCTCACCTGATGATAAGCGATTACCGCCGCCCATGGACACCTGCCAAGTCAAGAAAGTCAGAAGTGTGCTGCCGGCCCTTTTAAAAGGGAGTACGCTCTTTTCTTGAAGTCGTATCGGTCCGGAAACACCGCACGCGATAGTTCATTCAACTAGTTTTGTCGTTCGAGGTAGAAAGTGATTTTGGGAACCCTAACTTTTCGTTTACGAGATTTCTCGAAATGTTCTTTGTCTTGTCTGAGTATTACTTATACTGTAGTAATAATTTAAATCCCTCCAATTAAAGCACGCGTAAAGATTACGAGTTGCGCAGAATTTAGGGCCCATATCGGCTGATTTAGTATGATGCCGCCGAACAGATGGTCTGAAGCACTTGTAATTACTCAGTTTACGGCCGCCTTCGTTCAATGCAATTAGTTCCTTAATCTTCTGAGTTTAAGGCTTTTCAATAATTAGTGATAGATATAACCATTTTTATTATACAACTTTATTATATCATTATAATAAAGTTGTATAATAAAAATGCAGAACCGGCAGAACGCCGTGTGGTCCCCGGCAGAGTAGAATAAGCCACCCTCACTCTTACCGAGGTGTCGTAAAAGGCGACTAAGGTAAAGCTGCTAGCATGATCATCAGCACCCAGAGAAGGAAAACTCTGCGTTTATATCAAAACCCTCGCCAACCCGTCTGACAAGCGTGGTGAGTATGGCAGTTACCCCTCATGTGATTGAGAGAGGCCCGTGCCCCAGCAGTGGGGACTTAAATGGGCTGATGATGATGATGATGATGACCATATCATTATAAAAATGTTCGAGACTTTTCTCGATTCTCGGCTACTCGCATCCAGCTCCAGCCAGCCATCTTACGAAAATCGTCACTTCATCTGGTATGATCTGATCACGATCATTTGGCACTTAGAAAATGTGGAAACTAATGAAAAACAGACTAAAAATATCATCGAATGTGACCAGTGTCTGGCTGCACTTCCTCAAAATATTTCTACTTAAAAGACCTTGTGGCAAACCTACCTCTTTAAGTTTATTATTTTATTTTCGTTTTTATTTTGTTCTTAATTTGACGTTTTTATATTGTCATTGATTTGGTTTGGTGAAAACGGTAGGCGAGAGCGGGGCTGGTACTAACAGTACCAGTTTTTTAGTACACCCATGAGTTTTTGGTTACCACTTAAAATAATTATCACATATCAAGTCTTTGAGTATCATAATATTAATTAAGCACTTTTAATATAATGTACCTATTTTAAAGAGACTAGACTTCCTACTGTAATAAAACATATTATTTATTAGAAACTTGGTTCAAGTTTAATCTAATTTGTACTTTAAGCAGGCAAAATCAACAATTGTATACCATTTAACCAAGAAAAATACATGAAAAGTTTTCTGGTGATAATTACGACGAATAATCATCGTAATCAGTGTCCTCTAACACAGGTGATATGAGCCATTTTTTTACAAGAAACACATTGGATCCAGTCAAGACCAGACAAATCTTCTTTATAAGGCTCAGCACACACTAAACAGAAGCAGTCATCGTCTTCTTTACTATCTTCTTTCATTATCTTCCTCTTCACTTTTTCAACTTCTTGAACTCTTCTAGTTTTCTTGTCTATTCCATTTCTCCTTTCCCTTTATCTTTACGAATCGTTTTTACCTGACTAGCTTTCTTCTTTTTCGCTTCTTTTATTTTGAATTATTCTTCCAAAGCCAGTTTTTCAGGAGTGTCAGTGAGTATAGATATTTTTTATAGCAATCTTTTGCAATTTATTCTTAAGTAAATAACACACTTAAAATTTTCATCTCGTGTTTACGCGGTCTTCATCTTGACTATTGGTAAAATATTTTTAATAATATTTCCACCGGATATTGTAAATATACCTGCACTATTCATGAGACTATCAACAGCTCATGTCGAATCAAGCACTTAAAAATTTCGTCGGTTTAATAACGCGTTCAGTGGTCTAATTGGTAGAACATTCACCCGGATTGTGGAAGGTGAGAGTTCGAGTCCCGCCTAAACACGAGATGAAATTATTAAGTGTGTTATTGACTTACGAGTATCATCATCATCATCAGCCCATTTAAGTCCCCACTGCTGGGGCACGGGCCTCCCTCAATCACATGAGGGGTAGTTGCCATACTCACCACGCTTGGCAGACGGGTTGGCGAGGGTTTAGATATAAATGCAGAGTTTTCCTTCTCTGGGTGCTGATGATCATGCTAGCAGCTTTACCTTAGTCGCCTTTTACGACACCTCGGTAAGAGTGAGGGTGGCCTATTCTACTCTGCCGGGACCACACGAGTACTTACGAGTATATTTAGTTTTAAATCAATTATAACGTTAACTGGCACCAACTTTTGATGTATAAACCTCAAAGTAATTTTCAATAGCCGCAAAGTTCAAACTCCGTTTTGTCCAAAAACTATACTCCAGTTTTAGATATAACTCAGGTTCCTATAGACAAAGTTTAATATGAGTTGTGAGTTGTTCCCACAGTTAGTTCACACGTTAGTTCTACTAAATGATTACACTTATGAGTTTTGTTAGTTAGGTATTTGATTTAGAATAAAGTTGTTTAAAGCAATCAAACAGGCGGATGTTTCAGTAGATGTCACTGTGTTTTTACATCGCGCTAGCAAAGCTACCTAGCTTAAGCCGGATTCGACAAATCTTTAGCCTTGGAATACATACATGGTATAACGTCAGATTTGTTTAAAATGACAGCGCTATACTAATACCATACATTTAGTCATCATCATCATCATCATCAGCCCATTTAAGTCCCCACTGCTGGGGCACGGGCCTCCCTCAATCACATGAGGGGTAATTGCCATACTCACCACGCTTGGCAGACGGGTTGGCGAGGGTTTTGATATAAATGCAGAGTTTTCCTTCTCTGGGTGCTGATGATCATGCACGCAGCTTTACCTTAGTCGCCTTTTATAACACCTCGGTAAGAGTGAGGGTGGCCTATTCTACTCTGCCGGGGACCACACGGCCATTTAGTATCGGAATAAGATTGGTCAAATCCGCCCTTAGTCAGTTCAAAACAGGATAGCAAATACCCAATTTGACTGCCTCGGTGCCGTAGTGGTTATTGGGTCGCACTTTAAAGCGACAGCTGCGTAAGAGGTCCCGGGTTCGATCCCCGGGTTGGGCCAACAATTTGTACCTAAGTTTTCGGTAAGAAATTATTAGTGTCAGCCCGGAGTCTGGAACTTGGCGGTCTTGTACCGCCGTGCCTCGGAAAGCATGTTAAGCCGTTGGTCTTGCGCCTAATCTATTTCCGGTTATGTCACCCTGATGTGCCATCGTAATATGAGGTGATGAGAGTGCACTTGTGTTTGCGCACACACTTGAGCACTATATCCTGCGTAAATGGCTAATCGTTGAGATTGGCCGCCGCAGCCGTAATCGGTTATAGGATTATTATTACAGTTACACAGTTTTATTCTCCTTCTTTCTGTATGCACATCGAGGGTGCCTTTTACAAAAGTGTAATATAATCTTATATTATAAGACATGAAATGAAATATGTTAACAAGGTGACCGTGGCAGAGCCACGCTTTAGCATCACAGCAAACTGGCGTGAAGCAGCACTGTGCTGTGTTTCGCTGCGTGAGTGAGGGCAACAGAGGGCCAATATGGGAGAAAGGGTCGTTTAAAGGTAGCTACTTAGTTTTATTAACATTATATTGTTTTAAACTTTCATGGTCACTAACATTAGAATAGTTATTTCCGAGATTTCTACCATGTACCTTATTTTTGAGTTTCCTATATTTCGACACTGTTGCAAGCGCCATGAACATTTGTGGGAATCGGGTTCAAAACACTGGATTGAGTTTTATAACCCTTAGATAATTTCGACAGAACGCCACTACATACCAAGACTGGTCAGGGAAGCGATTGAAATTACAAAGTACAAAAATTTCAATCGTGGGATGGGTTTAAATTGTCAAATGTCTGGAATCCAGTGATTCGAAAATGTAATAACCGTAAAACTAAACAAAGTGTCATTTCGCGGCCAGATACTGTGAGTGTTGTGTGTCGAGGACAGGTGCGAGAAAATAGTGAGTTAGTGAACAGTGGTACCGCTGGTGCGCGTAGTAAAAGACTGCGAAGGAGGCTAGACCGTTTTGTCTGCTAGTAACTTCTTACCCGCAACTCCGTGACCGCTTGAAACAGTGCCGAAATATCGGAAACTCATAAATAAAATAAAATGTGGTCTGCTCTCTGGTCATTTATCTATCTATAAGAAATATTGTTTATTGAATTTTGTTATACATTATCTACATAGATACGTATACATATATATTACTAGGTATGTATGTATTATTTATTTTATGTAATATTATTAATAAGTATGTACATTTCTGCCATTTTCAATTTCATTTGTGCTTTGCACTGCCTTGCCCTTGGTTGTCTGCTTGCCTTGTCCTTGCCCATGCTTGTATTTTGTTTTTGTGCAATAAAGAATATCTATCTATCTATCTAAGGTGCATGGTATAAATCTCGGAAACAACTATTTTAGTAACATTGATATGGCATCGTAGGTTTCTAACTACACACCGAGCCAGTGGTAACTGAATGACACCTGATCATTTTTCTACGAATTTAATTTGCTGTTTTCACCGCCGCGTATAACAGCACATAATGTGTGCTGAAATTTAAGGAAGATATCGATGGATTTTATGTCAATAGTCAATAGTCAATTACGTTTATTGCATTCATGAATGAAGTTAAGGTGTTACAATTATATTCCTGTACATCATGTTACCCTTTTGGGCATAGACTATGAACGTGAAATGGATTAATAATATTAATTTTAATGTTAATGTATTTATTTATTTTATTAATTAAAAATTTTTATAATGAAAATCATGTAAGTGATAAATTGTCGCTGAAAAATTCGTGCATATTATAATAACATTTTTCAATAAGTAGTACCCGCAGTTTTCTTTTAAACGTGTTGATATTAGTTTCACTTCTGAGTGCGTTTGGTAAATGGTTATGTATTTTTATTAATTCATTACAATATGGGCTGGAAACCAAACATTGCCAAGCAACTCTTTGGTAGTTTATATTTATTTAGGTTATTCGTACGTGGGGTGTATCGTCTATTACATAATGATTTATCAAAGATGTCAGGGTGGTTTCTTATAAATTTACTTATTTCAAAAATGTATATTGATGTTAATGTCATAATTTCTAATTTTTTAAAGTGAGGTCTACATGTGTCCATATTATTTAAATTCATTATAATTCTAATGCACTTTTTTTGTAGCATGAAAATTTCATCTGCTTTTGTGCTGTGTCCCCAAACAATAATGCCGTAGCTCAACCACGAGTGAGCATACGCGTAGTAGGCAGCTATAGCTGTTTTTTTGTCGGTGTTTAGTTTTAGCTGGAAAAGTGCATAAGTAAAACGGGACAGTTTGGATTTTACCTTTAGTATGTGGCTTTTCCAATTTAAATGAGAGTCAGTTCTAGGAATTGACTCTCAGTTAAAGTACAGTCCTAGTAAAGTACAGTCAGATACAGTTTCTATATTATTATTGTCAATTTCTATATTAATGTTTAGTTGTATGTAGTATCATGTATTAGTATTTTCAAAGTTTTGTAAAAAAATATTCTGAAAATTAAACAAACGTATAGTTTAACGCCTACGTGACATTATGTTTGCAACGTCTACATAATTTGAAGACAATTTCAATTATCAAGTTACAGTGTAACGAACAAAACTTTCATTTATAATATAGATCTCTAATAACATTTTTTTTATTCTAATAACAACAGATAATGTGACAAATTGCCCTTTTTCAAGTTTTTAAAAAATATACATAGGTACAGTCTGGAAAAACTATCGTATAAGGGTCAATGTGGAAAAATAAAACAAAATTATATACGATATAAATATAGTAAATAAACAAAATAACTGTCTTAACAACCTCGCAAAGTTTCAAAAACTTCGGTATTATCATTTAAATATTATTCCAAATTGAAACTTAGCGAGCCACCTTTGTTAATTTATGATTTTGCACATTTACCCTAAAACATAGGAGCATATATGTATATGCATGTATGTTTAAATGAATCATTATTTAAGAAAAGTATTATATGTATACATTTGTAATTCCGCTGCTGGCTCTGATATCCCTAACACAGGTGCTGGAGCTACTTATTTCGGAGTCAAATCAATGTATGTGATGTTGTGAAATATTTATTTATTTATTTATCAATCAATATGTATTTTTATATAAATCTCTTAAAGTGTAAATACAATCGGAACCCATTTTCCCAGAACGATTCATACCTACTTAGTTGCTTTCCTATTCCCCTTTCTGGGAAATGTAATTGTTGTAGCTAAATTTTTTATTTTACGGGTCTGTAAATAAAGAGTGCCTGTATATCCCCAGCACTTAATATTAACGAACCGATTTTATAACCAACTGTTACAGAAAACAATAAAACAGAATACTTTCTTCATTAAATACTCTTCGATTTTAAGATGACCAGAGCCTACAACGAAACCGTCCCGGGGATAAATATTCGGTTTTGAAAGCGTTTCACTCTAACTAAAGTCTGTTAATAAATTGTTTTATTTGTGTTTGGTGTTCTGTTGATCCAAGCGATTACCGCCGCCCATGGACACCCGCAACACCAGTGGAGTAACACGTGCGCTGCTAACCTTTTAACTCCTCTTTCCCCGACCTATATTTATAAACAAAATATTTATAATATGTCCATAACAAAGTAAAGTATCAGCCTATATACTGTCCCACTGCAGGGCAAAGGCCATCATCATAGAAATCCAGTTATTGCTACTATGATGGGATGTCTATAATGATTTATAATAAACTACCGACTTCTATTAAACTATTAACCTCCCCTCTTCTATCTAATGTCCTTTACCTGAAGGTTGTCTGGTAGAGATCGCTCCCAGCGATAAGACCGCCTAAATTGTACACTGTATCTCTGTATACCTAGCTTTTAAGTTTTGTATGTTGTGCAATAAAGAGTATCTATCTATCTATTTATCTATCTATTAACTGTTACAAGATAATACTTTCGAAAAATCTTTACCATCATGGTTTGGCACAAAAATGTTTTCACAGTATAAAATAATAAACAGTATAGTAAACAGTATAAACTAAAATAGATTCAAATTTATTCCTATTTGATTGTCTGTAAATAAGTATGTTCAATTGTTGTGTGAGTTTTAACCTTTAAAACGCCATCTTGTGGTAAAGTTGAAATAACTAGCTTGTTCCCTTTTCATTTATATTTGCACGTCTAGTAACAGGCTGAATACAACAACTAGGATACTCCTTATCATAAGACCTTAACTTGTATCAAATATATTTATGCAAATAAAATGATTGTTTTGCCAAACACAGCGGCTTTTTATGAGCCCATGGTTTTACCACAGATTAACAAGGGATATCTTGATATTTATACCCTGGTCGAGCCGGCCCGTTCATGGCTCTCCCACGTCAAAATATGTTTTATTATGTTAACAAAATAAGAAAGAAAGAAAATATTTATTATTATAACTATTATTATCACAACACATAACTTATAGCAGTTGTAAACAGAACACAATTTGGCACAAACAGAAAACAATACATGAAACAATTAAAAATACATATAAGTAAAAACAAAAGAAAAAAAAAAAACAAAAATATATTCAATCATGTCCAGACAGTGCCAAATGAATATTATGGTGTGTTATGACGTCTAGTATAAAATATGGCCCTCACTCAGCTTATATCGCAGCCCTCACTCAGCTTATATCACAGCCCAGACAAAGGTCCATGACGCTGGTTTTCAATAAGACCAGCTGAATGAGTGCCACGGACGCTTGTCTAGTGTATTTTGTGTACCTAACGTGTTAGTGTGTAATGTGGGTATATATTACATTTGTCTCTAAATATATCTAATAAGAAGAAAATAAGTATGTTTTTACCGCATAATTTTCCAAATACTGTTAAACCCATGAATTTGCGCCATTAGAACTTACCAAGGCCTACTCATATATCACAAACGAGTAAACAGTAATCCTCACTCAGTAAATTGAGGCCGAAACGCCTCATAAACGTGTTATATTGCCACCCCTTGGATTTAAGCAATGTACGTATATTGCGTGTCATTTTAGTTCGTTTTTAGTTTATTTATTTGTTTAGTACCGTACCGTGTGACTGTATTTATGTGATTTTATTATATTATTATACAATGTATTGCATAATGTAAATAATTGTAAATGACTGCCTGCGTGGCGCAGTGGTTAGTGGGTCGCACTTTAAAGTGACGGCTGCGCAAGAGTTCCCGGGTTCGATCCCCGGGTCGGGCCAAAAATTTGTACCTAACTTTTCTGTAAATAATTATTAGTGGTAGCCCAGAGTCTGGAAGTTGGCGGTCTTGGACCCCCGTGCCTCGGAAAGCACGTTATGCCGTTGGTCCTGCGCCCAATCCCTCTCTGGTCGTGTCACAGTAGTGTCCCATCGGAATATGAGGGTAAGGGATAGAGAGTGCACTTGTGTTTCAAAATCAAAATTAAATAATTCTTTATTTGCATAGGCTTGTACACAGCACTTACAAATCGTCATACATTTGAATGATTTAAAACTATTTATAAGTACTTATGTAATAATTTACATGTTAATACATATATATGTTGATACATAAAATATACTAAAGAAATAAATAAACATAATGCGATTCTACCACCGGCTCGGAAAGTTGTTTCTGGTCGAGAAGATCCGGCAAGAAACTCGCCAGTTACTCTTTTTAATCGCCAACTTTTTTATAATGGTTTATTATCCTCATACTAAGTCATACAGTCTAATGCAATACAAAATAGAATGAAGCAAATTAAAAGCTAAATATGAGGTAAACCGAAGCGGACCAGTCCCCAAAGGTGGCACCTGTTCACAAGTATGACGAAGTTTGCGCACACACTTGTGCACTATAATATATCCTGCGTACGTGGCTGATCGTTGAGATTGGCCGCCGTAGCCGTAATCGTTTGGAGGATATTAATGTAAATAAATAGTCCAATAACTCAGGAACATTGTATGGTTTGGTTATATTGTGGATGAATGTAAACATTTTAGACTATGGTGAGAATAATCGTTATTATTATTATTATGTTTGAAATATATAAATATATTCTCCCATTTTGGGGTACGCTAACAAAATTGCGGGCTTTTGGGCAAGCAATTTTGTAGGGGAAAAGTATTATGGTGTTATGATGTCAGAATCCGATTCAAGCTGTAAAATTTTGCGGACTATCCTGCGAGTGTTATAATTATTATTCTCAAAAGCCGTGTTTCTATCTATCATCCAGTCATAATGTGATTTATTTTGTTTCAATTCATAAGGCACAACCGTAACATTTTTGCCATATAAAAGATATTGTATTTCTTAACAGATTCTTGAGCTATAGATCGTCCAGGCCCTTTTATTTTCTGTGACCTATTATTACCAACAATATTTGATTAAGTCTCTAAGCCATTAGAAAATGGTGCCTTTACCACTGTGAAAACAATAAGTATCTACTTATCATGTAAGAACTTCTTCAATTTCTAAAAACTCATTCCTGTCGCTTTAAAGAGCGACCCACTAACCATTGCCACCGAGGCAGTCCACCGAGATCGAGACACGATATATTGTAACTAGATTTATATTAAAATAATAGGTATCTACTCATCTTGTAAGAACTTCTTAAATTTCTAAGAATTCATTCCCGCGTATTGGTCAGTAAGAAGCATACCAATATCCTCCGTATCCGGCTCCAAGGACCAAAAAATGTGTGTGAATTTCACACTATTTTGGTGATGACGCTGAGAGGGTTTCAGGGATGATAAATCAAACCGCTCCGTTTGAGTGCTGCTGCTACACTGATTTATTCTTTGAAACTATGATACAGTATAAAGAATGATGCGTTGACAAAATCAACTCGAAAAATAAAAGCACCGCCACACATGCATAATTGATACGCTTAAGGCGTCGCTACGTAATAATATTTTACACAAATGTACGATCACTCGTGCAGACGGCCCCGATGGTGCAGTGGGTAGTGGAAAGCACTTCTAAGCACGACTGCGCTTGGGGTCACGGGTTCGATCCCCGGGTCGAGCAAAAATTTGTACCTGAGTTTTTCTGTTGAAAAAATCACAGTGTCAGCCTCGGAAAGCACGTTAAGCCGTTGGTTCTGTGCCCGATCCCTCTCCAGTCGTATCACACTGGTATCGGATTATGAGGGTGAAGAAACAGATGGTGCACTTGTTTTTGCGCACACACTTGAGCACTATAATAACTTGCGTAAGTGGCTGATAGATTCATATCTATCGATTGGCCGCCTAGCCGAAATCGATTGGAGGATATTATTATAATTGCTATTTTATTCCATAAAACGTCATATTCTGATTTAACCGGTATTTTTTAAAAACGTCTGCTTTGTAAAAGTTAATTATTAATATTAAAATTCCGGTGTAGGTACTAGGAAATCTTGAAAACTCTTTAAGTTCATTTAAGTTATCTCAACTTTTCCTTACATTTCCCGTCAATTAGCCGGTTTAAAGGCTAACTAAAATTGTTTTGTACATAGCAACATTTCCTTAATTAGCTTCATTAAAAGGCAGTATAATATCATAACCGAGCAAACATAATCCAAGTGAAAGTCTTGCTTCATAAAAGTGTCATAATGTGATCGTACGTGAACTCCAGCGTTATGGAAAGTAAAAGACACACGGGGTGATTAACATCTGTGATTTTCCTATCGATATTAGGGGTATGGAGCATTCTCATGCACTCGATATTGAAGTCGAATTTGGTGATTTCATACATTCGTCCATGCAAATCTCTAATTCGACTTCAAAGTTACAGTAAACAGCATGCTGCACTTCCTTATACCACTTTCATTACTAATAAAAGACGAAAAGATCTTGTTTGCCCTAAAATTTATAAAACACATCACTTCGCTTCTAGATTCTTTGAATGTTTTCATCATCATCATCATCATCAGCCCATTTAAGTCCCCACTGCTGGGGCACGGGCCTCCCTCAGTCACATGAGGGGTAATTTCCATACTCACCACGCTTGGCAGACGGGTTGGCGAGGGTTTAGATATAAATGCAGAGTTTTCCTTCTCTGGGTGCTGATGATCATGCCAGCAGCTTTACCTTAGTCGCCTTTTACGACACCTCGGTAAGAGTGAGGGAGGCCTATTCTCCTCTGCCGGGGACCACACGGCCATTAACGGAATATTTTCATATAATAGACTAAACGGTACTTTAGATCTGTACCCCTTTACTTTTGCTAAATGCAAGCGTACCCTCCATGATGCTCTATTTGACATGTCATATGACGATACAGAGAAACTGCTTATTGTTTTGAAGTAGGTAATTTATAAAAGTTGTTGCTTTTTTTTTACCTTTTTTCTACTTTGTATTCTCTTAGATAAATATTTTTGTGATTATTTATGAGTACTTACTGTTATGTTTTAACTTTCTAGCCTGAGAAACAGGTTCGCCTGGTTCCGGCATTTGTATTTATCTCTGACCGTATTGTAATAGGTTTACATATGTATTATTTGTGTAAAATTATTATCTGAATAAAAATGAGGGGCAATTCTCGAGCACTAGACTTCATGAAGGATTTTCTGAAGCTGACTCATAGAAAGCTTGTCGAAATCTGCCGGTAGGTTAATCTTTTGTCAGCATCTATCATACGTCGCGCAACACTGAATATCAGTGTTGGGCGACGCGATGATGATAGATATTCAGTAGTCGCCGTACAGGGCCGTCCCTCACGCAAATCATCGGTGAGACTATTGCGACCACGTTTAAATTTATTGAACCACTTGTAAATAGTGGCACGAGATGGGGCTTCACCGTGAAAGGCCAATCAAACTCTATCATAACTGTCTTGTTGACTTAAATGGCATCGAAAGTCAAAGAAAATAATTGCACGAAATTTTCTTGCGTTGAATTCATGCCAACGTGATACACACTATTTTCAATTTGCCACCAAATAAAAAAAGGACAATCAAATGAATGACATAGACAATAATATTGAGAGTTCCATTTTGCTAAATTTTAACTTTTTTTTTTAAATTTATAAAATACAAGTGGCCAGTTCTAAAACCTTTCAGTGTCGCCCTCATAGCATCATACATATTGGACTTGCAGGATATCCATTAAAAACTTTTTAGGCTTAATATGGATAAGCTGACGGACGGTGATGATCTTCCGAACGGCACCTCTAATAGAAAAAAAGTAACAGAAATAATATAACCAGTTATTTTTATTTTTTTATGTGATAGGTGGCAGACGAGCCGACGGATCACCTGATGGTAAGCGATTGCTACCGCCCATGCACACCCACGACACTAGTGGAGTCACAAATGCGCTGCCAACCTTTACAGTCTCACTCACGTAGCGACAGTAACAGCACAGTACTGCTTCACGCCGGCCCATTCATGCCGAAGCATGGCTCTCCCACACAGTCTGAAGTTCAATCAGCCAATGAAGTTCATAGTCTGAATTTTTTTTATGTAATAGGTGGCAGACGAGCAGACAGATCACCTGATGGTAAGCGATTGCCGCCGCCCATGGACACCAGTGGAGTCACAAGTGCGCTGCCAACCTCTAAACCCTCCTTTCCCCTGGATTGGGCCTCCGGTACCCTCACTCACGCTACGAACCACAGTGCTGCTTCACGCCGGTTTTCTGTGAGGCCGTGGTATCGCTCCGGTATTTATCTCGTATGACCGAGATTGATTTTGAGACGACCGCGTTTCGTTGTCTACACCCTGTGTGACGTGATCCTCATAACCAAAGTATTTATGATATTGTATGCCATTCAGAAGTTATTAAATGTTCCGACCGAATGCAAATAAGTTTATGTATACGGAATGAATGGGCGATTTGCCTTAATGGGCTGGCTGGGTGTTTTTATGAGACGTAAAGATCCGTAGGGATGTGGGAAAATAATCGATTAGTTTTCCACACTATTTTTGAGTTAGGTGGGATAATATGTCGTGCAAACGGAAGGATCAATACACAGACACCTATAACACTAGTGGAGTCAGAAGTGCACTGCCACCCTTATTCATATGTCTTCCTTTCCTGTCATTGACGCTCGTGGTCGTTAGTCCTCTCCCAGATCCATCCATATATTGTAGGTATAAAATATATCTTCTCTATTATAACCTTATAGTAGTATACTTTATATAATTTTATATAATTTGTGTAGGTTATATTGTATTAGAGTAAGGTAAATTCGTATATATTAGTGTATGTTAAAGTGTTTATTTATTTATTTATTATCTAGATATATGTATTTATACTATAAATTTACTTAATCAATGTTCAAAATCAAAAGGATTGCACCACCCTCCCCTCTTCTATCTAATGTCCTTTACCTGAAGGTTGTCTGGTAGAGATCGCTCCCAGCAATAAGACCTCCTAAATTGTACATAGTATCTCTGTATCTAGCTTTTAAGTTTTGTATGTTGTGCAATAAAGAGTATCTATCTATCCTTATCCCGTTCACTCTGGATTGGGCCTCCGGTACCTTTAGTCACTCGGTGAAACACAACGCAAGCGCCACTTTACAATCGTTTTCTGTAAGGTCATGGTTTCGTCGATTCATGTGGAAGCGTGGATCTCCCATGGTAAAACTTAGATTCATACTATGTAGGTAATGTCACGATGACGAACTCCTTAGTTGCTGGCCGTATTAACACCATGGTCAATAATTTAAAAGAAAAAAGTTTTTCAATTTTAGAAGAGTGACGGTTGTCAATGTGATTGCCAATAGAGCTATAGTCGCCCCTAGCTTGCTACATATATAGTGATCTGTGGTCGCCCCACAGTTAGTTGGCACGTGGCAAAAGTCGAAACTTATACGGTTTCGACATGTTCCCATAGAAAAATGTTAGAGGTAGAAAGTTTCTTGAGAATCGCGCAGTAGAAGACAGCCAACCATCTAGATATGTCACATCCCTAAAAGATGGGCGAAGCAGGCTGAAAGTGAATCGCTTTGGACGGCTGTCGGTTTTAGTTTAAGTGGATGCACTTATTGTGCCCGTTTATAGGGGTTTAAGAACGATCATGGGGTTATGATAAAGCCATCAATGATAAGCAATAATTGAATAATCGATATACATTAATCGATAGATGTACACATAGATCACTATTTTTTTTATGTGTTATTTGGCAGATAAGCAGGCGGACCTGATGGTAAGCGATTGCCGCCGTCCATGCACACCCGCGACACAAGCGGAGTTACAAGTGCGCTGCCAATCTTTAAACTCCCCTTTCCCCCGGATTGGGCTTCCGGTACCCTCACTCATGTATCGAAACACAGCACAGTGCGGCTTCACGCCGGTTTCCTGTGAGGCCGTGGTATCACTCAGGTCGAGGCGGCCCATCCATGCCGAAGCGTTGGTCTCTCACGATCAAAATTAGACAAACTTATATCTTAATTTAATTAGACAAATTTAACTTTTTTTTATCATTGCTAGTATTTAAATAAGTCGATAACATACATTAGCTAATCACTACATAGCATAACACCAAGTAACTTTCGCTGTCTGTTTACTTGGTACATAGGGATGTAAGCGAAGATCTTTAAAACTACCTTAACGGGGTATGGCATTTTCAGCAAACATCTGTTCAATCTAGGTGTTACAGACAGCCCTCTATGTAGAGCATGCATGGAAACGGAAGAAACAGCCGCTCATGTACATACTACTAGAGTGCACAGGGGTTCGGCGACTGGCCGGATGGCGCATTTGGTAGTGACCTCTGCCTCACATTCGTGTGTTGAACACTTGTGTTTGTTCAGAGTCTGGGTGTAATATATGTATTTAAGTATATATCTGTAATCAGTCTATTGTCTGATATCCGTAACACAAGTGCATAAGCTACTTAGTACAGAATCAGGTCAATGTATGAGATGTTGTGTGAATTTCCTTACTTTACTTACTTTACAGGGGTGGCCAACAACCGGGCACACTACCTGGGAATCCAGGTAGTCTCCAGGAAATCTTCAGCATCACCAAGGCGCTGATAGGTTTCCTTGAAGAACTCGGCTGGTTGGAATGACACTGGCCCACTTCACCCTCCGCACGCGAAATGGGGACTATAAACTGCTGCCTAATTGCGGAAAAGCCCGCACAAAGAAGAAGAAGAAGAACTAGGTACGCAAAAGGTTTAGATGCGGTTTTTTAAAATAGGTAGAGTTATTCAATGGAAAAGTTTATATGGATACTAATAGAATAGAAGCATAATATTGCACTGATGTGAAGCCGGGGCAGGTCGCTTGAAAGTTATAAAAAAAAATCGCTTCCACCTGAGAGTGACTGAACCTCACAAAAAACTAACATGAAGCTATTACTCTGCTGATCTGACTCCAAGTTGTGTAGCTAAAGCACATGTGTGTTACGGATATAAATAATAATAATATTTTCACAACATCAAATACATTGATCTGACTCCGAGATTGGTAGCTCAAGCACCTGTGTTACGGATATCAGAATCAACAGTGGGATTACAAATATATACATATAATACTTTTCTTTTGTAAATACATACTTTTAATACATAGATAACACCCAGACCAATACAAACAGTAGTGTTCATGCACACAAATGTTTGTACTGTGCGGGGATCGAACCCGCAACCCTTGCACCAGAGGCAGCGTTCACTACCACTGTTCCAAACGGGTCGTCAAAATCAGAAACAACAGCGGAATTATAAATAAACAAAAACAGTTTTTACAAACAGACATGTTCATACACACACATTTTTGTACTGTGCGGGGATCGAACCCGCAACCCTTGACACACACTAGAGGCAGCGTTCACTATCACTCTTTGATCCAAACAGGTCGTCAGTTGTTGAGATTCATGCCAAGTGTTTCCACATCGATGTAAAAAATATACATTTCTGATATCTTGGTTCGAAAATAACTAACATGATTTATCGTACAACCGATAGATTATTTATATTAAAGTTAATGTAGCTCCAAATATTATGAGATCAACAAACATGTGGTTCTCATCACATCCGCTAATGTAAATATTTCATAAATATTTTGTCTAATTTAGAATTCCATCCGAAGAATCCGTTGCGCTTCCGCGGCGTGAACGCTGCGCACCCACGTGTTCGCTGCGTCGTCCCTCCACTTTGAAAACGCTCGCAATCCGCCGGTGTGGCAACTCCCTAAGAAGATGAGAAGATCGCATGGTAACAGCAGCAAGTTCAAAGTGTGTTATGTACAGACAGACACCATTAATGTATACAAATCTGTAAATTTTCTTTATCATCATCATTATTTCAGCCGATATACGCCTACTGCTGGACATAAGCCTCCCCCAATGATCTCCACACAAATCGGAATCATAATTTTCTCATTAAGGTTAATAACAATTGAGGAAATTAGAAAGCTTGTAAGAACTTGATGCGTTTTAAAAAAAGGAAACCAAAAGGTTAAAGCTGGGGTTACCTAATTATTGACTTAAAAAAACAATAATATAGATTCATCAGATTTATTGTTTTGAATTTGATTTTTTGAATAAGAAAACATTAAGAAGATCATTTATTTAACCTTATAAAGATCTTAGCTTAATTGAAATTCCAATACCAAATTTGTCATCCACTAAATTGACGTCTCTTTAGCTAATGCTGTTTTTAATTGTAGTTTTTTCTGATGATGATGATTTTTTTACAAAAGTCTCTCGATCATATTGATAGGCGAATAAAACCCAAATAAATAAATATATTAGGCATGCCAGGCTAAAACTTCGCTCATCAAACGGTGTTCAATATTTTTCGAATCATATCCCTGAGGATACGATAAACGAATTTATTCGGAAACTTTGATTAATAGATGTATCCTATGCGACTTGCGTAAACTTTCCGGATTCCTAACACAACACCACTTAATAGAACTATCGGATTCTGTTCATTCTGAAGGAAAATACGGTTGTTTTACTTGACTATAAACTAAGTTAACAGTAAATGAGTTAGAGAATAGTCTATTATGACCGCTCTCCACCCGACCGAAAACGAACTTACATGAATTAGTTTATGATACTTACCTGTCTCGCAGTATGAGTGTCCTGTATTTTAATACCCCCCACCTCGATGGCACAGTGGGTAGTGGGTCGCCAAGTTAAAGCGATGGCTTCGCTTGTGATTCAGGGTCCGATCCCCGGGTAGGGCCAAGGAAGCAGTCTCCGCTCCAGAATGGCTGTTAGTTCGGCAGCTAATATCTCCAGCCCACTGCACACTGCCACTATTCAGCTTTCTAAGGTTGTGCGCTATGTTGTAACTTTAACTTTGACTATACATACATAGCGGACATATTTAGTAACTAGATTGTTTTGGCTTAAAACGCCATTTTTAAAACAAAAAAATCTACTAAATATGTCTACTAGATACTCTCTACATTTCTGTCTTGCTTTTTGATGTAATCATAAAGACCCAACCACCCTAATTATACGAAAAATTGAAATTCACACAATGTAAGATGAGGATTTCCCACGTCTACGGTGTCTCCAGTACAGTACGGCTGCGTTTTGTTGAAGCTTTCGCTATGCTGCCACTAAATGTTGGAACAATCTAACCCCACCGATCAGAAATTCCAAGTCTGCCTTATCCGTCAAACGCAATCTAAGGCAAATTTCTGTTCGACGAGCAAGTTGCTAATACGTAGTCGTACTGTATATATAGAGTTACACACGCAAAAATTACATACACACACACGCACAAAAACACAGGCACACACATATAAAAACACGTACTTTTGACACGAAACACGCACGCACTCATCCAAAGCAGCACGCGCAGCAATGTTTCATATTTAGAACTGATTTTATTTTATTCTATTCATTGTATTTTTTTTCTCTTTAACCGTGTTATATCTAGGTATATCCTTTGATGTTAAGTAGGTATTTTTATTAATGTTGGCTGGTGACTCTCTCTCTCTACCCTTCTGGTTCCCAAAGAATACCAGCGTCATGGTGGCGTTCCGGCGCAGTGATATACTGCTGAGTGGCAATTATTTTGGTAGCATACCACGGAAAGTGTCTTTACTTTGTATCATTATATTATTTTTTCTACTGTACTAAATTATGTGATGTGTTTACCAAATGAATGCTTGTTCTATTCTATTCTTATACTTAGCTAATTCATTAAAATTGTTCGTAGACTAAATTACAAAGGCTATTTTTACAAATGATGAAAATAATAATTGAAACACTCATTACGAAAGAAACATTTTATTTCATAGTTGCTCACTAAAAGTGCATTCACAGTTGAAGTTTCCTTTGCGGCAAGAAACTTTTAAAACAAAAAGGATACACGATCTCCGAAATAGCGTGAAATACAAACATTAGCTTACACAGATTGTGAAATATGTATATTTCTCTAATTACACCTTAAAGATTCGTCTATACATACACTATGCGAGTAGAAGGCCGTGGTCATTCGCGACATAATTTGCGCACAAGTATATACAAGTTACATGCACTTTGAAACGATCATTAGTTCCTACATATAAAGTACGAGGTTTGATCATACAGGAGATAACGGGCAACATTTTAACACAAATCTAATTTATCATACTAATCCATTGGTCCTCAACATAAATTTTAGACCGCGTATGGTGCCATAAAGTAGTGAAAAATATTTAATAATTAAAATAAAACTGAAATTTAATTATTTCTTTGTTATGCTCTTAGTTGATTTTAAATAATATTTTATAGCTGACTAACCCCCCAAATTCTAAAGATCTCTCTTTTTTGTGTGTATATGGATTCAATCCCACAGTGAAAACGTGGAAATTCCGCCAATGTCAAGCGATTAGAAAAACACGTGGATTTTATAACTTTCTACTTTTTATTTATATATGTTTTTGTCTCTGTCATACAGTTGACATAGAAAGCTATAAAAATGTTTTAGTTTTCTTTAAAATTATTACACATTTAAAAAAATATTGCTTTTCCCATGCGATCAAACTTCCATAGAAATACTATAAGCCTATACAATATTAACAAACTAAGATTAAGTGACAGCAGTCTAACATTAAGTGACAGCTTAAATAATATAGACGTATAGGCATTTTTATATTCACAATGAGAACGAGTTACGAATAATCAACTACAATAAATAATTTGAAATCGAACATGTATTACTCGTAGCTATGAATAATTATAATATTATAAATAACAATATCCGTTAGATATTTTTCTCTCGATTTTTTTTAATAAATAAATTTATTTTATATGACACAAATAATATTTTAATTTAGAAAATATTATACATATGTATTTAAATATATGTATATGCAAGAGTCACATTCTTATATAACCTAGTTATACGTCAATAAGTATAAAGAGGTAGTAACAGACGGGGAGGCATTTAAACTTTCCGGATAAGGCTATAAGGGTTAGTATAGCGAGGTAATCTATTTTTAGATATTATTTAATTTTTACCTGACATACAATTTTACCTTACAGTTAATCTATCAGATGAGAGGTGTTGTGAATTCAATACATTTATTGTCTAATGAAAACCAAATAAGAACACATTACAACTCTATAACTTAATATCTATCCTTAATTTTTTTACTAAAAAGCTACCAAATAGTTTACAAGTTTAAAGGTAAATATTTGGTTAAAAGCTTTCCTTAAACCTAATGACTAGATGAAAATGTTCGTTAAAGTAAATCTATGCGATATGTGCCGTAAACGCTTAAAGCATAGCATATAATATTAAGCTTAAAGTACGAGGTAACGCTAACTCACAACTCTGCATAATTTAAACAGGTTGAGATAATAATAAATGGAATGTATGTTTGGTCACTGTTATTTATTACGTTAATGTTGGTATAACGTGAGTAGTTCAATTAACAGCACACAAATACGTATTTTGTTGCTAATATCTAAAAATTGAAAAGAAATATATTTTGAAAATACCATTGCATATATTCTAAGTTTTCACATTGTTCATAAAGTGTTTTAATTATAGTTTTCAAATAAGATTAAAATGTGCTCGTAGGTACTTCTATGGGACAAAATAAAAAAAGTGAAATTCTTACAATAAATAATATTTTAAAAGCGTCTAGGTATTAGTTTTTTACAATCTGATTTTGATTACATTAAACTTTCTACTTACTTGACTCTTACATTAAACTAATATCAGTGATCTTACTTCCTCTTCATGGAGTAAGACCGTGAGGGGAAAAACAGTTGATGCAAAAGTTCAGGACTGGTTTGAAAAGTGTTGCTATTCATTTCAGGGGGTTAATTGTTCACAAGATTGAGGAACAGTGACCTTGCCCTAAACCCGAGTAAAGTTTTAATTACTTTTGGGATGACTTGAGCTACTGTACTTAAGTTACACTATTTGGAAATACAATATAAATTGCTCTGTTTGTCTGAGAGTTTTGTATTTAATTTATTACAATGAGCACGGAACAAAGAAAGCTTGTGGGCACGTAAATATACTAGAAGCTTTTAAAGAAAATCGGATTAAGAATATCACGGTAATTTTAGTAATTGCATGCCTTATGTGAAAGGGATTTAAACTCTCGAGTGTTCAAGATAATGTATGAAAAATAATTAGGTCTCAGTTATTGATTTATTCCCTTAAGTATTTCTTCTATTGTTCAATAAATACTACTCAAGAAAAAATGTTGAATATTTTATCGGTTGTTTTTGAACCTTATTCGATTTAACAAATACAAATAATCTTTATTTGCATAAAACATGGTATATTTTTGGTCTTATTCTATAAGTACTCATTTAAGCATGTTTAGTCGATCTATCGACAAGCAAATACGTCCGTCCTAATTATTTCAGCTAAGTGCAATATAACATCAAATAAATAAATCATACACAATCAATTAAAATTTAGATGTTAATGTCGATATAAGATGTTAATAGATGTCAAAATGCACAGTAAGCTGTTGATCCTGTGCCTGATCTCTCTCCCGATGTATACGACTGGTGAACCATTGGAATATGATGCTAAGGGAATATAGAGTGCACTTGTTTTTCACACTTACTCGTGCATTACAAATGTGACGTCATACGATCGTTTGGATTGGCCGTGGTAGCCCTTTATAGTCTGATGGAACCCAACCTCGAGAAATTATGTAGAGGATTTTCGAAAGGCGTGAGTAATGCCGAAGCCAACATGTAAAGGCTCGTTCAATCAACATTAGTTTATAAAAAGCGACGTAGCATTCAAAGAATTCGTAACGTCGTTATCGTGACCACGCTACGAGTACGCAACAATACCCTAGGACTCGGTACAAAGCACCTTCGTCGACGATAGTTAGTCACGAAACCACACATCTAAATGTATTGCATACGCCAGCGTTAAGGCGACGGGTAGCCCTAACTAACGATACTATTCGTTTTAAATTGTTAGCTACTAAACCGGATCTATTATAAAACAATTTCAGGGTTACAACCTCTCGGCAAACACTTATCTATATTTATTTAATAGAAAAATAGATCCGCTTTAGAAACTAAAAATTAAAATCGATTGGCGTCGCTAGTGCGCCCTACCCGTCCCCTTAACGGGCGCAAGCGCTACGCTCACTTGTTTTGAGTTAATAATATTACTTGTTATATATTAATAATATTATTTGTTTTGAGTTTTCTATTAGCTGTTTTCCAGAAAAGTATGTTTTGAAAGATAAAATAACAATTTCGTTTTTATTATTCGTTCGTCGTTCGTTCAATTAAAAAAAAACAAAATTTTATTCGCACCAGAAACACATCGCCGCTCTAACTTCGTGGAAAATGTTTTTAAAATAAGCTTGCAAAAATATCAATATCGTGAAAAATTACAATCATGTAAAAGTAGAGAGAATCTTATTTTTAAATCCATTGTAAAAATATGATGATGAATCTCTCTACCAAAAAGTATTTAGATTTGTTTTTGGTGGCCGGTGCCACCACAATACCAATTTATACCATGATCAATCGCAAGAGAGTTGAAAACCGAATGCAGCAATATTTATTATTAACTTGAAAAAAAATGCACATTTAAAATAGGACCCCAAAAACATTAATATTATTTTCATGTTACACATTTTTATTTTCTTTTTATTCAAACTTTTCAATGCACGGACAATAGCACGTTTGGTCAATCGTATATCCGTCTGTAATGACGGGCGCTAGCGCCACGCTCACGCATTTTTTTTTTATTTTCCCACGCTCACACATGGAACTAGAAAACGCGGGCTTATAACGGAATGTGTAATTAAAAAAAAAGGCACAGAGTTTTAAAAGAGATACTCTGATGCAGATTCTATATCGCGCGGTTGTGCAAGTAGGTATGACTTTCTATGAAAAGCCACAGTCTGTTTAGAGTGCATGTCTATACGCTCACGTTACCATTTTATCCGGTCAAACGTTCGGGCTGTCAATTTTAGTTATGTTTACGTACGGTAGAGGGAGCTCTTCAGTTTTCATACAAATTGCTTGCGATACGTATTAGCTACTAATCTTTTGAAAAGTACGTGCTTTGCGTGAGATTACCATCTCTGTTTACAAGAACAGCCTCGTCTGCACTTTTATATTCTTCTTCTTCTATAGAATAAACTACCCACTGTCCTTTGTAGGTTCCGCTAATGAAAGGAATGAAAAAGAATGAAACCGGATTAGGATGATTGATAAAAGGGCCTACAACAACATTGAATTCACTAGAATCTTTATCGCCGTCCCTATCACACGAGCGGTGACTTTCTTCTTCTTCTGGTGCCTCTCGAACTAGTGAGAGTTAGCAGTCAGCTCCGAATATCTCATTCCAATCCACGCTCCGGCCCATTCATGCCGAATGCCACGGTGAAAAGCTTCTATACGTTTTCGCTTGACTATTGCAGTCGTAGGTGCTTTTCTATTGTTTGTTAATCTAGTTCGTTACGGGATGGTTTCGTTGTAGGACCGCTGGACAGGTTTTGTTTCCCCATTGTCATTCATACTTTTTTATGCGAGAGAGGTTAACGAGCAAAGGTGTCGGGGTCTGGTAAATTATCACTGCCGCTCAAGGACAATCTCAATAAAGATTGCAAAGCCTATAAAGGGGTTTATTATGATTTTGGGCCTTCAGATTCTTATTCGGCCATGATTATATATTATTTCAAATAAGGAACTAATCATTATTCTAATTAATTAATTCAAATATATCGTCAAATTGAAGTATTTTGTTCTTAAAGCCTAAACCTTCAAATAGGGTATTTGACTAAGCTCGAGATTTTACAAAATATAAATATTTTATCAAAATAAAGGTAAATATGTGCCAATAGCAAACATTCTCAATTAAAAATATAACGTCTAGCCAGTTTTATGGTCATTCAAAGATTCATGGGCAAGTCCATTTTAAAAGTATGAAATTATTAAAAAATAAATTTACCCATACAATTTGCACCAACTATTATAATAGAACCATTGACATAAACGAAACATTCGATATAGCTAACATACAAAATTCAAATAAAATGCATATAAAATACTTGTTTGTGACGTCAGTAGCTTTGAGTTTGCCCAAAATAATGTGATTTTAAAGTTGTAATATCTCAGGTAGTTCAAATGAGAATCAAGTAAATCTTTCAACGATGTTTCTATCATTGAGAGGTTTTTTTATTTGATTACAAAAATAAAAAAAAATGTCAAATACCGTATTGAAAGGAGTATTTTTTATAGTCAAGGAAGAGACTGTACCGAAAAGATAAGACTACCGAAAAGATAAAACTCTTGCGCGATGTAATCGACAATTAGCGTCATCAATTGATAAACTTTAGAATTAATAAGAGCAAAATGAATTCCCGAAACGAAAAGGGCGGGCTACTAGTCATGAATAAGTTAATAAAGCGTATTAGATAAATTTTGCTATCCATACATTTTTGCCAATCGGGCCTAGAATAGAATAGCAAACTTTTAATTTACTGGCTGTATTCATAGTGCCTATTTAGAAAACTTCGCACATTAAAATCACTAAACTTTGACGGAGTATTATGTACCAATCAGAACATTTTTATTTAATGAGTTTCTCGTTACAAAAGCTTGGATGTAAGGTAAATAGCTGTTTCCAATATAATTATTATTTGGTATTATTATATTCTAAGTATAACATTTTGCTGTAAGCATATTAACTACTTTAGAACGTACGCTTTTCCGTGTGTATATCGTTCAGATTTCTTAAATCTATATAAAGATGTACTAATCTATTTATGACATGAAAATGCATTTTGCCTATTTCTATATAAATATATTTATTGGTGACTAGCAAAATATAAGTGCCTGTAAGAAAATCGCTTTTTTTTCTAAGCCTAAAGCATAAAGTAATTATGAAATGAAAATTAGAGAAAATCGAAAATATGCGCTTTCTAATTAAATGATTACTTATGGTAAGTATACTATACAGGAATGTCTAAAAAGAAGCAAAAAAGTCATGTTGTGTCTTTATTGAAATGTTATATTTAATATTAATATTTCTTAACTATCATAGCAACAATTTTGTAAATATTACTTTTGGAAAAAAATAGTTTTTTTTATCAAAGCAGGGTAGGTATTAGGTACTTGCTTTTAGTAGAAAACGTCTCTCATTTTTTTGAAAATAGGAGGATATTAATATTTTTTATTTATATTTAAAGTTTTTTTAGGCCAGTGTGTTTTAACGTACTTTTGTTTTATTTTTTGTAAGGTTTCACTATAAGATTTTTATACTATTTATTGCTTTTTTATTCTTTCTAAAGGTAAATTTTAGCAAAATTGCTGCTACTAATTTTAAATTTAACTACGGCATTTTGCGTTACAGCTATGTAAGTCGTAATTATCCCAGATTCAACTTTATATACATTTCCTTAAGAACGACGTGTAAAGCTTCACATAAATAACTATAAATTATCTAATAGAGATTTATATCAGATTTGGTACGACTATATACAATAGTTTAAATACACCAATCACATTTACTACAAAGAACACTATTCATTTTGGGGTTCTATTTAAAATGTGATTACACAATAGAAGTATATTTCTTTTAACTTTTCTTCTTGGAAAATATTAATATCTTTCATGATCAGCAACCCACACTCGTCTACTACTGGACATAGGACTCCCCTAATGCACGCCACTGCTCCCGATTTTCGGCCACTCTCATCCAGCCCACACCAGCCAGCCTTCGAATGTCATCATCCCATCTTGTCGCAGGGCGTCCTATACTACGCTTACCGAGTCGTTAATATCTTACCTTGATTCCATTAAATAAGGCAATATTACTTGTTTTGAGTTTTCTATTGGCTGTTTTCCAGAAAAGTATGTTTTGACAGATAAAATATCAATTTCGTTAAACACATCGCCGCTTAAACTTCCTAAAAAATGTTTTTAAAATAAGCTTCCAAAAAAAAAACAATATCGTGAATAATTACAATTATGTAAATCCATCCAAATCCATTGTAAAAACACATTTAAAATAGGACCCCAAAAGCATTAATATTATTTTCATGTTACACATTTTTATTTTCTTTTTATTTTAACTTTTCAATGCACGGACAGTAGCACGTTTGGTCAATCGTATATCCGTCTGTAATCTGTATCATGAGGAAATTTGAGAGATTGTGTGTTACAGTAAATAAGTACGTACAGACCCAACGTGCTGTTCGTTACTGTACCTAATTTATTTTTACATCTGTATTTTAATCTGCGCTTCCAATAGCTGTAGCTGTGTTGTGGTAAACAGTTAATATTATCACTATTTTTCTACAAGAAATTTCGTTGAAATTCTAGTAAGTTCAGAGAGCCTACAAGTCTACGTTGATTCTACTATATAAAGACTACGCACCATATACAAAATTTAGGCTTGAAAATAAGGAATCTTCCTAGTTTACTATACATTTATAAGTACCAAAAGGCCAATTACGTCAAATACCGTATTTACTAAATTAAAGGTAACTTTTGCTGAAATATTTCTTTGTATGCTTCGTTTTTTCTAAATTTAAATTTAAAATATGAATTTCGATTAAGTTTTTTTATGCATTCAAATACTTACTACGGACAGTATTGATCAGTAGTAGACCTGTCTTCATATATCGGGGCTACACACGACGAAAATAATCCAGTACATTATGGTACTTATTGTTTGAAGTTTCGACCGCATTACAAGGTGTTAACAAGCGGAAAAGTCCGCCATATTCGTCGCATTTAAGCCCCATATATGAATTTTAGTATAATGCAACGCGAAAGTTTAACAGCCTATCTAGTACCTAGACCTTTCAACTAACTAATCGAGATTCTTGGGAAAGTTGTTTAGAATGTTGAATATAATCAGCGGTTAAAGGGATTTACCAACTGTTTACCAATACACTATGTACTGAATCATTTGACCATCAGCCTGTTGCTAGGGAGGAGATGATAGGCGATTCCTTCAGATTTTATTCAAATGATGTTTACAAAAGTAAAGTGGGTCTTAACTCCTAAGAGTATTAAACTTTGAAAAACATTTTTACATTAAACATTTTGATGAACAAAGTTTTTAAATCAACAGTTTACAAAGCAATTAAGATAAGTATTTACAATGTTAACAGTGTTTCTCTTAGCTTAAGATTCGTAGCGAATTGTGTCGAAGGATCTAATTTTGTTGTTATTTTTAATCTTTGTTGTACATTTTCGACTATGTCGGTTCTTCGCTGTCGTCTGTCGTCGGTTTTTCTTGGCCGATGCCGAAATCTCTCAGCGCATCTTCTATATGTTTAACCTGTCAAAGAAAATAGATTACTTTACTTGTGAAACTCGTTTCGTTTCCAATAAACTTCGGCTCGCCAGGGATTTATCGGGAACGAAAATAAAGTTCTCAGCCATCGAAATTTTCCAGACCTAAAAATTCGTTCTTTGTTTTGATGAATGAGTTTGTCTAAAGTTGTGGATTGTACAAGTCGAGTTAAAAAAGTGCTCCCCCGCAGTGCAAAAATAACACTTGTGTCTCAGACATAAGGACTGTCTAAAGACTAACAAAGTCAACTTCAGTGTCGCCGTGTGTAAGCAGTAGTTGAACACATTTGGTTATATTGTATTCGAGTAACACTACTATTACTTTTTTGGTGGTAATTCTAACCAACACAGTTTTCAAAGATCTGTGATGGTTAAATCTAAACTGTGATGGTATATTTCAGTGGACTCGCCTGGCGAGTCCACTGAAATCAGTATTTAGTGCCGGCAACTCGCCTGGCGAGCCCATCGTGAAACATAGGCGGCACCTGGGAATGCATTAAGAAAATCTTAGTGGCATTGAACGTGTTAAATCTATTCCTCAATAACCCCGAAAAAAATATTGCTATTTAGGAAGGAGCTCATATGTCTTATATAAAATACACTTTAAATGACAGTTTTTTATCATGGCTTCGACTTGCTAATCTGCTCCACACTTCGTGTTCGCTCGCGGCTACTTCACGCGCAATACGCGTCTAAGTGTGGAGCGGGCCTTTGGGGTTTTGCAAGTGATATCATCTAGTCAAAAGTAACTTCTGGCTTCTTGGAACACTGTTAACAGTACTAATCTGTAGGTAACTTAATATTTACAATATTTTTATGTTTAAAAATATTGTTAAATATTAAGTTTTCTGTTCAATTACATATTATTGGTTTCTATAACCTCAAAAACTTCAAACTGATATATATTTATTTCTAAACTTACGACTATCGTGTACCTAAAGTCAATCTGTTGAGGAACTCCAAGCTGTATATTATTACATATTTTTATACCAAGACTAAAAAAAAATGTACTATCAAAAATGGAGTATCGCCATAATGTCCTTTCAGTCCCAAACCAATTCTCAGGAAATGTATTATTTATCTGGGACTGAGATCAATAACTTTATTAGGGTCTAATGCGTGCTTTTACAGTACGAGTATGCTATGTTTGTGTATAATGGCCGACAATCGGTAGTACTTATGATAGGTCTTTACCTATGAAATTGCCGTTTTGTATGGCTTATGATTTTCTGAGAAGTTGTATTTTCCATACTAACTTTTTTTTAATTTGTAAAGTAACTATTAATGCTACTATTCCATAATTGACTGTGCTTTAATGGACAACGTTTAAGAACGTGCAGGATAGTTTTTCAGTAAAAAAATATTTTTGGTTTAAAAAGTTATTATTGATAAAAACATCAATTCTGCCAAGGAAAAAAAGGGCCATTTTCAATTATTTTTTTTGCATCTCAAATACAGTAATATCTGTTCTCTATTTAATATTAACTTTAAAATATAGTCTTAAATCAAATTTAAATTATAGTATGGATGACTTCTTGGTTAATAAAGGAATTATACATCTTATTGTCTTGAAAAAAATACGGCAATTTTATAGGATAAAGACTTATTATTATATGTATGGGTTTCATCCACTTCAATTACAGCATTCCGTAGACTCTAGTGTCGCTTGGTCTCATTAGTTAATAGTCCCTTTTTATCTACTTTAATCCATTATGTAAAAACTGCACGGGAATGTTCTTAGTAAATTCAAGAATTATCATAACTACAGGTAATGAAAATTAAACCAAACTCAAGAAATGAATATCTACCTATTGTTGATGAATTTAAGCAATTATAGCCGTGTATCTAATAAATTGAGCTTCTAAATTCGTCGTTCCAGTTACATTTGTAATACAAACATGTAGCGTTAATTTGTATTATCTGTCTGTACCTTAATAGTATTATGTAGTTATCTTGTTACTTATACGGATTGCTCATTAAAATTCAGTTGAAGTTTGTGCGTGACTACAGAATGTTCTGGAATTCAATAAGTCGTGGTTTGAACTCAAAGTGTTATTGTATATATACAGGGTGTATCTGTGAACATTTACATCCCTTTAACCACGTGTTCTATCAACCAATCTGAACAAATTTTTTTCTATGTGTTTTGGAAATTTGCATAAAAAATGTCAACTTTTCATACAAAGTCGGTCACGTGACATGATCATTTTGTATGGGGTGTCGAAAAATTTACGACTAATTAAGAAAAGTCGTAGAACGATTGTTATTCAGAATGGTTGGTAGAACACGTGGTTAAATGGAAGTAAATGTCCACAGATACACATTGTATAGGTGTGTACGGTACAGAGAATAAAAAGGTTTGTCACTTTAAGGTAAATTTTCGCTTGCATTGCAAGAATCAGTTACCTATACCAACCGTTTTAAAAAGATCTGCCAACCTTCTTTAAATATTCTATATATCAAAAGGAATCAATATTGCTACAAGCAAATCTGACCTTTTTTATCTAACAGTTAAGCATAATTTACTGACAATAGGTATTACTCTGACAATATCAAACGAATCAATTTGAAAACCTACCGTACTTTGACTGTACCTGGTTATTTTTATTTCGAAAATCATTCGCCATCAATGCCGAACACAGTGAAATGTAACAATTTTATCCCCTTTTAGTGTGGTCATTATTAATTACAATTTCAGCAGTTTTCAACAAAATAAAAGATATTCTTTATAAATATGTAACCTAGAAACTAGGAACAGACCAAAGTTTTGCTCTACAAAATCAATTAATTCCAGTGGAAACTATTTTAATTTCAGCTGAAACTTTATGATTTCAGGTCGAGGAGCAAACATTGTTATGAGTAAGCACTCAGTGTTTGCTAACTTAAACATGAATTAGTTTTGGAAATTTGTTATTAGTTTGATTTTTAGGGCTCCGTAAGGACATATAAGTCCTTTAGGATCACATATAATATACAACTTGATTGTTTTTATTGAATAGTAAAAACTTACAACTATTGTCACTGCTGTAAGTTTTTACTGTTTACTGCTTTTAAGAATTTAAATAATGATTTAGTACTTTGTCACTATGACAGTACAAGCGGTTTCGGTAAACAACCTCAACCTAGTAAATATTAATTCTACTTATAATTTGAAATCACTTTTATGTGAAAAATGAAAACATAATTCGCATAAAAATAATGCATTCTCCATACGTAATGAACAAACGGCCATAAAAAACTAAAACATATGTGAATTTTTTTAGACACAAGTTATTCCAAATGAATATCATCTCAGCGTTTTAAATACAGGTAAAAACGAATAGTTGATATTTTTATAGCAATCTTATGCAATTTCTTAAGTAAAAATACACTTGAAATTCGACAGCTCATGTCTAATTAAGCACTTACAAATTTTGTCGGATTAGTAACGCGTTCAGTGGTCTAATTGGTAGAACATTCACCCGGATTGTGGAAGGTGTGTGTTCGAGTCCCGCCTGAACACGCGATGAAATTTTTAAGTGTGCCATTACTTACTTAACTATATACTTAAGGTATAAAATAAGCTACAAAGACTCACGCTTTACCGATACAACCCGACTGTATGGTAAAAGTCGTCGGCTTATCCCAACTCGGAACATTCTCAACTCTACTCGAAACACACCTACCTACTATAACATAAGCGGAGCAATTATAGCAATTTATCTTACAAGACTAGCAAAAAAAGGCTCGAACGCAGAGTCTGTGGTTGTAACATTCACTCAAAAATAAAAAATCTCAACTCGGAACGCAAGATTAATACCTATTTACTTATCAAAAAAGTTTTTTTACCTACCTACGACCTATTTAGATTTATCTATTTATCACGTGTCGAGTTGAGAATATGCCGAGTTGGGATATGCCAAGACTATTATACTTTATTATACTTGGGTTTAACCACCATCCAGCGTCGGCTTTTGATTCTACGGTAACATCTATAAAGAGAGTTAAACTCACCTGAGGAACATTCGGGTCAGTCCCTGGATGTGTGTACTTGTTCAGAAAATAGCACGTTCCCGGGATGTCCTTGGGGAACGAGTTGGGGAGACATGAGCGGTCGCGCGGCTCCATCTCGAACCCAGGGAATTTTATTAGCCACCTGCAAAACGTTGCTTTTGTTACAAAGACAAACTTGTCACATTGTAAACATAGGAGTGACGCAGAATAAAGATATAAAAGATATTGAGAAAAATTAAAGTGATATAAAGCCAGACTTCTTGGCTTTAGTTGTGTTAAGGGTGACGAAATTCAAAAAGTCAGAATACCTATCATAATACCTATTAATAAGCAACAAAACCATTTCAAAAGATCAGATCTTCTAAATCCGACTGCAGACGCAGACTTCACAATGAGTGGACGCTCACAGGTTGCAAAAGTTGAATTTGATACCGGTCGACCGCCGTTGTTTGGTTGACTTTAACATTCTGCGGCTGACATTTGATTTTTAAACGTACTTTAAGGGTTACAAATTAGACAGCAATCGCTACATTGCAATTACCAGACAAGTCACATACAATATGACCAGGCCAAGAGTATCGTATAATGGGGATTAAAAACTAAGCACAGTACATATTTTTCCGCTAGTTGGTTCTGATATCAGTAACACAGGTGCATGAGCTACCTGTCTCGGAGTCAGGTCGATGTAATGTGATGTTGTGAAATATTTGTTACTTATTTATACGGGTGTTATATCTGAGAAATAGTACCACCCTACACCCGGTTTATAGCGGCAGGGCGTGACGTCACAATCGATGTGTTTGGCTCACTCGGCCGCGATAAATGCTTGTTTGCAGTTCAGAACAACTTCGAAACGGCTACATTTGTGACCTTTATTACGTTAACATCAGAGTTGATTCGATTCGTTTCCTTTTACCGTTACCCTGAACTGACTCCAAAGTACATAAGTAAGTTTTCGGTACCGGAATCAATTAAGGTAACACAAACATCATGCAAAAGTTATGTAACACTGAATAAGCAAAAAGTTCACTGGACGTAGTTCTTGAAAGATTCTACGTTCCTTGGAGCGGGAGGCAGGGACTTTTGTGGATTATTGTGTCACGCAGCCGAAACGTCAAGTTAGTACCAAATGTACTTAAGATAAATTTTACGGTTTAGTAGCGAAACTACCATATTTCTAGTGATTGTAATGAAATTAAGACAGAAAACTTGATCAAGATATTTTAAATATAATATAAAAGATTTGTGGCTTTTCTTGTTGTGCCTTAAAAAAAGTGGCCACTATAAATTTAAATTAGTTAGTAATTAAAACATTCGTGCGATGAACACTTGTGTTTGTTCGGTGTCTGGGTGTAATATATGTATTTAAGTATATATTTGTGTTCCTCTGCTGTCTGATATCTGTAACACAAGTGCTTAAGCTACTTAGTACGGAATCAGGTCAACGTATGAGATGTTGTGAGTTATTATTATTAAATTGTCGAGCCGTGGCTTTCTCACGCTTTGGCACGAATGGGCCGGCTCGACCGGAGTGATTACCACGGCCTCAGAGAAAACCGTTGTGAAGTAGTATTGTTCTGTTCGCTGCGTGAATGAGGGTACCAGGTCCAATTCGGGGGAAAAGGGTGTTTAAAGATTGATAGCGCACTTGTGACTCCACTGGTGTCGCGAGTGTCTATGGGCGGTGGCAATCGCTTACTATCAGGTGATCCGTCTGGTCGTCTGCCACCTATCACATAAAGAAAACTTGCTAGAGATGATTGTGACATGAATGGCGTGTGCAAAATAAGCTTGAAAAATCACAAAACCTTTTTAGGGTTCCGTAGCCAAATGGCAATAAACGGAACCGTAACAGATTCGTCATGTCTGTCTGTCTGTCCGTCTGTCCATCCGTATGTCACAGCCACTTATTTCCGAAACTATAAGAACTACACTAATAAGCGCATTACAAGTTTTACACAAAAATAGGATAAAACAATTTTTGGGGGGTCCCCATACTTAGGACTAAAACTCAATTTTTTTATTTCATCAAATCCATACGTGTGTTATCTATGGTTGAAGGTTTTTAATATATATTTTTTTCTAAACTTAATACTTTGTGCAAGAGACGCTCCCAAAGTGGTAAAATGTATGTCCGTTTTAATTAATTTTAGAAACACTTTCATTCAAACTTGGTCATACTTATATTGATTGGGACTTGAAGGCAGTTTTGAAGCGAATTGACACAAGTTACCAAACGAAAGTGTTTACCAGTTAAGGGAGCAGTAGGGCTTACAAAATCGATACCTCCACATTCACTGGTTCTCGATAAACCCCTTTGTCATAAGCCTTTTATTTGCTGTTCAAAATAACGCAATCGTGAAAACCTTCATTAAACGCGCCGACGCCGCTACACAAAAGATGATTGTTCGCAAATATAATCTACTGTGCCGTTGTTTTAAGTTATAAAAATTGTTGTCGTTGTAGAACTTGGCCGTAATTTTACCGGATATTTTGTGACGATAAGGCCTAATGATGATGATGATGAAGGTCTAAGATGGAAGCGCGCGTACATGAAATTCGCATTTTGTCAAATAAATCGTGACTGGATGAGTGTTGTTTTTATGTATGTGTGAACGCGCTAGCTAGGTGTTTTAGTGTATTTATGATTTCTGTGTTATTATTTATGTGTGTATTAGGTATATGTGTTTAAATGTAATAAGTCTTTCTCTTACTCTGTTCTCGTGCTCTGACGCGTGCGTGCGTGTGCGTGTGGGCACAACTCGGCTGGGCAGCGTTCGGGAAGCTACGCAGCATATTTTCGGCCCATCTGCCGTAGTGTCTCAAGAAGAAAGTCTTCAATGCGTGTGGGTTGCCAGTGATGACTTACGGAACCGAAACGTGGCCGCTTACAATGTGCTGATTAAGGAGGCTCAAAGTCACCCAGAGAGCAATGGAGAGGGCTATGCTCGGAGTCTCCCTGCGTCATCGTATCAGAAATGATGAAATCCGCGGGAGAACTAAAGTCACAGACATAGCCTAAAAGATTGCATGCCTAAAGTGGCAATGGGCAGGGCACAAAGCGAGGAAAACAGACGTCCGATGGGGCGGAAAGGTCCTCGAGTGAAGGCCACGTACAGGAAGTCGGAGCCGTGCCAGACCAAGGTGGACCGACGATCTGGTGAAGATCGCCGAAATCCATTAGATGCGGGCAGCATTGGACCGATCTGTGTGGAGAACATTGGGGCGCCTATGTCCAGCAGTGGACGTCTATTGGCTGAAATGATGATGATGATACAACGCATTTAAAATCATCTCGTGTTCATATGTGTGTTTCGTGTATGTGTGTGTATTTACTTAACTCAAAATTGTTGTTAGATGACTTTTCATCCGCTTGGATTATAGCCGATATTATTTTGACTGAGCATTTATCTAAATTTTGAGATAGGTCAGTATGTTACTGAGGGTGCGATATCTATCAATTCTATTATACCTATTAGTAATTACTAGACTCCCCAAATCTTGAATCATGATCTAAGCGTACCCTGGGCTCCAAAGCGACAGCTTTAGATGCAACCGGGAATTAATCGTTAAGATGAGGAGTTAGCGTGTGTGTGAAAAATAGTATTTCTAATTGTATTTATATTCTTTAAATTAAAACTATGAGTCATTCTTTATATCGATAATACAGTGGGTGCCATTATTCGATAATATCGTTATTAAAGTATTCACACACACTGGTTTCTGCTGAATAACCATTCATCAGATATTATTTGCTGCTCTGAATAATGAAGGGATTTTGGCTTCAACTGGCGTTTCGCCGCTTGGGCACAAAACTTGCATTGCATCAGTAGCAGCATTGTTTGAAATTTCAATCGCAAATCTATTTTTGAATTAATTTACTGAAAAGTGACATTGGTGTAAATTTTTTGAAACCATTTTTTTTATAATTATATATTTTCACATCATCACATACATTAGTCTGACTCCGAGATAGGTAACTCAAGCACCTGTGTTACGGATATCAGAATCAACAGTGAGATTACAAATATTTGCAGACCTAGACTAATACAAACATACATGTTCATGCACACAAATGTTTGTACTGTAAAAATATTGAATCGTAGATCAACTTGGATTGAATCCAAATTCATAATATGATGATTCTCGTTCTCGTAATATTTTGAAAACATGGCGGATATTATTTGAAAACCATACAAAAAACCTATGTATTAGTGATATATGTCGTATGAAAATAAATATCACGAAACACTAGAATTGGGGTCCTGTATACGCAAAAATTGACCTAGTGATAAACTTACCGTATATTTTAGGTTGTACAATTGTATCCTTTATACGCCCTTGCCTTTGTTACAAAAGTAGGCTTTGAGTAATCGGTAACAATATGAATAATTTCTCTTTCTTACCGAGGTGTCGTAAAAGGCGACTAAGGTAAAGCTGCTGGCACGATCATCAGCACCCACAGAAGGAAAACTCTGAATTTATATCAAAACCCTCGCCAACCCGTCTGCCAAGCGTGGTGAGTATGGCAATTACCCCTCATGTGATTGAGGGGGCCCGTGCCCCAGCAGTGGGGACTTAAATGGGCTGATGTTGATGTTGTTGTTTGGTTAAAAACTTACTCGTAAGTAGTAGGACTGACGTTGATCATCAGCGGCTCAGAGCCGGACTCGAACTTATTCGCCAGCGTGACGTTGTGGCCGAAGAGGCAGTACTTCAACATCGTTTTCCCCACCACTCCAGCCAGCACTGTCCCCGTGTGCAGGCCAATCCGCATCTGTTTTGGAAAAAAAAAAGTACAATTATATCAAAATCAGCAGTACACAGTCAGCATCAAAACTAACTTAGAATTTATGTTGAGTGATCATGTGATTAAGACGATCCGTTTGGAACAATGGTAGTGAACGCTGCCTTTGATGCAAGGGTTGCGGGTTCGATACACAGTACAAACATTTGAGTGCATGAACATGTCTGTTTGTATTGGTGTTTTCTATGTATTATAAGTATGTATTTACAAAAGAAAAGCATTAAATGTACATATTTGTAATCCTATTGTTGATTCTGATATCCGTAACACAGGTGCTTGAGCTAACTATCTCGGAGTCAGATCAAATATGTGATGTTGTGAAATGTTTATTTATTAAGTAATCCCCATGGAATTTAGCTTCAGCACCGTGGGTGAGCCACGCTGTATCAGAATGGGCCGGCTAACCCTGAGTTATGCCAAAGCCTTTCAGAAAACAGGCGCGGGGCAGCGCCTGCACAGTGTCTCACTGATTAAGTGAGGGTAGGAGAGATGTACCGAAAGCCTGAATCAGATGAAAGTGAAAAAGGTTAGCAGCGCTTTTGTGACAATTGGTTTTGTGGCTGTCTGTGGGCGGCGACATTCGCTTACCGTCAGGTGATCCGTCTGCTCGCTTACCACATAATTTTGACTGGTTTTTACCAGAAGTTATGCAGACGCTTTCCTGGATGGTTGCCGGTCTTAAATGGCGACCAGGGTTTTCGCAAGGCCGATATGAGGGTTTACAGTTTCTATGCGCAACCAAATTATTCGATGTATTATACACCCTCAAGTTATACACCATAAGTTTCCATTTAAAAAGTTACCAGACTTTTGAATTGTAGATCGGATGACTTGCTACTTTAGTATAACTTTAGTCTATAATTTTTGCCAACGTCAAGTGAAAGTTGTAACTTTTAATCTTTTTTCTCATCGTAAATTTTAGCCTTGGCATTGAACTGACATTTCATGGTAGCCTAGCTGCTATTTATAGCATCATATTGAGATATCACTATCTTACTCCATAGGTATAAATATAGGAATTAAAAGGTTTTTACTTATGTTAACACAGTTAAGCATTTAACCGAAATCACACCTAATGTTAAGTGAAAATTAAGTCTAAAGTGGCCATTCATGCCCGATACAAATAAGTTGAAATTGATATAATAAAATAAGATATAATTAATTAGATTCGTAAAATTAGAAAGATGACTTGACACTTGAATAATCTTGTTTATTTAAGGGAGATCAAAAAATCACCAATGCTGAATGTTGATAGTATATCAAGTATATAACACAGTATAAGGGAGCAAAGGGAGAAAAATAGAATGTATAGATATCAATCGCAATACATACGTACTACAAAAATTGGTAAGATATGGTATCAAAAATCGGCCGACTTTTTATAGGTCCGATATTCGTTCCGACAAAAGTCAACCATGTGGGATCATCTTTTTTTGCGTTGGGGGAATGCTATGCTACGCCAGCCCTAAGTGAAGTGGGCTGACGGTGCCTTATGCATACCCTACCATCTGAGGGCGGATGGGTCATGTCGAGCTGTCCTCTGGCGGGGGCTTATGTGGAATCACCCTTAACCGAAAGAGCGCTAACCATTCTTATGATAAATGAACTCATTTGGTGGTGTGATTTAATTACCTTGATGGGGTTTCCTTCATGCGTCAAATGCTGCGCGCAGGTCTCAACCATGCGCAGTGCCATCCAAGCGATCTGCGGCGCGTGAGTGTCAATCTTACGATGTAACCCGCTTGCTACGCAGTACGCATCACCTATTGTTTCCACCTGGACAATATAAATAAAAACTAATAATAATGCGCCAAACGAATTCATATCGGTCATCATAGCTTTACCGCTACAAAGTCGACCTGTCCATGGTCAATAGAATGTAATGGAACAAGTTCTCTTTGGACTTCGCGCAGTCGCACGGTTATCCAACCGATTAGTTGGCCTAAACAGAATATAAACTTTTGGATTGGGCAAGTGCACTACGCACTCCCGCGTCCCGCGAAACATGGGAGGTCGACTTTGTGGGCGTCGAGCTATAATAAGGTAGGACTTGATCCATCGATTAGTACCTACAACATACGATGATGGAAGCTCATTGGATAAAAATGTACGCCTTTCAAAATGGGAGGTTTTGAGATATATGAAATTACTCTATGCCATTAGCTATCCCATGGATTCCAATACAAACAATTTTGTGTCGAGTGGTACGGAACCACCGCATCCAAGGGATTTTTGGTTTTCACCAGGTCGTTGGTCTAATGGAGGTCCTGCCTATGTTGCGACTCGGGGTTCGCGGCCTCCAATTGAAAATCTTTCCGCCCCAAAGACAGTCTGACCTCTCAACAATGTGTCATGACCACTGCTTCTTCAAGAGATCAAATTCTTCAATATTCAAGATTCATCAGCATCTATCAAATTAAGTTTCCATACCTTATAAACATCCAGTAGCTCACAAAAAACGTCGAAGACGCTGTACAGGTCTTCTAACATGGCGATGACCATCATAGGCGTGGCTGTTGCGCAAATAGACGTAAAGCCGACGATATCGCTGAACAGCATCGTGACGTCATCGTGGCTCTTGGCTTCGATCTTCTCACCTGTAGACAATAGACAGATAGCTGTAGACAAATGTTACTCTCCATTGTTAATTACCGTTTATTATTGCCTTCTGCTGCAAAATAAAGTGGACAACCCCATGATCTTGAACAGTATCAGTCTTTATATTCTCGAAAACTATGTAAGAGGCGTCCGACGAAGGAGATTACTGTTCGTGGATCGAGCTGCCCGCACGAAACGAAACGAAAACGATACAATCCAAAGATTCTTATTATTAGGATTACTTTTCGGCACTTAACTGCATAAAAACACCAAATTTGTACACTAAAAATCACTAGACACTAATTTCATCATCATCATCATTTCAGCCAATAGACGTCCACTGCTGGGCATAGGCCCCCCCAATGTTCTCCACCCAGATCGGTCCTGTGCCGCCCGCATCCAATGGATTCCCGCGATCTTCACCAGATCGTCGGTCCACCTGCGACTACTGCGACTTCCTGTACGTGGCCTCCACTCGAGGACCTTTCCGCCCCAACGGCCGTCTGTTCTCCTCGCTATGTGACCTGCCCTTTGCCGCTTGAGGCATGCAATCCTTTGGGCTAGACTAATTTAAAACCTTTAAATTGCATCAGCCCTTTAGACTTGTTTTAACCCCGCCGAATCGTATTGGAATTAGATTGGTAGAATTTACATTTTGATGTACATTTTGACGCTAGTGCCAGAGGTGACTCTATAACTTAAAATGTAAATAGTTTATGTTAAGTAATTTTATTTCAATTGTAGGTTAGTGTAGTAATATTTAAACATAATAATTAAGCTGTTGAAGGCGTTACCTGATGATCTTTTTATCATGAACAAACTCAAATCAGAATCAGCTTTTATTAAGTTTAAAATTTATACAAAAGCCCTTGTAGACACTTCGCGAAAACACTTACTTAGGTTTAATTAAAGGATGATTTCGGACAAAGTCGAGTCTTTTTAAGACAAAACGCCTACAATCCGACGGTTTACAAAATTAAACTTCGCTTCACGGTTTTCATTAACAACGGAATTAATTGTGCGTAATATAAAGTTTTGAGAATAACACCAATGGAAATGAAATTTCGGCCAAATCTTTTGTATTTGGTTTGAATTATTTAAGTAGAATTATTCGGTTACTTTCTTAAAGTATGATCCCCAATAGTATCGAACTAAGGCTTTTTGGTGTGATAAATGGCAGACGAGCAGACAGATCGCTTGATGCTTGTTTTAGCTCTACCCGCCGAATCCACGTTTGGTTCAATATCAAATGAGGAAGTTCGACAGATTGTCACAAACAGTGAAATCTGTCATTTGATATCGAACCTGCGTAATTACGCAGGTTCAATGAGGAGTTTTCCAATGACATTAGTCAGTCGGTTTCTCTAAATTGATAACAGAAGACGCTACCCGTATCTGTATAAAAATTACAGCGATTGGTCGCGGCGTGAAAGTGTTGTCATAATTCATTTTCATTTTCCATTGACGAATGATAGAGGTTTTATTCAACAATATTTTTTATTTTCAATAATCAACAACAACAATGAAATTCCTGTGAAAAATATAATTCGATAGAAATATTTAATGACAAACTCCCCATTTCAAAAGGGCATTAATCAAAAACATCTCCAAACGCCCATGGCAGACCTTTTTAGGGTTCCGTAGCCAAAATGGCAAAAACGGAACCCTTATAGTTTCGTCATGTCCGTCTGTCCGTCTGTCCGTCTGTCCGTCTGTCCGTCTGTCACAGCCGATTTACTCGGAAACTATAAGTACTACAGTGATGAAATTTGATGGGAATATGTGTTGTATGAACCGCTACAAAAATATGACACTAAATAGTAAAAAAAAGAATTGGGGGTGGGGCCCCCCATACATGTAACTGAGGGATGAAATTTTTTTTTTCGATGTACATACCCGTGTGGGGTATCAATGGAAAGGTCTTTTAAAATGATATAAAGTTTTCTAAAAAACATTTTTCTTAAAGTGAACGGTTTTTGAGATATCAGCTCTCAAAGTCGTAAAAAGTATGTCCCCCCCCTCTATTTTTATAACTACGGGGTATAAAATTCTAAAAAAAATAGAGGTGATGCATGCTAATTAACTCTTTCAACGATTTTTGGTTTGATCAAAGTATCTCTTATAGTTTTTGAGATAGGTTGATTTAACTGTAATTTTGGACTTTGCTGCTACGGAACCCTTTGTGCGCGAGCCCGACTCGCACTTGGCCGGTTTTTACAACTTATTTTAGGTCTACTGGACGTTGGTATAGTGTTTTTTTTTCATGTATCTAACCTACCTAATATGGTTACTTCGAAATATTAGGTAGGTAAACATGAAAAACCCAGCTAGCACTGGGAAATTTTCCCACAATTTAACACAGGATATACCATCCAACACCTAAAATATATATCAACTGCTTACACCATCTAGCGAGTAACTTAACAGTCAAAAATACCTACTGGAAAACTGCTCATTATTGTCTATACCAGTGGGAATAGCAAGAAGCTATAGATTTATCTATACTTTCGTGGGAAATAGACATAAAATTGACGACGCGTTTGGCTCAGTGGTAGTGAACGCTGCGTCTGAAGCAAGAGTTGTGGGTTCGATCCGACAGTAGAAACATTTGTGTGCATCAACATGCCAGTTTAAGTAAGTAAGTAAACATTTAATAACCACATAAAAGATTTACATAGATAGCACATTTAACATAAACATGAGGAGATTGCACAGTAATACATAGAAAAAAATATTTAAAAAAAAACAAATAAAATAAGTTAAAATATAAACTAGTGACCAAGCAAGACCCCGTATTAATAATATGAATAAATATAAGCTACCAAGTAGTCGAATGGCTATGTTTCATGCTAGCCCTTACTATAGTGCCATTAAAATATTCAATAATTTACCTAACGAGTTAAGAATGGAAAAAAACACAAAATTTTTCTAAAAAAAGCTAAAAATTATGTTAATAGAAAAATGCTTCTACAATTTAAGGTAATATTTTAATTATAATAATAATTAGTTTATAGGTATAAAAACTACAAACTAATATAATATTTTCATATAATAATTAATAATAATGTCTCTAACCTTAAACTAATATACTATCTCTGTGATGTTATCATATAAGTGTTCAATAGTATCGATAAGAAGTGTGAAGTAATTCATATATTAATTCATAAGTAAAGTAAATAGGTCCATTTCGCGTTTTATAATTTATGCTACGCCCAAAAGGGTAACATGATGTACCGGAATTGTTTTATAAGATCTTGTATAACATTCATGAAGGCAATAAATACTTTGACTTTGTCTTTGAAGAACAAAAGGAACAATATGAAGAGGTCAACAAGGTCCAAGCTCAGCATGTGCTGCAGCGGTTTGCAGCCGCTGCCGAGCTGGTTCTCAGTTTGTATTGGTCTGAGTGTTTTCTATGTGTTACAAGTATGTGTTTCCCAAATAAAAGTATTAAATGTATATATTTGTAATTCCGCTGTTGGTTCTGATATCTGTAACTCCACCTGAGTTACAGATATCAGAACCAACAGCGGCTTGAGCTACCTATCTCGGAGTCAGATCGATGTATGTGATGTTGTGAAATATTTAAATAGTTTTTGATTCCTTGAGTAAAAGAGAGTCAAATGTGGGAGAGCCACGCTTAGGCATGAATGGGCCGGCTCGACCGGAGTGATACCACTGCCTCACAGAAGACCGGCGTGAAGCAGCGCCTGCGCTGTGTTTCGCCGTGTGAGTGAGGTTACCGGAGGCCCAATGGGGGGAAGAGGAAAAGGTTGGCAGCGCACTTGTGACTCCACTGGTGTTGCGAGTGTCCATGGGCGGCGGAATTGCTTACCATCAGGTGATCCCTCTGCTCGTCTGCCACCTCTCATATAAAAAAAAAGAAAACAATGTCGGCGCTTGTAGAACAAGCAAGCAGCCTTAAAACCGATTTGTTTTCGTTATAATGTGAGTTGACTCGTTATAGTGTGACTGCCTCGGTGGCGCAGTGGTTAGTGGGTCGCACTTTAAAGCGACAGCTGCGCAATATGTCCCGGGTTCAATCCCCGGGTCGGGCCAAAAAATTGTACCTAAGTTTTCGGTAAGAAATTCTTAGTGGCAGCCCGGAGTCTGGAAGTTGGTGGTCTTGTAACCCCGTGCATAAGTTCATAATTCATTGCTAGTCCATTCACCCACTCTGGGATGTAGGTGAAAATAAACTGTGCGTATCATCATCATCATCATCAGCCTATCGCAGTCCACTGCTGGACGTAGGCCTCTCCAATTGTTCGCTACTGTGATCTATCCATGGCTTCTCGCATCCAGCTCTTGCCAGCCATCCTGCGCAGATCGTCCCCCCACCTAGCCAGAGGGCGCCCTACATTATGTTTGCCAAGATGCGGTCTCCACTCTAGAACTCGTTTACCCCATCGGTTGTCGGTTCTCCGGCTAATAAGGCCAGCCCACTGCCACTTAAGCTTGCTAATCCGGTGAGCAATGTCTATGACTTTGGTTCTCTGCCGGATCACCTCATTTCGGATTCGATCTCGGAGAGAGACGCCGAGCATACTGTGCGTATCCTTGAGTCGAAATACTCAATATTTTATTTGCATTTAAATAAATCACTTTCATTATAATCTTCACAATTTTTTTATGTTTTTTTTTTAATAGTTCATTATCAAAGAATCTGTATCGGAAATTCCTATTCATAGTAGCGGTGTATCACTATTTCGTGTAGTTTACTAGTCTGCGACTAATAGCAGGTATTGGTGATCCGAAAATTGCATAATAGAGTAACAGTTCCCGGATTCAAGTTTCGACCAATTTGGCGTGGAAACTACAAGTGCTATTGGTTTTCGAGAACTGTGGGGGCATATCCAGTGATTTGATTATTTTGTTTCCATTTTTTATGGCGGAGTGAGCCTATGTAAATATTTTGAGAGGAAACGTTTGTGTCGTGGGTGCTAGGTTTTTATACAAACAGATCGATTTTTGCCCTGGATAGTGACAAATGTATTTTTGTTTTGGCATGGAAACCTACCATATATTTTTATTTTAGGAATAAATTCAAACAATTTCATAACTACACTGACCTGATTTTGTAGAAGGACATGTGTACGGATATCAAACAACAGCATAAGAGAGAAAATATTCATCATCATCATCATCATTAGCCCATTTAAGTCCCCACTGCTGGGGCACGGGTCTCCCTCAATCACATGAGGGGCAATTGCCATACTCACCACGCTTGGAAGACGGGTTGGCGAGGGTTTTAATATAAATGCAGAGTTTTCCTTCTCTGGGTGCTGATGATCATGCCAGCAGCTTTACCTTAGTCGCCTTTTACGACACCTCGGTAAGAGTGAGGGTGGCCTATTCTACTCTGCCGGGGAACACACGGCCTAATATACGGGAGAAAAATATTATTGTTACATAATAAGATACCTTTAATCTATGCACTACAAACTTTTTTGTAAAGTGCGGGAAATAAAACCATGACATTGGCGCATGAACCAGAGTGTAATCTTCTTTATACAAAAAAAAAAATCGTTTTCTAGATTCTCTCACAAAAAACTCAACTAAGTAATGATCCTTTTTTTACCAGGGACATCAAAATAAGACCAGCTCTATCAGTCTTTGAGGTAAATACAATCAAAACAGTGACATCCCATTTTTACATAATACATAGGAGAAAACGTAGACAGTGACCGACATTTGACCGTGGATGGATATTAAATTATACCTATTATTTGTAATTGGGTACAATGTATGATATGGGACATTCAAGATAACGCGTCCCGCATATGTATGTCTAGGCTCCATTGTTCCTCTGCTCGTCGAAATCTTAAAATTATAGGGGTTAAAGTATGAAATGTGGGAAAGCCACGCTTTGGCATGAATGGGCCGACTCGACCGCAGTGATACCATATCTTCACACTAAACTGGCGTAAAGCAGCACTGTGCTGTATTTCGCTGCATGAGTGAGAGTACCGGAGGCCCAATCCCGGTTTTGGCAAGAGGTTGGCGGCGCACTTGTGGCTCTACTGGTGTCGCGATTGTAAATGGGCGCCGGCAATCGCCTACCATCAGGTGATCCGTCTGCTCAACTGCCACCCATCACATAAAATGAGATAGTAAATTGAATATTGAGTAAGACAAAACACGGCTAGTATTTTACATGCCAATAAGTAAAATGTTGGAAGTGAATTGTAATGTACTGGGTCGTGCAAACGGCTTCGTGCCCGTCACCACGACCCCCCACTATGGACGATGAGAGGGTGCCCAGGGGTTTTAGTCGGTAGACCCCTGCCGCCATGCGGTGGGAGTCCGACATAACCCGTCCGTACCCAGGCGGACGGGTATGCGTAACGCATTTCCCCTGGGAAATAAAAAAAAAGTACCGTATGAACTGGTGTGTGTTTCCAGTGATGACATACATAACCGAAACGTGGCCAATGTGCCGATTAAGGAGGCTCAAAGTCATCCAGAGAGCAATGGAGTAGGCTATGCCCGAGCATACCGACCGACCGAGACTCCGAAGTCTCTGTGCGTGATCGTATCAGAAATGATGAGACCCGCAGGACAACTAAGGTCACAGACATAGCCCAAAGGATTGCATGACTCAAGTGGCAATGGGCAGGACACATAGCGAGGAGAACAGACGGCCGTTGGGGCGGAAAGGTCCTCGAGTGGAGGCCACGTACAGGAAGTCACAGCCGTGGCAGGCCCCAGACAAGGTGGAGTGACGATCTGGTAAAGATCGCGGGAATCCATTGGATGCGGGCGGCACAGTACCGATCTGTGTGGAGAACATTGGGGGAGGCCTATGTGGTTCAGTAGACGTCTATTGGCTGAGATGACGGTACTAACTGTACCGCTTTAGTAATAATCAACACGTTCGAGAATTTAACACAGTCAAACACGCGTACTAGATGCATTTCACAGGTAGACAACAGGCTCGTAATAGCCAAAGCGGTTACACTTAACTAGTTAGCACCACTCCATTCTCAGCGACAATTAAGCCGCACAAGGAATTAATGGTTTCGAATCATCCTTCAAACAACTGCCCATAAAAAGGGGGGCAGAGAGAAAATATTCTCATTCATCAATCCATTAAGTCCCCACGCTGGGGCACGGGTCTCCCTCAATCACATGAGGGGTAATTGCCATACTCACCACGCTTGGAAGACGGGTTGGCGAGGGTTTTAATATAAATGCAGAGTTTTCCTTCTCTGGGTGCTGATGATCATGCCAGCAGCTTTACCTTAGTCGCCTTTTACGACACCTCGGTAAGAGTGAGGGTGGCCTATTCTACTCTGCCGGGGAACACACGGCCTAATATACGGGAGAAAATATTATTGTTACATAATAAGATACCTTTAATCTATGCACTACAACACTTTTTGTAAAGTGCGGGAAATAAAACCATGACATTGGCGCATGAACCAGAGTGTAATCTTCTTTATACAAAAAAAAAATCGTTTTCTAGATTCTCTCACAAAAAACTCAACTAAGTAATGATCCTTTTTTTACCAGGGACATCAAAATAAGACCAGCTCTATCAGTCTTTGGGGTAAATACAATCAAAACAGTGACATCCCATTTTTACATTATACATAGGAGAAAACGTAGACAGTGACCGACATTTGACCGTGGATGGATATTAAATTATACCTACTATTTGTAATTGGGTACAATGTATGATATGGGACATTCAAGATAACGCGTCCCGCATATGTATGTCTAGGCTCCATTGTTCCTCTGCTCGTCGAAATCTTAAAATTATAGGGGTTAAAGTATGAAATGTGGGAAAGCCACGCTTTGGCATGAATGGGCCGACTCGACCGCAGTGATACCATATCTTCACACTAAACTGGCGTAAAGCAGCACTGTGCTGTATTTCGCTGCATGAGTGAGAGTACCGGAGGCCCAATCCCGGTTTTGGCAAGAGGTTGGCGGCGCACTTGTGGCTCTACTGGTGTCGCGATTGTAAATGGGCGCCGGCAATCGCCTACCATCAGGTGATCCGTCTGCTCATCTGCCACCCATCACATAAAATGAGATAGTAAATTGAATATTGAGTAAGACAAAACACGGCTAGCATTTTCCATGCCAATAAGTAAAATGTTGGAAGTGAATTGTAATGTACTGGGTCGTGCAAACGGCTTCGTGCCCGTCACCACGACCCCCCACTATGGACGATGAGAGGGTGCCCAGGGGTTTTAGTCGGTAGACCCCTGCCGCCATGCGGTGGGAGTCCGACATAACCCGTCCGTACCCAGGCGGACGGGTATGCGTAACGCATTTCCCCTGGGAAATAAAAAAAAAGTACCGTATGAACTGGTGTGTGTTTCCAGTGATGACATACATAACCGAAACGTGGCCGCTTACAATGTGCCGATTAAGGAGGCTCAAAGTCATCCAGAGAGCAATGGAGTAGGCTATGCCCGAGCATACCGACCGACCGAGACTCCGAAGTCTCTGTGCGTGATCGTATCAGAAATGATGAGACCCGCAGGACAACTAAGGTCACAGACATAGCCCAAAGGATTGCATGACTCAAGTGGCAATGGGCAGGACACATAGCGAGGAGAACAGACGGCCGTTGGGGCGGAAAGGTCCTCGAGTGGAGGCCACGTACAGGAAGTCACAGCCGTGGCAGGCCCCAGACAAGGTGGAGTGACGATCTGGTGAAGATCGCGGGAATCCATTGGATGCGGGCGGCACAGTACCGATCTGTGTGGAGAACATTGGGGGAGGCCTATGTGGATCAGTAGACGTCTATTGGCTGAGATGACGGTACTAACTGTACCGCTTTAGTAATAATCAACACGTTCGAGAATTTAACACAGTCAAACACGCGTACTAGATGCATTTCACAGGTAGACAACAGGCTCGTAATAGCCAAAGCGGTTACACTTAACTAGTTAGCACCACTCCATTCTCAGCGACAATTAAGCCGCACAAGGAATTAATGGTTTCGAACCGCATCTGCTTCAAACTTTAATTTACCAGGTTAGTGCAGTTAGAGATGCTTATATAGGACACTTGTTATATACTGTTTAAACATAGCGGGATCAAGAAATGTCTCATATAAAATGTGTCATCATCATCATCAGCCCATTTAAGTCCCCACTGCTGGGGCACGGGCCTCCCTCAATCACATGAGGGGTAATTGCCATACTAAAAAAAAATACATAAAAAAAAAACTCACCACGCTTGGCAGACGGGTTGGCGAGGGTTTTGATATAAATGCAGAGTTTTCCTTCTCTGGGTGCTGATGATCATGCCAGCAGCTTTACCTTAGTCGCCTTTTACGACACCTCGGTAAGAGTGAGGGTGGCCTATTCTACTCTGCCGGGACCACACGGCTTATAAAATGTGTATGGGTGTTTTTCTGTTCAATGTAAAAATACCCTTACACATTTTTGTGTGTTGTGCTCAAACTCACTTTATAAGGGGCGGTAGCATTGAAACGAACTACCGCCCCCTATATTTGCCTTCTATTTTTAATCTATTAGGTTAGTGCAGTTAGTTAAAAGATGCTTGTACTATAATAAAAAAATGTTTCACAACATTACACATTGATCTGACTCCGAGATAGGTAGCTCAAGCATCTGTGTTACGGATAACAGAACCAACAGCGGAATTACAAATAAATACATTGAATACTTTTCTTTTGTAAATACATAGTTAATATTGAAACACCCAGGCCAATACAAACAGACATGTTCATGCACACAAATTTAAACTAATGGCAGGTCGAACCCGCCACCCTTCACCAGAGGCAGCGTTCTCTACCACTGTCCTAAACTGGTCGTCCATGACTATGTGACAAATGTTACTAAGATACACTTTTTTATTAGATAAACGCAGACGAGCAGACATAGCACCCGATGGTAAGCTATTAGCCAAGTCACAATCGCGCCAACGGACTTTTAAAAAAGAAGTATGCTTTTTTCTTATGAAAGTCGCATTTCTTTGTATGAAAGTCGCATCAGTCTGAAAATACCACAAGCGATATTTCATTCCATGACTTTGCCGCACGAGGCGGAAAGTTTCATGTACGAATGTTCACTTCATTTTTTAAAAAGAATAACTATTTATTCGGTAAACACAATCATCTTACTCTACACATCATCACACATTCATTTACTCTTTTATAAATTTATTTATTTTTATTTACAACAACACATACATTGATCTGACTCCGATATAGGGAGCTCAAGCAGCTAAGTTACGGATAACATAATTAACTAATAAATAAATAAACATAAATAAATATTTCACAACGTCACATACATTGATTTGACTTCGAGATAGGTAGCTTATAGCTTAAGCACCTGTGTTACGGATATCAGAATTAACAGTGGGATTACAAGTATATACATATAATACTTTTCTTTTGTAAATACATACTTATAATACATAGAAAACACCCAGACCAATACAAACAGACATGTTCATGCACACAAATGTTTGTACTGTGAGGGGATCGAACCCGCAACCCTTGGACCAAAAGCAGCGTTCACTGCCACTGTTCCAAACGGGTCGTCAATCAAAAATAAAAAAATGTATTTGTTTATGTCATAGCAGACAAACAGATGGGTCATCTGACGAGAGACGAGACGTTGATCCGAAGAGATTCATGATAAATTCCCACCCTTTCCTAATGACCCCTTCATAAATATCAATATTGCAAAATTAACTCTAAAACTAATGAGAAATGTCAACACGATTACCAACTGGACGCATCAGATGGCGCTCGCGTCGACTAGGGATACCATATTTCGATTTTTTAATACTTTTATTATTTCAGTAATCTAAAATAGTGTTCGATGCCTAATACATTGAAGAGTGGTTTACATAAAAAAAAATAGACCTACCTAGAAATGATTATACTTAAAAAAAGTCTGAAGATTTTAACCCATAAATCTTAAAATTTTTAACAACCACTTTTATACGGCTTTAAAATATTGATACGTATAATAAAAATATTCCTACCCATTTTATGGCATCCATCATAATATTTCCACCAAAAATATAGCCAGAGAAATTTAATATTCAACGCCATACGAGGCCCATGAAACACAATATGCTGTCATAAAGCCGAAGAAGGGGGGATAGTGGGGATAAAAGCATCGGTTTAAGTTTCCACCTGATGTTGACCGGACAGGGCACGGAGCACGCCTGCAGAGTGAAGGCAGGTCAGAATCGTAATTTATGATCTCCGAAAATGGTTTCGGACAAAATTTTAAGTTTTCAACCTACTATGCATTAATAATTAATAATAATTCTCACCGTTTAGCCGTGTGGTCCCCGGCAGAGTAGAATAGGCCACCCTCACTCTTACCGAGGTGTCGTAAAAGGCGACTAAGGTAAAGCTGCTGGCATGATCATCAGCACCCAGAGAAGGAAAACTCTGCATTTATATCAAAACCCTCGCCAACCCGTCTGCCAAGCGTGGTAAGTATGGCAATTACCCCTCATGTGATTGAGGGAGGCCCGTGTCCCAGCAGTGGGGACTTAAATGGGCTGATGATGATGATGATGTTGAATAATTCTCACAACATCTCATACGTTGACCTGATTCCGTACTAAGTAGCTTAAGCACTTGTGTTATAGATATCAGACAACAGAGAAACACAAAAATATACTTAAATACTTATATTACACCCAGGCACTGAACAAACACAAGTGTTCATCGCACGAATGTTTTAATTACTAACTAATTTAAATTTATAGTGGCCTCTTTATTTAAGGCACAACAAGAAAAGTCTTTATGACTTTGTTCTTTTATATTTTATTTAAAATATGTTGATCAATGTAATGTTTATCCAGGGTGGGGATCGAACCCACGACCTTTGTCGTAAGAGGCAGGGTCACTACCAATTGCGCCATCCGGTCAGTCAAAAGCATTGCAGGTGTTTTGAATTTTAGACACGAGTTTCGTTGTAGTGCTGTACACACGTGTACACATTTCAACGACCGTCGGAGACTCGACAAACATTTATATTTTTTTTCTTGTGATTGGTGGCAGACGAGCAGACGGATCGCCTGATGGTTAGTGACTGCCGCTGCCCATAGACACCCGCGACACCAATGGAGTCACAAGTGCGCTGCCAACCTTTAAACTCCACTTTCCCCGGATTGCCTCCGGTACCCTCACTTACGCAGCGAAACGCAACACAGTGCTGCTTCACGCCGGTTTTCTGTGTGGCCGTGGTATCACTCCGGACGCGCCATCCCATTCATGCCGAAGCGTGACTCTTCCACATTTCATACTTTAACCCCAATAATTTTACGATTTCGACGAGCAGAGGAACAATGGAGCCTAGACATATGCGGGACGCGTTATCTTGAATGACCCATATCATGACCAATTACAAACAGTGGGTATAATTTAATATCCCTAACCGATTACGGCTACGACAGCCAATCTGTTGATCGTTGGATCAGCCGTGTACGCAGGATATGTTACAGTGCTCAAGTGTGTGCGCAAACACAAGTACACTCTCAATGGGGGCTATCAATGTTTATAGTGGCAATTTATTATTAAGCTTTTATTTCAGATAAATAAATCCATACAAATTCGTTAGTAACATTTTGGTGCTTAAAAACTATGTTAGTATATCCAATTATTATTATTGGGGACAGGAGTGTGTAAGGACCTCCAGTGTCCCAAAAATGGACCATCTATCTGGTCCGCTATAACAACGAGGAGGCTGTTGCCGCTGGCCCGTGTCCGCCGCGCCATCGAGGCAGCCCTTTTGCGCATAATCGTACGGAAGCAGTCCGTACGCGCCTCCGCGAACATCTGCGACGCACTGCAGAAACGAGGTAGCCGCAACAGCGCCCTGAATGCGTTATTATATTGGATGCGAAGGGAGTCCAGCACTCTTGTCGTATGCCTAACCCACAGGCTGCACGTGTAAAAGGAGGTACAAAAAGCCCTGAAGAGAGTAATTTTTACATTATATGAACAACGTGCAAACCTGCGGGCTATCATATAAGAGCGAATATACCGACAGCGCCCTCCTCTCGCGTTCAATATCAACATCGTCTTTTAAATCCTCAGTCACGATGTGCCCGAGGTACTTAAAGCTACGCACCTGCTTTAGGGCCACACCAGCCAACATGACGGGCATGAAGGGCTATCGCGTGTGAAATATCAGCTAGATGGTGTGCTTGTGAACCGAGGTCCATTTCAAAATCATTGACTGAATCGTTAATTATAGACAATTTGCCTATCACGCCTAAAAGGACCTCAGGTCTATAGTACGCCATCTTACGGATTTTTCGCACGCAATAGCCCCCATTCCCTTACATTCATATTCCGATGGGACACTAGCGTGACACGACTGGAGAGGGATTGGTCGCAGGACCAACGGCTAAACGTACTTTCCAAGGCACGGGGATACAAGAACACCAACTTTCAGACTCCGGGCTGACACTAAAAAAATCTAATGTAGGTACAAATTTTTTGCCCCACGACCGGGGATCGATCTAGGGACCTCTTGCGCAGCCGTCGCTGTAGAGTGCGATCGAGGCAGTCATAAACGATATAACACTTTTCTAAACGCAAATACTCGTGGCAGACGGTGTCATATTTCATTTACTTTAAGTTTAAAATTAGCATTAAGTTGTATAAAATAGTCAGTAGGTTTAATAGAAAGCGATAGTACCTCAGTAGTTCAGAACGCACCTTCTAAACGGAGGGTTTATTTATTTATTCTTTATTGCACAAAGTAAAAAAAAAAGTACAATTGGCGGACTTAATGCCTGTCAACCATTGGGCAAAGCAGAAAATTTGTGGCGGCAAAATATGATATTATATAATAAATATTAATAACTACTAATACATATTTAAAATATGGAATATATTAATCTGAAGACTTTATACATACTTACACATCAAATACATAAATATAATTATTAGCATCACGGAAAGCAGATTCTTTTTTTTTTATTATTTTGTTTGGGGTTGTGGTTCGAATCCGAGGCACACACCTCGGCTTTTTCATATATACCTATGTGCATATTTCATTAGGTCGGCGGTGAGGGAAAACATCGTGTGGAAACCAGCACGTTTCGGATAATTTCTGAAACGTGTAACTATGATTCAAATGGTCTGGCTCCCCTATTAAAGTGTTGCGAAGATTACACGGCAATCACTTGTAATTATCAGACTCCCCAAATCCTTAATCATGGTCTAAGCGTACCCCGGGCTCCAGAGCGATAGCTTTGGTCGCAACCGGGAATTACACGCTAAGATGAGTAGTAGATTACTTTAGCCGAAGACTCGTGGCAGTCGGTATTATATTATGATTAATGAATTATGAATGAAATATGACACCTTCTGCCACTATTTTTTGCGTTTAGTAGGTATAGTAAAAACCACACGTGTGAAGAGATTGAAGAAATACAAAGTAGTAATAATAATATATTCCAACCGATTTCGGCTAAGGCGGCCGATTTTAACGATCAGCCATTCACTCATTCATTTGTAGGAATGAGTATTAAAATATTAAATAAGTTACCACAAAAGCTTGTTGATTGCCTAAATTTAAAACACATGTTAAAAATTATTCCATGGCAAAAGCTTAGCCTATTATACAGTTATCGATTATTTAAATGACAATAATTTGTGGAAATGATAAACTGTTCGCCTACACCCATGATACTGTACTTACAAAAATTTTGGCGATTAAAAAGAAAAACTGGCGAGTTTCTTACCGGATCTTCTCGTCGGAATCTACTTTCCGATTTCGGTGGTAGAATCACATTATATTTATTAATTTATTAGTATATTTTTTGTATTGAAATATATGATTAATTTCATGTATAATATACATAGCTATAATTTATATTTTTCATGCATGACGCGTATTTGTAAGAGCTGTATATAAGCCTATGCAAATAAAGTACTTTTGAATTTTGAAAAAAAAAGCCACTTACGCAGGATATATTATAGTGCTCAAGTGTGGGCGCAAACACAAGTGCACTCCAATTGCCTTATAATCCGATCGTGGCACCAGTGTAACACAACTGGAGCGGGAACGGGCGCAGGACAAATCCGAGGCACGGGGGTGCAAGACCGCCAACTTCCAGACTCCAGGCTGACATGGAGAAGTAACGAGGTGCCAACGAGGAAGTCAATAGAAGGTAGTATTAATAAGTTAACTACAAAACTTACCTAACCACAGCCTCTTGGCGATATGTGGAGGGAATATTAAATGCAGAAGGCTAACATTCTTCTCACGCTCCTTATCCACCGCTTTGCTGGCTTCTTCTATTGAGTTCTTCAGTTTATCCATTCTTCTCCGAAGGCCATCCTGTAGAAAATAGGATAAGTTAGTATTCCATGAAATTACGCGCCTTCCATGCAGGGGGTCGAGTTTCGAATCCATGTATGCACCTCTGGATTAGGTGTTCAAATCTATTTGCGTATTTCTACCACCGGTGAAATTGGAGCTCATCGGTGAGGTAAAACATCGTGAGGAAACTTGCTCTTTTCGGATAGTTTCTGAAACGTGTAACCACGATTGTTCTGTGTTGGTCTGGTTCCCTTGTTAAAGGGTTGAGAAGGTCAGACAGCAGTCGCTTCATTATAATTACTAGACTCCCCAAATCTGGATGGGTGGAGATCCACCACAGGCGCACTTTAAACGTCATTTTTTGCCACGCACACTCCTCATTGTGGAATCAACTTGCCGCAGCGGTATTTCTGAACCGGTACGACATTGAGATCTTCAAGAAACGAGCCTATACCTTCCTAAAAGGCCGGCAACGCATCTCCTCTCCCCTGGTGTGGCTGATGTCTATGGGCGGCGGTGATCGCTTACCTATCAGGTGACTCACTTGCTCGTCCTTAAAAAAAAATCCTTAATCATGGTCTCCTCAGCGTACCTTGGCTCCAAAGCGACAGCTTTGGACGTTACCGGGATATATACGTTAAAATGAGGAGTATTACATTGAATTAAGGTTAAATTTAGTATTCCTAACTCAAGATTCACATGGAAAATCCATTTGGACGATTGATGTTTGCGAACTAAGAGTGTAGACAGGCACTGCTTAAAAGGAAGTTTAAAGGTTAGTAGCGCAATTGTGACTGCCACTGGTGTTAAGAGTATCCTATGGATGGCGGCAATCGATTATCATCAGGTGATCCATCTGCTTGTCTGCCATCTATAAAATAAAAAAAAATACCATTGTGGTCAGTCATAGTTAAAAGTGCTAGTGTTATATTTTGACGAAATCCTATGGATGTATGCAATTTAATTTATATTGACATTTCTAAATATATCTCAGTTAGGTACATCTTGATACCCTCGGCCTTGACCCTTGAGGCCAAGGTAGTCGTCGTTCCTTGCAGAGTCTTAGTGTACTAACCTGAGCTCTGGCCTGGGGTCATAGCGTGAACCGAAAGCTACAACCAAATCGAAGTTCCCCTTCCTTTCACACGTGCTGTATTTCTCCTTTGTTTTGATGCGACAGGTATATTCTCGTTCAGTTACGTCATTCGCGCTAAGGTACTTGCTCTCCAACCAAGATGACATCTCTGGTCGCATCGTGTAGCGGAACGTCACTCATATACAGTCCTCTGACTAGAGACCCTCGAGACCAGGGTACCAAGACATATACCCTAACTAGGTTCATATATCTTGATACCTTGGCTTCAAGGGTCTCTCTTCGTTCCTAGTAAAGGCTAATTGTACTAACCTGAGCTCTAGCTTGCTCTCCGACCAGGATGACATCCCTGGTGGCGTCGTGCAGAGGAATGTCAGATATAAACAGTCCTCTTCCAGTCAGACCCTCGAGGCCGTCGAGGAAAGGGGAACCCACGAAGAGAAGCGAGTCTGACTCGGAGCAGAACACCATTTGGCCTTTAATCTCCAGACCCTATGGACAAAATAACGTTTTGATTTTTTTTTATGAATCAACATCTCATACAGTATGCCGTGTGGTCCCCGGCAGAGTAGAATAGGCCACCCTCTCTCTTACCGAGGTGTCGTAAAAGGCGAGTAAGGTAAAGCTGCTGGCATGATCACCAGCACCCAGAGAAGGAAAACTCTGCATTTATATCAAAACCCTCGCCAACCCGTCTGCCAAGCGTGGTGAGTATGGCAATTACCCCTCAAGCGATTGAGGGAGGCCCGTGCCCCAGCAGTGGGGACTTAAATGGGCTGTTGATGATCTCATACATCAGTTGCTATTTTTATAGCAATCTTTTGCAATTTATTTTTAAGTAAATAACACACATAAAAATTTCATCTCCTGTTCAGGCGGGACTCGAACCCACATCTTTCATAATCCGGGTGGATGGGGTATGGGTCTGAACACGAGATGAATTTATTAAGTGTGTTATTTATCTCATACGTTATCCTGATTTCGTACTAATTAGCTTAAACACTTGTGTTACGGATATCAGACAATTTTGTGATAAATTTAAACAAGGCTATCCCTCTTATTACAAAACGCGAACTAAGAATAGTTCCGGAACAAAAATCAAGGTCAGCTCAAAACTCAGCCCCTTTTTAACATTGCGTGTAATGGCGAGCTTTAAGTACGGTAACAAGTTATTAAATAACATTAGATCGCGATTTTTGTGACAGGGTTCTTTATACTCTAGACATTAAGTTAGAGCTTAGAGAGTTGAGTGAGTTATTTCCATCAGGTGACTCGCTTGCTCGTTTGTCGCACTGTAAAAGAGCATCATACTTCAAATAATTAACCATTAAAAATAACAGCAAGAATTTGGACAACTTTTCACGAATTACATTTTTAATTACGCCTGAATTCGAAGTTAATGAATTATTTTTATCTTCTCAGAACATTGGCCTAGAGATGGTAGCTCAGTGGATAAAAACGTAGACATTTTTTTAAATCTTCGACGGCTTGAGTTCGGGATCCAAATCTATATCCTTAAAAAATACTATAAGCACTGATCTGAGGTTTTTTCTCTCTCACTACCAAGGTAATAGTAGAAATATTTACATTTGTAAAATTGTTGCTTGCTCGGATTTGAACCTAGGAATTCCCGTTAAAAAGCACTGACGTTCTTATCCACTGAGCCAACATTGCTCATTCTATCTCTAAGTGTAACATTCCAGTCATATCCTTTAATAATTCTACGCCACTTTACTCTCGTAAGAATTTAATATCGCAAAAGGAATGAAAAGTAATAAAGATCCAATTAAAATATCCCAGTATCCATCCACAGTCCGCATGATGAGATAGCGAAACTGTAACTGCAGTTACAGTATTGTACTTGAGTCTTGTTAAACAAAATGTCTTGTCTTTGTGAGGCAAGAATAGCTATGCTGTAATTAAACTGGGCACGGTGAACGAGTTCGCTTTTAAAAATTGTATGCTTTTTCTTTGTTCTGTCTAGTCTAGTTGAAGATTTTGTTGGGTTGAAAGTTTCTCAAGGATTACTAGTTATTAAAATTCTTAATTTTAATAATGGATAATGAAAAAATCTGCTGTTCTATCATCATTTCAGCCAATAGACGTCCACTGCTGGACATAGGCCTCCCCCAATGTTCTCCACACAGATCGGTCCTGTGTCGCCCGCATCCAATGGATTCCCGCGATCTTCACCAGATCGTCGGTCCACCTTGTGGGGGGCCTGCTACGACTTCGTGTACGTGGCCTCCACTCGAGGACCTTTCCGACCCACCGGCCGTCTGCTCTCATCGCTATGTGCCCTGCCCATTGCCACTTGAGGCATGCAATCCTTTGGGCTATGTCTGTGACCTTAGTTCTCCTGCGGATCTCATCATTTCTGATACGATCACGCAGGGAAACTCCGAGCATAGCCCTCTCCATGGCTCTCTGCAATACTGCTGTTCTATACAAAATATAATATTCAGCCGGTAATAATGTATCATCATCATCATTTATCCCACATCCACCCGCTGCTGAGTATAGGCCTCTTCTTTATCACGCCACTCCCATCTGTCCCCTGCCAGCCTTATCCATTGATTCCTCTCTGCCATTACAATATCGTTGGACCATCGGGCTGGTGGTCTACCCACATGACGTCGCCCCATTCTTGGCTGGCATTCGGTAAGTTTTATAGTCCACCTATCATCTTTACGCCTTGCCAGGTGTCCTGCCCATCTCCACATTAGCTCACACACTCGCGTCCCAACAATAATGCATGAAACAAAAGATTTTTTTCGCTTATTTTGTTGATTTAACGCGATAAATCCTTACTAATCCTTACTATCCTTATCCTTACTAATATTTTAAAGGCGAAAGTTTGTTTGGATGGATGTATGGATGGATGTTTGTTCCTCTTTCACGCAAAAACTACTAAACGGATTTTAATGAAACTTTACAGTAATGTAGCTTATAGATCAGAATAACACATAGGCTATAATTTATAAAGATATCTATAAGACCTTGCTCTTATTCGAATTACACGCAGACGAAGTCGCGGCCAAATGCTAGTGGACTATAAAAATGATTGTGTACGAGTATAACAAAGAGCATGTATGTAAAAGTACATTATATATCTACGATGTTATAATAAAGGGTACATAACATACATCGACATCATATACAATCACTGTACTGTGTCTAAGAAAATTTTTAACATAATCATAATATGTACATTGTTGTATATATTATGTGTGTAGTTAAGGCGCAAGTCGAACTCATACCTTGACCTGATTCCGTACTAAGTAACTTCAGAACTGTTGCTACGAATTTCAGACATCAGAGGATTATTAAATATAATACTTAAATATAGTTATTACCGTGCCGTGTGCAGTGCCGTGTGGTCCCCGGCAGAGTAGAATAGGCCACCCTCACTCTTATCGAGGTGTCGCAAAAGGCGACTAAGGTAAAGCTGCTGGCATGATCATCAGCACCCAGAGAAGGAAAACTCTGCATTTATATCAAAACCCTCGCCAACCCGTCTGCCAAGCGTGGTGAGTATGGCAATTACCCCTCATGTGATTGAGGGAGGCCCGTGCCCCAGCAGTGGGGACTTAAATGGGCTGACGATGATGATGATAGTTATTACAACCAGTTACAGAGAATGTGAATCGAACGATCGACCTTTGGCGTTTGATTATAGGTATCTACCAAATTCGTCATCGGGCCAATCAACGAACGACACTGAACAAACACGTGTTCTATATACCATAGAAATATTTATCCTGAGTTGAAACAGATGCTAAAAACTTTAGAGCTTGAGGCAGGGCACCTACCATATAAAACGGACTGATGGGTGACCGTAGGTCTCGCCTAAGTCAACACCGGCGGGCGTCGTAGGGTATTTAGTAGGTATACCTCTGGGTCGCCTTCCCAGAGGGAGTCCCACACACCCCGCCAGGTCCCCCGACCTGACGGGACGGTGCGCAAAGCATTTTCCCTTCAGAGACCAAAAAAGGGTAGGTAAGGGTTAGGGTAAGGGTAAGGGTGTAGGCGATTCAGTCTGACATTTTTATTGTTTTTATATTAGAGGTGGCAGACGAGCAGACGGATCACCTGATGGTAAGCAATTTCGCCGCCCATGGACACCCGCAACACCAGTGGAGTCACAAGTGCGCTGCCAACCTTTTCTTCTCCCCCCTTTGGGCCTCCGGTAACCTCACTAACACGGCGAAACACAGCGTAGGCGCTGCTTCACGCCGGTCTTCTGTGAGGCAGTGGTATCACTCCGGTCGAGTCAGCCCATTCATGCCTAAGCGTGGCTCTCCCACATTTATGAAAGTCTATGCTACGGTCTACGGCAAAAGAGGATACAGTTTTCAACTAAACCAATAACTAAATTTCCAATGAGTTAGAGAATAAATTAAAATTTTGATTCGCTAGTTCGCTAGAGTGAATAGGCTACATTTGGGTAATCTCGCTCCATCGTAGGTTTCCTCTCAACTCTAGAATTCAGTGTGAAGCCAAGAGTAAGCCCATCTTCAATATATAAAAATAAAAGATTTAGGCTCGATTCGGGCAATCTTTATACGTGGATAGATCTATGGGCATAACGTCAGATTTCTATAGAATGACAGCGCTATAACCAATGATTTATATCAGGTTAAGATTGGCCGAATCGGCCTAAAATATGAGGAGTTATTAGGCATTTTCCCTACCTAATGTACCTAGAAAACTTCGTCTTGCAAACTGCTCCGGTGAATGTGATCGGTCCAAATCGGTTTGCGGCCGATTCGTGGTTTGCTAACGGCCTTAATCACTTGACTGTGCAGTTTCGGGATCGTAAGCTGGGTCACAGCGGTTACTTGTGAAGTAGGAAACTCGGTATTGGTTATTGATTTTGAATGGAATGGACATTATTATGTCAAATGCCTGACAACCTATTCGAGGGTTGATTAGATCGCGAGAAAATATTGTATTTTTTTGAGCAGACGGGTCGTCCGATGGTAAGCGATTGTCGCCGCCGTCTGCCTGGTTATTAGTACTCATTATTTTGTTTTGTTTTGTTTTTATTTTCTGTATCTCTTTTGTTTGTTTGTTCTTTTGTAACTAATGTTGTACTCGTATGTAGTGTTGTGATGTCCAATATAATAAATTTTTCTTTCTTTCTTTCTTTCTTTCATTTCGCCGCCCACCCGCGAAACCAGAGTCACAAGTGCGCTACCAACCATAAAACCCCCCTTTCCCCCGAATCGAGCCCTCACTCACGCAGCAAAATCACAACACAGTGTTGCTTCACGCCGGTTTTCAGTGTGGCCGTGGTATCACTCCGGACGCGCCATCCCATTCATGCCGAAGCGTGGCTTTCCCACGGTCGCGTGGCTCTGTATTTTAAACGCGAAGTGTTAGTCAGATTTCTTTTATGTGGTTGGTGGCACACAATCAGACGGCTCACACGAAGGTAATAGCCGCCAACAATGGAGAATCGCAACACCAGCGAAGTCACAAGTGCAGGACTTACCGTGGGAAAGCCACATACATTAGTAGTAGATCAAAGTATATGACTACAGAATCCAAAGACGGAAGTATTGCTTGTACTTCGCCGTGTCCGTCCTTATCTTTCCCAGTGCCGAAGAGGAAGACAGCAAACCACGATCGTATGAATAATGAATAGGGCACTTATATAGTGATGCGAATGAATGAACGAATGATCACAATGAATGAATGATCTTTATTGTTCTGAAATGCCTTACAATAATTACAAAGGCACTGATTCCCGCACTAGGATTCCCTGTGTTGCGGGGTACTGGCAACATTGAATTGAATTAAATTTTACAGGTTGCCAGCAAATTTGTGAATCTACTGATGTAGCGGGTGTTCATGGGCGGCTATCGCTAAGCGTCATGTGAATACGGATCACGTTAATCTGCAATTATCACATAAAAAGAGGAAGATTGGGCTGCGTTTCCACTGAAGCGGAGCGGGGCAGAGCGGAGCGGAGAAGAGCGGTGAAAACTGGTGAGTGTTTCCACTGGAGTGGAGTGGAGAGGAGAGGAGCGGAGTGGAGCCGTCGGCCAGCCTTGCCTTACTGGATATACTGTGACTATACACAATGTTCCGCCCCGCACCGCACCGCTCCACTGTTCGCCGCTGTCCTGCGCTATCCTAATTAAAGACTCAGATAATTTAAACCTTTTTAACAAAAGGCTTAAAAATTTTCCAATAAATAAGTGTTATTATAGCTTGCAAGAATTTTTTGGTGATAAAATGTTTGAAATGTGATGCATCAATATAATAATAATATAGTTATAAATATGTATTAATAATTTAAGTAATTAATAATATAATGTTAAAGTGAGGAAAATTTGATGAAAATGTAATAATTTTAGTAGTTATGTATAATTTTATTAGTTGTAAGCCCTCTTTCATGACTTGCTGTGCCCTCCCAGGGCGTCACATGTATACCTTATAAGCTTATGTACCACCTTGCCTTGTAATGTGATATGCAATAAATAATTTGAAATTTGATCCTCCACTCCGCACCACTCCACTGTTCTCCGCTCTGCTCCGCTCCGCTCGTCCTGGTTACGTTGAAGCGGAGCGGATATTTCGAGCGTAGTGATTGATCAATTCATGCACCGCTCCGCTTCAGCGGTAACTACTAAAATTCTATTTACTCGACGTACCAAAGTAAGTTCACAACTACTTTGCACGGAACGTTAAAGTCACATTGGAATGCACACACTAAGTTTTAAGAAGATTTTCTGTTTCAAGCCAAAGAGCGATGACGCGCTAAGCCTGAAGATAGCACTGAGAAAGCAACTTTTGTCTAAGTTCCGCAGAACCGCACTGTTTTCTTGTTCAAAGGTAAACTTGAAGAAAGAGGATAGAGTTGTCGTAAGTAAAATGTTTGCTTTAAGATTTAAGTTTTTTTGGTAAAATAAGGGTACAGAATTTCAGATTTAGTGTTAGTAGTTTTGTTGCTAATTATGTGCAGGGCGAGTTTTCAGGGGAAGTCGGAGGATGTTTCTACGAGCGCTATGGCTTTTTGAAGAAAAACTAAAGGTTACTAAGAGAACTTAAAAATCACAAGACCTATTTTCTAAAAAATGTTTTACATTACTATTAAAAGTGTGCATCTTGTAACAGAGTAATAAAAAAAACCGCCTTCAAAAACCACGAACTAAAAAGTGTAAAATAATATTTTTTTTAAATATTGAAGGCATTTTTTTTCGCAGATTTTTTTAAGCTTTTTAGTGTCTGATTTTTGGGCAGACTTCTCTCCCATTCCCTCTTCCAGTCCCGCCAAATAACTAACAAACTAATTGTGAGTACAGTATTCAAAGAGTTATCCTTTAACTTTTTACCGTTGAGGAGTTGACCTTCCATCATCAGCAGAGCCACCAAATTAATACAATCAGGCGTAAATTTTAGTGCAGTTTTAAAAAAGATACAGAAACATTACGTGTGCCTTATAAATTTGGGGGTTCCCCTCAATTTTTCCAGGATCCCATCATCAGATCCTGATATCCTTATTATGGTACTATTCCGAGACTATCTACTTTCCAACTAAAAAAGAATCATCTAAATCGTATCATAAATGGCAAAGTAATCGGCGAACAAACATAAAATATGTCGAATTGAGATCAACATCCTTTTTTTGAAGTCGGTTGAAACATCTTTTTCTTTTGCTATTTACATTCCCTAAATGTCATTTTCGAGTGTTACAATCTGCACATTTAGGTCGAAAACTTTTTAGATCTAAAGCAATAGCTCAACTGTCTTAAAATTAAATGAAATTAAATCAAATCGTTTCTAGCATTTTCCACTTGATACAATATAACAAACCAGTTTTGTTTAGAAGCACAAACATTCCTCTGCATTATCACATTATAACAAGGGTATATATGTGGCTTTATTATGCATGACGGAACGCAAGCAACGCCGCGTATATCAGCTATGCTAGCTGTTGACCTAGTAGTGAGGTGTTTGTTTACATTGCAAATAAGAGAGTGACCCGGAAACTTGGCACCCACTCAGCCTACGCTAGTGTTTGCTTCCATCGATCTTGCACTTTCTCAAGCTGTAATATAAGTAAGACCGCAAACAAGATCTAAATGCAAGACCGCAAACAAGACTAAGCTCCACAGCACACACGGTAATTTTAACATCGGCGATCGGAAATTGTGTGACTGTAGCATCGCGTTTTGCGACTTCTAGAGAATTTATTTATTTATTCGGCTCGACCGGAGTGACGACGGCCTCAGAAAAAAACCGGTGTGAAGCAGCACTGTGCTGTGTTTTGCTGCGTGAGTGAGGGTACCGGGGAGGCCCAATCCGGGGGAAAGGGGGGTTTAAATGATGGCAGCGAACTTGTGACTCTGGTGTCTATGGGCGGCGACAATCGCTTACCATCAGGCCATGCCCATTAATCTTCATGAATTACTTCCGGGCGGATATTCTATTTTTTATGGTACAGCTGTTTTTTTTCGTTATATTTTAGATCCAACACGGTAAATGGACTTAATTCACGATACCTATTATGAGGTTTTCGGGATGTAAAATATAAAAAACAGTGTATATCGAGTGGTTCGACATTACACACACATCAACGCTGTCTTGGGACATTCCCCTATTTGAATACAAACAGTCTTGAGTTTAAGTTTCAAAACAAGGTAAATAGCTGAAAATTTGTACAAAACGCATCAATCATGGTAGATTTTATAATAAAGTTATCATTCATTTATTCATTCATTTTCAAATCGAGTTTTGCTTTGAATTTATTAGATATATATTGGTCTGTTTTTCTGATAAAATTAAATAATGACCTGGTGACGTAGCGATTGATTGACAATTTTAATTTCTGAAAATCTTCTGTCAATCTTAGAAAAGACAATCTTGGAATAGAGCCTTGAATGTATTAGACATTACTTGATGTATGCTTCCATGCAAGCGTATTTTAAGACGCCCACAGTCGTTGTGCTGCTGATCTTAGAACGACAATTGGTAGAGATGAGGAAAGCCTGGATTATACCGGCTAGACGTTAGACTTTTAATTGAGAATTTTTGCTATTGGTACATATTTACCTATATTTTGATAAAATATTTATATTTTGTAAAATTTCTAGCTTAGTCAAATACCCTATTGAAAGAAAGAAAGAAAGAAAATATTTATTATTATAGACATCACAACACAGAACATACAGCAATTGTAAACAGAACACAATTTGGCACAAACAGAAAACAAAACATAAAACAATTAAAAAAACATAAAAATAAAACAAAAGGAAAAAAAAAACCAATCTATATTCAATCATGTCCAGACAGTGCCAAATGAATATTATGATGTGTTATGACGTCTAGTATAAATGGCCCTCACTCAGCTTATGTCACAGCCCAGACAAAGGCCATGACGCTGGTTTTCAATGAGACCAGCTGAATGAGTGCCACGGACGCTTGTCTAGTGTACTTTATTGCACTGGGTTAGTCTCGTCTTGATCTCGTTTTTCGACAACACTATTACTCGCACGTAAAATATTAGCCAGGTGTAATAAAATACACGAACCGTGAATTTATGTAATGGCACGTGAAAAAATATGTATACGGAATGATGTTTAATACAGTCGGTATATAAATTTGCAATGAACATTGACAGGGTATTTGCTTTGTATTCAACTTTTGTTTTTATTTAACGCAATTCATTCTTTATTACTGAGCTGCGCCTAGAATTCTTTTGTGTTGGTGTGGGAAATATTGGGTTTACATGAGTGTATTATTAAACAATGTCCTTGTTAAATGTATCATAGTGTAAGCGTAAAAGCTTTATAGAGGTTAGCTAGTAAAACCTTAGCGATAAAAATAAAGCATATTTTATTTATTTCATAAGATTTTTATTTCTTTTGTAATGTAATTTTTCTGATAGTTTAAATTCTTAGCCCTCTTAAACCTACCTTCTCGACTTCCACCTTTAGAGAAGCTGGGTTGGCTGAAAACTTATATTATGGACTTAATTTACCCACTTCTATGTTTCTTATATACGTGAAATTACTGATACTAACATAAATATCAAACTTAAACAATATTACTTATCACTAACATAATCTAATTAATAAATGACAGTAAAATCACCCCGTGTGACCTACACATTTTAATACAAGTAACTCGTACCCACAAAATTTCATGTTTTCTATGATCGGCCCGAGCGGGTCCTGCTCGCGCGCGGGCGATGTTTATATTTGTTGTAGTCCAAGTTACCTATTATATTCGCGACCGATTGTCGAATCTGCGGTGCACGGTAAAACCGACGATGGTTTTTGTTGTACCGTCATTGAATTATTTACCTTGTATCTATCCTATGTAACTCATTCTAAATAAATAAATAAATAATATAAATTATGTCTTGATGCAATAAACGTATTTGTATTTTTAATAGATTTGATATTTAATACTAAAGGAGTTGCCACACTGGCGGATTACGAGCGTTTTCAAAGCGGAGCGACGACGCAGCGAACACGTCGCGACTGCGCAGCGTTCACGCCGTGGATGCGCAACGGATGCGCGACGGATTTGCCGCGAAGATAAGTCTGAACGCTATTGTTTTTTGTGGCGGCCACGCAGATAAATGCCGGCGCTCCGCTTCTCCGCTCAGAAAACGGTCCCAATCCGCCAGTGTGGTAACTCCCTAAAGGTTGTAGCAGTGAATAGTAACTATATTCTAAATATTTACTCGTTATTTGGAAAATCAGTGTGAAAAATATTGCCAATTTCTCTGATTTTTTTTTCATTTCTCAGACAAAATACGTACGAGTACCTAGTTAAATAGAACGGCGAAAATGAAATGTCGAAAACCCATGTTTAAGAAGAATATGACTGTTTACCGATACCGGCTGTATAACCTGTAGGTACATGCACAAACATTTTCACGATGATTGATTGATTACATGTTTTGGTTGTTTGCTCGTTTTTTACTTGTAAAAAATGTGTATTACCCAAAGACGGTTATTGCCACGGTATTTATATAAAAAAATATCTAATATTTTTTTTTATTAAAACGCTTCGGCATGAATGGGCCGGCTCGACCGGAGTGATACAACGGCCTCATAGAAAACCGGCGTGAAGCAGCATTATGCTGTATTTCGCTACGTGAGTGAGGGTACCGGTGGCCCAATCAGGGGGAGAGGGGAGTTTAAAGGTTGGTAGTGCACTCGTGACTCCACTGGTGTCGCGGGTGTCCATGGGCGGCGGCAATTGCTTACCATCAGGTGATCTGTCTGCTTGTCTGCCTACCTATCACATAAAAAAGAGAAAAAAAAGTGTAAAGTAAAATAAAGTAGGTATCAGCCTATATACTGTCCCAATACAGGGCAAAGGCCTCTATCATAGAAATCAAGTTATTGCTATGATGGGATTAGGCGTAATCACCACGCTTGCCAAATGCAGATTGGTGATCACAAACCCGAGTTATGTTCGAAATATTCGAAACTTACCTTTTGCTCGACGCGGGAATCGAACCAAACCCGGGACCCCGAGATCACGGCCCGGTACTTAAACCACTAGTGGTTGGTCTAGACCAACAGGGCGTTTATTAAAACGTGTAAACTTTATCATAAAGCTACTGAACTCTAATTTAATTCTCACATCATATCATACGTTGACCTGCTTGCGTACGAAAACAGCGTGTAGATTTAGTTGATAGCCTAGAAGTGTATAGTAAAAAAGTTAGATGAGAGTAGGTATAGGTATGAAACCGAAACACAGGAGCTACAGGCGGAAATCTCGCGGCTACACCGGTCTTTGGAACATATGACCGGCAATTACAACTCTGCCCAGGCTCAAATAAGCGAACACATCCTCGCTACAAACAAATATATAGATCAGTGCAGCTGTCACTTGGTGGTGGGCCACTCTGACCAGCACCAGGTAGGGAACGAGCCGCAGCTTCAAGAAGAACCTGAAGAAGATAGATCTAACTTTATATTGCCATTGCCATTGCCATCAACAACATTATTAACCAATGATGTAATAATATTATCAGATAAAATTGGAGTTGGTTATGGACCTCTTTTAAATAAAAACTGTGTGTGTAATGTGACCAATTATTGTATGCCTGATGCCTCCCTAGAGCAAATGATAGACAGGGCCAAAAGCTGTAACATAAGTAAGGAGACAATAATCATATTAATGATTGGAAATGCCTCAAATATCAATAAAAGAAATATTATTCAGGGGTTCACAACCCTTTCAGGGCTTAATGTGAAAAAAATTATCTTGTGTGCATTTCCCTTTTCTAGGTACTACACTCCTAGCCAAAATAACAGTATTCATTTGTTGAATACATTATTATATAACTTGACATATAGTCATAGTGACAAGTTTGTGTTTTTTGACACAAATAAATTTATTGATAATAAGTTTATTCTGACTGGCAAAACTTTTTATTTGCCAAATAAAATTAAAAATGAATTAGCTACTCTGTTAGCGTTTAATATTAAAAACCTGGTTACTCAGAGTTTGGAAGTGATTCCAAGTAATTTAAATTACAATATGAGGACAATAGAGGAATCCTCTAGCAAATCAATAACAAAAGGAAACCCTAGTCATCTGAACCTTATACATCAGAATATCCAGGGTTTGTCTGGCAAAGAACTAGAATTAGAGTTATTTTTAAATGAAATGAATATCCATATTATATGTATTACAGAACACTGGTTAAGACAACATGAATTAATTATCAATATAGATAACTATAGCGTCAGTAGTTCGTTCACGAGAAAGTTGGCAATCAGAGGCGGGTCAATTATTTTATTGAATAATACAATTAAATTTAAAGAACGTAAAGATATTGTCTCACTCTCAGTTGAGCGAACTATTGAGTTAGCGTGTGCAGAGCTGGAGCGGCATGTCATTGTCTGTGTGTATAGGCCCCCAAATGGGAATTTTACCATGTTTGAATCCATTATGGAAGAAGTTTTGAGCAAAATATGTTCATCTAATAAAAAAGTAGTTGTTTGTGGAGATTTTAATATCAACATTTTAGATAACTCACAGAACTCTGTTAGGTTTCTGAATCTCTTTAAATCATTTAATTTACATCATCTTTTCAACGAACCCACGCGAGTCACACCCACCTCAGCTACTTGTTTAGATAACATATTTTGTAACTGTGAAGTTATGGACAAGCCCATAATAAATTTTATCAATTCTGACCATAGTGGTCAAATGACTGTGTTTGAGCACCGTCATGCCCCTTCTTCATATAGTTTTGTGTGTAGACCAATCACTGAAAACCGTATAAATAGATTTAAAGAAACTATCTCACAAAAGTTGTCTACATTGTCCTATAATGAAGGAAATGTAAACCAACATTATGATAAATTATTTAATGTCGTTGAAAAAGAATTTAATGGTATCTTTACCAAAAGAACCATTAAAACAAATACCTCTAAAACCAAATTCAGTGACTGGGCCACTACAGGTATTTATAAAAGCAGAAAGAGGTTATTTGAATTGTATGATATTAAGGCCAACTCTAATGACCCAACGACATTAGAATATGTTAAGAAATATTCAAAGCTATTTAAAAAAGTATGCGCAGTGGCCAAATCAAATTACTTTAAAAATAAGATAATGAAAGCTAGTAATAAAAGTAAAGTTACATGGAAAATTATAAATAAAGAGACTTGCAAAAACAAAACACAACACAGCAAGCTCTCTCTTAAAATTGATGGCAAATCTATTGATACAGACTCTGAAGTGGCAAGCACATTTGAGTCATTCTTTTCAAACATTCCAGTCACTACCACTCAAACATTAAATTCGAGCCCGCATCTCGCTGCTTCTCTCATCAAGTCGCATGTAGATGAGTGCACCACATCTTTTAGATTTAGTCATGTAAACTCAGAGATTATTCTTAAAACATTAAAAGATTTAAATATTAAAAAGACTGAGGATGCATGGGGAATTTCGATAGATATAATAAAAAATATAATACACTCTATCGCACCCCACTTAGCTATAATATTTAACGAATGTGTTGACGAGGGTCAATTTCCAAATAAGATGAAAATTAGTAAAATCATACCTTTATTCAAATCTGGAGAAAGGAGTGACCCGTCTAACTTTAGGCCAATATCCATATTGCCAGCACTCAGTAAAATATTCGAAAAAATTATATTCACTCAACTTTTATCTCATTTTAATATTAATAAATTACTGCATGAAAAACAGTTTGGATTTACTAAAGGAAAATCCACTACTGATGCAGGAGTGGCTCTTATCAAACATGTTTTTGATGCGTGGGAGAAAAAGCAGGATGCAATAGGTGTTTTCTGTGATTTGTCGAAAGCATTTGATTGCGTTAATCATGAAACACTATTGATGAAGTTACGGCATTACGGTGTATTGAATAACGCACTTGATATGATTCAATCTTATTTGTCTGATAGGATTCAAAGGGTTAATGTTAATGGAATCGACTCTTCTGGCGCTCCTCTATTAATGGGAGTGCCCCAAGGCTCAATATTGGGGCCTTTGTTGTTCTTAATATACGTAAATGACCTTCCATACTTTACGAAAGATCTATGTGAGATAGTGTTATTTGCTGACGACACTTCCTTGATTTTTAAGGTTGATAGATATAAAAAATCAATTGACGACGTAAATGATACTCTCTCACAGGTATTGCACTGGTTTACGACCAACAATTTACTTCTTAACTCAAAGAAAACTAAATGTGTAAAATTCACCATGCCAAATGTAAGGCAGGTCGATACAAGTATTAAGATGAACAATGAATCTATTCAAATCATTAATTCCACAGTTTTTCTCGGTATAACTATAGATGCGAAATTGCAGTGGAGTCCCCATATTGCTGCCTTGGCAGGAAGACTCCGCTGGAAGTTCCGCTGCATATGCAGTAAGAAAAATTAGGCGTCTGACTGATATCGAAACGGCAAGACTGGTCTATTTCAGCTATTTCCACAGTGTGATGTCATATGGTCTACTGTTGTGGGGGTCTGCTGCTGACATACAAACTATTTTTGTATTACAGAAAAGGGCCATCCGCGCTATATACAGCCTTAGATCACGTGACTCACTTAGGGAAATATTTAAAGAAATAAATATTTTAACCGTGGCTTCCCAATTTATCCTCGACTGCATTATGTATGTACGTAAGAACTTGCACACTTTTCCAAAAAAGTCCGATAGTCATAGTCTTAACACCAGAAATAAACATAGGCTTGCCGTCCCGGTCCTCAGACTTCATAAAATCGGTAATTCGTTTGATTGGCTTAAGTATTAAGATATTTAATAAGCTACCACAAAATGTCATTAACCTATCACTGGATAAGTTTAAGTCTCATATTAAAACCTGCCTAATGAAGAAAGGTTACTATAGTGTACAAGACTATTTAAATGATAAGGATTCTTGGTCAAGTTAATTGATAAATATTTTGAGTTGTTATTCCTAGTAGTCTATTAACTTTCATAATTGTATTTTTTTTCTCGATTGAAACTCTGTAACATCATCAATATTTGAAAAGAGTAACTACTGAGTTTCTTGCTGGTGTCTTCTCAGTAGAAATCGACATTCCGAACCAGCGGTAGATATTATGTACCTATTTTGACATTCATAAGTGTTCTGTGTGGACCTAAATTGAATAAATATTTTTTATCTTTATCTTTATCTTTATCTTTTACTAAGTAGCTTAAGCACTTGTGTTACAGATATCAGATAACAGAGGAACACAAATATATACTTAAATACGTATATTATACCCATGTAACTGTACTGTCGTGCGTTTATCAAGGAACTTTCTACCACGCAGTTCATTTTTGTAGAAAGGTTTGGCCACAGCAGTATTTTCCTGGTAGTTTTGTTTTGATTTAGGGACCTTCAAGAGAAGAGCGTACTCCTTTTTAATAGGATGACAAGACATCAGCGACCTCTCTGATCTCACAATGTTCATGAACGGCGGTGATTACTTACTTATCATTAGGTGACTCGCTTGCAAATCTGCTACTAACATAAAAAAGTGACTATGACATACGGACGGACGAACAATCAGATAGACATGACGAATCTATAAGGGTTCCTTTTTTTGCGTTTTGGCTAAGTACCCTAAAAAAAATAGCAAGCAACATTTTATATTTGACCACGGGAATGCCATGGGGAGGGAGCCAAGCTACAGCATGAATGGGCCGGTTCAACCGGAATAAAATACGGCATATTAGCCGCAGAACCGACAACCGATGGGGTAAATAGTTCTAGAGTGGAGATCGCGTCTTGGCAAACGTAATGTAGGACGCCCTCTGGATAGGTGGGGGGACGATCTGCGCAGGATGGCTGGCAAGAGCTAGATGCGAGAAGCCATGGATAGATCACGGTGGCGAACAATTGGAGAGGCCTACGTCCAGCAGTGGACTGCGATAGGCTGATGATGATGATGATGATGATGAACCTGAATAATACGACGGCCTTACAGAAAATAGTCGTAAGAAGCGTTGTGCTGTGTTTTGCTGCGTGAGTGATGGTACCAGAGGCTCGATAGCGGAAAAAGGGGCGTTTAATGATTGGTGGTGCACTTGTGACTCTACTGGTGTTGCGGGTGTCCATGGGCCGTAGAAATCGCTTATCAGAGGCCCAATTCTCGTGGTCGTGACATTTATTATCATAGGACATATTCACTAAAATATAGTTTTTTTGTATGGTTATCAGGTGATATCCGCCATAGCGGTTTGATAAATAGTTTTTTATAATGTGTCAAGACGGGAATTAACACGATATTTATTATGTGATACAACATTGTGTACTCACATATTTGGCTCGACGTTTCGGCTACGTTACAGCAGCCGTGGTCACGAGCGGACTGGCGGGGCACGGCGTCGTCTGCTGGGGCCTGGCAGTGAATCTTCGGACACTCTCACATTTTTTTTAATTAATTCGCCACTAGATGAATTGTCAGTGAAGCTACTCCGACACACAAAATTAACATATCGGTGTTCGTTTGCGTTAGTAACGGCCTAGCACGGGGTTTGCACTTGTTAATTACTGGATTCCATGTCGATGATATTTTAAATCCATCCTCCCGATTGAAAGTCTTATACTTCTTGATCTCAATCGCTTCACGTACTATCCTGGTATGATAATGACGATTGATGAAGAGGATCCATGATGAACTCCCATTTCCAGTAGATGTTCTGCTATTGCCGACTTATTCGCTTGTCGATATTTAATACCTGCGATATGTTCCTTGACAAGTTCTGCATTTGACCGCTTCGTTTGTCCAATATAAGAACTACCGCAGCTACAATCGATTTTGTAAGCACCTGGAGTCTGAAAAGGTGTGACATCTTTTGGTGATCGTAGTTATTTTGATATTCGACATAACGTTATGTTGTATCACATAATAAATATCGTGTTAATTCCCGTCTTGATACATTATAGATATCTGCCATGTTTTCAAAATATCACGAGCACGAGATCTTCTACTTGTCTGCCACATATCACATAAAAAACCTGTAGGTGTTAAGTAAAGTGTTCGAAATAATAATAAAAACTTTATTGTCTTAACATGATGGCAATAGTTCCAACACAAAACGTTTGATGGGACGTGGTAATAGGACAGTTGAATGACATGAGGGATATAGAGGAAAAATGTAGAGTTATTTGAATGTAGGCATCTTGGGACCTCGACGGTTCAACTCTTTTACTGAATATTTAGTATATACGAGCGCAAGCGACAGCGTTTAGCGGACGTTAACTTTTTAGATGTCAGGTTGCGATGCGACTTCTTGATACTATCAACCTCAACAAAAATACAATTGCTCGTTAGAGAGAAATAAATGTGGGATCCATCCTGGGAGGGAGCGGCACTTTTTGATTCGCTTGTATTTAACGTATTAACATTATCAAAATCAATAAATTGCTCACGTAACCTAACCTTTTTGCACACCAAAAATACTAACTAACATCAAAATCGTAGTTTGAAAATTGTGCGGGGATCACACCAGTGCTTCACTACCACTGATCTAACTGTTGTCATAAAAGGCCAATTTCTAGATTTCATTATCCCTCGCATCACACACCTTCTAGTTGCCCCGAATTCGCGTGGGTACAATAACTTTAACCCCGTACAGAATCAATCTCGACGTAAGTACCCGCACAAGTATGTACGTAACAGATTGTTACGGCAGGTAAAGGGGCCGAACACGAATTGGGTTTTGGGTTTTTTTGTATACTAACTCATGCGTAACAATTCTTGTAGTGTGTTAAGTCTAGGTAAAGATTTTTTAACTTACCTTTGGAACAGAATTTTTAAGGATTGTATCTAAAACATAAGCATGACGAAGATAATTCTGATTTCAGCAATCAGTAGCAAATGGCTACATACATGTTAATTCATGTAAAATAGAATAGGATAGATAGAATTCAACACAATGAACATAATATTCTCCATACAATAATGCAGTGAGCTTGCAGGGTGTCGCGGTATCAATATGTTTTATCAATGTAACTTTGTCGTACCAACTTAGCAATGCTATCCAATTCAATAAAAGTAACCCGTTTGGAACAGTCGGTGGTGAACGCTGCCTTTGGTCCATGGGTTGCAGGTTGGATCCCCGCACAGTACAAACATTTGTGTTTATAAACATATACGTTTGTATTGGTCTGGGTGTTTTCTATGTATTATAAATAAGTAATCTGTGTACCTTTGTGAAGAGGAAATAAAGTGCTTATACATGATTATTTACTATACGAAATATATTAACCATTCAAAATTCAATAGTACTTTGTAAGAGCTGTATATAAGCCTATGCAAATGCATAGGCTTATATACAGCTCTTACAAATCGTCATACATGAAAAATATAAATTATAGCTATGTATATTAATAACAAAATAATAAATATTTCATAACATCACATACATTGATCCGACTCCGAGATAGGTAGCTCAAGCACCTGTGTTACAGATATCAGAATCAACAGTGGGATTACAAATATATACATATAATACTATTCTTTTGTAAATACATACATATAATACATAGGTAACGCCCAGACCAATACAAACAGATATGTTCATTCACACAAATGTTTATACTGTGCGGGGATCGAACCCGCAACCCTTGCACCAGAGGCAGCGTTCACTACCACTGTTCCAAACGAGTCGTCATTCATAGTATATTATACATGTAATTAAACATTCATGTCGATACAAAAAATATATTAAGAAAAATGTGATTCTACCACCGGATTAGCATGAATACCATGTGATTAGCTTCAATAAAAAGCACGCCTATTAATTTGCAAAATACTTTACTATACCTCCAATAAAACATAATACCTAGAAATCGTATAATCGTAACATAATAAGTGAAGCACTTTAAACTATGCTAAAACGGCGATCATCCGCTCGTATGTACACATGGTGTTGATATACCCTTGTTGACCTTTGGACCGTCCTTAAGTCTAGGGCACAAGTGTTTTTATTTCCACTGCAGAGGGGTAACTTGATCTGACGCTGACTGTACGACAAAAATGCGTTTGTGACGGCAAAGTAGATCATCATCGTCATCATCATTAGCCCATTTAAGTCCCCAGTGCTGGGGCACGGGCCTCCCTCGATCACATGAGGGGTAATTGCCATACTCACCACGCTTGGCAGACGGGTTGGCGAGGGTTTTGATATGAATGCAGAGTTTTCCTTCTCTGGGTGCTGATGATCATGCCAGCAGCTTTACCTTAGTCGCCTTTTACGACACCTCGGTAAGAGTGAGGGTGGCCTATTCTACTCTGCAGGGGACCACACGGCCTAAATAAATATAAATGGATAAAAAGTAATGTCACGCATTTTTTGCCTCACTTAGGACATTAAATGAGGACTATCCATCTTGGCGTTATTAATCTAAGGGCCGATTTTTTGATCCGTAGTTACCTTTTGGTTAAATTAACTAATAGTTAACTGTCTAACCAATAGTCAAAGTGACATAATTCCTTGTAATATAACTATTGGTTCTTCTTCTTCTTCTTTGCCTGTTCCCACTTTAGGTGGGGTCGGCTCTCCTTTTCCTTCTGCGCCAGGACAATTTGTCCTGGGTTGTCGGGTCAGGTAGTTGGGACTTCTTGACTAGGTTGGCTGTACTGGTCCACCAGGTTAAGGGCGGCCGTCCCCTTTCTCTCTTGCCTTCTGGGATTGCCAGTGCTTTCTGGACCACATGCTCGCTGTATCTCCGCATGATGTGGCCGTACCATCTTAGACGTGATATAACTATTGGTTAAGCTAACTAATGTTCAAAACACCATTTTCGCGATATTTGACCATTGGTTACTTTTTTAAACCTTTAGTTCATTTTGAACAACGGATCAAAAAATCGGCCCTTAGTGTACGTTATAATTTGTGGAAGTTTAAAAAATCTTCATTAATCAAGCTTAACCTCAATCCAGGTCAAACTCTTTGTTATAGAAAACAAAGGAAGAACAAATGAGGCTGAAGACCAAGGGCACGACTCAGGGAAAATCCGATTTATTGAGCCAATAAGTAATAGTAATAAAGATTATTATGAACGATAATTCGAAGATGTACACACGGCGTCACGTCGAGTTACCCTTGTTGAACTTTGAACAGTCCTTATGTCTGGGGCACAAGTGCTATATTTCCATTGCAACTTGATCTGACACTGACTGTACCTACCATACGGTAAATTATTACCAAGTATAAAGAAAAGCAGTAGCAAGACTAAGGATGCCTTTCCACCAAAGATGTGTTTTTTTTTATGTGATAGGTGGCAGAGGAGCAGACAGATCACGTGATGGTAAATGATTGCCGCCTATGGACACCTGCGATACCAGTGGATTCACAAGTGAGCTGCCAACCTTAAAACCCCCCTTTCCTCCGGATTGGGCCTCTAGTACCCCCATTCACACAGCGAAACACAGCACAGATTTACGCCGGTTTTCTATGAGGCCACGGCCGGAGTGATACCACGGTGTCACTCCAGTCGAGCAGGTCCATTCATTCTAAAGCGTGGCTCTCCCACGGTGGTATGAAGATAAGATAATGATTCTTGTATATGTGTATGTAGGTTTATTTGTTTTGTAATTTTCTAGTATGTATTAGTATTTATAGCTAGTATATATTTATTTAATATAATGTATGTATATACCATATTCGCATTTATACAATGTCTTTTTTTTTCTTTTTCTGACTTGCTTGGCTTACCCCTTTTCTTAATTCGATATACTTTTCCTTTACCCTGAGGTTGTATGGAAGAGATTGCTAACTAGCGATAAGACCGCCTACATTGTTTTAGTATAATAACATAGACTAAGATCTGTAAATTTTGTGCAATAAAGTGTATCTACGAGTATCTATCATTGGTGGAAAGAGACCATTAGAAAGACCACTCGATAATCTTGTAAATAAAAATACGGTCACCAATTACCATCACCAGGTCCATAACGGGCAGGAAAGAGTGCAGGATCCACCTAATGAGATAGATAATATTGAGGCGCTGGTTTTTATATGCACTTATGGGTAAAAGACAGAGGCACTGTTTACTTCACATACATCAACTTCACGACTACCACCTTCTCCTTTCTACCACTGGACATTTCGGAAGAAGACAGGAACCCACCCTTACACTGTGGAAGTTCCACCAGCTCGTACTAAGCGTTTCGCTTCTTCTTTCTTGCTACGAACTGCTAAGGAATGGAACAAGTTGGCAAGGTGGCTTTAAGTCGAGAGTGAATAGGCTTCTTCTGGGTAAGCATGCTATATCTTAGACCTTATTGTCACTCTCCATCAGGTGAGATGAGGTCAAGTGCAAACCCATTTAATAAAAGTATATAAATAATATGAAATTGAAAATTTAAAAGACCCCCGACACAACTAATGCTTTTTCATTTGATACCTATATTGAGGCAGTTGGAACAACAAATAGGTTATTCGTCATTTTCTGACGGCGGCCATCTTAGAGTTAGAAATTTTTCACAATTAATATATTCTGCTACTCAAGCCCTTTTATATGATACCCATATTTTGTGAGTTGTGTTAAAACATAAAATCCAAATCTTTGTGACGGCGGCCATCTTGGATCGATTTTTATCCAACATAGCTAAGAACACTTCCTCCTTATTCATCTTTCAAACAAATAAAAAACAAAATCAAAATCAGCTCATTTGTTTGGGAGCTACGATGCCATAGACAGACACAACACACACACACATACTCACACACAGATACGTCAAGCTTATAACACCCCGTTGTTTTTGCGTCGGGGGTTAAAAATAGAAAATTTACGTACAAATATTTAAGAAAATTGGAACAACAATCATATCATAACAGATAGTTATATACAGATTACGGGTTACGTCGGGCTATCCTTTAGGTTTACCCAGAGACACAGACTAAAATATAGCTGCAATCCCTCATCGTCAATAAGCATTTTATGGGTAGGGTTTGACCGTGGGAGAGCCACGCTTCGGCATAAATGAGCCGGCTCGGCTGGACTGATACCACGGCCACACAGGAAACCGGTGTGAAGCAGCACTGTGCTGTCTGAGTGACGCACTTGTGACTCCACTGGTGACGCGGGTATACACGAGCGGTAGCAATCGCTTACCATCACTTGATCCATCCTGCTCGTTTGCCACCTATCTATATGCGAGATGGTGGGAGCCTGGTATTCTGTAACACAGGTTTTCCTAGTACGAAAGCCAGTCTCTCACAATATAGTTATTTTTATAATTTTAAGGCCATATAAGGAGAAAATAAATAAACTTATTATTATATCAAATAAAAAGGTGGGTATTCGGTCTAGCCTTGGACTCTCATGACATCTTTATCGGGTGTTATGCGGGTGATCACTTAGTTTGGGCCTATTATACCACCCTGTTGAAACGACAGGAACAGCTGGTATCAGCAAGTCATTTAATAAGATCACCTATATTACGTCCACAGTCTGCGGTAATCGCTTATCAACAGGCGAGCCGCACGCTTGTATGCCACCCACGTAGTACCTATATAAAAAGTATCTCGGTGGCGCAGTGGTTAGTGGGTCGCACTTTGAAGCGTCGGCTGCGCAAGAGATCCCGGATGCGAACGGCCAAAAATTTGTAGGTACCTAAGTTTTCGGAAAGTAATTCTGAGTGTTAGCCCGGAGTCTGGAAGTTGGTGGTCTTACGTTAATGCACTTTGGGCCATTGGTCCTGCGCCCGATCTCTCACCGGTCGTGTCACGCTGGTGTCCCATTGGAATATGAGGGTAAGGGAATAGAGAACGCACTTGTGTTTGCGCACACACTTAAGCACTCTAATATATCCGGCGTACGTGGCTGATCGTTAAGAGCGCCTAAAGGGATCGGCCGCCGTAGCCGTAATTGGTTGGAGGATATAAAAAAAAAAAAACGTTATCGAGCCACTGCTTTTGTTAACTCTGTGGTATATAATTAAGGTAGATATTGAAGTCTTTCTAGGTTCCGCTGAGTAATGATCCGTAAAATGGATCCAGTTACAGACTTACGCAAAGACGTAAGTAACTGGAACGAACGAAGTTTCTGGCTTAAGCCTATTTCTAGAATGTTTACCTTTATACGTGTAATTGAATTCGTACTATTACATAGAAGCTAAATAACAATAGCTAGAAATAATCATGAGCTTTTATTGCCCGTTGGTAATTGAATCGCATTTTGAATTTTCATTTTGCCGAGCCTTTTTATTTCATCTACTGTACGAGGGCCACACCGAAAAGATCGGGAATGGAATCATTCTAATGAAATTTGGCTTAAATCTTTTGGGTATTCGAAATCAAGCGTTTTGCAGAACTTAATTCCATTTTTTGAGAAAAAAAAAACAAATAAAAAGTGTGGTAGCCAGTCATTTCAAATTTAGAAGTCAGTAAGAAAATGGAGCTTACGCGGGAAAAATTCCGTACGATATTTTTTTATAACTTTCATCGGGGTTTATATAATAAAAGAAAGTAGACCTCTACTTTCTTATAGGTAAGTATTGTGACAAGGTCCTAAAGTGTATACATATTTTTGGAGTTGACTGTACTTATATTTTATAAGTTTGTGGTTAGGTAATAGAAGTATATATGAATTTTTTGGTTATAGCAATCTTTCGCAAATAATGCACTTCAATTTTTTTCGACAGTCTCCGGGTGGGACTCGAACCCACAATCTTTTGCTAACCGGCAACTGTTTTACCGACTAAGCTAACGGAGACCTTCGGATCGTCGGCTCACGGCGAAGCAAAAAGCACTTACAAAATTCGTCAACGTACCAAGGTCTCCGGTAGCTTAGTCGGTAAAGCAGTTGCCGGGTTAGCAAAATATCGTTTGTTCGAGTCCCACCCGAAGACTCTCAAAAATAATTTTAAGTGCTTTATTTACTTAATTAGCATTTTTTTTTTACTTTTAAGAAACTGAGTTTTAGAAAAATTAAGTTCCGCAACGAAGTCAGGGCGGGTCACTAATATAATAATATTATCAAGACATGGAATGCCCTCCCAGATAATGTGTTTCTTCATACAATCCGGGGTCTTGTAGGCAGGGCGTGAAGTGGCATCTCAGCAGGCCATCAGGGTGAGGATAGCAGACACAATGGGTACTTTGTTAGTTCGTTTGTGCCTATCAACCTGATATTTGGATTTTACGGCCGCTTACCATCAGGCGGAGTGAGGTCATCCTGATTGGCCTTTCTATATAAAAAAAAATGAAAATTTGTGTGTCTGTCTCTTTGTCCGTCTTTCTCGGCAAAACGGAGTGACAGATTGATGTCTTTTTAATAGAGGAAATGATTTAAGAGTAACATAGATTAATTTTTGTCTCTTTGTAACGCGAGCGAAGCCGCGGGCATGAGCTCTTCCTTATCTTTGCGTGTGATTCCCGGTTGCGTTCAAAGCTGTCGCTCTGGAGCAAAGGGTACGCTTGGACCATGATTCAGGATTTGGGGTGTCTGGTAATTACAATGAAGCGAATACCGTCTGAACTTCGCGACCTTTAAGGTGACGGGTAGGGCACACTAGTGACGCCAATCGATTTTATTTTTTAGCTACTAAACCGGATCTATTTTAAATAATTTCGGGGTAACAACCTCTTGGCAAACACTTATAATATTTATTAAATAACCATGCATAAATGTCGGGACCGTTTTTGTACCCGAAAAATTGATTTATACTAAAAGTGGCCGCTTTTGGCGTTAATCCATTTTTTGTGTACGTGTTGGACCCAACACGGCGAACCGAAACCGCGGGCAAAAGCGAGTACTTAATAAGAACGCCCAATTTTCAAAGTCCTAATAGTAATTTATGTTTTCCCTCACCGCCGAGCTAATGGTATAAATATGTAATGCGAGCGGAGCCGCGGGAAAAATCTAGTGTTTAATAATAATGCACAATTTTCCGAGTCCTAATAGTAATTTCATAAATTAACACAATAATTCATCCGCAGGTTGTAAATTCAACTCTAATGCCAGAGCTCGTAAACTGATTACACAAAATTTCAATTTACGGATATGGAACTGAAAATAATAAAATTTTATTACCTTTTCCTTTAGGCTGTAAAATAATACTTTAAGAAGTCGTTTACAAATGAATGAATTTTATTAGAGTAATTAGATATAGAGTATTAAATTTATTTATAAACGTTCTTTAAACCTTCGTGAATTAAAACGGTGGTATAAAGCAATTTTCATACTTTTTCGAAATTTAAATAAATATAAATAGAATAAATATCATTTTCTTTCAATAAAATATATTAAATGACTTAGTGCCACACTCAGAGTCGTTGATTTACTTAGTTGGCTACTTAAGAAAAAATATTGACACTTATTTTGATACGCATAAAGACTGCCGATATTAAAGTTAAGGAACATTAGCTTAAATGACGTCTCTGAGTGCGGCTGTTAGACCCGATTCGACCAATCTTTATCCGTAGATAAATCTATGGTATAACGTCAGACGTGTCTGTGTGTGTGTGTGTGTCTGTATGTCTGTCTATGGCATCGTAGCTCCCGAACAAATGAACCGATTTTGATTTAGTTTTTTTGTTTGAAAGATGAATAAGAAGGGAGTGTTCTTAGCTATGTTGGATAAAAATTGATCCAAGATGGCCGCCGTCACAAAGATTTGGATTTTATGTTTTAAAACAACTCCCACAATATGGATATTATATAAAAGGGCTTGAGTAGCAGAATATATTACTTGTGAAAAATTTCAAATCCAAGATGGCCGCCGTCAGAAAATGACGAATAACCTATTTGTTGTTCCAACTGCCTCAATATAGGTATCAAATGAAAGAGCTTTAGTTGTGTTGTGGGTTTTTTTAAATTTTCAATTTAATTTTTAACATTATTTTGAAATAGTGTTGCAGTGAGATAACTCTCATTTGGCTCGTGGCCAAATTGGGAACTAATGTGTTTTCTTATCAAGTGTCAGACGACAATATTTTGACACTCTTCTAAAGAAAAATTGAATAAATGAATGAAAACTTAAAAACCTGGTATTACAGGATAATGTTCAACGGTGGCAAAGCTTTGAATTACAAAGCCCCCTGTCAAATAAGCCTTATAGCAATTTATGATTGCGTACAAAATTAAACCAAACCTGTATTGCAATAGAAATGATATTTTATAAAAAAATATTATTTTTGTAGACAAATTCACGTTTTGTTCAAAACGCCGACCGTCTGTTTCTCTCAAAGCATTATGTAAATGTTTTTCTGTTTCTCTACTCAAAGCATATAAAATAAAATATATTATAATAATAATATTTTGTAATAAATTTCTAATCCAAATTAATATAAGTAATATTCTCAATTCTCAGTTAAATTAAGTTTCAATGTTTTGAAAATTTAAATAAAATAATTATATTTGAATTTGATAAATATAATAAAATTATTTAAGTACTAACATCGATTTCTAAGACAATCGTGTTACTAACAACACTGTGCATTGTATGGTCCGAAATAAACACTTTTTATTTTATTTAATTTATTATTTTAATTTTATTTATTATCACGAAAAGATAAACAAAAATGGAAGGTCAGATATAGCTGACATTTATTACAATACTTTGAGAAATTGCATTGAGACATTTGCAGTACAGATCGCCTTAAAATTAATTTCTCATTAAATATAATACAATGACAGCCGCTCGCTTTAAATTCAAATCAGTTGGACCCTTACTGTGTTCTATCAACTGTCTCTTCCACAATGCCTCTTGACAGCTTTGACGGATTTCTTTCTCTGCAATTCATTCCAAAATTGACGTTATTTATACAATAAATCAGGTTGAAATTGTCTAATGCCACTTTTAGTGAAGCGTAATCCAATGCTAAACCTTTCGGCTGGGCGGCTCAATTCCGTGCTCAAACAGAGTTAAGGGACAGACAAACAGCAGAGCTATTTACATTGCCGAGCAAATCCACCGTAACGAGCTCATTTTGGTCCCCACTTTTATTTTCCATTGTCGTCGCTCCTTTTCCAAGATCAATGCTCAATAGAGTTTGGTCGGTGTATACATTGGCTTATTGTAACGTAAAGGTATTGGATTGGAAAGGTTTCTTTTTTTTATCACTCGGCAGATCCTGCGGCGTAGAAAACCTTTTTTCTCGTGACAAATAGCGACAATCTGACCATTACACCGTAACCGGCATATGTATGTTAAGGAGGTGTATTTGTGAATCCCTTATTTTGTTCACGCCTCTATAACTTAGAATTTCATTTTTGTACAAAACAGAATCTATGGTCCGATGTAAATATATGTTACCTTTCTTGGGCAAAAGTTTCATACAGTCTTTACTGTATGAATTTTATCAGCCTATATACTGTCCCACTGCAGGGCAAAGTCCTCCATCATAGAAATCAAGTCATCGCTACTATGATGGGATTAGGCTTAATCACCACGCTTGCCAAATGCGGATTGGTGATCACAATCCCGAGCTTTGTTCGAAAAATTCGAAACATACCTTTGCTCGACCCGGAAATTGTATTCAGGACTCCGAAATCACGGTACTTGAACCACTAGACCAACGGGGCGATTTTGGAAAAAAAAGGTTCATAAAGTATTACCCATTTTGTTATTTGTGAGCAATGTTAGGCAGAGTATGATTTACTGATCTACATTATTATGTTTGTCAGTAGTTCCATGACCACGGGCAATTGTGTGCCGGACTTTTGGAAGGCGTGCATGGAGCCAAAGCCAACGTGTTGAGGTCCATTCAATTTACAAGTTTACTCTTCTTCTTCTCTTCTTCAGCAGCATGTATTTGCCCACTACAGAGCATATGCCTCTCCAATTTCTCTCCATTTTCATCTGTCGCCGGTTTCCTGGACCTCTCTACTCCAGCTTGAGCCTTGATGTCATCGGACCATCTGGCAGTTTGTCTGCCAACACTCCTCTTTCCATCTCTTGATCTCCATTTTGGTCACAAGTTTACTCTAATGTAATGTGTTATTGATTTACATTATTATTATGAAAATATGTTCTGAAAGTTTCTAGATTCGAAAAAACATATTTGTCTATTCACAATAACTATCCAGTAGACCGTGAAAAATATATTGCTTTTTTATTTTCTGATCTCAAAACCTATTTTATATTCCATTCAATCTAAAGAGATACATTCTAGATATCAATACATATCTGTAGATATGTACCTTAGAGTATCGCAGTTTGATTAAGTCGAACTAGAAATTCAAAACATCTTTCATTCAAACCAATCTTTTTACATGGAATAATGCATGACTATTTTTTGCGTAAACAATAAGATTCGGTCTGCAATAATGTAATTTCATTTAACATGATATTTTCATTTAAATTTCAATTTTCTTTATTGCTTTCTCTCGTGCCTATTAAAGGTGCTGAAATTATATTTTTTTTAATAATACGGCCCTTACCTTATAGGGTACTGTAAGTATTAAGTTATATTTTGACTTCAATTAGGTAATAATACATTATTAGAATAGGCATTTCAAGAAAGGCACGACCTTCAGAAAAGAAGAAATTGATGAAGAAGAACCTTTGAGCATTTTTTTCTAACAATGAGAAAAAAATGCTCTTACAAAATTTGTTGATTTGACAAGGTTACCGGTAGCTTAGTCGGTAAAGCAGTTGCCCGGTTAGCGAAAGATCGTGGGTTCGAGTCCCAACCGAACACTGTCGATAATTTTTTAAGTGCATTGCAAAAAAAGTGCTATACCCTAAAAATTCATAGGTAACAATACGTTTTTAATCCCAACCTTCTATAATAGTGAAAAAAGGAATGTGCGATTATATATTTTAAATAGTAGATATTCTTGCTTAATCTTAGTAATAACAGATTTGCACTGCCTTACCCCGTTTCAACTCACTGTACTTTTCTTTTAACCCACGGTTGTCTGGAAGAGATTGATCGTATGTACCAGTGACCATAGCATTAAGTTTTGTAAAGTTTTGTGCAATAAAGAGTACCTATCTATATATCTATAGTTTTTACAAAAAAAACGAGGTCTTAGGTTCGAATCCGATGATTTTAAACGCAAACGGGAATAAATGCTAACATGATGAGTATTTAAACAATTAATTGGTGTTTCGACCAAGATGTCAAGACGTCAAGTTGTGAGTAGATGCTACTACGAGTATGTACTTACATATAAAAATAACCACGTTCCGTGTAAATTAAGTATTTGTATAATGGAACGCGAAAGTTGAAAATCTTATTATGATGAGTATTTAAAAGATTAAGTAAAAGATACCAAACTTTTACTTTTATTGATGTAAACTACATTATTGTTGTGTCCTGCCCTTGGACACCCGCAAAACAATGGAGTCACAAGTGCGCTGCCACCCTTTAAACACCCCTATCCCCCGGATTGGGCCTCAGGTACCTGAGGGTATCCACGCAGCGAAACACAGCAAAGTGCTGCTTCACGCTGGATTTCTGTGAGGCCATGGTATCACTCCGGTCGAGGCGACCCTTTTATGCCGAAGCGTAGCTCTCCCACATCTGAAGTTGTTTTACTTTACTAACTTATTTTTAATTTGTAAAGTAACTTTTAATGCTACTCTCCACAATTAACTGTGCTTTTGTTGTTGTCCATTAACGTTTAGAAACGTGTAGGATAGTTTTTAAATCTCCCAAGGTTCCATTTATGCCGAAGCGTAACTTGAAAAATCCACAAGATGGCGTACTATAGGACTGAGGTCCATCTACAAGATGTTTGGGTATTTTTAGACGTGATATGTCAAATTGTCATTTAGCGAATAAATCAGAAAATGATATTGAATTTGGACCTTCGGTTCGTCAAGTACGCCATCTAGCGGATATATCACGATAGCCCCCATTGAACTTTCATCATCATTGTCAGCCCATTTAAGTCCCCACTGCTGGGGCACGGGCCTCCGTCAATCACATGAGGGGTAATTGCCATACTCACCACGCTTGGCAGACGGGTTGGCGAGGGTTTTGTATATAAATGCAGAGTTTTCCTTCTCTGGGTGCTGATGATCATGCCAGCAGCTTTACCTTAGTCGCCTTTTACGACACCTCGGTAAGAGTGAGGGTGGCCTATTCTACTCTGCCGGGGACCACACGGCGGCATTGAATTTATGATGTTAATAATAATACAAATAGTTGCCTCAGTTTGCAACCCCATATCATAGTCAGACAAACTCGCCAAAGTGGCGCACTACAAAGGAATGTCGCGGAGTGCTTTGAGACCCACTCGCGTCAACAAAGGGTTGTGCTATACTCACGCACCTTATATACACGCCGTGTAGCTCACCATTGACACAGTAGATAAATACGCTAAAGCAGTATCGACACTCCGCCATTTTGGACAGAAAGTTACCTACCGTATAGGGTTGTCCTCTTATTTTTACCCGACTACGGCAAAGCAAAAGGAAGGTTATGATTTTGACAGGCTATGTATGTATGTATGTATGTTCATCTGCTTCCACGTAACTTCTAAACTAGTTATCATATTTGAACAAATGAGGTGTCATCAGAAGCGTCTTGGTTGTCTTCTGGTTATAGGCAACATGACGTAACGTTAAATTTATTACAGCGCCCTCTAGGGGACTTAGAGTAAGGATCTAAAAAAAAATTGCTTGACGGTACCGTGTGGGGTATCAAATGAAAGAGCTTTTTAGCACATATCAAATATGTAATTATATATACATAACTAAGAATATGTTAAATAAAAATAAAGTTTACAACTAAAAACCGACTACCAAAAAAAAGTACAAAAAAAGAAAATTGTCTCTGCTGAAATAATTATGCTGTATCGCCGTGGTCGTATGCCACCTACTGTAGCAAAACAGATTCATTTTAATAATAAAATAAAATCAATGTGGCATACGACCACGGCGATACGGCATAATCATTTCAGCAGAGACAATTTTCTTGTTTTGTACTTTTTAGATCGTGTTTTTTTGGTAGTCGGGATTTAGTTTTTAAAATTTATTTTTTGTAAAATATTATTCTTACATTGGGACTACTGGTTTAAGTACCGGGCCGTGATCGCAGGGTCCTAAGTGCAACAAGGATCATCTGGTGCGTGTTAAATTAGAAGTAATGATATTTCTTAACAAATAAGCATAATACTAGCATACAATATTTGTACACACAGGTTCACAAAATTATTTCTAAAGTTGCAATAAGCTACGCAAAGATACATAAAATTAGACATACTTGTCATAACGTTTTGTTTCGTTACTTAGAAACCACCTTAAGGTATTGGTCATGCACCCTCCATATCCCCAAAATGTTATTGTGATCGTAACTCGTAAATTACAGCAGATAACAGTAAATTTCAACTAAAATGCTCCTTATATACACCACTTCCCCCCCCCCCCCCCAACTATATCACTAAAATCCGAAACCATTTTTTTTAAACATAGGTACACAAAATGTATCTACTTATTTTCTCTACCAAAATAAAATAAGCGGCACTCGAGTAAAACCGACAACCCTGAATTTAGTTCCTACGATTGTACTCCGATGGGACCTTAAAATCCGTGTCAAGTGTGCGTCAGTGTGCGTGCGTAATCGAGAGTTTGTTCGTAGTGTCCATACTGCTTGCGTATATATCTACTGTGCCGTTGATGCGTGGTATTCGCAACGTTGATAGTTTTCTATTTATAGCTCCAATAAAACGTACATTAATTCTTTGTAGGGACCGATCAGGATATATGAGTAAAACTTACAACATTAACTAATCAGTACGTTAAGAACCCTGGGTACGATTCCCACTCTGGACAAATTTTCTTGTGATGTGCGTGTATGAGTTTCGTCTGTATCTAAGTGTAGGTATCAATTTAAGTATGATAAGAATAACAATAACTACTAACTGTACTTAAGTAGTTAATCAGGTTTACAGGTCAATCATCGTCATCGTCATCATCGTCAGCCCCTTTAAGTCCCCACTGCTGGGGCACGGGCCTCCCTCAATTACATGAGGGGTAGTTGCCATACTCACCACGCTTGGCGGGTTGGCGAGGGTTTTAATATAAATGCAGAGTTTTCCTTCTCTGGGTACTGATGATCATGCCAGCAGCTTTACCTTAGTTGCCTTTTACGACACCTCGGTAAGAGTGAGGGTGGCCTATTCTACTCTGCCGGGGACCACACGGCAAAATTACAAAATTACAAGTCAAAATGTAATTTTAATTATTTTTCTTTTCTTACCATGCACAGATAGTACTTAACATCCATCATACTATAAGTAGTTCAAAGCTGGAGTGTATCCCATGGAGTAGATCTTTAAGCAAAGGTATCGTAGCAAATAAGACTAACAAGACCACGTTACGAGCTAACATACAAATGCGACTACGAATTACTACGAGAAAGTTGGCTACGACAAGAACTGTGCTACGGATTTTTGATACAAGTACTTTCGCTGCAAAGTCAAAATTGTAGCGAATGTATCAAAAATCTGTAAAGCTATTACACCAACAAGTATTTATTCATTCGACATTCAAAATTTCGGGATTTGGTCCATTCGGTCATTTGAACATCGGCATTCCAATTTTCGGTATTTTGGCTTTTTGTACTTTTAGTATAAGATTTTTAGACTGCCTCAGTGGCGCAGTGGTTAGAGGGTCGCACTTTAAAGCGACGGCTGCGCAAGAGGTCCCGGGTTCGATCCCCGGGTCGGGTCAAAAATTTGTACCTAAGTTTTCGGCAAGAAATTCTTAGTGGGAGCCCGGAGTCTGGAAGTTGGCGGTCTTGTACCCCCGTGCCTCGGAAAGCACGTTAAGCTGTTGGTCCTGCGCCCGATCTCTCTCCGGTCGTGTCACATTAGTGTCCCATCGGATTATGAGGGTAAGGGAATAGAGAGTGCACTTGTGTTTGCGCACACACTTGAGCACTATAATATATCCTGCGTACGTGGCTGATCGTTGAGATTGGCCGCCGTAGCCGTAATCGGTTGGAGGATATTAATTTAAAAATAAGATTTTCGGTGTATTGAACTTAGGCATTTTGACAGTAGTAATTTTGAAAAACATAATAGTATTTTTGTTGGTCAAAACACGAACATAATGACAGTGCATACATGAGCTAGATACATTACGTCCCTGTTGAAACAAACGATTTGGAACTCAGAACTGACACACCCACGAAATTAAACGCAACGGAGATCTCACCTAATTCCTAGGCAATTAAGACCCCCACCCCCCCTGCGATCTAGTGTTTAGAGACTACACACTGGTAATTGCTCACTACCAAGGCTTCTGAGTTCAGTCTCAAATAGTATTTGCTTTGAGGCTGAGAGGTAGGAGTACCTAGGATGTATGTTGTTGCACGGTACCGGTTAGAACCGGTTTTGTCATGGTGATTGGTCTGAGAATGAGCTCAGTAAAAGCTCAGTGGAATATAAGAACCCGCCAATCCATACGGAGGGTAGTGGTTCGAATCCGAGCGCAGGCTCGAAAACCACTCAAGTAATTTATATATACTGAGATAAAGGCATCAGTCGTCTAGCCATTGCTAGCGCCATCTAGAGGAAAACGACCAATACTTCAACGGCTATGTAGTACGGCCACCGTCGAGAATCAGTCATGGAGATGATTAAATAAAATATCAGAAATAATTTTATTTGCTATATTACATAATCCCCAATACCTTCTAGATCTCTCTACCATACTTTTTAAATTGCTATAGTCTGCCCACAATTAAGGCGGCTTAAGGTCATTGTTTCGGAAACACTTTCGTTGTCATCTTCGCACTTTGTGCGGTTCGGGCTTTGGGGTAAACCCTTTACCCGGGCGTCTTCTCATGCCCGTCTCGGCATAGTGCTCGTTCCTCCTGGATGGGAGGCCTCCCGACATGGCGCAGTTGGGGCGGTCTTCGACCTTCGTAAGGTCTGCCTGCAGCTCTTTAGCGCGTTTCTGTCTGGAGCGGAAACACGCTTTACTAGCGCGATGTAAAAACGCATAGTGACATCTACCGAAACATCGCCGAACCATCTGCTTGATTGCTTTTTAAAGCTTCATCTGCTTTTTCAAGCTCCATCTAACGAAAACTGCCTGAACTATTTTTCCCATACTAAGGAAAAAGTGCTAAGTGAAATAACCCGCTTGCAGGTTTCCTCACAATGTTTTCTCTCACAGTCTAGCTGGTATCAGAATTGAAAAATCCAGAGGTGCGTGCTTCAATTAGTTTTTTTTGTCCCATGTGGTAAAGACAAAAACAAAAGTTGCTGCACATAATTTGTAGTTTTTTTTTCAGTGGAACATAAGATTCACTACGTGCGAATATTTGCATCAACTTTTGCCTGTGGACTGTACCATCATTCCCATATTTATGTTCCTTTACGTCACACATCGTACAAAATGCTGGCAATTTGTACGATGCAGCCATCCAACGCAGAAGCCATTGATTGTGCTTCGGATATGCTCTCGGAAGCTACACTTAGCGACTAAACGCTCAACTCCGCACATATTTGAACTAACTGCAGCGATTAACTGGTGCCCTGGCATTTTCAGAATGCTGCACTCGATTTTGGTGCTTCTGTCGAGTGAGTATAGTGTCTAAATTTGGTGCACGTTTGAAGCAATCAATGAGTACGTTTAAGAGTGTGAATTGCACGGCTTTAACGTGAAACAACATAGGTACAACCCCGAAATGTATGACGGCTTTGTTAGTGAGGTGCATTGTGCTCCTCCCAGTTAATAAAGAATCGCATTCAAATAAACTACATAATAATGGTCCTTTTACCCCCTAACCTAGTACACGTCTTCATAGCGTATGTATGTTGTAACAATGTCATTCCTACAGTCTTTATGGATGATTGGACCTCCATGATGACTGATCACTGGATAGTTTAACAAACTGGTTTCTTACAATTTATTAGGTTCTACTTTAAAAAAAAAAGATCCATACACAAGATCGATGCTAATCGATCGGCACTTTGATTCAGTCCTACGTTAATAAGTACTACGATATGTTGTATCGTCCAGTTTTTAACAAGTCTGGAAGTTATATCGAAGCCATTGGGCGTATGCACTTCGCAAGTATTAGGTAGGGGATTAACTCAACTAGACCATCAGTGCAAGTTTAGAATACGGTATTTGACTTTTTTTGTAATCAAAAGACCTCTCAATGATAGAAACATCGTTGAAAAAATTACTTGATTCTCATTTAAACTACCTGAGATATCAACACTTTAAAATCACATTATTTTGGGCAAACCCAAAACGCTCCATACAAATGGCTACTGAGATGTGACGTCACAAACAAGTATTTTGTATGCATTTCATATGAATTTTGTATGGTAGCTATATTAAATGTTTCGTTTATGTCAATGGTTCTATTATAATCATCATCATCCTATCAGCCCACATCCACCCACTGCTGAGTATAGGCCTCTTCTTTATCACGCCATTCCCTTCGGTCCCTTGCCAGCCTCATCCATTGTTTTCCCGCTGCCATCACAATATCGTCGGACCATATCGGGCAGGTGGTCTACCCACAGTACGTCGTCCCATTCTTGGCTGCTATTCAGTAAGCTTTATAGTCCACCTATCATCTTTATGCCTTGCCAGGCGTCCTGCCTATCTCCACTTTAGCTCACACACTCGCGTGCCAACGTCTACTATCCTGGTTCTCTTTTGAATTTTACCGTTTGGTACGCGGTGTCGTAAAGAAAGACCGAGCATGGAACGCTCAATAGAACGTTGCGCCACCTTTAACTTGTGCATAGTTTCTTTAGATGGCGTCCATGTCTCAGCCCCATATGTGAGCATTGGGAGGACACATTGGTTAAATACCTTTGTCTTAAGGCACTGCGGGATTTTAGATTTAAAAAGGTAGCCTAACTTCCCGAAAGTAGCCCATCTCAGCTGGATCCTCTGGATCTTTTACTTGTGGCCCCCGACTAAAAGATAAATTTTGTCCAAGATAAACGTAATCATTGACCACCTCTAATGAGTGACTACCGACAGTTATATTCGGTACAGTTTTAGGATGATTCGTCATTATTTCGGTCTTGGACATATTCATCTTAAGGCCTACCCCCAAGGAAGCTTCGTTTAGCTGCAATAACATCAGTGAGAGTGTCACCTTGTCGGACACCTCGTTTAATTGGGATGAGTTGGGTAAGCTCGTGCATTCGCACCTGCATTGTTGCAGTCCCATACAGCTCTCGTAGGATATTGACGTATCTCTTGTTTATGTTGAAACGATGGAGATAATGTAAATGCCCAGTGTTCGACACTGTCGAATGCTTTTTCGTAGTCTACGAAAGCGCAACACAAGGGGTATTGTACTCTCTGCATTTCTCCATCAGTTGCTTTATCGTGTATCCACACCATCCATTGTGATATGATCCATTGTGGAGAATCCGCTACGAAAGCCAGCTTGCTCGACGGGTTGGTAATAATCTAATGAGGAAGATAACCTGTTGCATAAGATTTTGGCAAACAGTTTGTACACCTGTGAGAGGAGGCTGATCGGGTGGTAGTTTGTTAGTTTGGCTTTTATTTCCTTTCTTTCTTTTCTTAAACAATATGGTCACTACTGCATTTTTCAAAGTGTTTGGTGTTTTAGATGTTCGCAAAATTAGATTAAAAAGCTTTAACAAAACAGATTTTAGGGAAGTGCCTTCTGCTCTCAGCATTTCTGCGTAGACGCCATCTTGCCCACTAGCCTTTCCAGCTTTCATTTTAGCCAGAGCGAAGTCTATTACAATAGTTGGTGCAAATTGTGTGGTTTATTCAATGGTATAATTATTTTTTAATAATTTCATACTTTTTAAAGTCTAAAGTGTTTTAGTAATTATGGAAATTGTTATTACTTGTAGGTAGAAATAAATGATAACGTAGGTAAGTCTCAAAAAATGGGTAATACTTTCTTTTAAGTATTCATTGCTTACTTAAAAAAATGTCTCCTATTCGCCACAATCGATATAAATAACTCGGCGGCGATAGTATCGTCGCGGTGTCGCGTTAAATGCGTTTCTATAAATAATTATTTTACATTTAAGATTATACTATAGACACACATTTAGTATTTGAGCAACTTACCTCAGCCAATGAAGAGGAGCCAGGCACCTTCAAACAGAACATGAACGGAGTGTTCACTCGCTTGAGGATCTCACGGAAGTCGAGGGGCACTCCTCGAGGTCGAAGCAGCCTGAAGTAGGTGCCGAGGGAAGACCCGTGTGACGCTAGGTGCATGCCAAAGAGTCGCATGAACCCTCCACCTGTGGAAATAATCGATAAGATAAATAGATAGAAAATTTATTCACTGAAAATACGACACACCACATTTTACAGATAAGATAGAAAGATAGATAGATACATAGATACACTTTATTATTATTATTTTATGTGATAGGTGGCAGACGAATCGCCCCGTCGCCAGACGGATGGTAAACGATGGACGCCGGTAATAGACACCCGCGACATCAATGAAACCAGACAAAAGTTAATTTAATAAAATAAAATTAAAAAAGAAAGAATAGATAATTAAATAGTGCAGGCGTTGCGTCACGTCGGTTTTCTGTGAGTACGTGGTATCAATTCTGTCATTCCGGCCCATCCATGCCGAAGCGTGGCTTTATCGCGATGTAATCTCATTTTCGACATTTCGCAAGGCAATACTTATGTCGCAATTCAAAATCCACATAAGCTAAGCCCAAAGTAACTTTTTACACAACTGTGTATATACGCGTAGATACACACATCACTCACACATTCACAATCACATACTCAGGCTGTTAACAAACTTATAAACAAGACGTTGACCTATGTTGTTACCTTCTCCTCATCCGATCAATACATCAATAAATAAATAATTTATCACCCCGATTGAATCGGGTGAGTTATAAGACATTTGACCTTATTTACGGGTCTTAGAAAGGTTACGATATTGGTAGGGAATTTCGGAGCTATCACAGTCTCTATCCCAAAGCGTCAGTATTTTCTGAGATTTTCTTAACAGAAATAAAGATCAGTCAATCGATCAGTATAATCTCTTCAACTCAAAAAAACCTGGTCCTGAGCAGTATGCATCAGACTGACACCAGCCATCTTTCTCAAAGCGTCCTACGTGGTCCGACACTGTGTTTTTCCACTTAGCAGCTAGGTACTCCAATTTAGTACTAAACTTTACGATGATTTTACAAGTTAGAATACTTTTTATTAACAGCGTGACTCTCCGTATTTACCGTCAATGTATATAAATCTATCTGGCGTAATAAGGCTTTTCTTCAAAAAGGGTGACAAATCCCAATTGAAGAATACATGCCTATCACGCTGCTAGCCACATATATAAGCTGTTTTCGAGAGTTATAACGAATCGTCTCGCACGCAGGTTCGACGACTTCCAGCCTCCCGAACAAGCCGGATTTCGAAAAGGCTTTAGCACTATAGACCACATACATACGCTGCGGCAGGTTATACAGAAGACCGAAGAGTATAACCTGCCATTATGCTTTGCGTTTGTGGACTATGAGAAAGCCTTCGACTCTGTCGAGACCTGGGCCGTGCTACAGTCTCTCCAAACGTGCCGAATAGACTACCGATACATACAAGTGTTGCAGTCATTGTACGGAAACACCACAATGTCAGTCCGTCTTCAGAACCACGAATCAAAACCCATTCCTCTCCAGCGAGGTGTGAGACAGGGTGACGTTATATCGCCGAAACTGTTCACCACTCTGTTGGAGGACGTGTTTAAACTTCTGGACTGGGATGGACTTGGCATCAATATAAATGGTGAGTACATGACGCACCTTCGATTCGCTGATGATATCGTAGTCATGGCTGAGACCTTGGAAGACCTTGGCACAATGCTTGACGACCTCAGTAGAGTCTCCCAACAAGTGGGTCTGAAAATGAACATGGACAAGACGAAAATCATGTCGAATTCCCATGTCGTACCCACTCTGGTAAAGGTTGGAAGCTCTGCACTGGAAGTTGTAGACGAGTACATCTACCTCGGACAAAAAGTCCAGCTTGGTAAGTCCAACTTCCAGAAAGAGGTCGATCGACGAATCCAACTCGGCTGGGCAGCGTTCGGGAACTACGCAGCATATTTTCGGCCCACCTACCGCAGTGTCTCAAGACGAAAGTCTTCAATGCGTGTGTGTTGCCAGTGATGACATACGGAACCGAAACGTGGCCGCTTACAATGTGCCGATTAAGGAGGCTCAAAGTCACTCTGAGAGCAATGGAGAGAGCTATGCTCGGAGTCTCCCTGCGTGATCGTATCAGAAATGATGAGATCCGCAGGAGAACTAAAGTTACAGACATAGCCCAAAGGATTGCATGCCTCAAGTGGCAATGGGCAGGGCACATAGCGAGGAGAACAGACGGCCGTTGGGGCGGAAAGGTCCTCGAGTGGAGGCCACGTACAGGAAGTCGCAGCCGTGGCAGGCCCCCCACAAGGTGGACCGACGATCTGGTGAAGATCGCGGGAATCCATTGGATGCGGGCGGCACAGTACCGATCTGTGTGGAGAACATTGGGGGAGGCCTATGTCCAGCAGTGGACGTCTATTGGCTGAAATGATGATGATGATGGATATAAATCTATAATCTTTTTCAATAAATTCTCACCTCAATTTCAAACATATTTGGTTCAATATAGTTGTACGTAGTTGACGAAAGATAGATTGTGGCGGGGACTACGGTGCGGCGGCCTCCTCGTGTGGCCCCTTCGGTAGTATTTTTGCTCTGTTTGGAGCTGCTACCGAAGGGGTCCTGGCGTCCCTGGGCAACGGCGGGTAGTAATATGGTGCGCTCGCCATATTGCTACCCGACGGCCGACGGCTGCACACATGGAGGGGGGGGTTAGGGTTCGTAACCCCCCCCCCCCCTACGGACCTAGGGCCGGGCTCGACGCTTGCGACTGGAGTCATCTCCAGATGCTCGGTGCCCCTTTTATTGCCCTGGGTTCTCAGAGTGGACCGCTCCTTCTGGAGCGAGGCGTTTTGGTGGGGGGTTTTCTGTCACCCCCATCCTCCTCCCGGTGGTATTAGCAGTGTGGATGCCATTCGGGGGCGGAGTTGGTGGGCCGTGGGAGAGGCCCTGGGTCCTACGGACCAGTGTCGTGGAAAGAGGCCGTGCTGGCGAGCCTCTTCGCCCAGGACGGTTCGCGGTGGTAGCCTGGTGGTAATCCCGTGTTCCGTCCCGACTAAGCGGGCGTAGAATGGGAAAAGCCCCGGTGGTTTTAGTGGGTATGCCCTTGGACGGCCTCTGATTAGCAGAGGCCAAATCCAGGGGAGAGCCCCACACTACCCGGTCGACTCCCAGCGGCCGGGTGTGCATAAGGCGGCGCCGATCAACCGGCGCCGACGTCGGCTCCTGTCAGTGAGCCGGCGGCATTTCCACCGGGTCAACAAAAAAAAAAAAAAAGATAGATTGTGGCCGCCGTCAATGAGAACACGGCGGCCAAACGAGCGGCTGGCGATCCCCTCTGCCCCCGAGAAAGGGAGGCACTAAGGAAGGAGGATCGCCAGCAAATGGTAGAGGTATGGACGGCCTCTCTCCAGGTGGGGAGGTACGGCCGTCCCACGCTCGCGGCGCTCGCCCCGGTATTGGACCGGTGGCTCGACCGCCCCCATGGGTTTCTGTCCTTCCGGATGGTGCAGGTACTTACCGGGCATGGTTGCTTCGGTAACTACCTGCACCGTATTCAGCGGGAGGACACTCCTTCGTGCCACCAGTGCGGCGCTGCGGAGGACTCGGCACACCACACGTTGGTGGTGTGCCCGTCCTTCGACCAACAGCGGTCAGCGCTGGTCGCGGAGGTCGGACATAGCCTCTCATTGCCCAGCATAGTGGAAGCTATGCTGGATAATGAGAGGGCGTGGTCGGCCTTCGCCCACTTCTGCGAAGAAGTGGTGGCGCAGAAGGAGGCGGCGGAGCGGGAGCGCGAGAATAACCCCCTCGCAGGCCCGCTTCGAGCAAGGAAAGGACGAGTTCGGCGGAGAACTTTTCGTCCGTGGAGGCGGCCAGCCGGCAACAGGGACGGGGGTCCCTGTGCCGGCACTGCCATTGGCACCTCCACCGCTCGTTGGGGACGGCTCAGCTCTTCCGGCTGTCCCCAACCCCCCTCCTCCTAGCCTGAGGAGGGGCGTGGCCGCACACCCCGTGTAGGGGCCTGTGGGGGAGTGGGGTTGTGGGGAATAGCCTCGTGCAGTTCCCGTGACCCCATTCTATACCCACGGGTGGTTGAGCCCCGGGAGTTTTAGTGGGTATGCCCTCAGGTCGCTTCTTGTTAGAAGAAGCGGCCCGGAGGGTGAGCCCCACAGTACCCTGTCGCCCCCCGGCGGCAGGGTCTGCGTAATGCATTTCTCCCGGGAAAACAAAAAAAAAAAGATAGATTGTAGGAACCACATTGTGTGACTGTTAATTTTAATATAATGGGTTATATTGAACATTTTCAGCTACATTTTGATATCACGGTCACTTTTAAAATTGACGTGTCTCTGTAAACATTTGAATTTTTGTTTGGAATTGAAATTAAAGGTATCACACAGGTGGCCGTCTTCGTGCGCGGGAATATATAAAAAAGAAGAAAACGTGAAATGCTAAGTGCCTAAGGCCCGATTTATTCGACTATTAGTCGATTTAAAATGGAAGGTCATAATAATGAAGTATAATTTTACCTGATTTTCTTCGATATGCTGTAGGATACGATGAGTAGAACCCATCGCTAGCTACAGTTTTCATAATAACCCTGTTAGGCGCCAAGTGATTAAGGTAAAAACCTTATAATCACCGACTTTACCATAAATTCAACGGCCCCAAACCATTAGCGGAGGAAAGGGGGCAAAAAGTCCCACATTATTAAGCAAAAAAGTAAGTCTTATAGCTTTCGACATAAGAACGCGGTTTTGGGATTTTAAGTGAAGGTACTTAGCCACAAAGCCTAGCGATTTGTCTTTAGTCTCTACATTTACCCGTTGCGTTAAAACCGTGATTAGTAAGCACGTGCCATTCTAAGCTGAAAGTCTTAGCTTTGAATCTAGGCACGCACCACTAAATTTCTCAAAACTTTAGTCGTGTTTATACCTGTCCAACAAATAACAACAGTTTACTCTAATCTGTTTTTTTTTGTGATAAGTGGCAGACGAGCAGACGGATCACCTGATGTTAAGCGATTCCACGACACCAGTGGAACCCCCCATTCCCCCGGATTGGGCCACCGGTACCCTCACTCTCGCAGCGAAACACAGTACAGTACTGCTTCACGCCGGTTTTTTGTGAAGCCGTGGTATCACTCCGGTCGAGCAAGCTCATTCATGCCAAAGCGTGGCTCTCCCACGGTCTGGAAATTTATCTATTGAATATTCTCTATTGAACTGACTGTCATTAGCATAAGGTGAAAATCAACTATGATACTTTGATGGATGAGTGGCTGTCCGAACATGAAAATTTCCTGTCCTACAAATTACTCCCAACAAGTTCAATAACGATGGCAAAAGTAGGATAGCATGGCGCAAAAACGGACTGCTTACAAAGCAAAAAAAAAGTTTTATAAAAGGGAGGCCATGACATCACAAAGGCAAAATGTGAAAAATACATCCCTGGGGTATTAGCAGAACTTGAATTTATACCGATAGACCTAAAAATATGTACCTACGTTAAAGTTTTGCAGTATTTAGGTCAACTGACCTACATACAGCAAAACTTTACTTTACTTTATACGAGTAAAACACACGGAAAGTCTATAACAGAGGACACAACACTATGCAAAATGTATGCTGGATCATTTTGGTGTCTCTACTACGCAAGAATAGAAACTCAGCTTGCGTCCTGATGAAGAAAAGGGGCCAATAGAATTACATCATGCCCCATTCATAGACTCTCTGGTATTTTTCCAGCGATCAGAGAAACATACGACAGCATATATTCTATAGATAATCCTCCTACTGATTTCGGCTAAGGCGGCCAAATTCGACGATCAGTCACTGACGCAGGATATATTATAGTTCTCAAGTATGTGCCAAAATACAAGTGCACTCTCTTTTTTCTTACCCTTATAATCCGATAGAACACTAGTGTGAAATGACCGGGGAGGGATTGGGTGCAGGACCAGCGACTTAACGTGCTTTTTGAGGCACCACCAACTTCCAGACTCCGGGCTGATCCTAAAAATTTCTTACCGAAAACTTTGGTCAATTTTTGGCCCTACCCCCCAGTGGCAGTGGGCTGGCCATATTAGCCTCAGAACCGACAACCGACGGGGTAAACGAGTTCTAGAGTGGAGACCGCGTCTTGGTAAACGTAATGTAGGGCGCCCTCTGGCCAGGTGGAGGGACGATCTGCGCAGGATGGCTGGCAAGAGCTGGATGCGAGAAGGCCATGGATAGATCTAGGTGGTGAGCAATTGGAGAGGCCTACGTCCAGCAGTGGACTGCGATAGGCTGATGATGATGATGACACTACCCACTGCGCCATCGAGGCAGCTATCGAGAGAGATTCGTTCATATTCATTTATAAAATTGAGCACTGAATATTTTAAGATAATATTTTTGGCACGACTACAACAAACGAAATTCTTTTAAAGTTTTATACTAATCTTTCTCTCAAGACATTTAACTCGTAAGCAATATGAGTTAAGTTCAAAACAACATACATATATTTAATTTTGGCAAAAGATGTAAAATTTTGTTGCCAAAATTTGCAAGGCGCCCAAATGTGAAATGCTTTGTAAAAAAATATGCAGTGAATAGTAGATTGAGTTCAAATAGGCTATATTTGGCTCGTTCGGATGCAACCACAAGAGAAACACTTTTAAGCTATGTTTCCTGGGAGTTTTCTAGGTCACACAAGAATAACTGTGTCGCAGACGTTTGAATGTACGAGATAGTGTTGTGAATGTTAAGTTAAAAGTAAAACTCTACATCGATATTCAGGTTAATATGCCACTGAGTGGTGCTATTATTCTCTATGAAATATATTTTTCTGAACCTTTGAGTTCCATTGTTATTATTTTTAGTTGCTGTATTTATCTATATTTGATTATACATTATATAGTAAAACGTGAAGCTCAAGACCGTTCGAGATGGCGAAGCACTGTGGACGCCCTTTGCCCCATCTAGGGGACATAAGACATTAAGTCAAGTGAGTCAAAATCATATTATGTATGTATTGTGTATTCATATTTTATATATGTAAGTGTAATTAAACTTTCTGTGTAAGTATATAAATATAAAGATCGCATCGCCCCACACCTTCACCAAGTGTCATTTACCCAAAGTTTGCTAATAGTTATAAGGCCGCCTTCGTTGTACACATCCTTTAATACGTAGTATTTAAGTTTTCATACTTTATTTTGAGTGCAATAAAAGTATATTCATTCATTCTAATTTGTTTATTTGTATATTTTTTCTTTGAATTTGAGTGCCAAATAGCGTTAGGTTTTGGTAATTTAAAAACTGATTTGCATCTTTTCCTAATTAGTTTTATCGATGAAAGACTCTATAGTTCAGAACCAATAAATATGAAAAAGAAAGGTAAAGAAAAGATGGCGGATTAGTTAGGGAGAGGCGGAACGAAATGGACAATATAGAACTGTTGTAAAAATAAGTTTATGAGATAGGATGTTTTCAGGATGTACCTCTGGATTCTTCAAATATATGTACGTATTTCCACCATTAGCTCTGCGGTGAGGGAAAACATCGTAAGGAAACCTACACGTTTCGGGTAGTTTCTGGAACGTGTAACCATGATTCTGATGTTCTGGTTTCCCTGTTAAAAGGTTGCGAAGGTTAGACGGCTGTCGCTTCATTGTAATTACCATACTCACCAAATCCTGAATCATGGTCCAAGCGTAAAGTGGAACCAATGTCCCGAAACGAAGTGAGGGCGGGACACTAGTTCACTACAATAATCATGTCGTTGGATAACTTTTTTTTTAATTTCTGGAAGGTCGTTGAATTTAACCACTAACGATAAAAAATGCAGTAATATTTCTTATTTTTATAATGTAAGACTTAACCTGAAATGGCGCATATTTATTTAAGAAAAGTTACTTGTAAAAACCAATTTCCTTTTCCAGTTTACCTTTTTAATTAAAATCAAAGATATCCAGATTTACACACATAAACATAGAGTTTGAATATATTCATGCATAAGTATTTGATAATTCTCTTTCAATATTAGGCTAACGAGTATCATCCTAGAACTCATCGTCGCTTTCCATCAGATGCTATTGTGCCCAAGCGTAATCATTTTGGCCATAAAATAGTATTTCACATCACTTACCAAGGGAATCAAACCCAAGAGATAGGATTTCTCGTAACATACCAATGCTACATTACATTTTGTGGATTTATAATAGTTTGATTACGTCAACTTGTTTGGAAAATAAGTTCAGAAAAATTGGATTTCATTTCATAACGGATGTTCCAATGTTTCATTTATCTCAAGAGTATGTAGATAGAAGGAAAAATGCATTAGATATTTCGATGATAACAAACATGATGTTCACACTTAATGTACATTACAGCAAGACAGGTTAATCTATATTATTAAGGCTGTATACTATTACAGCCAAAATGATATTGATTAATATGCCTTGTTGTACTGTACACACGGCGTCACGTCGAGTTACCCTTGTTGGACTTTGGACCGTCCTTATGTCTGAGACATTTACGGCCGCACTCAGAGACGTCATTTAAGCTATTGCTTAAATGACGTCTCTCAGTGCGGCCGTAAATGTACTGTACATTTTATGTTCATTAGCTTTAGTGTCGGTAATCTTTATGCGTATCGAAATAAGGGTTAATATTTTTTCTTAAGTAGCCAACTAAATCAACGACTCTGAATGCGGCAGTAAGTGTTATTTTTGCACTGCAAGGGGGTAACTTGTGCTGAAGTAAACTGTACATACTGTATATCTGTTTGGTGTGACCAATAAATAAATAAATGTAGATCTAAAGGATAATTTACATAGCTCGGGTTTGTGATCACCAATCCGCATTTGGCAAGCGTGATGATTAAACCTAATCCCATAATAGCAGCGCTGACTCGATTTCTATGATGAAGGCCTTAGCCCTGCAGCGGGACAGTTATAGGCTGATACGTAACTTTACTTTACGAAATTACGTTAATCATCATCAGATTTTCTTTATCCATTGACGGACATAGGTCTCTCCATTGACGTTAAAAGTGACGAATAGATCATGGATATGAAATACGCGACTTATAGTAATACAAGTGACTTATTCAGTTCCATATAATAAAACCGTTAATCTTCGGGTATCACCGCGGGGCGCCACTATATTAAATAACTCTACAAGCGATAATATTTTCTTAAGTAAAGCTTCACTTTTATTCGTAAAGTCCGTAAGGCGTATATTGGCTTCGAATACATCACAATAGTAGCAAATGAGCCGAAACTTGGGCGATTCATTTATGAAGGGTGCGGAGTCTTCTCTGAATTTTGAGCAGTAGTGATGTCATAGGAGAAAATGAAGGTTATATCGATAAAAACATTAATAGAATAAATCAATTAAACAACATCATATATTATATTGTCTTGGTCCCAAACAAAGAGACACTAAAAAGCTTGAAAAAAATTTTCTGCCAAAAAATGTCGCGAAGTCGGCGCCTAATCCCTGTTGAATAATTGAATGTTGTAATATTACAAGATAGTATTGGGCACCGCCTTCCGTAACACCTTGTCTCGAATGTACTGTTATAAAATGTTGTTTGAAGTATATAAAGTGTTGAAAATATTAGTTTACACTTTTTAGTACGCGGGTTTTGAAAGGTGTTTTTTTTTTCGCAGAATTTTTTTTTGATTATTCCATTTGTCTATAACGATGTTACTTGCCTAATTTTACTGCTCAAGGTCAATGGGTTAGGTTTTCATTCCCTTCGTCAGCCCATTTAAGTCCCCACTGCTGGGGCACGGGCCTCCCTCATTCACATAAGGTATAATCGCCATACTCACCACGCTTGGCAGACGGGTTGGCGAGGGTTGATATAAATGCAGAGATTTCCTTCTCTGGGCGCTGATGATCATGCCAGCAGCTTCACCTTAGTCGCCTTTTACGACACCTCGGTAAGAGTGAGGGTGGCCTATTCTACTCTGCCGGGGACCACACGGCTCCCTTAGCAGTGCCGTAATATGCACTTTTTGGTAAATACACAGACGTATCATTTGCAACAAACATAGGGGTTTCATTTTTCATAACTTGACGACTTTTGACGACCAGTTTGGATCAGTGGTAGTGAACGCTGCCATAGTAGTATATATCTAGTATAAGGGTTGCGGGTTCGATCCGCGCTCAGTACGAACATTTATGTGCATGAACAATGGACATGTGTGTTTGTATTGGTCCGGGTGTTTTATATGCATTATAAGTATATATTTGTTATTCCGCTGTTGGTTCTGATATCCATAGCACAGGTGCTTGAGCTACCTATCTCGGAGTCAGACCAATGTACAAGTAGGTATGTGTTGCTGTAAAATATTTGTTTATTTATTATAACTTCAGGGGCTCGAGCAATAATTATACGGTATAAATTTCGGCTTTATACCTTGTTCATCATCATCATCATCAGCCCATTTAAGTCCCCACTGCTGGGGCACGGGGGCCTCCCTCAATCACATGAGGGGTAATTGCCATACTCACCACGCTTGGCAGACGGGTTGGCGAGGGTTTTGATATAAATGCAGAGTTTTCCTTCTCTGGGTGCTGAGGATCATGCCAGCAGCTTTACCTTAGTCGCCTTTTACGACACCTCGGTAAGAGTAAGGGTGGCCTATTCTACTCTGCCGGGGACCACACGGCTTTATACCTTGTTGCCTTACCAAAATAAAGGGTGATGGACACATGGTAGAGCCACTATTCATCATGAATGGGTCGGCTTGACCGTAGTGATTCCACCGATTTTCTGTGAAAACCGGTGTAAAGCAGCACTGTGCTGTGTTTCGCTGCGTGACTGAGGGTAACGGAGGCCCAATCCGGGGTAAAGGGTTTAAAGGTTGGTAGCGTATTTGTGACTCCACTGGTGTCGTCGGTGTCCATGGGCGGCGGCAAATGCTAACCATCGGGTGATCCGTCTGCTCGTCAGCCACCTATCACAAAAAAAAAACTACAAAGTTATCTTACAAGGTTCCGGATGTTTCCTTTTCAGGTACGGAACCCCAAAATCAAAGTTTCATCACTTACCAAGTTGCACCAACTCTAGCCGTTTATCCGTGACGAAATGCCAAGGAAACGCCTTGCAGAAGCTGGCCACGCCGATCTTGAGGTCAGCTGCTTTGCTGGATGAGGCTATAGTGACTGCCTCCCCCACTGCTTCGCAGTTCTCTTCCCGCGACTTCTGAAGAGGCAGCGCGTTTATTTCATACCTGAAACATATATTTTAGATATAATATGTACATACTTATTTTTATGTGATAGGTGGCAGACGAGCAGACGGATCACCTGATGGTAAGCGATTCATCATCATCATCATTTCAGCCAATAGACGTCCACTGCTGGACATAGGCCTCCCCCAATGTTCTCCACACAGATCGGTCCTGTGCCGCCCGCATCCAATGGATTCCCGCGATCTTCACCAGATCGTCGGTCCACCTTGTGGGGGGCCTGCCACGGCTGCGGCTTCCTGTGCGTGGCCTCCACTCCAGGACCTTTCTGCCCCAACGGCCGTCTGTTCTCCTCGCTATGTGCCCTGCCCATTGCCACTTGAGGCATGCAATCCTTTGGGCTATGCTGCTTCACGCTGGTTTTCTGTGAGGGCATCACTTCGGTCGTGCCGGCCCATTAATGTCGAAGCGTGGCTCTACCACGGTCTTTTGCTAAATACCCGTACACAGATTATTGTCAATAGCGACCCGCCTTCATTTCGTTTTATTTCGGACCTTATTAGGAGCCCAATTCTCGGGTTCGTGATATTTTGAAAACATGGCGGATATCACCTAAAAACCATACAAAAAAACTGTGTTTTAGTGATATATGTCGTATGAAAATAAATGTCACATGCCCGAGAATTGGGCTCATGTTCTTTGTATGCTTCGGTGGCGCAGCGGTTAGTGGGTCGCATTTTAAAGTGATGGCTGCGGATCCCGGGTTTGATCCCAAAATTTGTGCCTGAGGTTTTCTGTTAAGAAATTCTCAGTGTAAGCCCGGAGTCTGGAAGTTGGCGATCTTGAACCCCCGTAGCTCAGAAAGCACGTTAAGCCGTTGGTCCTGCGCCTGATCCCTCTCCAGTAGTGTCACGCTGGTGTCCCATCGAAATATGAGGGTATGGAAATAGATAGTGCTTTTGTGTCTGCGCAAACACTTGTACACATATGTCCTGCATCTATAGCTGATCGCTGAGATTGGCCGCCATGATAGGAATATCGGTTTAGAGGACATACGTTCTTCGAGCCAGTCGCTGCCGCTGCTTGCTTCGCTCACTCAGCTCACGCACTATGAGATCGACTGTTCTAACCTTAATCAGACTACCGACATTTAAAGGGCTCCGTCCTAACTTAACACTAGCAGAAGAACAAAGAACTGATGGCAAAATGTTAATGGGGCAAATGTTTTGTGGGCGAAAGGTTAATTTACCGATTCAGTAAATTACCCACCGCAGAATATATTTTTAGGTAATTCAACTGAATGATTCTTGGAGTTTGATCAAACTACTATATTTGTTTAGATAAATGATAAATTCTTTTATTTTAACATCCTCCACGGTTGTTCGAAACAGTAAGGAAATTCATGAAATCTCTATATACAGCGTGATTTGATTCGAGATACCTGTTGGTATGGAGTTTTTCGAACATAGTTCGGGTTTGTGATCACCAATTCGCATTAGGCAAGCGTGGTGGTTAAGCCTTATCCCATCATCATCAGCCTATATCAGTTCACTGCTGGACGTAGGCCTCTCTAATTGTTCACCACCGTGATCTATCCATGGCTTCTCGCATCCAGCTCTTGCCAGCTATCCTGCGCAGATCGTCCCTCCACTTAGCCAGACGGCGCCCTACATTACGTTTGCCAATACGCGGTCTTCTCTCTAGAACTCGTTTTGTCCATCACCATCGGTTGTCGGTTCTGTAGCTAATATGGCCAGCCCACTGCCACTCAAGCTTGCTAAGGTGAGCAATGTCGATGACTTTTGACTCTGCCGGATCACCTCATTTCGGATTCGATCTCGGAGAGAGACGCCGAGCATTGCTCGTTCTATAGCCCGCTGAGCGACCTTTAACTTGTAGACCAGCCGTACCGTATGTGTCCACGTTTTGGCTCCGTATGACATGACGGGTAGGACGCACTGATTGAAGACTTTCGTCTTTAGGCAATGTGGTATCGACGATACGAAGACACGACGTAGTTTTCCAAATGCTGCCCAACCTAACTGGATTCTCCTATTCACCTCATCCTAATAGTTGTTTCTACCCAATTGAAAAATCTGCCCGAGGTTTACGTATTTTTCAACAGTTGCGAGGACGGCATCGTGAATTGCAATCGGTTCCGGTAGAACATGTTCATTGAACATGACCTTGGTTTTGTCCAAGTTGATCGGTAGGCCGATGCATTTAGAACAGTCAGCCAGGTCATTCAGAATCTGTTGTAGATCCTGCGTTTCTGCCATTATGACGATGTCGTCTGCAAATCGCAGGTGAGAGAATCCCATCATAGTAGCGATGAATTGTTTTTTTTTTATGATATAGGGGGCAGGCGAGCAGTATTACATAATGGTAAGCGATTACCACCGCCCATGGACACCTTCCACGGATCTATGATAGATTTGACTGACCGGATGGCGCAATTGGTAGTGACCCTGCCTCTTGCGCCAATGGTCCTGGGTTCGATCCCCACCCTGGACAAACATTCGTGCGATGAACACTTGTGTTTGTTCGGTGTCTGGGTGTAATATATGTACTTAAGTATATATTTGTGTTCCTTAGTACGGAATCAGGTCAACGTATGAGATGTTGTGAGATTTACTATTATTAATTATTATTATATTATTATAGGCTGATAAATTACTTTATTACTATAATTAAAGATGACATCAAATTAAATCAAAGCGTTGTCAAGACTCAAGTCTTTGAGACTTATATCCTCACCTAAGCGTGTGATTCCCGGTTGCGTCTAAAGCTGTCGCGCTGGGCACGCTTAAACCATGTTTCAGGATTTGGAGCATCTTTTTATTACAGTGAAGCGTCACGGTCCTTGAGATTTCTAGATAGGTAAACGATCACTAGTTTAAACACTGACTTTTCACTGACGTTTCGACTGACCGGATGGCGCAATTGGTCCCTGCATCTTACGCCAAAGGTCGTGGGTTCGATCCCCACCCTGGACAAACATTCGTGCGATGAACACTTGTGTTTGTTCAGTGTCTGGGTGTAACATATGTATTTAAGTATATATTTGTGTTCCTCTGTTGTCTGATATCTGTAACACAAGTGCTTAAGCTACTTAGTACGGAATCAGGTCAACGTATGAGATGTTGTAAGAATTATTAAAAAAAAAAACAGACAATTAACCACGTCACTCAAGGTTTAAACTGAAAACCAGCGCTGCAGCGGTTTCAAGCAGTTGCCGCAGATGCTGAGGTTGGACCTTGTTGACCACCTGATTCTGCCAGTAATCTTTCTTGCAACATGTGACATACTTACTTATTATTTGTTCCTTTCTGTCTTATTGTTAACATCGTAATCGTCATCATCGTCAGCCCATTTAAGTCCCCACTGCTGGGGCACGGGCCTCCCTCAATCACATGAGGGGTAATTGCCATACTCACCACGCTTGGCAGACGGGTTGGCGAGGGTTTTGATATAAATGCAGAGTTTTCCTTCTCTGGGTGCTGATGATCATGCCAGCAGCTTTACCTTAGTCGCCTTGTACGACACCTCGGTAAGAGTGAGGGTGGCCTATTCTACTCGGCCGGGTACCACACGGTTATTGTTAACATCTTGTTGTAATTGCATTCGTGTTTGTGTTCAATAAATGTTTTACTTACTTACTTACCTACTTAATTATTAAAAGTACTTATTAAAGGTACGTACATGTTCCTACATTTTGACCGGAATTTTTAATAAATTCTCATATTTCAAATTTCTAAACTCGTTACGTCCTTTACATAATAAACCGTGTTCATTGTTGTCTGAAACTTGTAACGCAGCCTGCAGGGGCTTCGTTATACTACATAACTACCCATAAAGAAAGTTACCTTTGGTGTTAACTATAGAGCTTCGTTTTCCGTTTGCTATAGAGCTTGTATATCATTTTATGATTATGTCTTGTATTAGCATTACTCTTATATGTGTTATTTTAATGTTCCTTGTACAAATTTAAAGTTATTGTTGTAAATATTTAGATTGTCTATCTGACATTGTCCGACAGCTGACGTTGTCTAACTGTTTTTATTTTTCTATCGAATTGTCTATTCAAATTTAACTATGGAGTTTAGCTATGTTTCGAGAATATTCTATATTGTATGAATTTTAAAATTTAAATGTTGTAGAATAGAATGCGCATGGGCAATATAAAAGGACGCACATGGGCAGGACGACCAGTCTACCACCAGCTCTGAAGAAGCTCAGAACCTCAAGCTATAACAGTGCCAGTATACGTTTACCCGTAGAGTAACGGTGCCGGGGCACGAAGGGTGTTGCCTCCCTGCACCTACGCGCGTCTACCTTCATTCGTGCGCGTATCCGCGTCGCGCCTACCCGCGGCCGGCTTGCGGCGTGCGCGTATCTGCGTCGCGCGCCCCATTTGCTGCCTCCTGCGCTCGGCGGAGCCCTACCGCCCGCCTCTCGCGTCGCTGGATCCTACCGGCGCGCTGCCTGTGCTCACCCTATGTTACCGCCCTACCACGGTTGCCCATCTTGAACTTTTACCTTGTATATATATTTAGTGTAGTGTACCGGTGTAAATAGCTAGTTTTAAGTTAGTTTTAAGTTAGATTTAAGATTTTTGGACGAGCCATCATTGTACATACCTCTTATAATTATAGCCCTCTTCCCTCTATTCTTATCTTTTCTTCTTCCCCCTACCTTTTAGCTCCGTAACCCTCCGTTACGCGACAGTTTGGCGCCCAACTCTATAGAATCCCTCCCTGTTCTCAAAATTCTAAAATAAACTTGCACAAGTTTCTGTATATAACATACCTTTTGGCTCCCTATTAGACGTCTCTTACTTCTTAGATATTTCTTTCCCTATCCTTCCTCTATTTTTCTCACTAAAATAAAGTAAATAAAATAAAAACTATTGTAAATATTTTATTGCTTTAAAATTACAAATATCTTAGAAATGGCTCGTCTTATAAACTTTAATTTACTTAATAAGGCGGAACTTGAATACGAACTTATAATTAGGAACGAAACTCCTGCGGATAATCTTGTATCGCTTAGAAAACAAATTGTTTTATTGCTTCGTAATTTTCCTACGGAGGACATTATTGATTCTCCCGTTCCTCTGAGTGACGATTTGTCACAAGCTTCTTCTACAATCTTATATTTATCTTCGATGTTGGACCGATACGAATCGGGTAATCTGAAATTATTTAAGAAAATTGAAACTTATATAAATCACTTATTTTATCGACTTGACAGAATTGACACTGATGTAAGTGACAGCGACTCAAACCTTATAGAACTCTATGACGACTTAAAAAAGAAGTTTACTCTTTTGACTGAACGTTTTGACGCTTTTTCAAAACCAGCTGAGACTTCACAGGTACAAACCTCTTTGGACTCACCTTTGCCGATTTCTCAACCTAACTGTATGCCACCTTTTCATAATTTTCTCTTACCAAATTATCTAAATGAGCTAAAAAAAATTACTTTTGATGGGACAACTTGTCCTAGAGCTTTTCTATCGAAAATTGATGAATTTTTACTTACGAACAAACTTGATAAGCAAATACTTATAAGCTCGGCCTTCAACATTTTTGAGGACGATGCTTCTTATTGGTTTAAATTCCAACTAAGTCGTGACCCTTCGTTAACTTGGGATCGCGTTTCCGAGTTGTTAATTAAGGACTTTGGCCATTCTGATTATGACCATAAACTACTGCAGGCAATAAAATCTCGTACTCAGGGTAAATCTGAGTCTGTTATGGTTTATATTCCGAAAATGTTTGAAATGTTTTCGAGACTAAGCGAGAAATTACCTGAGCAGGAGAAACTGCAAATACTTCTACGTAACATCCGTCCTTGTTATACTTCTTTTGTTGCTCTTAATAAAGTTGATTCTATTGGCTCTTTAATTTCTGTATGTCAACAATTTGAGCGCTGTATTGACCGCGACAATAATTTTAAAGAACCTGAAATGAATACTCTTATTCCTGAATTATCCTTTAAACCTAAACACGATTCTACACTTTTACCGAACACTAAACCTAATGTTACACATACTTTTCACTCTAAACATTCTTTCACTCCTAATTATGATTCTCATAAATCTAATAACTTTAAGCCTTTTCGTACGAACTTTTCTTCGCAGAATAAAAATTCTGCACATGCGATATCTGAAAATGCTCCCAAGTTTCAGGCGCATTTGTTTTGCGTTCGATGTCGAATAAATGGTCATTCTTTGAATTCTTGCACTAAACCAAGATTCTTAGTCTGTTTTAAATGTGGTTTGAAAGACTTTAGAGCTCCGGATTGCCCGAAATGTAAAGCTGACAAGCCTCAACCTTCTTCATCCTCTAACTCAAAAACTAACATATGACTTGGTTAAACGAAAAGAAAATTTTGATGTTGATGACTGGCATAATTGGTTAAAAATAATTAAGAACTTTTTCGCAAGTTATGGAACTTCTTCAGTTTACTACGACAACGAAAGAGATTTTAACCGTCCTTTTATTAACGTTTCTATTTCAAATGTTGAGTTTACGGCGTTACTTGATAGCGGTAGTTCAATGACTATTTTAGGTAATAACTCGCACTTTAAAATTTTGGAACTGGGCTTTTCGTTATCCAAGTCTGATTATATTACGGTTAGCACTGCTAGTAAGCATCGTGTTAAATCTTTAGGATTTTTTATTCTTCCTTTTACCTTTAACGACCAAACTAGACTTATTAAAACATATGTTATTCCTGAAATATACCCGTCTTTGATACTTGGTGTTGACTTTTAGAGGGAATTTAATTTGGTTCCCAAACTTTTATCGTGTGCCTTTTCTCTTAATAAACCATCCCACTTTAACAACTCTGTGGAGAAACAAATCCTACCTTACGAAAATCTTACTTCTGAAGAAAAGGTTATCGCTGATGATATTATTTCGCGTTTTAAGCAAATTTCCTTTGAAGCTAAGGGTGAACTTGGTCGTACTGATCTGGTTAGCCATCGTATCGATACTGGAGATACGCTGCCTATTAAACAACGTTGTTATAGACTCTCTCCCGAGAAACAAAAAGTCTAATTGCTGAGGTGGATAAAATGATTGAGTGGAAGGTCATTGAGAAATGTGAAAGCCCTTGGTTGTCTCCGGTTCTTATTACGCCTAAAAAGAATGGCGAATGGCGATTTTGTGTCGATAGTAGAAAACTCAACTCAGTTACTCGCAGGGATGCCTATAGTCTTCCTTTTATCAATGAAATACTTGACCATCTCAAAAACGCTAAATTTTTATCGAGTATCGATATCGCTAAAGCTTTCTGGGAGATTCCTTTACATGTAGACGATCGGGATAAGACCGCCTTTTATGTCCCCGGTAGAGGAATGTACAGATTCACTGTTATGCCCTTTGGTTTAACTAATGCACCTGCTACACAGCAGAGGTTAATGGATATCTTATTCACTCCTGAATTTGACAACAAAGTGTTCTGTTATCTTGATGACATTATTATCATAGGCTCCTCGTTCCAAGAACACATAGGACTTCTAATTAAAGTGCTTGAAAAATTAACTTACGCTAAACTTACCATTAACTTTGAAAAAAGTCTTTTTTTTAAGAAAGAATTAAAGTACCTTGGATATGTTGTTGACGATAATGGTTTACGAGCTGATCCTAGCAAAATTCAAGCTATTATGGACTTTCCTGTACCTACTTCACGCAAAGAAGTGCGTAAATTTCTGGGTACGTGTAGTTGGTTTCGTAGGTTCATTCCTAATTTCAGTACTATAGCTGCACCTCTTAATAAATTAACATCATCTGCTAAAACTTCTCCGAAATTTTCTTGGAGTTCTGAGGCTAACTCTTCCTTTCTGAAACTAAAAGAATATCTTGTAACTACCCCAATTCTTGCTTGCCCTGATTTTGATCAACCGTTTTCTGTGCATTGTGATGCATCTAACACTGGCATTGGAGCCATGCTTACTCAAACGGTTAACGACAAAGAAGTTGTTATAGCCTACATGAGCAGATCACTTAACAAAAATGAAAGAAACTACTCTACTACTGAAAGAGAAACTCTAGCTGTTATCATTGCCTTAGAACATTGGCGGTGCTATCTTGACAATGGCAAACCGTTTACTGTATACACTGATCATGCCGCATTAAAGTGGTTTTTGAATTTAACAAATCCTTCTGGTAGACTCGCTCGTTGGTCACTTCGCCTTTCTTGCTTTAATTTCACGCTGAAACATAAAAGAGGAAAGGATAATATTGTCCCTGATCTACTTTCTCGTTCTAAAAGCGAGGACAGTCATATTATCGCTCCTTTATCTTCGAATGAAGCCACGTCTTTAGACTTAGAGCGCTATAATAAAATCTTTCGTAATTGTTTAACTGATCCTCAAAGTCATCCTAACTATACGATTAAGGATAATAAACTATTCCGTTGCACTAATACTCCTTATTCTTTAACAGACGATTTCATCTGGAAAGAAGTCCCTATCCCTTCTGAAAGAGAATCTTTGATAAGAAATGCTCATGGTTCCGCTACAGATCCGCATTTGGGCGTATTTAAAACATACAAAAAAATATCATTGTTATATTACTGGTCTGGCATGTTTAAAGATATAGCTAAATTTATTTCCAATTGCGAAACTTGTTTGGCTTATAAACACTCTAACCACTCGCCTTACGGTCCTATGGGAAAACCCAAAATTTGTTCTAGACCTTTTCAATGCATTTCTTTGGACTTAATAGGTCCATTGCCAATGACTAGGCGACGTAACCAGTACATTCTCGTTGTAAATTGTCTATTCACCAAATATACACTTATTTTTCCTTTGAAACGAGCTATAACTACTAGTATTATACATTACTTAGGGAATTCCGTGTTCTTAGTTCATGGAGTACCTCAAACAATTATTATGGATAACGGTCCACAATTTCAATCGCATGAATTCCATAATTTCCTTGGACGTTATAGAATTCCGCATATATCTTACACTCCTCACTATTGTCCTCAGGTCAATACTACAGAACGCTACAATAAAACAATTATTACCGCACTAGCTTCACTGGTCGGTGAAGACCATAGGTCTTGGGACCTTCACCTATCTAAGATTCAGTTTGCAATGAATAACTCTGTAAATGAAGTAACTGGATTTACTCCTGCATTTTTAGTATTTGGTCGTGAACTCATTACTTGTGGTTCTATTTATTCTCAGGGTTACGACTTAGAAGAAATTACCTTGTTACCTCGTGATTTATATGCTAGAAATATTGGCCTTCTATCGTCAATTTTTGATAGAGTTCAGGTTGCACTGCGCATATCTCATGTAAAGAATTCTAACCGTTACAATTTAAGGCACTCTTTTAAAGAATTCAATGTTGGAGATATAGTGTGGCGTAAAGACTACTCTTTAAGCAATGCTGGTGCATATTTTAGCGCAAAATTAGCACCTAAATATGTTAAATGCAAAGTCGTTGAGAAATTGTCACCTCTTGTATACATTCTTGAGGACTGCAACGGTTGCCGCGGTAAATGGCATGTAAAAGACTTTAAGAAATGACTACCTTACTGTTTGACTTTACTAGTATTATATGTATTTATTTGCACACACATTGGACTGATTTTTGGCTACTTCAGTCTGATATTTTTTATATATACTTAGCGACTAATCTCGTCTCTCTTTACTTGTAGGATTCTCTCTTATAGTACCTACTTACTTGCTTAACGTTTTCTTTTAAAAGGCGCTTCTTGACCTTTTAATTCTAAACTTTAGGGCTCTCTTTTGCCTTATCTACTTACTACCTAGCGCTTCTTTGACTACAGAGGCGTTTCTTTTAAAGGTAAATTCAACCTTTAAAATTTGTGTCCTTTGATAGGGAATACCTGAGAGAGACTAGATTGTCGGCTATGGTCATCGACACTAATGGGTTTTAAGAAACGGAGCGGCTGACAACTCCCTAAATAAGCCTAAAGTCATTCTTATAGGGTACTTCCTATGGAGTTTGCGTCATTGATAGTGAACCCTACTCCTCTTTGTGATTGGTTCGTATGTTAGAGTGATTGTTAGAGTGACTGGATTTGAATTGTTTTTGGATTGTGGAATGGTATGTTTAAGTGAAGGTTGACTGGTTAGACTGATAGTAAGGATAGTATTCTCTTAACCTTATAATCAAAATTTTCTCTGAGTCGAAAATTTTTCTGGGGTCGTGGGAGAAATGTAACGCAGCCTGCAGGGGCTTCGTTATACTACATAACTACCCATAAAGAAAGTTACCTTTGGTGTTAACTATAGAGCTTCGTTTTCCGTTTGCTATAGAGCTTGTATATCATTTTATGATTATGTCTTGTATTAGCATTACTCTTATATGTGTTATTTTAATGTTCCTTGTACAAATTTAAAGTTATTGTTGTAAATATTTAGATTGTCTATCTGACATTGTCCGACAGCTGACGTTGTCTAACTGTTTTTATTTTTCTATCGAATTGTCTATTCAAATTTAACTATGGAGTTTAGCTATGTTTCGAGAATATTCTATATTGTATGAATTTTAAAATTTAAATGTTGTAGAACAGAATGCGCATGGGCAATATAAAAGGACGCACATGGGCAGGACGACCAGTCTACCACCAGCTCTGAAGAAGCTCAGAACCTCAAGCTATAACAGTGCCAGTATACGTTTACCCGTAGAGTAACGGTGCCGGGGCACGAAGGGTGTTGCCTCCTTGCACCTACGCGCGTCTACCTTCATTCGTGCGCGTATCCGCGTCGCGCCTACCCGCGGCCGGCTTGCGGCGTGCGCGTATCTGCGTCGCGCGCCCCATTTGCTGCCTCCTGCGCTCGGCGGAGCCCTACCGCCCGCCTCTCGCGTCGCTGGATCCTACCGGCGCGCTGCCTGTGCTCACCCTATGTTACCGCCCTACCACGGTTGCCCATCTTGAACTTTTACCTTGTATATATATTTAGTGTAGTGTACCGGTGTAAATAGCTAGTTTTAAGTTAGTTTTAAGTTAGATTTAAGATTTTTGGACGAGCCATCATTGTACATACCTCTTATAATTATAGCCCTCTTCCCTCTATTCTTATCTTTTCTTCTTCCCCCTACCTTTTAGCTCCGTAACCCTCCGTTACGCGACAAACTTGGTATATTATGTGGTTCAACGCAACTTGAGATACGAACTTTACATTTTGTTAATTACTCGAGTATAAAGTACTTAGGTCGACTTTTCCGAAAGCAAGCTTAGTAGAAAGTTTTCAACAATATAATAGGCACAAGTACCTTCGACATGTGTGTAATTATATTTTGACCGCGTTATAATAATAATATCCTCCAACCGATTACGGCAACGGCGGTCAATCTCAACGATCACTCACGTACGCAGGATATATTTTAGTGCTCAAGTGTGTGCGCAAACACAAGTGCACTCTCTATTTCTTTACCCTTATATTCCAATGGGACACCAGGGTGACACGACTGGAGAGGGATCGAGTGCAGGACCAAGAGCTTAACGTGCATTCCGAGGCACGGGGGTACAAGACCGCCAATCCAGACTCTGGGCTGACACTAAGAATTTCTTACCGAAAACTTAGGTACAAATTTTTGGCCCGACCTGGTGATCGAACCCAGGACCTCTTGTACAGCCGTCGCTTTAAAGTGCGACCCACTAACCGAGGCAGATCGCGTTATATACAAGTTAGTATGTAAAGTATTCCATATTACATAACATGTAGATTATTTTTTTCTTTCATATTATGCATGTCGTGGCAGCCTGTAATTAAGGCGTCACTTTAGCACCTATATAGTACTAGAGTAAGAGTCAAGTTACTTAAGTGATGTTTTGTTGGCTGTCCTTAGTAAATAAATAAAAAAAAAAAGTCGCGGTCCCTCTAATGTCATCCCATACTCGAGCACAGTGTGATTTAAGAGCTTGAGGGTTTCTTTCATTTTGACAGTCCCAGCGTTGAACCATGATGCCCATAAATTTTCTATAGGATTTTAATCAGCAGAACGAGCAGGTCGATGAATGAGACGAATGTCACGGTGCTGGTTTAACCACGCCATAGTAGCACGGGCCGTGTGTATCCGTGCATTATCTTGAACGTAATGAACTTCCGGGAATTCTGTTCCAGGATACACGACGTGAACAGTAGGCAGCATGACTTCTTCCATAAGCGACACATAATTAATGGCAGTTGCCCTATTTTCTAAGGACACCAGTTCTCCGACACCGTCAAGGCTCATCCAGCCCCATAAGTTGACTGTTATGCGACCCGATTCATTTTGTGGCATATGACCATCGTCATACTGAGTTTGATTATAACGCCATAAAGATAAACTACCGATTAGGCTTGATTTAAAAAAAATCGTCGGTGAATATAGTATTCGACCAATTAAAATCGATGTATTGTCGCGCAAAGTTGAGCCAAGCTGTTTTGAGGTGAGGTTGCAACTCAACTTTAATAGCATGGTGCCTATAGTGTATTCCAGCACTGTGCAAAGCTCGTCGAATGGACAACATTTCAAAATTGCTAAGCTATGAAACAAAAAATACCAATTCTTTATTTACTTTTCCGCTGCTCGAATATATATTTATTTATTTTTTATATTGCTTATTTAATGAGAAAAAAATTAAAAACTAAAAAACGTAAGATGACGTCATCGGACGGCAGAATGTAAAATATTTATTGGCTTAGCACATTATAGTTTTAAATTTACGAAATGCCAAACCCAAGACATGCAACTTGTCAACGTTGAATGAATGAATGACATTGACAATGTTGACACTAGTATTATTTACCTTTGACAGTAGTATCTTTTTTTATTAAAACAATGATAAGCAAAGGAATATCGCTGTATTCAGCCGTCCGATGACGTCATTTGGCGCTTACGTCTATTTAGAATATAAAGAATTTCAATAATTATTTTATGCATGAAAATGGCCAAATTTTGAAAAAAGAAAAAATAAGGGTCTGGTTATTTTATGTCTATTTTCATATAAAAAAAACAATATGGACATGTTAGAAATATGAAATGTTGTCCATTGTCCGAGCACTCACATCATATAAACAAGCAAAATAACTAGTTGGTGTGAAACCATTTTCTTCATAACAACGAATTATTGCTGCTATTAGCGTGGTGGTTACCTAGTATCGGTCGTCGTCCTGAATTATTTCTGTGCTCAGTTAGGTATTTGCCCTTCTTCGTCATGCGCCGAATCCAAATTCTCACCGTGAATCGCGATATATTGAGTTCTCGTGATATAGAACTACTACTATTTCCATCTTCGAAGAGAAATATTATTTCAACCCTTTGCTCCAGGGTTAAATTTGTCATTTTATTTTGTAATAATAATTTTGAAATATGTTGTGCCTGTTCAAAACAAGTTCCAAAGACGTTCACATAAATTTTATGACAAATGTCACGTCATTTCAAAGTAGGTAATCAGGTTTTTTTATGGCTGCTTCTGTGTTGTATCCTCTTTATTGTCTTTTTCATATTTACTTTAAAAAGGTAATATGTAACTTGATATGGAATTTTTGACTTTAGTGCAAAAAGTGTGATATAAAATCAAATTTCTAAACTGGTAAACACTTTTTGACCGCCACTGTACAAGTATTTCTATTCATGTCATTAGGTTTGAGAAGCGCAGTGTTAAGTGGGTCGCACTTTTTAAATCTAGGGTTTCTAGAATCGACTCCCGGGACAGGGTAATGATTACTAATTTAAATTAATTACAAACTAAATTTTTAAAAGGTCAACTCAGATTTTCGGTTCTCTTCTGTATTAGAGAATTTGCCGGTGATGTACTTTGATACCTAGAAACACACTTTAAACCCTTCCTACAACCGAGCTATTCGAAGTCGTGCCACACTGGTGTCCTAGTAAGCGAAATAAAATTCAGAGTGTACTTGAGTCAACCCATCTCTATAAAATAGTAACACCCCCATTCTTACCTGTCCGTGACATAGCAGAAAAACTACTGGAGAGTTCCCTAAGTGGTAAGGTCATGTCCTGATTGAACCGCTACGAGGGAAGTAAATGTCTAGCCAAGCCACCTCCGCCGGGTCCCGGCAGAAAGTGTAGACCTAAAAAGGTGTGGCTTGAGATCGTAAAGGATGACTTGAGTGCTAACAAATTGACTACAATGAAAGCACAAGACCGCACAAAGCGGAGAAGTCGACGCAAAAAAGCAGATCCCGGGCTCATAAGCGACAGCTTGGAATGCAACCGGGACTAAACGCTTAGATTGTGATTTCCTGACCACTAAAATTTGGACGTCTTTAAGGCATGAGTGAACAGGCACATTTTAAGCAAACGCGCAACATCATAGACCTCATCGTCGCTTTCCATCCGATGCGATTTTGGGTCAAGCGTTGAGTGAGTGAAGGGCACCAAAATCTGACTAGTTAAGCCATTAGTGTTTCCCATATTTCTTTACGGTGCTGAAACATGGACGTTGCAAGAGAGAGATGAAAAGAAGATAGACGCCCTAGAAATGTGGTGCTGGAGTCTTCTCCACGCATTTGCATCCTCCAAGAACTCCGCATCAAGCATCGTCTTTCTTCCACTGTCCAATGCCTTCTTTGGAAATATCACAAGACGACTCATCTGTGGGAAGACTTGTGGTGCAAGGCAAAGTTGAAGGCAAAAGAGCGCTCGGCAGATTACAATTGTGCTGGAGCAATCAGGTAAAAACTGCTCTTAATGGTCCATCCCACGAATGCAATAGAAAAGCATATCTGCGTGAGGAGTGGCGAAGGATTGTGGAGCAAGCCATAAACGATGATGTGACGACTACGACCACTCTGCCAAGAGTGTGACGAAAAAGAAGAAAAATTATGATGATGGTAGGATAAATACAAATATGAATTCAGAGCGGATACATATTAGCGGATATCGCACTCAAATATTTATTCAGAGTGGAAATCAAAACTTTGGCGGTTGTGATAAGATTTTACTTTGGTTGGTTATAGACAAATGCCTGTCTAAATCGCACCTGATGGAAAACGCCGATGAGGTCGATCAATCAATCAAACAAAGAATTCTTTATTTGCATAGGCTTGTACACAGCACTTACAAATCGTAATACATTTTAATGACTTAAAACTGTTTATAAGAACTTATGTATAATTTACATGTTAAAACATATATATGTTGATACATAAAATATACTAAAGAAATAAATAAACATAATGCGATTCTACCACCGGCTCGGAAAGTTGTTTCTGGTCGAGAAGATCCGGCAAGAAACTCGCCAGTTACTCTTTTTAATCGCCGAACTTTCATACAATGTTGTGTCATCATCATACCAAGCCATACAGTTTAATTGTTACACAAAATAAAATAAAGGAAATAATAATAAAATAAATATTATCTCAACCATATTAGAGGGAATGTAATGACCCGCCACATAGCGCCACCACCTCAGAGACATTTGAGTGAGCATGACTATAATATAAAGAGTACTAGTTACTTAATCCAGACTAATAAACTGCAGGACGAGGTGAACAATAGTAGGTGGTTAGCATCTTGTCAATTATTGAATAATCAATATAAATCAATTTTTATACAGTCAAAATCAAAAATGTCTTTATTCAATAAAGAACATTTATGAATGTCAAATATTATGTAATCTACCGCTGATTCGGAATGTCAATTTCTACCGAGAAGAATCAGCAAGAAACTCAGTAGTTACTCTTTCCAAATAATATGGTGATTACAATTTTCATTCTTATACAAATTATGATTACAGTGACAGTATGATATACAATGCTTATAGTCAATATCGTTTAGATAAATCGTCAATGAAAAATTATGAAATGAATTATACATTGGAGGACAGGCGAAGAGATCAACATGTCCAGGAATCCTTATCATTCAAATAATCCTCTACTTTATAGTAGCCTTTCTTCATTAGGCAGTTTTTTACATGCAACTTAAACTTATGTACCGGTAAATCAATAATATTTTGAGGTAACTTATTAAACATTCTAATGATACTGTTCACTCTTGCCTTAAAAATATCCACTAAATTTAAACTATTGGTAGTTTTATTTGGTCTCATGGCGCATCCAAGAGCGTCAAACAGAACAAATCATTTTGATATGCAGCATTTCACATTTATAGGAAACCCGAGACTTATAAGTTTCCGAGAGAAGCATTAATTAAGGAAGTCAAACAGAGGCTTTGTTGTTTGGGGAAAATTTATCACGTTTCAGTATTTTGTTACGCTCGCCCCCGGAAACATTGGGAAGTTTTTGTTATTAGATATACTATTAACAATGGAACGCATTTTGAAGAGGATTACAATTATAATAGTAAAAAAAAATTAACAAGCTCGAAATCTAAAATGAATCTGACAGCTCGAGTGACAGACGCCACTGGAGTGTGGTATCGACCAGTGATGCAAAGAGTAGTATTATATACCGGAAAAAGAGAGCCCTCTTGAGAGAGTTTTGTGCAAACTCTTTGAAAGCAGCGCCTCTAGCGACTTGATCCGAACTTTACGTTACGTCACGACCATTACGTCACGACCGTTACATCACGACCGCTACGTCACGGTATTTTCAAATGTTACTAGGACACTAGGATACGACTATTTCTTCTTATATAATAAATTATCAACTTTTTCTACGCGAAACTAATGTTGATAATTTATTATGAAAGAAGAAATAGTCGTATCCTAATAGCATTTATTTTTATTTTTTAGATCTTTGAAGAGCTAATATTAATACCAGAAGGGAAGTGATTGAGTAAAACTACAAGAATAAATTATAAATACATTTATTAATATAAAAAAAAACTTTTTGTTTTCTATTTTTATAATGTTTGAATTTGTTATAATGTATTTGGGCCGCTCTCTTTACTTCATCATCACCATCAAAAGTTAATTTTCCAATTAAAATAACATTTAATGGTGTATTTAAAAAATACCTTTTCTTCCTTATGAACATCACACTCAAGAGGACAGTCTTTTAATAAATCTTGGTACAACAATTTGATTGGGTTAGGAAAAACATGGACTGGTGTACCTGAGAGACAATAATACATTGTTTACATTAATGCTGAGGGATATTCTTTCCCTGTCCTATGATAGTATCATATGATATATAAGTAATATAAGAGTCGACTAGAAGGCAACATGCACATAACACCTGTGTGAGAGAAGGAAAACCGAAATAAATCCTCTCTTGCCAATGTGATAGCAGTAGGATAAAGACCTCCGATGATCGTCACATTTCAGTGGCGTGAGTTAGAAGAGGCCTGTGTCCAGCAGTGGACGAATATAGGCTGATTATGATAAATTATTTAAGCCGGGTATTTCCATATTCAGATCAGAGGGGCTACTGCGCAACTTTATGTTAAACAATGTTTAGCTTGCTAGCAACGTTCAACAGAACAAAACAGCAAAAATCTATCGAAATGTGGAATTCAAATGACACAGTCATGTTTCTTAACGATATTCGATTCGAACAACGGCGATTGGGCGGTAGGCCCCCAGTATTGAAATACATGTTTTCGTTCAGGATGTAGGTATTAAAACTTTCAGTTTGCTGAGGATGAGGATCATAACACAGGTTAAAACTTACCAGTTCCATACCCACGGCCACAATATACAATGCTGGCCTGGCATAATTAACTTTTCAACACATACTTTAGCGTCCGTATCGCAATAACAGTTTCACTAACAACTACTAGGACGGAGGAAACTGAAACGTATTTATAATATTACTCTTTGACCGAAATTCAACTCAACGTTTGTGTTGTATCGATAACTCAATTTCTCTTTTTCAAGTAAGGATTCTTCAGGATATTTTTTGGTGAAAAATAAAATGCACACCATTTGCAAAAAAAATCTCAGATCTGTTTTTTTTATTTGCTCAAAAAAAGTTATGGCCCTGGGTATAAATGTAGTTTTATAAATTTAAGTGGACTGTAAAAAATCTGCATTGGGCGTATGTATTTTGGCTACGTTAAATTCGGAAATATGCTATCCATTCCATTCTACAGTTTGTTTGTGTTGTCAACTGTTGTCTGTTCTATCATGACACCATTTTGACTTTTACACATTCCAATTTACCATTTTTTTAAATTAGCCATTCATTCGTAACAATTCATTAGATTTTATTTTGTCTAGACATTTCAAACTAGTAAATATTTCTTGATAAATAAGAATAGGTAATTTGAAAAATTGTAAATTAATTAAATAATTTTTATAGGATGTAAATAATGAGATAACGGCATCTAGCACAACTTTAAGAGACTACAAAGAAGCCTATTTCAGGATCATGTTGCTAGATAACTCTGCTTTCTATGAAAAAAAATCCTATGTTCCGACTGTCATACCCCTGCAGTGATGTCTAGCCATTCGATTTTTATTCGGCTAACAATTATTATTATTTGATAGAAATGGGGTGAGCTCTGCGTCTCATAGCCACATCGACCAGTAGATGATCTATTGTGGCAGCCCCATAACCTATTACAGCACCTCGTGTAGCTCCAGTTCCAGGATAAACCCGAGAATGGAGCTGACAGGAGAGCTTTTGATCTCGTCTGCCGAGATCATGTGTGCTCCTAGGTGCCGGCTTCTGCAGCGGTGCAGCGCTATGCACTCGCCGAGGACGTGGATAATCGTTTCCTCATCCTCGCGACAGAACCTGCAGATTTTGGTATCTAAAAGGCCAATGTTGCCAGGCCACGGCTAACAATACTTGGGATAAGTATTGTTAGCCGTTTATGTTTAAAGATTTCTCGTCATTAATATTTTCATTCATTTCTATTTTTATTCAATAATAATGAATGCATATGATATAATAGCAGTGAGGTTTTTCAAAATACAAAGTAAGTCTAACACGAGTAGCAAGTAACTGTTATACTGGAGCCAAAGGCTCGCGGCAGCCAGCGTCATATTTCATTGAATTAATCAATGAATGAAACTTTACTAATATATTATTGTCGGGTGTAAGTCCAACATAGTAAAGATGGTTAAAATGGTAAAAATAAGTATATTGGTAAATGGTAAAGTTAATGATAATGGTTATGGTTATGAGGTGAGCACACGCGGCGAGATTGGTGACCGATCGTGAACTCACTAAATACGTGGTAAAGTGTGAAATAGCTATAATTTGGGTCAGCGTGAAATGCTGACTGCGCGCACGCTCTGCTTTACACACTGTACTTCGTACATTTTACTGTCTGCCACTAATTAATTATTATTAAAAAATTATTATTTTTATTGAATTTTATTAGTTACTTTTTAATGGGTTTATTAATATTGAATGTGAATCAAAAATGTAAATGAGTTAAAACTTCTTAAAAAGAAATGAATTATTATTATTTGTATCTTTCATTTTCATCGGAAAACACAGACCGGCCCTTTTGGAAAACTTACGTGGGATTATACCCACGTCCAACACGAAGAGGCCCTTTTGAGACACAGTTATGAAAATAGGGATGTGTACACCTACCGGTAATTATTTTAATCTTTTCGTTTACATAGCATAATATGCTGACCACGACAACTCTGGCAAAAGTGACGCGACAGAGAAGAAAAACAGTGACGTCAAAAAAGTAATTTACAACACAGATAAGAATCGAACTGAGCGGGACAGTAAAATGTCTGTGAACAGAGAGGGATAGCTCAGACAAGTCATCAATCACAAGTTAATTAGACTAGCTCAAACTGGAATAGGGTTGTCAAATGTTAGGGCAATTTACGGAATACCGAGAAAATTGCTACACAAAAATAAATGAATAAATTTACCAGACCTGATTCCGTGCTAAGTAGATTAAGCACTTGTATGGAAACCAGACAACAGAAATAATAATTAAAAATATATTGTACGGTCTTTCCCTCTAGACGATGAGTATGGAACGACAAATAGAGTTTAAGTCATATAAAATTACCTTTATTACCGTTAAAGGCCATTTGGATGATTTGAACCCTTTCAGGATGCGGGTTGTTTCCGATACGCGTTAATATGGTTATAAGAACCAAGCTGTTGTATGTACCTGCTTATTTCATAGTGCTCTATTTTTCTTGTACCAATTCTGAAGACAGTGGTGCTGATTGCAAACTAAGCATCATATAACATAAGTGTAACACAGGTTTTCCTAGTACGGACGCCTGTCTCTCACAATATAGTTATTAGAAAAAATATTGTTACAAGTATTTTTATAATTTTAATGATTTCAGGCTATAATGTGAAAGACAAAAGAAAATAAACTTATTATAAAAATAAAATAAATTATTTAGTACATTACATTAGTTACATTAGTAATAGTATTTTATGTGTGTAGTTGTTTGCTGTCTCAAATGAAATAAATGAATAAAAAAATATCTTCATTTTTTACGAAGATTTATAATCAAATATGATCTCAAGATATTTAGAAAAACCTTTTTAACAAGTTTGACGAGAAAATAATGTAATCAGTCAAAACTGCCTCTAAATTAATTATTCGGATTAATCTGGCAACCCTGTCTGAGTAACTAAGCACGGTAAACTTAACAAAAACTTTGTTTTTCACAAATAATTTCTTAGACAAGCATTTATAATCCTGAAAGAAATAGTTTCAAGAAAAATACAAAGTTACAAAGAATGGGTTTGTACAAAAATGGATGGCTTATTTTATTTCCATTCTAATACTATCCAAAAAATATTTGCCTCAATTCGATAAATAGTTTCAGCCTTTTATTTATACGTGGCGCCATTGACAGATTTTTACTGATTGTAATGAATAATAAATAAAATAATAAATATTTCACAACATCAGATACATTGATCTGACTCCGAGATAGGTAGCTCAAGCACCTGTGTTACGGTGAATGGAAAACAAAGGTATATCCTCGGACTAAAAAATTTGACAGCTTCTATTTCTGCCGTACCATTACGAAATGAAACGTGTTACCATGAGTTTCCTCCGTCCTACAATATGGACTCCTTCAAACGAACCTTGAAGAAGCATCTCGCGGGCCAGTATGGCAGTGCCATGGCGTCCTTTGTAATTGCAACGTGAGCTCTCCCCCTGCTCTCCTTGCTTACCACCAGGCTGAGGTGAGCCAATGCACTGTGCTATTATAATAAAAACTATTTTCGTTGTAAAAAAAATACTTACTTAAATCTCCTAGGGTCATTACTGTAGCTCTTCAGTCTTATATCTGTCTGTGTGGAGTACAGACGGCGTGCTATCATCCTCAGGCTGCCGACGAGGAGGTAGGCCACCGGCTCGCTCTCTGTGGTTAAGTGGAGCTCGATCTTGCCTTCTTGTGACGTCGTGCACACGAACGCAGCTTCGTACTCCACCGTCTCGTCTTTGAGGGCGTCGTCCTGTTGGAAGATTCATGGTTAATACCCCATCTCAGAAACATCTCAAGAGCATTATGCTGAGGAAAATAATCATTTTTCCCTATTATTTATCATATTTTATTATCATATTTTTTTTTACATTGTAACCCTTTTTTTTTTGTTTTTAATTTTTTATCTTCGTTGCTAGTGAGAGTGTGGGCCAGCTCCACCAATATTTTGAAGACTGTCTCAAAGAGATATGACTCTCCTATTAGGAAGCACTTCATCCATTTGCTGAGGTCGGTTGCTCTGGTTGGTACCAACTAATAATAATTCTCACAACATCTCATACGTTGACCTGATTCCGTACTAAGTAGCTTAAGCACTTGTGTTACAGATATCAGACAACAGACTACTAATGCAGCTGATTGAGGTAAATGGTTCGAAGTGTCTTTCCTTCGTATTTGTCTTTGTCAATCCCTTGTTACTAACCTTATTATAAGTCATACTAAGAATAATATAAAAATTTATGTTTAAATTTTAATAAATTGTCATTATTATTATTATGTTTGTCTTTCAAATCATAACCTCGGCCAATTACGTCCCGGATTTTCAGAAGGCGTGCGTGGAACCAAAGCCAGCACGTAGAGGCAATAATAGGTTATTAAGGATCCAATTTAAAAATACAATGACACAGATGCTTACATTACGTGTCAATAAATGATCTCGGCATAGTTTGGCATGAGCGACACAAAGATTCAAGGATGAGAGACAGACAATATAGAACGAGTGCGGGAGAGACAATATACTGCACATACTATATCCTACCTAGCGCGTAAGTTAACGAACTCTTTGATAGCAATGTCAGACAGAGCTAACCTTTGTGTCTATATTCTGATAGCCTTGTACCGAATTTTATCCGTCAGTACAATCTCCAAGCATAGCATTACATCGCTCACAAGTCAATAATTGATATTTTTGCTAAGAGGTAAATATGACCATAGACAGTTATTTATTTTCTAAAGCTGTGTCATCGCTTCAACATTTTAACATTAAAATTATATAGGGCAACAATATTTCCCCAAACACTGGTGCCACTCCAGGAGCAAAATTCTCGGAATTTTTGATATGAAAAAAACGGCGGATGTTGCATGGAATCCATACAAAAAAACTATGTTTTAGTGGTAAATGTTATAAGATGATAAATGTTACGAGCACGAGAATTGGGCTCCATCTCTTCAATTTTCCATTACCATATTGTAAAAAAAACTCTGCTCAATTTTACGCCACAGATTTAGGAAAACCATGACCGTCTGTGGCCACCTTCAGTGTCGATTCTTACCTGGTCATGTAGCACGTCGTGAACACTGTCTAATGTGGTCAAGAACTCACTTAAATTGGTGCCTAAACATTTAAATGCTCTCTCTAGTCGACAGTTATGTGAGAATGCTGTTAAAATTAAATATTCCCCTAATTTTGCCATAAAATCCTTAGTGCTAACGCCTGAAACAAAAGAAAAAGAAATATTTATATTAACATTAACAAAATTTGAATATGTTTGGAATGGAACCCACGTGTGTACTGTACTTTAAGTTTCCAAATTTTGTAAATAAATAAAAAATAGGGTCCCGTATTCCCAATTTTACACTTTGGGTACGGAACCTTAAAATATGAGACTAAATTGAAGACAAATTTTAATTTTGATCGAAAAACGTTGATTATTTACAGACTTTGTCAAACCCAGCTTCCTTTTATAATATTTAATACTTAGCTATAAAAGTAATATTGTGTGGCAGACGAGCAGACGAATCACCTGATGGTAAGCATTGCCGCCACCCATGGACACCCTTAATTTAATAATAATAATAATTCTCAAACCATCTCATAGGTTGACCTGATTCCGTACTAAGTAGCTTAAGCATTTGTGTTACAGATATCAGACAACAGAGAAACACAAATATATACTTAAATACATATATTACACCCAGACACCGAACAAACACAAGTGTTCATCGCACGAATGTTTGTCCAGGGTGGGGATCGAACCCACGACCTTTGGCGTAAGAGGCAGGGTCACTACCAATTGCGCCATCCGGTCAGTCACATTTCCTCACGATGTTTTCCTTCACCGCCGAGCTAATGGTAGAAATACGCACATAGATTTGAAAAATCTATAGGTGCATGCTCGGATTCGATCCCCGGTCCCTCTGTATGGAAGGCGCGGTTTTGAACCACTTATCTACCATCGCTCAATAGTTAACATTTACCCTCAAGTTTCATTAGGTAACATGTTGTCATAAATGAGTAAAAAGGCTATGTCTCAGCATATTCCTACATTGCAAGAAAAAAGACCTCTGAGATAAAATAATATTTTGTTTTTTCTCGTCCACCATTATAAAATTTGTCGTAATTATAATCCAAGTTGTGTAACAACATCAGTTACTAAAATGAAAACACACAAGAAAGAAGCGTTTCTGGGAGATGAAAACTAATTTAACACCCAGACGCGATTTATAAATACCCCAGCGCTTTTGCACGGGAAGGAAAATTTAATTAAACGAACTTAACCTACACTCCCACGAAACAGGGGTTTTTATTAAAAATAGTTATGACTTGGAAAATTAATATCTTGGTGGTTTCTTAGAAATGGAGGAAAGGAGATTTTTTTCGCTGCCGGTCTTTTAAAAAAAAAAAGAAATATTCTCTTTTATCTCGAAAATTGTATGTGTCTGAGAATATCACAAGTGTGTACTGAACGTTTCATTTCATATTCTTTTCATGTAATATATGTATATTCTTTCTTTCTTTCTTCTGTCATGTGGAAATTTCAGGCAGAAATTTCATTAGAAAACGCACAGTTGTGGACTGCCAGTCATCTACTCTATTTTTGAATCATCATTTCAGCCATTAGACGCCCACTGCTAGACATTAGCTTCCCCCAAAGTTCCCCACACAGATCGGTCCTTTGCCACTCATTTGCAATGGGTTCCCGCGACATTCACCAGATCGTAGCTCAGCCTGGTGTGAGGCCTACCACGACTGCCACTACCTGTACGCGGTCTCCAAGAACTTTCAGCCCCAACCACCATCCGTTCTCCTCGCAATGTGCCCTGCCCATTACCACTTGAGGCAGCCAACCCTTTTTGCTATGTCTGAGACCATCATTTATGATACGATTACGCAAGGAGACTCCGAGACATAGCCTAGCTCTCGGGGTGACTTTGAGCCTCCTTAATCGGTCATTGTAAGCCACGTTTCGGTTTCGTATGTCATCACTGGCAACACACACGCGTTGAAGACTTTCGTCTTGAGACACTGCGGTAGAGGACTACTCAACCGAGTTGGATTCGTCGATTGACATCTTTCTGTGAAGAGTGAAGAGCGAAGAGCGTACTCGCAGGGTTTTTCAGGGTCATGACATAGGCTGAGTGGGGGCCATTTATGTTGGAGGTCACAACACACAATATATATGCACTGCCTGGTTATTTGTACCCTTATTATTTTGATTTTCCTTTGTTTTGTTTTTTTTTTCTGTATCTATTTTTATTTGTTTGTTTGTTCTTTTGTAACTAATGTTGTACTCGTATATAGTGTTGTGATGTCCAAAATAATAAAATTTTCTTTCTTTCTTTCTTCTTTCTTTCTCTCTGATCTCGATGATGTTCAAGGGCAGTTGTGATTATTTACCACCAGGAAATTGCTTATTTTGTCGCTCTTAGCGTATAAAAACATAACTTGACTTGTCACTAACGTCACATTTTGGCTCTCTAATTCACTTAATTTTCACATAACATTTATCACTTAATAATATTAGCCACATTATTATAATCTTATTTCACCTCAGTCTCGTGTTGTTATGTCTATGAGTAGTAACATGAGACTAAATAAACTTCATGGTAATGTCATCAAAGTATGTATTGTATTCCTTTTCTGTGATAACAATGTGATATTTGGTTCTTCGAAGTATACCTACTTGTTCTAGGATGTTAAGTAGGTAGGTACTTAGGACCGATTCGAACAACCTTATTCCGATTCTATGGTACAGAGCTATCTTAGCCCTTATTGTCACTTTCCATCAGGTGAGATGAGGTCAAATGCAAACCCATTTAATATATAAAAAAATAAAAAATAAAGAGCTGTCATTCCATTAAAATCTGACGTTATACCATAGATTTATCCACGGATGATTTATTATGTAAAATGTATTATTTTGAAATTTGTGGTTATAGCAATTTATTATTATGTTCGAAATATATAAATATATTCTCCCATTTTGGGGTACGCTAACAAAATTGCGGGTTTTTGGCCAAGCAAAGTTGTAGAGGAAAAGTATTATGTTATTGTGTTTGGTATAGCAATTCTTTGCAATTTATTCTTAAGTAAATAATACACTTAAAAATTCACCGTAGGGCTCAGGTGGGACTCGAACCCACAACCTTCTACAGTCCGGGTGGCTGCACTAACCATTTATGCTATCCGAACCCCTTGCTAAGACGACGAATTTTGTAAGTGCTTGAATCGTCATGAGCCGACGATAGTCTCATCAATATTGTAGGTATACTTTACAATATCCAGTGGAAACATTATTACAAATAGCAGTTTCATCTTAACTGGTGGTCAAATATTTGTAATAATGTTTCTACTGGATATTGTAAAGTATACCTACAATATTGATGAGACTATCGTCGGCTCATGACGATTCAAGCACTTACAAAATTCGTCGTCTTAGCAAGGGGTTCGGATAGCATAAATGGTTAGTGCAGCCACCCGGACTGTGGAAGGTTGTGGGTTCGAGTCCCACCTGAGCCCTACGGTGAATTTTTTAAGTGTATTATTTACTTAAGTATTATGTTGTTATAATGTCGGAATCCGATTATTATATTATTTTAAAATTTATTCTTAAGTAAATAATGCCGGACAGCCCCTTTTTGCGGCACTGGGTCCAAGTGCATGTGCGCTTGCTCGAGGTCGCAGCGCGCAGCAGATACGTAAATTAATTGGTTCTACTAACATAGTTTTTAAGTATTTTTGTATACTTATATTATTATGGGCAAACATATGGCAACGCATATGTGATACCTCAGGTGTTGCAGATGTCCATGGGCGGCGGTGATCACTTTCCATCAGGTGTGCCGTGCCGTCTGCTCGTTTTTCCGCTATAATGTAAAAAAAAAAATAAAAGCCTGAAATAAATGAATTTTATTTTATTTTTTTTATTTTTAATTAATGCACTCAATTTATTGACAGTACCACCCGAAGACTGTCGAAAAAATGTTGAGTGCAATATTTACTTATGCATTATTTTTTCTTGTAAACTATGTTGATGACGCAGGTAGATATTATTGGTGGTGTGGTTAGTAAAAAAATGTTTCACACATATGTATAGAGCATTTTATATGACCAACACAATTCTCGTTGGTTCACCAAAAATAACAATGAATTAGGACAATGCTATTCATATAACATGAAATATATTTCCATGGGGAAATATCACGAACCATTACTCTCTGCCATGAAAAGAGAGCGGTTTCGGACCCTACCCAACTAGAACGTCAGCTTTCAAGATGAAATTAACAACTTATGTTTTTCCGCCTAATCATAGAGGGGTAGTAAACCCTGAGTTTGGCATGAACTGGCCGGCTCGACCGGAGTGATGCCACGGGCTCACAGAAAATCGGCGCGAAACAGCACTGTGCTGTGTTTCCATGCATGAGTGAGGTTACCGCAGGCCCAAACCGGGGGAAAGGAGGGTTTAAAGAATGGCAGCGAACATTATAGAGCCCATATTATAGAGGTAAACATCGAAAAAATCCTAGAAATCAAATCCCATTTAACCAGGTTCAAAAAGTCCCATTATCAGAGGTAATTCGATGAAAATGAGCCGGGACCACATTGCAGTTCCTAATATTAGAAGTTTTTCACTTATTATCCAGGTCCCATTTCAACCGCACTTGTGACTTCACTGGTGTTCGGGGGTCCATGGGCGGCGACAATCGCTTACCATCAGTTGATCCGTCTGCTTGTCTGCAATGTATCACATAAAAAGTTAGAATTGATTTAAAGAAAAAAATGACTTTTTTATCGTAATGTATGAGAAAAAATATTTATGTATGACCTGATAAATTGTCTCATTTATACAGGGAATTAAGCTACAAAGTCATATTATAGAGGTAAACATCGAAAAAATTCTAAAAATCAAATCCGATTTAACCAGGTTCAAAGAGTCCCATTAACAGAGGTAATTCGGTAAACACGAGCTGGGACCTCATTGGAGTTCCCAATATTAGAAGTTTTTCACTTATCCAGGTCCCATTTCAAAAAGATTTAACTGTATTATACTATAGATATCTATACATACTCATATATATATAATTGATACTCACTATCAGTCGATCGTACCGCGTCGTATATTTCTTGTAAATACGCATAATTTTTACATGTCCGAACATCATCTGGTAACCTCCGCCTGCAAAAAAATAAATCTTATTTAACTCTCCTTCATTTAAGTCCTTTTCAAAGTAAAAAACGAGGGGAAATTTTAAGGCAATAACATATTTTAACGGGCCTTAAGAGCTTAGCTTTCAGTTCGTTTTAAGGATGAATGTGAAATCGTCTTTTTTAAAATGGGTATTAAATATTAAAGTTGTTACGTTAGGTTTTCTTTATGTATTTTTTTAAGTAATAAAATGAAGATGGATAAGCCAACTTAAATAATTATACTACTGAGGGTAACGGAACGGAATCACGAATCACGATTGATTTCATTTATTCATTTAATCTAATATGTTACATAAGTCTTAAAGCTAAATATTCTAATTTAGTTATTTTATCCTATCCCACCAAACACATAGAGCTTCTCAGAGATACCTACGTAATGACTCAGTAATATTTCATATTAGATACATTGCTTTGTCTGGTTTGTGTACTTGAATGAGTGAATGGAAACCCTAAAAAAGGGTTTGTGATAGAAAACATCTATCAAATAGAAAAGTAAGAATTTATTAAAAGAAAATGACAAACATATAGAGCTTCTCAGAGATACCTACGTAATGAATCAGTAATATTTCATATTAGATATATTGCTTTGTCTGGTTTGTGTACTTGAATGAGTGAATGGAAACCCTAAAAAAGGGTTTCCATTCACTCATTCAAGTATGATACTCATGCTGCGAATATGTTACAGTATTTTTTTTTCGTTTTTTACATATTTAACATGCTTGTACTACTATTCTATTAAATTGTGGTATTCCCCATAAAGTAACTTATATATACTGAGTTAGAGGCAAGCCAGTGCTAGCGCCATCTAGAGGAAAAAGAACAATATGGCGAAACGGCTATGTAGAACGGCCACCTTTGAGAAACAGAGAATTCTTACCTAACAAAATTTCCAATACCTTCAAGGTCTTTGTTATCTTAATATTGCTAATGTGGGCGCCTGCCCACATAGCAATTTATTAAGTTAATATAAGCGGCCGCGGCCGCTAAGGTCATTGTTTCGGAAACACACTTTACTAGCGCGATGTAAAAATGCATAGTGACATCTACCGAAACGACACCTAACCTACATCTGTTTTTTACAAGCTGCATCTAACAAAAATCACTGAACAATTTTTCCCATTTTAAAAAGGAGACTGACTTTAAATGGTTTTTTGCAATTACGTATACTATTTAAATAAATACCCTTGGTTACTAAATAGTAACCATGCACAAATTCTTGGGTCCAACGCGTACGCGAAAAATTAATTCACACCAGAAGTGGCCGCCTTCAATCAATTTTTCGCGTACAAAAACGGACCCAACATTTGTGCATGGTTATTTAATAAATAGTATAAGTGTTTGTCGAGAGGTTGTAACCCCGAAATCGTTTAAAATAGATCCGGTTTTGTAGCTAAAAATTAAAATCGATTGGCGTCGCTAGTGTCACCTTAATGAAAAAATTACAAATTATTTTAATTTCATATATTTTAATATTAAAACCTACATAGACATTTTTTGCAAAGATATAAATCCTACAGACAGCGGCAACGCTTATAGGTAATCCGCAAACACGAAACGCTTGCAAGATGCAATCGACGCCTAGCGCCATCTATTGGTATAAAATGGAACTGAAGTCCCGAAATGAAGTGAGAGCTGGCCACTAGTCTCTAAATAAATTAGGCAAACTTACATGTTGCTAAAAATAAAAAAAAACGGAACCTCCATCTTTCCTTCTCTGAGGCTTACGAATGTAACCTTTGCAACCCTTTGACAAGGGAATGAATGGAAAATCTTCCGCACATTTTATTACCTAACAAAAGTACTAAAACTTCGATTTTCATCTGCGTGCTTGTTTTCGCTCATACTTTTCAATTTATTCCTGTAATAAAGCTAAACATTTTCAATATCCGGTTTGTTCCTTTTCCGGGCTAAAAATTTGAAAGTAATTAATTTTCTTTCAGTTGCCGTATTATTTTTATGGGGCTATCAAACTAAATACTGCTGCGGTCTTAAAAATTTAACCAGTTTTAAAATTAAATTTTCTTGTACACATTTAGGTACAGTAAACTCAAAAAACATGTATACAGTTTAGGACGTTGTCACAATATATAATATAAGAAAGTAGACCTCTACTTTCTTATAGGTAAGTATTGTGACAAGGTCCTAAAGTGTATACATATTTTTGGAGTTGACTGTACATAAACTCGATTTTTGTACATGTACGAGACTGAATTATTACACATCACATGTTCTATAGCCGTAATGGAACATGCAGAACGCAGTAGCACAGTATTAGAAAGATTATAGATAAAGTAAAAAAACGTTATTCAATTTAGGTACAGAACACCTATAAATGACAAAATACGTACACATAATTATTGTCATCTACCGCTTGTACGGACTTTCTACTGAGAAGACACAAGCTTTCTATATTCTGTGGTAGTAGTATGAGCGTGTGTGTATATGTGCGTGTGTGTGCGTGCGTGAGTGTGTTGATACGTGTGTGTGTTTGTGCGTGTGTGTGTGCGTAAGCGCATGTGTGTGTGCGTGTGTGTGTGTGTGACTGTGATGAAAAAACGTCACGGTATTAATTTTGCCAGGTTGTAGTCACGAGTGAACGACACACACACACACGCATATATATTGTATAATATAAATATGTTCACAACTTCATCTCAGTCTGTCATTCCCAATTGCGTCGAAAGCCGTCACTTCGATTTTTTTTATACTTACGCTACCCAGACTCTTGATCGTCTCTTGAGGCTTACTTTTATCCGCGTCGTGTGTACTCCTGCAAATGATTCTGTTTTCACAGACTAAAAAATATGTCACAGATACTGTCACATCTGCCATCTCCCACGGGAATATACTCGGGGCACTTTAGGTAGTCAGTTACAATGTACATGTTGAGAAAGAAAAGGCCACTTTACTGGTGGATTTTTTTGTGCACTCGACATTTAGAGCTTTCATACATTCTTAATACTTTTTAATATTTTTCAAGTATTTTGTTAGTAGTTGTCGTAAAATGTGTAATTAATGCCGTGTGGTCCCCGGCAGAGTAGAATAGGTGACCCTTACCGAGGTGTCGTAAAAGGCGACTAAGGTAAAGCTGCTGGCATGATCATCAGCACCCAGAGAAGGAAAACTCTGCATTTATATCAAAACCCTCGCCAACCCGTCTGCCAAGCGTGGTGAGTATGGCAATTACCCCTCATGTGATTGAGGGAGGCCCGTGCCCCAGCAGTGGGGACTTAAATGGGCTGATGATGATGATGATGTGTAATTAATTGAGTAGGTAGCCCATGTCTTAAGCCGTATTATGTAATCAGTAGTTTTTTTGACATAGGTAGCAGACAAGCAGATGGAGCACCTGATGGTAAGCGATTGCCGCAGCCCATGGACAACCGCGACACCAGTGGAGTCACAAGTGCGCTGCCAGCCTTTAAACCTCCCATTTTTCGGTACCTTCACTCACGAAACGAAACACAGTACAGTGCTGCTTGCACTGTGGTCCAGCCGGCCCATTCATGCCAAAGCGTTTTTTTTATAAAGGCTCAATATATTGGCTCTCCTCAGCCTGATAGTAAGCAAGAGATAAGCTCAAGTTGCAATCACAACGGAAGCGATGTCAAGGCATCACCTCCGTTGGCATTGCCATACTGGGGGTCTAATTTTAAGTTACCACATACGATCGTTCGATCGAGCCGACACTCAATCAATTGAAGTTTAGTTTGGTATTGCGAAATTTCATTGAGTGGGATATTTTTGTATGGAGCCCACCATAGATTCTCGCAACTCTATGATAGTGTCACCGAAAGGGATGCATCGGATTAAACCAATTGAATTGACTTTTTTTTTTATAATTTACAATATTTTTTTAGAAATAAAGATATTTCACTTTTTTAATTGTTTAACGTGTTTGAAAGAAAGATTGTATACATAATAAAAACATTAAAATGTTGATACATTTTTTAAAATCTGACAGCCTGCTTTTTTCTGCACCATAGCCGTGAAATTAAACATTAAAAAAAACTTGCAAATGATTGTTGATACGATAAATCATCACAGACCAAGAAAAAACATTCTTGCTACAATTTTAAATATTGGCCCGATAGATGCTTCTTCACGCTTCGATTTTTTTCAAGCAAGCGCAAGCGAGTCACCTGATGGAAAGCAATCATCGCCGCCCATCAACATCCGCGAAATCAGAGATCGCTAATGCGTTTGAACTTATATTTACTCTATATTTTTTAAAGTTCTTAAACCTTTATCATCATCATCATCATTTCAGCCAATTGACGTCCACTGCTGGACATAGGTCTCCCCCAGTTTTCTCCACACAGATTGGTCCTGTGCCGCCCGCATCCAATGGATTCCCGCGATCTTCACCAGATCGTCGGTCCACCTTGTGGGGGGCCTGCCACGGCTGCAACTTCCTGTACGTGGCCTCCACTCGAGGACCTTTCCGCCCCAACGGCCGTCTGTTCTCCTCGCTATGTGCCCTGCCTATTGCCACTTGAGGCACGCAATCCTTTGGGCTATGTCTGTGACCTTAGTTCTTTTAAACCTTAGCTTAGCTTCAATGTCGAGTGCACGAAAATTGCCCTTCATATAGGGCCTATCCGAATTTATCATTGTATGGATGAATATATTATATTATGGAAATCTCTAATTCGACTAGTTGGTCGAGTTCACGAGAAGGCCCTCTGAACTTTCATTGGTTTTTTATTTATTATAGCGGCCGCCCGCGACTCCGTCCGCGTGGAAAAGTAACTTTTTACCCCCCTTTCAACCCCTTACAACCCCCTTTTCGCAATAAAAAGTAGCATATGTGCTTTCTCAGGGTCTAGATTATCTGTATACCAAATTTCATTTAAATCCGTTGAGTAGTTTTGGCGTGAAAGAGTAGCAGACAGACAGACAGACAGACAGACAGACAGACAGAGTTACTTTCGCATTTATAATATTAGTATGGATTTATGGAATCTATTTTATTTTCACGCCTAAGCGCCCCGTTAGTCTAGTGGCTTAAGTACGGGGCCGTGATCTCGGGGTCCTGGGACCGATTCCCGGGTCGAGTGAAAAGTATATTTCGAATTTTTAGAACATCCTAGCTCGGGTTTGTGATCACCAATCCGCATTTGGCAAGCGTGGTGATTAAGCCTCATCCCATCATAGTAGCGATAACTTGATTTTTATGATGGAGGCCTTTGCCAGTGGGACAGTTTTTAGGCTGATATTTTGCTTTCAATTCAATTCAAATAATTTATTTCAGACACGAATAGTCCATACATGTCATTTCTTGAAAAAAATTGTCAGCTTACAAATAGTTATTATTACATACCTGCTTATTATTCTGATTATTACATTATAAAATATTACAAAATAATAATAAAAATACAATAATAATACAAAAATGTCAATTTTACGATTTAACATGAAGCCGAACCCAGTGTTTTACATATGGACAGACCATGCGCCCAGCTATAACGCGTTTACTTTACTTTATTTTATTTTATATTCTATGTTTGTACATTTAATATTTACCAATAACTAAAATAGGGGATACAAATGTGAATACTTACAAACAATTGTATTTGTCGTAGTGTTCTGCCTGGTTCTTTGTGAGTGACGTAATGGCCGCGTGTAAGCATTCGTTCTGAAAAGAAGAAAAAACATGTTAATGTTTTGCAAATTGCAATTTGAATTTCGCCGTGTGGTCTCGGCAGAGTAGAATAGGCCACCTTCACTCTTACCGAGGTGTCGTAAAATGATCATCAGCACCCAGAGAAGGAAAACTCTGCATTTATATCAAAACCTTCGCCAACCCGTCTGCCAAGCGTGGTGAGTATGGCAATTACCCCTCATGTGATTGAGGGAGGCCCGTGCCCCAGCAGTGGGGACTTAAACGGGTTGATAGTGATGATGATGATGACTTTGAATTTAGTGCCACTTCTTATTTTATATTTTGTTTTGCCGATTTATTTTACGTTATAGGTGGCAGACGAGCAGACGGATCACCTTTCTGTCGACCATAGACACCCAAAGGCCTTCAAACCCCTCTTTCCCCCGGATTCGGCCTCCGGTACTCTCACTCACGCAGCGAAACACAGCATAGTGATGCTTCTTGCCGATTTTCTGTAATGCCTCGGTATCTCCGGTCATGCCGAAGCGTGGCGCCCTCACGGTCAATGTTTTTATTGTAGCCGAAACCAGAATAAGAATAAATAAATAAAAGCTAATTATACACTCAGAGGTTTTCATGGTTGATTAATACGCTTCATTAAAAGAAGAGCGTATACGGGTCATCTTACGTAAACATATTGTCAAAAGGGATTAAAACCTCAAAATAAAAAAAACTGAATCTTTTTAAGATCACTTCGTTTTCGTTGTACGTATTTACAAAAGAAAAGTATTATGTATATATTTGTACTTCCGCTGTTGGTTCTGACATCCATAACACAGGTGAAATTTAAACCATATTATGGTCTACCGTCTCTTGAAGTCGTGAAAAAAGAACCCCTAAGTTTAATAAAAAAAAAACGAATGAAAAAATCAAATTTCACACTCCCGAGATAATCAAAACCTATGGGGTACTTCCAACAATTAGGTTTGCCAAATTCATCCAATTCAATTTTCAAAAAACAATATTGTTAAAGATCACAATATATCTGGAAAAATCTGAAAATCATACTTTTATTAATTCGTAAAAATAAGGGGGTCGTTATTACAAATTGATGGTCCAAGTGTCGGTTGTCGGTTCTGCGGCTAATAGGGCCAGCCCACTGCCACTTAAGCTTGCTAATCTGGTGAGCAATGTCGATGATTTTGGTTCTCTGTCGGATCACCGATGCCGGATGCCGATCAACCGATGGGGTAAACGAGTTCTAGAGTGGAGACCGCGTCTCGTAACGTAATGTAGGGGCCCTCTGGCTAGGTGGGGGGACGATCTGCGCAGGATGGCTGGCAAGAACTGGATACGAGAAGCCATGGATAGATCACAGTGGCGAACAATTAGAGAGGCCTACGTCCAGCAGTGGACTGCGATAGGCTGATGATGGTCCAAGTGTCATATTAAAAAAGGGCTTGATGCGCAAACTGTAAAATATATTTTATTATGTTTTTACGACGCATAGTTTCTAATTTATAATCTTTTTTTAGGAAACCTGCGCAAGTCTTAAACGTACTTGTTTGTGGATACGTAAGTGCGGAACCCTCGTATTATAGGTTGTCCGATTTTTGCCATGATTAAAACATACCTATTAGGTACACTTTACAGTCGGTTGTAAATCCTATATTATTCTGTCGGATCAGACATTCTTTTTCTTTTTTTTTATTGCTTACAGTAGGTAGACGAGCTTGCGGCCCATCTGATGGTAAACGGTAACCGCCGCTCATAGACATCAACAATGCCGGAGCACAGTCATGCCGCTGCCTACCGTGAGAGAAGAACTCTTTTCAAACCTCGTTTAAAAAAGGACATGTCATAGCGATCTGGGAACACCGCGCCTGGAAGCTCATTCCATGCAAAAAAATCCTCCATTTTCCCTCTCATCAGACAGAATAATAGAAGATTTTTTTATGATGAAGTAGCAGAAGTAAATCGAATGTGATATAAGTCGACTTGTACCATTTTTCACAGGACGCACAGAATTTATGGACTTATATTCAATTTAGTACCTCGTTTGAACTATTTGTCTTTGGTTTTTTTATATAAAGATGTTATGGTATTGCGACAAGGCCCTATAACGCCTTGTTGGTCTAGTGGTTTAAGTACCGGGCCGTGATCTCGGGGTCCTGGGTTCGATTCACGGGTCGAGCGAAAACTATGTAAGCGGGTTTGTGATCACCAATCCGCATTTGGCAAGCGTGGTGATTAAGCCTATTCCCATCATAGTAGCGATTACTTGAATTCTATGATGGAGGCCTTTGCCTTGCAGTGGGCCAGTTTATAGGCTGATACTAGACTAGACTAGACAAGGCCCTGAAGTGTACAGACTATATGTGCGATATTAGACACGCACAAATATACTAATTCAATTCATGTGCATTAAATAAACGCTTAAAGCTAACATCTGAACGGTTCTTCAAAGAGATCGCATCCTCAACCGAGTTATCGTGATCTGTTCGTTCACTATTAATACCACAGTATAACAAAGCGTTGTTCCTCATCATCACAGCGTATAATTCCCAGTAGCGTCCAAATCAAAGCACTGTTATTTTTTTGGTAGGAATGCAATCGGTTCGATTAGATGGCGCCACTGTCGCATAACGACATCGTATTTTTTTTAAATTTATTTTTGTTACCTACTGTTTTCTTCTCATCATTGTATTGTGTCTAGCTTTTGAGTGTTCATCATCATCATCATCATCAGCCCATCCAAGTCCCCACTGCTGGGGCACGGGCCTGCCTCAATTACATGAGGGGTAATTGCCATACTCACCACGCTTGGCAGACGGGTTGGCGAGGGTTTTGATATAAATGCAGAGTTTTCCTTCTCTGGGTGCTGATGATCATGCCAGCAGCTTTACCTTAGTCGCCTTTTACGACACCTCGGTAAGAGTAAGGGTGGCCTATTCTACTCTGCCGGGCACCACACGGCCTTTTTTTGAGTGTTGTTTGTATCTAATTGTTATCAACTGAATTCTCTTCAACTTTTTTGTGTGTGTTTAAATACGAATCTTATTATATCTACCACATCACATATTACCTATCTATAATATGTACGTGTATATATATTTTTATTTATTTATCTACACCACACCATCACACTCGCTCGCAAACAAGTCCCGCCAGAATACCAGCGCTGCTGCGGCAATGCAAATATTGTCGTAGCAGCTAATGCTGAGGTCGGGACCTGATTGACCACACACTATTCACATCTCTTTGTCCCTCTTCTTTGTAAAATGTATGTGGTTTTAAACCGTATACCAACTGTATGTGTTTGTTTCTTGTGTATTGTGATGGTCAATAAATGTATTTTCTTTCTTTCTTTCTTCTTTCAAATCTGTCGCTTTGGAGCTCAGAATACGCTTGAGCCATCATCCAGAACTCGAGTTGTCTGGTAAGTACAATGAAGTGATTTTTTTCTTGATGCGTAAAGTTACTTCCCATAATTGCGTTAAGCAATAATAGTGCGGAGTTCTGAACGATTTATACCATGTTAGAGTGAAATGTCATCATCAACCCATTTATGTCCCCACTGCTGGGGCACGGGCCTCCCTCAATCACATGAGGGGTAATTGCCATACTCACCACGCTTGGCAGACGGGTTGGCGAGGGTTTTGATATAAATGCAGAGTTTTCCTTCTCTGGGTGCTGATGATCATGCCAGCATTACCTTAGTCGCCTTTTACGACACCTCGGTAAGAGTGAGGGTGGCCTATTCTACTCTGCCGGGGACCACACGGCCATATCGGCCCATACCATACGGCCATATCGGACCATATCGGCCAGTGAAATGTGCCTGCAACGAATCCCGAAGAATTCTATCCTATCAGTACATAGTTTTAAATTGCAATAGTGTCTTGACTGAGCCCTTGTCGGACACAGCCAGGACACTTGACAAATTAATATATCATAGAATTACATAATAATAGCGAATAAATAAGAATTAGTTTGTTAAATTCAGGCGGCATAATCGCATGTGCGATAAAGCATATTTTTACCCGACTACGGCGAAGCAAACAGGAGGGTTATGATTTTGACCTGTATGTATGTATGATTGTTTATGTGTTCCCTCATAACTTCTAAACTAGTTATCATATTTGAACAAATGAGGTGTTGTTAAAAGCGTCTTAATTGTCTTTTGGTTATAGGCGACATGACGTCACGTTAAATTGACTACAACGCCATCTAGGGAACTTAGATTAATGAACTAAAAAAAAATATGCGTGACGGTACCGTGTGGGGTATCAAATGAAAAAGCTTTTTGCGCACACTTCAAATATGTTATTTTATTAACATAACTAAAAAGCTGTTAAATAAAATTTTTGTTTAAAAACTAAAACCCGACTACCAAAAACACACGCTCTAAAAAGTACGAAACAAGAAATTTGTCTCTGCTGAAATTATTATGCCGTATCGCCCTGGTCGTATGCCACCTACTGTAGCAAAACAGATTCGTGCGTGAGTTTGTGCGAGCGTGTGTTTTTGGTAGTCGGGTTTTTGGTACTTAATTTTCTTGATTAAAAATAACCCTTAGACAGGGGAACCAGACCAACTGGAACTAACCGTGTTCCAGTTAGTCTGATTCCCCTGTCTAAGGGTCACGTTCAGAGTCTTTATCTCAAATAATATAGGTATTTACAATTTTGAGAAACTATCCGAGACGTGCAGGTTTGCTTACGATGTTTTCCCTCACCATCGAGCTAATAGTAGAAATATGAACATTTTTTTGTCATAGGAGGCAGAAAAGCAGACGGATCACCTGATGGTAAGCGATTGCCATCGCCCATGGACACCCTCGACACCAGTGGAGCCACAACCGCACACAGCCGCTGTCTGTAGGCTTTACCTCATTATAAATATTATAGATATTTTATATATACTGCAAGCAAGCACGTGGGCGAAGTGGGAATCGAATCCAATCCACGACCTTTGGTTTTAGACCTGGAAAAAACGTATCTTTCAAAAAATTGGAACATTTGCATCTGGATCAGTGCAGAGATGCGGAACAGTGAAACGATTCATTTGGAACATCGACTCTCAGGTAGATTCGTGTTTCATCCCGCTCATTCGGCTCACTCGGATCATTAACCTCATTCGGATTATTCGGCTCATTGGACCATTCCGCTCATACGGATCAATCGGCTCATTCGGATCGTTCGGCTCACTCGGATCATTCGGCTCATTCTGATCATTCGGCTCATCGGATCATTCGGCTCACTCTGATCATTCAGCTCATTCGGATCATTCGGCTCATCGGAGTATCCAGCTCATTCGGTTCACTCGATCTCGAGATCCATTTGAGTCGAATGATACATTCGGAGCAAACATTAGAGATTCGGAACAGTGTATCATTTGGCTGAGTCGGATCACTGTGTCGTTTCAGTAAATAGTAACATATGTATATTTGGTTTATGAGCCATGAGGCAGGAACGCTACCGAATAATTTACCTACACTCCTATTCTTGATAGCATTATTGGTTTCAAAGGTGAAGTTTTACTGTTCTCATGGACTAACTTCGAAGAATTGTCAGAAAGAAAAATAAAATTGAGTTTCTTTGTGGCTGCCAATTTATTATTTATGAAAACCGAATTATGTACGCGAACTTTCGGGAACATTCCCTGTTCCTTTGTGGGATGAGTCGGGGTTACTCGAGAGTGAAAAGTAAGGTTACTCAATAAAAAGTAAGGTAGCTCAGTGGATGAGAGTGGTAAGAGTCGAATCCATGCACCTCTGGTTTTTTCTAATCTCACGAAAACCGGCGTGAAGTAGCACTGTGCTGTGTTTCACTGCGTAAGTGAGGGTACTGGAGGCCTAATCCGGGGAAAGGGGGTTTAAAGGTTGGCAGCGCACTTGTGGCTGGTGTCGCGGGTGTCCATGGGCGGTTGCAATCGCTTACCATCAGGTGATCCGTCTGCTCGTCTGCCTCCTATGACAAAAAAAAAATCGTATTAGCTCGATGGTAAGATGTTACTGGCAGACAAAACGGTCTACTCTCCTTCGTTTCGCATGGCGCTTGCAACAGTGCCGAAATATCGGAAACTCAAAAATAAGGTACATGGTAGAAATCTCGTAAAATAACTATTCTAATGTAAGTGACCATGAAAGTTTAAAACAACAAATATATACATAAATACATATATTACACCCAGACACTGAACCAATACAAGTGTTCATCACAGGTATGTTTGTGCATTTCACGTATTTTATTATATTTAATATTGATTTCAAATAATTATATTAGTAGTCTCTTTTGTGATATTTTTGTCAGGTGCCATTGAGGAACCGGCAACGAAGAGGTCAGCGGGTAACCCAGTCACCTTTTCCAAGAATCTTTAAGTTACGGTTTACTATTACTCTTCGCGCCTTATACGAGCCACGTCAGAACATATTTCAGAGCAATAACGCTGCAACTAGTGTCGTTGAAAAGGCCATATCGATAGATTTCGATCATTTTCTTTTGTGTTCAATTGTTCGGAGTAAAAAGATAGCAGCGTCTAATTGCTTCATAATAATCATTAAGTCCATCAAAATCCTTTCCTTTATTTCATATGGCTTACCTATAGATAGGTACCTGCAATAAATTTTTATTGACATAGTGTTGGGTATGCTCTATGGCGCTGTCTATGGGCATATGAATGATGTGTCGGTTGTCAAGTGCTTTTAAAAAAAAAGTATACCTACGTGCGAAGCCGTCTTTAATTATCGAGTCACTATTCCCGTATTTATCACATAGAAAAAGTATTAAGGAAGAAGAAGACTTGAAAGTATTTAATATAGATCATACGTGTGTATGTTATTGCACAAGTAACGTACTCGACTAACATCTACAGACATGTCTTGTTAAGACGAACTTGTTCATTTCAAGCCGAAACCTACAAAAAGTAATATATTAAGACGCAATTAACAGGAGAAGATGCTCATAAAAGCATATTCGGGATATCACCTGACGTACGCAATGCTGATGAGGACGAACATAATATTGAACAGCAACAGGAGACGAAAACCATAAAACTCCTTTTATGCAAATGCGACTCACTGACCGGGATCTATTAAACGCTTATTCAAAGCCCGAAGATTACAGGCACATCAATTCGACAGACAACATATCAACTATAAAGATCCTTTGGCGATGAGGTGTTCCGAATGTGTGTGACGAGGTGTGAATGATATCAACTTTAAATTCCCCTATTTTAATAAGGGACTTTAAAGTTGATATCATTCCGGGATAAGTAGCTCAAGGAAATACATACTTATAATACATAGAAAACACCTAGACTAATACAAACAGAAATCTTGATGCACAGAAATGTTTGTACTATGCGGGGATCGAACCCGCAACCCTCGCACCAGAGGCAGCGTTCACTACCACTGGTCCAATGATGAAAGTTGCAGGATATAGTCCAGGTTTATCGACATTAAATCTATGGATAGTATGACACCTTATTTCGCAACCCTAGCAGCATTGATAAGGTCTCCCGTCCTTACCCGAGGCTTATGTAACTAGGAACATCCGCTTAGCCTCAGTGACAGACCTTGGCTGTAATACTGGGTTAACGGAACTTGGCTAAGCGATGGATATGTTATAAATATAGATAGATACATAGATACACTTTATTGTACAAAATTTACAAATCTTCGTATATCGTTATCTTCTTTGGTTTCGAGTGTTGCGCTGCATAAGTGAGGGTACCAGAGGCTCAATCAGAAGGGGAAGGGGGGTGTTTAAGGTTGGCAGCGCGCTTGTGCCTTCATTGGTCCATGGGCGGCGGCAATCGCTTACCATCGGCTGACCCGTCTACTCGTCTGCCACCTATATCACAAAAAAAAAAACAAGTCGTCGATCGGTGTAAGAAAATATACAATTACCAGTACTTTTTGGCATTACTTAGTAAAAGGACACCTTAAGTGACCGAACTGGGACCGGATAAGACTGAATGAATGATGGAAACGGGCGAAACACGGGCTGTATCGGGTTCCTAATGGACTTCCTTGATTGCTTTTCAACGCTTTATTAAGGCAGAAATGACGACTGTCTTCAGGTAATGGATCGTTGTCTCTAACACCCAACATTAATGGGTTTATTAAAAAAAATACGGCATTGTATTGACTTTAATATTTAACAATAATTTGAATACTTTTTTGGACCAATTGATTTTTTCTTATCTTAATGTGACGGGTAGGGCACACTAGCGACTCCAATCGATTTGAATTTTTAGCTACTAAACCGGATCTATTTTAAAGAATTTTGGGGTTACAATCTCGGGGAAAACACTTATACTATTTATTAAATAACCATGCACAAATGTTGGGTCCAAAGCGTACGCGAAAAATTGATTCACGTGAATCAATTTTTCGCGTACAAAAACGGTTTAATAGCTAAAAATTAAAATCGATTGCCGCCGCTAGTGTGCCCTACCCGTCACCTTAAATTATTTTGTGTGCACTTTGGACTTGTATGTAAGCACACTAAACTTGTTAAAATAAATAAAGTAATAAAAAAAATATTGATTATATTGTTTTTCCTTGTCATTATGTTATTTACGTTGCTTTGTTGCATCTAAAGATAGAAAGATAGAAAGGTAAATGACGATAACTAAAACCAGTTCAACTAAGAATCTGTAATATCCTTTCCTTTTAATTTATTTATTTATATACACCGTAAATATATTTATATATTACATGGCATGTACGTATTACATATCTTAAAATAAAAAAAAATAATTAAGTAACTTAAGTGGAAGCCACGTAGAGGAAGTCGCAGTCGTGGCAGGCCCCCCACAAGGTGGACCCAGGATCTGGTGAAGATCGCGGGAATCCATTGGATGCGGGCGGTGCAGGACCGATCTATGTGGAGAGCATTGGGGGAGGTTTATGTCTAGCAGTGGACGTCTATTGGCTGAAATGATGATAATGATGAAGTAACTACATATTTACGGTATCCTAAAAATAAAAGAGGAATATTATTAAACAGAGATGAAGGATGAGATGAAAAATATTTACAAAAGAGTGTAGTCTGTCTCGCTACTCATCGTGCCCAGAATGCTGGCGGCGTTACCTCTTTGAATAGCCAGCCCATATCCTTTCTAAAAGTTGAATATAATATGGACCCCTTTTGCCCTATTGATTTAGTAATCGATAACCTATGCGTTATTCCACAAAACTAATAAGTACTTAGTAATATAAGTAAAACATAATACAGACTCAAAGTCAATACAGACTTGAAGAAAAATATAAATAAAAAAGTTTTAACGAACAAAAACTTTAACGTTAAAAGAATATCATAGTGAGGGTTTACTTTCTAGTGGCTAGTTAAAAATACAAAACGGCCTTATTATAAGAATTATTTTATCTGAAATTGCTTATCAATTATATTCATGGACTTTTATATTCATTTATTCACATAATTTGTAACAGTGGTACATGACAGGTACGTAGTTGAGCAGTTGTCTTAGCTTTTTCTTTTAGAAAGCTCAAGTATAATATTATATAATTATTTGTCAAACTCAATTTATCGTAAATTGGGGTGGCTACAGATTTTGTGTATATTCTTTGAGAACGGACCTTGATGAATAGTAGTAGTATTGATACCGGAGGCCGCATCCGGGGGAAGGGGAGTTAAAGGTTGACTCTTCAAAACTCTTGTTTAATTTGATAGGTAAGTACCTACTAGGGTCGTATTTAAATATTAAATAATAATTACTCCTGAAATTTACAAGTTTTGGAGATAAACAGTTTAAGGCAGAGAAATGAGCAAATATTAGATATGTAACTTTCATCATATTAAAAATATTTAAAGACCATTTTTCAATATAATATTACTGCCGTCCGCTAACTAAAAGGTCGCTTAGCCACAGGAAGTCACTGTTTCTTAGCGGCTTTTAGTTAGCGAACGCCAGATTACGTTAAATTTTTCAAAATTGAAGCTACTGTACTTGAGGACCTTTCAGCCACACCGGCCGTCTGATCTCCTCGCAATGTGCCCTGCACATTGCCACTTGAGGCAAGCAATTCTTTGGGTATGTCCTTGACCTTGGTTCTCCTGGGGATCTCATCATTCCTGTTACGAACACGCAAGTAGATTCCAAGCACAGCCCTTTACATTGCTCTCTGAGTGACTTTGAGCCTTCTTAAGCGGCTGATTGTAGCGGCCACGTTTCGTTTTATCAAAATGTTCGCCACCATAGAATTAGAAGGGTAATTATGGTTAACTCAGTTGTTTTGTAACGGGCGGAACGCCATGACGCATTATTCTGTGGCAACCATTTAGGGACCTTGCCCACGACGACTTTTTGTAGCGATGCAGTAGCGATGCTGTCGCGCGTCCGCATCAATACAGCCGCGAAGCGGTCGCTAGCTGTGTGTCCTGGGCTCAGAATTAAACGCGATACAAATGCGCTGATATCTCGTTGCAAACGCGATTCAGTAACGGTACTAACAGTTGCACTAAAGCTCGGTTCTCCACTCATGCTCCACCCTCGCTCCATTGTTCCCCCGATGTCGTCCGACACAGGCGCGCGTTTGCATCGATACAGTTGCAAGACAGTAGCGCGTTGCAAACGCGACTAATACGCGTTAGTAACGATACTGTCGTGCGTTTAGTAAGCGCGCGTTTGCATCGCTGCTATATAAAGTTGCCATGGACGAGGGGCCTTAGGTTATCCATTCACAACAGGGGCACAGTCATCTGTATGCCCGAGAAGCAGATAAATAAAGAACAGTAGACCATAAGTCTAAATCTCAACCACACTCCATGCACTCAAAACCATTAATACTCGTAGTGCTCGTGCACAGCTCCGGGATAGGTTTGCGCACAACAGTTCACAAAAGTGAAAAGAGTGATGGTAGCTCAGTGTAGGAACTTGCGCCTTCAGAAAAGAGGTTCGAGTCAGAACACTAGCAATTATGCACCTTAAATCTGTGGTTATTTCGATCATTAACTCGCCGGATGAGGGAATCGCTAATAAACCTATACGTTTCGAATCCTTTCTCAATTGTTGAGATTATTATTCGAATCGTGTAATCATAATCCAGTTGGTCTTGTTCCCCTGTTTGAGGGCTTGAAAGTTCAGATGGCAGTCACTTCATAGTAATTACGAGACTTTCCATATTGTGTTAAATTGTTCCACATTGCATGTCAATACGTTTATTTAGCTGAAAAGCTGGAACAAATGTAACACAAACACCCTTGCGAGAGTGACCGCTATTCGATAAGCGCCCTCCGGAGTTCGGGCTACCTGTAGCCCTGTAGCTGGTTGTTCCACCACCAGCTCTGTTAGCAATCTTCTGACAATAGCAATTGATTAAAAAATTTTTTTTTTAATAATTAATGCTGAGGTCGGGACCTGATTGACCACACACAACCACACCACCTATTCTTATATCGCCTCTTCTCTTTGTGTCTGTATCGTGTCGTGTTATGAATATTGTACATATTTACTTTTGCTGTATTGTGATGGTCAATAAATGTATTTTCTTTCTTTCTTTTCTCTTTCATATTGTTATACGGCCAGCAACGAAAAGGAGTTTCTCCAACATTACAGTACCTACTCGTACTCTACTTTTTTGTTTAAGTTCTTCTAAATTCATTCAGGCATTCTATCTATTCGATTATCAGTTGAGTTTTAGGTATGTACTTAAATATGAAAGTACTTATAATTTTAAGTGAACCAGTTCATTTGAACTCATTCGCTTACACAAATCCATGCACGAAGACTGATAGTCTAATATACTTACCTTTTACGAACGGTTTAAACTTTTGAAATTGCTTTAAAGTACGCCCATTCATCACTTTGCTCTTTTCAACTGTGGTTAGTTATATTAAACTTCGGATTCGGTAGAATTAATCCAAGATTTACTCTTTAGGGTTCGAAATTGTTAAATAGAACCGGGTTTAATTTTTAATCAACGATCATACTGTGAATAAGTTAGTGTAACTTTTAAACGAGAGGTCGGTTCAAACCCTCATCCTCATCTAGCGTGTGATTCCCGATTGTGTACAAAGTTGTTGCGCTGGATCCCTGGGAACGCTTGGGCCATGATTGAGGATTTAGGGAATCTGGTAATTACAATGAAGCGACTGCCGTCTTTCGCAACTCTTTAAAAGAGCAATCAGACGTTTTAGAAACGAAACTGTACGAAACGTGTAGGTTTCATCATGATGTTTTTCTCACTACTGAGCTATTGGTAGGAATACGCACATAGATTTGAAAAATCCAGAGGTGCATGCTCCTTAGATTTGAATCACAACATAAGTACATTCATGTCTCATGACATGAATCATCCCCACAAGCATATAAAAGCGGTGAACCACATTCCAATAGAACATGAAAAGTACGATACATTAAATACCCGCTACTGAGCAACCAATCGATTTGATTTTACGCTTTATCCACGCTAACGGAAACAAACAAACGACACATACCACTTTTTATTCCAAATATGTTGAGTAAACATTGGAAAGCAAAAGCCGTTTCGATGCAAACATTATTTGCAGGTGGGTCGAACTATTTCAATTGGAACATTCCTTGCGGCGCTCACTGAAAGTTGTAAGGTACGCATAGTTTAGGGCTGTCTCTGATCTTAATGAAATAAGTAGAAAGTAAATAACACACTTAAAAATTTCATCTCGTGTTCAGGCGGGACTCGAACCCACACCTTCCACAATCCGGGTGCATGTTCTACCAATTAGACCACTAAACTCGTTAATAAGCCGACGTAATTTGTAAGTGCTTGATTCGACATGAGCTGTCGAAGTCGCGCGCAAGTAAGTAGAAAGTAATTGCAACTGAAGCACGCTTCGGAATAACCAGGGTGGTTCGACCGAAATGATACCCTGGCCTTACAGAAAACGGAAGTGGAGCAGCGCTTATGCTGTTACGCTGAGTGAGTGAGTGTATCGGAGGCCCAATCCTAGAAGAAAGGAAATAGTTTTCTGTGCAATTATGAATCTACTGGTGTTGCGGATGTCAATAGGCGGCAGCAAACGCTTAGCATCAGGTTATCCGTTTGATCATCTGCCACCTATCACGTAAAAAAAAAAAAGACAAATAGGCGGTTTAAGAAATATAGTCTGGTCACGGATGTTAAGCATCGCGTATCTAACCATAAGTAAAATTAGCCATATCAAAATTAGTAATCTGATCCATTAAACTCTTCGTGGTTGAAAGAGATCCAAAATAACCTATACGAATGTACTGTGCGACATGCAATGATATAATAAATAAAATATGCAAAATAAATCAGCCGTGTGGTCCCGGCAGAGTAGAATAGGCCACCCTCACTCTTACCGAGGTTTCGTAAAAGGCGACTAAGGTAAAGCTGCTGGCATGATCATCAGCACCCAGAGAAGGAAAACTCTGCATTTATATCAAAACCCTCGCCAACCCGTTTGCCAAGCGTGGTGAGTATGGCAATTACCCCTCATGTGATTGAGGGAGGCCCGTGCCCCAGCAGTGGGGACTTAAATGGGCTGATGATGATGATGCAAAATAAGTACGACGTGGTAAAGCTGGTTGCTACAAAATGGGTCCAGGTTACCCACAACAGATCTGAATGGAATATCAAAAGACGTCTATATCAATATGGTAGAATGTGGACTTTGATGGGGAGATAATGAAGCACTAAGACTTTCAGAATATGCCGAAGTAGATCTACATAATAAAGACCATAGCCACGGCTTTAAAGATATCGGACGCTAAGGTTTGACTCCAAGTAGGACCGTTAAACTTCCGAGTCGCTGAGCCAGTAAAGCCAAATCTATACTAATTATAAAGAGATAAATTATACAGAATGCGGCAACTTATATAGTTAATCCGAAATCCAAAACGCTTGCGTGATGTAATCGCCACCTAGCGCCATTTATTGATTTAAAGTGGAAATAATGTCCCGAACACACAAGGTGGAGCAACTGGTGAAGGTCGCGGGAATCCCTTAGATGCGGGCGGCACAGGACCGATCTGTGTGGAGATCATTGGGGGATGTCTATGTCCATTAGTGGACGTTTATTGAAATGATTATGATGATTATAATATTATGATATTTGACTAGTGGCACCTAGTCAAATATAAACTGCTAGTCTACCAAGCCATTTTTTGTGCCGCTGGGGAATGCCACCAGCCTGGAGTGTAAGGAGACGTCGCCGCCTATCAGCGGCGCCTTACGTATATCATATCTTCCTACTGGGGAGAAGAAGGGTTATGTCAGCTCTCATCTGGCGGGGGCTTAGCCGGCCAGAGGCACACCGACTAATCAACAGGGGTTTTCCCTCATTGCCTTTAAGTGGGGAGGACTCATGGGTTCAAAAGGATGAATCCTAGCACTAGGTACTCTACCAGGATTTCTTCATAATGTTTCTTATCAGACGTTTTGCTATCCTTTGCCTTAGCTAATGAAGTCTTATTAGGAACATAAAACATCCGCAAAATTTAAACAATCACTCATCTTTATTACTTGAAAAGATATTTAACATTTTGTGTCAAATTGATAATAAACTCGACAACCCTGACCCAGAAAATTTCTACGAGTTTACGACGGAGCCAAATGAAGTACACAGACCTTGATATAAAGGCATTTTTGACATTCGCGTCCTTTTCCATTGTTTGTAGAGATACTTTGACTCTTTGAAACTTTTGTCATTGGGAGTTTTTATTGCCTTTGTATGTACCTGCTTCAGAAAACGCTGAGTATGCGTCATTTGGGCTCGTTGCAAACTGAGCGCTGACACCCTGATTTTAGCAGTTTTATTTTTATCTTACTCTTTATTAAAATAATAGGGAATTTCACTACAGTGAAAATATCAATTAAATTGTTATAATCCTGAAACCAAACACTATATTAAAATATACTGCGATCTTTTCAACATATCATTAGAAAAATTTTTAAATCTCCACCGTTGACCAAGTGACTAAAACACAAGAAAATTTAAATGACGTCACCAGCCATGTTTAAATAGAAAAATCATTTCAAAAATATAAAAAAGTTAATGTCAACCAATCTATTTGTACGTTGTTCCAAATTTGAGTGTTGTTATACAAATCTGTAAAAACAAGCATTTTGAACTCAAAAAAAACTACATAGTTATATATTGATGATTTTAACTACTTTTACCTTCCATGTATAGTTATTGTTGACAATTAAAAAAAAAAAATTAAAGCTCGCCGATCTTTACTCAGAGGAACGGAGCATTTTTTAACCCCCGACTCAAAAACGACGGGGTGTTATAAATTTGACGTGTCTGTGTGTCTGTCTATGGGATCGTAGCTCCCAAACAAATGAACCGATTTTGATTTTGTTTTTTTTTTGTTTGAAAGATGAATAAGGAGGGAGTGTTCTTAGCTATGTTGGATAAAAATCGATCCAAGATGGCCGCCGTCACAAAAATTAGGATTTTATGTTTTAACACAACTCACACAATATGGGTATCATGTAAAAGGGCTTGAGTAGCAGAATATATTAATTGTGAAAAATTTCAAATCCAAGATGGCCGCCGTCAGAAAATGGCGAATAACCTATTTGTTGTTCCAACTGCCTCAATATAGGTATCAAATGAAAGAGCTTTTGTTGTGTCGGGGGTTTTTTAAATTTTCAATTTATTAGTTATTGAGAACTGGCTCGTGATGTCAGAGGTCACGTGACTGCGCGTTTTGGCCGCCTTAAAATGATTAAAACTTTCGACACACCAACATCGAAACATATCTTTGCTCGACCCGGGAATCAAACCCCGATATCACAGCCTGGTACTTAAACTACTAGACCAACAGGGCGATCTGATAATGTATGTAGTTAAATAAATTGAAAAAGTACCAAAAAAATTAAAATTATAACGCAACATATTTCTCAATGTGGCACTTAAAAAGGTCTCCGCTCTGCCACGGACACGTGAGGTCCCCGTGGCGCTGGTATTCTGATACCTTTCTTGAAAGGCGCACGCATTACAAAAAGATAAATTAAAAATTATAATAACATGCAAATTGCTCAAAATAAATACATATATTACACCCAGACACTGAACAAACACAAGAGTTCGTCATACGAATATTTGTCCAGGGTGAGGATCTAACCTTTGTCGTATGAGGGCTACCAAATGCGCCAGCCGGCCTGTCATTAATGAAAAATCAACACCCTGAAGTGGCGGTGAACCACTGCTGCGGTCACTTTCAGTCAACATACTTGTAGAATTGTATAGGCATGCACCCTAAACAGACTGTGCCTTTTCATAGAAAGCCATACTTGAAAAACTGCGTGAAGCTGTTAGTACTGGAGTGACGTGCTGGGCGACGTTCCTTCTCTACCGCACCCGTATAGAATCTGCGTCAGGGCCGGTTGGATCTCTTTTTCACTCTGTAACGTTTTTTCCGAAAATGGCACATTGCACTGACTTCTCGTTCCATGAGAATTGTAGGTAAATCTTGACATGAGATTGAACCTACGCGTAGATCAAAGGCTTGCCGCGCAAGCTTCCCTACCGACGCTAGTGAGAGTACAGGCCGACCAAGATCAGAAGGCACATCAATGACATTGACAAGAAGGCGTTTAACAGCGTTTTTTATACGCGAAAATGTCGAAATTGCATTAGTCCTATTCATCATCGTCATCATCGTCAGCCCATTTAAATCCCCACTGTTAGGGCACGGCCCTCCCTCAATCACATGAGGGGTAATTGCCATACTCACCACGCTTGGCAGATAGGTTGGCGAGGGTTTTGATATAAATGCAGAGTTTTCCTTCTCTGGGTGCTGATGATCATGCCAGAAGCTTTACCTTAGTCGCCTTTTACGACACCTCGGTAAGAGTGAGGGTGGCCTATTCTACTCTGCCGGGGCCACACGGCTATAGTTAGTTCCTATTGCCACGTGCCATATAATCGTGATCGGACTTTAGCAGTTGACAATTACTGAAGCCATCGTAAAATGGGTGCCAGAAGCAAAGACGTGCCAACCTAAACAGACTGAGTCTTCATAGTAGACTGCCTGAAGCTGTTAGTACTGGATTGACGTGGCTGGTGACGTCCTTTCTCTACCGCATCCGTATACTCGTAGTACTTTCACACACGTGACGATCCGAAAATGGCACATTCCGTTTAAAACGCGCGTTTTTAGTTCCATGGCCAGAAAGCTCTTTAGTAACATAGACAAGGGCAGATCTACAACATTTATTCTTTTTTTTTTATACTAGAGGCGGACAAACGAGCAAGCGAGTCACCTGATGGAATGTAATCAACGCCGTCCATGAACATCCGCGAAATCAGAGAGACAGCCAATGTGTTGCCGGCCTTTTTAAAAAAGAGTACGCTCTTTTCTTAAAGGTTCCAAGCTCGTAGCCGTCCGGAAATACTCCTACAGTCAAACCATTCCACAGAACTGAGGTACGTGGTAGAAAGTTCCGCGAGAAACGCACAGTATTTAACCGCCATCCATCGAGTGGCTGAGGATGGAATAACAATCGCTTGCGAGTGGTTCGATGTAAAAATTTAGCTGCAGAGAGTAGATCAAACAGTTCTTCAGAGCATTATCTATGATGCCTTGATAGCTCTTTGGGGAAATGTAAAAATAATATCATTCATAGGACACTTGTAAAGAAGATAGCATTAGTCCCGCCTTTTGCCACGTGCCAATGACTATTATACGTAACTCATAAATCCATTTAGAGAGTCAGAATATGTTATCTTAAACTATTTGCAATCCTTCTAGTTGCTTTTAGCTTACGTAAGAAAACTCAATTAAGTTTAAAGGTCGACAAAGAAAGCTGACGTCACGGTGACGGAGAAACATTCATGGCACCCACGTGTATGTAGAATGGATTCTCGCAAATTATATTACCTACGTGATACAACTTTGTATTGAAAATTCATCAGACGAGGTAAAAATAATACTGTTTAAATCGTACTGTCAAGCCATGTACACAGGCGGCCTGTGGGTGAACTACACGCAAAAGTCTCTCAACGCCCTGTGTGTCTTATAAAATAATATGTTTAGAGTGCTGTTTGGGCTGCCGCGATTCTACAGTGCGTCCGGTATGTTTGCCGTCGCTCATGTTGGCAGTTTTCAGGCGATATTGAGGAAAAAGATCCTGTCCATCCGGAGCAGAATGAAAGGCAGTTCCAACGGTATTCTGAGCGTACTGGCGGGGAGGTGGGACAGTATTTTGGGGAGGCACTAGGTAACCGCCCTGGTAAACCCTAACTCCAGCCAGATTTAAAACATCAATTAGTTGTTTTGCTTTGTTTGTTTGATGTGTTTTACTAACATAGGTATTAAGAGTCAATGTTACTAACGAAAATGGATACTTGGGTCTGAATTACAATTATATACATCCTGGGCGGATAAAGAATGGGATCAGAAATGGCAGCGCATCTATTCACTTCTCGCTCGCACACTATTTGCGTCTATACTCGCACTCGTGGGGTGCGAGTATAGACGCAAATAGTGTGCGAGCGAGAAGTGAATAGATGCGCCGCCATTTCTGATTCCATTCTTTATCCGCACAGATAGTACAAATTAACTTGACTGGGTTGATGGCGCATTTGATAGATAAGGATAAAAGATAAACAGATCTTTATTCAATTTAGGTCCATGAACACTTTTGAATGTCAAAACAGGTACACATACTAATATCTACCGCTGGTGCTACCTAAAGTCCATTTCTCCATCCACCAAGAAAGGTAGTAGTTACTCTTTTCAAATATTGATGATGCTACAGAGTTTCAATATGGAAAAAAACAATTATCAAAGTTAATAGACTACTATGAATGACGACTCAAAAGACTAATCATAATCGATTAGTCGATTAGGATTCTTGGTCAAGTTAATACATGACCAAGAATCCTAATTATCACCTTATCCTTTTGTGGTAGCTTATTGAATATCTTGAACATAAATCAACAAATAAATTAAAATTTTTATGAAGTTTGAAGACTAGGCTGGCAAGTCTATGTTTATTTCTGGTGTTAAGACTATGACTATCAACACTGAAGTGTAACTTTTAGCCTGTTCACATCTCTTGCCAATGAGTTGTCGCATTGCTAGGTTAATTGCCCGTAGTTTCAAGACACTAGGGATTTTTCCTTGCAAAACTGATTATAGCGATGAAAAATTAAATCCATATAAGTACATTGTACAATAATTGTCTTTTTTCTGGATGCATGGCATGGCATGCATGGGCCGGCTCGAACTGAGTGGCGACCCAAATTGAATCATGGCGTCCGACACGAGAATTCGTCACTCCGTTCCGGTCTCTCTCAGCCACCTCAGATCATCCGATTGGTGACAGAAACAGTATATAGGCTGATACTTTATTCATTAGGATACTCCAAACATCTGTTTGAAGATTTTTCGTGATTTGACAAAATACAATTGTAGTTCTTCTTTCATAATAACTTTAGCAATGTAGCTCATAGTTAAACATTAAAGCTAATAATTTTCAAAAAGTTTACTATTACAAATTGACCCCAAAAGGTTACAAAAGTACCCAAACTTTATCTACATAAATTCTAAACTTTGATATGAACTTTAATCCCTTTATCGTTAGGTCCTATCATTGAAAATTTAAGGTTAAATTCATAAGCAAGCTTGAAACTTCTTGGGAACTTTCCCGTTTTATTTATTATTTATACCCAGTCTGTAATTACGACTTTTCTCAAGGAAGTTGATCAACTTGTTTTAATTTCGCAAAATCTGTTTTGAAAACATTTCGGTGAAGTACCAGGCTTTAATTAGTTTATTTGCATATTTAAAATATATGTTTGTTTGTTTTGCTGGGCTAAACAAACAAACAATATACTCGTATGCATACTTCTATTGCCTTTAAGCATGATGTTTACATTGTAGGTGCTATAATCATGTACAGTAAGTTTCTTTGTGCCTCTTAGCTATGTTGAATAGCATCGAATTTGGTAAGATACCTATACATAGACACATATTGAACATCCTTAGATAATTTATCTTAATTAATTAATTGGTAGCTTAATGATTGGTATTTATCTATGAAATTGCCGTTTTGTATGGCGATTTTCTTAGAAGTTGTATTTTCTTTTTAATTTGTAAAGTAACTATTAATGTTACTACTTTATAATTAACTGTACTTTGATGTTTAGGAATGTATATGATAGTTATTCTGGAAAAAATATTTGTAATTAAAATAAAATCTGTGAAAAAAAACCGCCTTCAAAAACCACGAACTAAAACGTGCTTTTCGAGGCGTGCTTGCACGAAAGCGTGCTTTTCGAGGCTCAGGGGTACAAGACCGCCCACTTCCAGACTCCGGGTTGACACTAAAAAATTCTAACTGAAAACTTAGATACAAATTTGTGGTCCGACCCGGGATCGAACCCGAGACCTCTTGCGCAGCCGTCGCTTTAAAGTGCGACCCACTACCCACTGCGCCATCGAGGCATTCAATTAGTGTTACAGTATTACCCATTCAGATTTCCAACTATAAAGCTAGTGCACAACTGCGAACCTGGGACTATGGCTCGCAGTTGTGTACAATAACCGAGACACCCGGGTATACACTTCCCTTATCGGGTTCCGTTAGGATGTCCCGGACTGCTTTAGGGCCCGCAGGCTTCCTGCAAGCGTTATCTGCTAAATCCGTTCTGTTTAGCCGCAAATAGAGGAGTAAGATTGTTTGGAAAGTATGAAGTTTAAATATAATTACTTTAGGTAAGTATGTAGATTTAAGGTATGATCCGTCACATGTTGAGTAGGTAATCAAAATCTAAACCTTTCACCGACTCTCAAGTTTATGTCAAACATTATGAGGTTCAATATAAATAGAAAAAAAAATGTGCTATTTTTCCTTGGTTTTTATTTTAATATTCGTGTGATGAACAATAAACGAATATGTGCGAATATGTATCTATTCTTTTGTGTAAAGAAAACAATTAGCCAAACGCCAACTACTGTTTGACATGAGTATTATTAATTAAAAGTTAGATTTTTCCCATTATCCACCATTATGTTTTTTAAAGTATTGCCTGCAGATCAAGTCAAATTCTACTTACTGTAGAATTTGACTTGATCTGCAGGCTGCGCAAAAGGTCTCGGGTTCAAGCCCCGGGTCGGACCAAAAATTTGTACCTAAGTTTTCGGTTAGAAATTCTTAGTGTCAGCCCGGAGATTTTAAGTGGGTGGCCTAGTACCCCCCAGCCTCGAAAAGCACGTTAAGCCGTTGATTATGCGCCCAATCTCTCTCCGATCGTGTCACCCTGGTATCCCATTGGAATATGAGGGTAATGGAATAGAGAGTGCACTTGTGTTTGCGCACACACTTGAGCACTATAGTATATATCCTGCGTATGCAGCTAATCGTTGAGATTGGCTGCCGTAGCTGTAATCGGTTGGAGGATATTATGCAGGATTATATTACTTAGACATATGCTGAGTCTTCTATTTACTTATTCTAAGTTTTAAAATAAAATACGTCGTGACTTTTAGACGCTTTTATTTGACTTAACCAATCCTATTCTCGATACGCGTGCTGTGTTTAATCCAATCTTGCAAGCTGAATTGACCCAATTCTGGGTTTCCGATTGGAATGACATTTTGCATGCACGTGAATCGGATGACAAAGTATGAAATATGATTACCATGGGCGCATATAAAATGTTTCACAAAATTAACGTTTTTAAAAACAAACTCACATCAATATAATCTAGAATTAATAATAATAATATCCTTCAACCGATTAAGGCTACGGCAGCCAATCTCAACGATCAGCTACATACTCAGGTAATATATTATAGTGCTCAAGTGTGTGCTCAAACACAAGTGCACTCTCTATTCCAATACCCTCATATTCCGATGAGACACCAAGGTGACACGACCAGAGAGGGATTGGGCGCATGATCAACGGCTTAACGTGCTTTTCGAGGCTCGGGGGTACAAGACCACCCACTTAAAGACTCCGGGCTGACACTAAATATTTCTAACCGAAAACTTAAATACAAATTTTTGGCCCGACCCGGGGCTTGAACCTGAGACCTTTTGCGCAGCCGTCGCTTTATAGTCATCATCAAAACACAAGTGCACTCTCTATTCCCTTAACCTGATAAAGATTTAAGGTATGATCCGTCACACGTTGAGTAATCAAAATCTGTCATATTTCATTTACTGAATCTCAAGTTTATGTCAAACATTATGAGGTACAAAATAAATCTAGAAAAAAAATAATGTGTTATTTTTCCTTCATTTTTATTACAATATTCGTGTTCAATAAAAATGATGTTTATTGTCTGGATGTATTAAGTATTAAAATACCTATTTTAATACTTAATACATCTGGATTTACCACCTGGTAATATCAGCATGAATTAATAAGTAAGTTAATAAGTAAACATTTATTGCCCACACACAAGATTTCCATAGATAGGACACATAACATAAACATAAGGAGATTGCACAGTATACAAGAATACATAGGAAATAATTATTTAATCAAAAACTCATAAAATAAGTTAATACGTAAACTAGTGACTAAAGAAGAAGGAAAGGAACAAAGTGAAGTGGTCAACAAGGTTCAAGCTCAGCGTGTGCTGCAGCGGTTTGCAGCCGCTGCCGCGATGGTTTTCATTTTTAACCTTGAGTGACTGACGAAATCAATTTTGAATGTGACAGTATCTTTGTATCTACATAGAATGTGAAAAATAACAAAAGACAACTAAAACAAAAACAAAAAGAACGAGGATACGAAGGTACAGTAGTAATAATCATAGCAGACCGCGTCGAGTGTCTAACGCGAACGGGATGTGACCGGTCGTGTGGAGGTACCGTCAGCTGTCTATCATCATCATCATCATCATCAGCCCATTTAAGTCCCCACTGCTGGGGCACGGGCCTCCCTCAGTCACATGAGGGGTAATTGCCATACTCACCACGCTTGGCTGACGGGTTGGCGAGGGTTTAGATATAAATGCAGAGTTTTCCTTCTCTGGGTGCTGATGATCATGCCAGCAGCTTTACCTTAGTCGCCTTTTACGACACCTCGGTAAGAGTGAGGTTGGCCTATTCTCCTCTGCCGGGGACCACACGGCCTGCCGTCTATGGACTATGGATCAGCTGTCTATGGACGTCCACAATCCAAACAAAAACGGAAAACGGAGAGAAAAAGAAAAACACATATCTATGGACGCTATATTTTTTCAGTCTCAATCGCAATGTTTATACACTTAGTACTCTTAGATTAAATCATAACAATACGTTGATGTCTTCTGTTAATTTAATTTATAACTGAGTACGTATAGGAACCAATATATTAGATGAATATAGACTCCCTGTCGATTGGCTAATGAAGCGCCTTGTCCATGTAACAGGCGCGTTTTATTACACCACTCCTCTGATTGGAGCGCTTCGCTTTAATTGGATGGGACTTATATGGGACGTGTGGGAGTCTGTACTACGCTTAACTTCCTGGATTGAGTTAAGGTATAAATAAGATAAATTAATTTTAAATTTAATAAAATCTTGACATTTATATCCAACGTTAGTGTAACTTGACATTTTATCATCATCGTCAGCCCATTTAAGTCCTGGGGCACGGGCCTCCCTCAATTACATGAGGGGTAGTTGTCATACTCACCACGCTTGGCAGACGGGTTGGTGAGGGTTTTGAAATAAATGCAGAGTTTTCCTTCTCTGGGTGCTGATGATCATGCCAGCAGCTTTACCTTAGTCGCCTTTTACGATACCTCGGTAAGAGTGAGGGTGGCCTATTCTACTCTGCTGGGGACCACACGGCACACACCTTACTCCGCCTGATAGTAAGCGGCCGTGAAATCCAAATATGAGGTTAACAGGCACAAAAGAACAAACAAAGTATCCATTGAGTCTGTCATCCTCACCCTGATGGCCTGCTGAGATGCCGCCTAAAAGACCCCGGATTGTATGAAGGAGGAAACACATGAGCTGGGAGAGCAACCCATTTCTTGATCTCCACTTCTTTTCTTGGCAGTCAATCAGACGTATCCCTAATGACTCACGATTGATTCCCACCCTTTTCACACAAGCTGTGCGCCTCTTTTGTTAGATGCGACAGACAGACATATTTTCCTTCGTTACGGATTGGGTTCAGATGTAAGTAGGCCTTTTGTTTACGAAACCACAAACTAATGAATGGATTAGAAAGAAGACAAAGATGATAGACCTGATCTCCGTAATAGTCAGAGAGATTATTAGTTCCAATTAGAAAAAATAAAAAACCCCGACATAAATTAAAAAAAAAATTAAAAATTAATTGAAACAGCAGTCCCAATTTACTAGTGAACTTTAAATTTTTTTATTTATCGCTTTTTAAAGGGACTATGTGATTTTTATTTTACTTATTAGTTATATGTATATTAGTTCTCGCTTTCAATAGGCACACCACTCAAGTATATATTATAATTTCTTATTTCGCCATTTTATGGGGCGTCCATCTTGGATTTGAATTTTTTCTACTACCCATATAGAGGGGAGTTGTCATACAAAGGATAATCCGACATTTTGTGGCGGCGGCTATCTTGGATCAATTTCCAACTAACATAGCTAAGAACACTTCCGATTAATTCACCTTTCAAACAAAAACAAACAAAATCAAAATCGGTACATCCGTTTGGGAGCTACGATGTCACGGACAGACACACACACGGACACATCAAACTTATAATACCCTGTCGATTTTGCGTCGAGGGTTAAAATAGACAGACGAGCATGTGGTCCATCTGATGGTAAATGGTATCCGCCACTCAAGGACACTAACAATGCCGATGCACATTGATGCCAATGCCTACCGTGGAAAAGATTATGTCATAGCGATCAGAGATCACAGCGGCTGAAATAAATCTTAGCATGAATTCTCAAAACAGTTTATTCAACCGAGCGTATCGTTCTACGAATTAGAACAAAAACAAAGTCTGATTGAAGTCGCAGTTCGTTCGTTCACATAGAGAATGCCTTGTTTGCTTGCCTAATGAAGTGAACTGACCGGTGGAGCAGGCCCGTTTTATTACTCCACTTCGTCGATTGACTCGCCTTCAGTCTAATTGAATGGGACAGATCTGGAATGTTCCGGATTCAGAGCTTTAGTAGGCTAGAGAAAATTTTGAAAATAAATAGGTAGAGATCGTCTAAGCTGAAATGACGCCTCACCTCCGCATTATTTATTTCAAAGTAAAGATTACATTTGATCCATATGTATGACTTAATATAAGGTTAGTAACAAGGGATTAACAAAGGCAAGTACAAAGGATAGGAAAGATACTTCAAACCATTTACCTCAACTAGCTACACTAGTACCAACCAGAGTAACTAACCTCATCATATGGATGAAGTGCCTCTTGATAGGTGAGTAATATCTCTCCGCAACAGTCTTAAGAGACTGTCAGAGCTGGCCCCCACTCTCTCTAGCAACGAAGATGTTTTCATGCGTATTGCTGCATATTTATGCAGCAATATCTCCGATGCACTACAAAGCGAGGCCGCCCCAACAATGCCCTGAAACCATTGCTATTTTGGATACGCAGGACGTTCAGCGTAACCATGAGGAGTTCCGTCTGCTCGTCTGCCTTTTATTACCAAAAAAAAGAATGCTAGCAGACTTAAATGTTCAAGTTCTCCCCCGTAACTTTTAAAGTGCTCGATTTAAGTACTCCAGTTTCTCCTCTGTCACTTTCAAAGTGCGAAGTCACTTTGTTAAACGAAGTGCAATATACAACAAAAAAGGAGATAGCTGTCCGTGATTAATGAAGCAAACTCGTTCAATGTAGCCAGTTCGTTTTATCCCGACACTGCCGATTGATTTAATTGGATGGGTCAGATCTGGGACGTGCGACAGTCTGCACTAAGCTTAACTGCTCGGCGTTTACGCAAAGGTGGTATCCCAAATCGTATAGAGCTTCGGCCAGGCCTTGTACAGTTGTCCAAAAAAGGCCTTAAAATTTACCTACAAGACTTTGTTATCATACAATTTCTTTGTAATGGCTTCGTTTAGTGGTAAAAATAAAAAATGGTAATATAGAACACTATAAACCACCATGGCGGAAAATACATTTTGTTGATGATATTTGTAAGCAATCAGTTTTGATAATCCAAATTTAAAATAGGAAATCTGAAAGCGATTATCATTTTGCTGTTTATGTTTGCTTTTTCTTTCTGACGCTTTACTGTATTTATGCTTGATTAAGTGTAAAGTATCAGCCTAGATGAGCCTGGCCACTGCAAAGGCCTCCACCATAGAAATTATGTCATCGCTACCATAATGGGATTAGGCTCAATCACCACGCTTGCCTACTGATTTATCTCAATAAATCAGTAGACAAGCGTGGTGATTGATTACTCTCAAGTAAAGCTATGAAAAAAAAATCAGACTTAAGCAACGTTATTTTTGGCATAATTTATTCTGTAGTCAGTAGAGTTTTCTTGATTTTTAAAATACTATACTGCCCAGTGGTCCCCGGCAGAGTAGAACAGGCCACCCACACTCTTACCGAGGTGTCGTAAAAGGCAACTAAGGTAAAGCTGCTGGCATGATCATCAGCACCCAGTGAAGGAAAACTCTGCATTTATATCAAAACCCTCGTCAACCCGTCTGCCAAGCGTAGTGAGTATGGCAATTACCCCTCATGTGATTGAGGGAGGCCCGTGCCCCAGCAGTGGGGACTTAAATGGGCTGATGATGATGATGATGATACTGCCCAGTTATGGGATATTTCCTTTACATTTTCACAGATTAACAACCGTACGTGATTTTTATTTGTGGATATTCAAGTGACAGTCAATCTATGAAACACTTTTCCGATGATGTGATTGGTTAGGTCAGACTGGGACGTGCGATGGTAAACGTAACTCGGATCGGTAGCTCGGAGCCAAATTTAGTAGAACGATTGACGATTGTAGTTCTTTTTTATCGAATGTTTTTTTCGACTAACTTTTCGTCGCGTTTACTTTCGGTTACCTCAATTATTTGTAAACTGTTTTTTATGGAGTAGAAAACCTTTTACTGATAGAACATGTTCCAAATTAACAAGTGAAATATAAATTATATTACTAACGAATGAAATGGAATAAATGTTATTACATTATATAGAATCATGAACAATTGGTGCCCCAATGTACGTACATAGTAAATGTTTAGAGATTGGAAAGCGCTATTCACACGAAAATGTAGGTAGGTTGGATTTGAATTGTAATACCTCTTCTGTTCGGTGTGTGAGGTCGATATTCTATAATAAGCTTAAACAAGGTGCGACCTAGTCCGCCGTATAGGCGGACATCCGCCCGGGGAATATCGTGGAGGGAGGCTTCGGCTGTATCATCATGATATTCCCCAATATGGGCGATGAGGGAGAACCGCAGGGGGTGTAGTGGGTATGCCTTTGCCTGGCTTCTCTTTGGGAGAAACCCCCCGCCAAAGGAGAGCCCCACATAACCCGGCCGCCCCCGGTGGTCTGGTATGCATAAGGTAGTCGGCTCATCTCTTGAGCCGGCGGTATTCTCCATGCGGAACCAAAAAAAAAGGTGCTACAAGACAGGGGTAGTATTTTTGCTCTGTTTGGAGCTGCTACCGAAAGGGTCCTGGCGTCCCTGGGCAAATGGCAGGTAGTAACGAGCATCGCCCATTGCTACCCGTCGGCTAATAGCTGCACACACACAGGAGGGCTCCTGGAGTCGTTCTGTTGACCCCCAGTTGAGACCCCCCCGGGGCCTAGGACCGGCCTCACGGTTTGGGGAAACCTCTCTCCTGTGGCCTCTTTTGTTCTGGGCCCGGGGCTCTGTCCGGCGTGACCTCGTGATTGTGTTTTGACGTGGGCCCAACCAGAGTGGAGCGCCTTCGCGCGCAGTGGTTGATAGGCCTTGTTCGGAGTCCAGCGTCGAGTATTTGAGCCACGGGGCTCGATAGTTGGACGGTGTTGCCAACTTTCCCGGCTCCGTATCCAGCGGAGTTGGGTTTCGCGGCGGCTTCGCTTTTAAGCCTGCGGGTTATATTTTCCCAACCCACTCTACACTGCAGCCAACAGTGTATGGGCGGGGAAGGGTACTCGCAGTCCGTCTCCCGGTGGTGTTTGCACTGCAGCCAGCAGTGTGGGTGCCGTTTGGGGGGCGGTGTTTGGTGGGCCGTGGGAGAGGCCCTGGGTCCGTTTGACCGGAGTGTGGTGAGAGGCCGCGCTGGCGAGCCTCTTTTGCCCTGAGCAGGTTCGCAGAGACTTTAAAAGGTTCGTCCGTGTATCCGCTCTAAAAGTTTCTCCCAGGCGAGTGAAGGAAACTTTCTGCGATAGTTTCCTTGATAGATAGGGATGCTGATCCCAGGGAAGAGCCCCACAATACCGGGCCGACTCCCAGCGGCAGGGTGTGCATAATGCGACGCCGACCAACGGAGCCGACGCCGGCGCCGGCTCCTTACAAGCCTTACGAGATACAAAAACAAAGGTGCGGCAAGACATTAAATCACTTTACAGAGATATTATTAACGTAACTTCACTGAAACAAAAACGTAGGTAGGTAGGTAAAGTTTTTTTGCTTGTAGCAACACCACAGCTGTAGAAGTTTGCCTCCCTTCAGGCCCAGGAAGGGAGACGGAGAATTAAACACCTATTAAGTCTTATTCAGCATGCTTTACTGATATATAGTGATATCTACCGAAGCAAAGTCGAACCACCTGCTTGATTGTTTTATACAACCACTAAAATCTGATCTCGATTGCCCGACTAAAAATTTAGCATTTTTATCCCATTTCATCAATAAAAAATATACTTGTAGCTCCCTTCCCACATCTTTCCGTTCCATTAAGTCAAAAGCATTCCTATAACGGCAGAGTCGCGCAATAAAACCTCCTGGCGTACGACGCGTCTACCGTTTCATTAGTCACCCGTCTGCAGCGGGATTTAGACGCGGACACATCTGTCCTGGATTTAAAATGCATTTTGTGCAAGAGAGTACGATTGCCTCATCGAAGCAAATAAATAGGAAAGAAGTAGTTTAAGCTGCGCGCCCACACGTAAGTGGAGGCACGAAGTCAAAGCGTGGTTTAAATTCAAATTCAAATTCAAATAATTCTTTATTTGTATAGGCTTGTACATAGCACTTACAAATCGTCATACATTTGAATGACTTAAAACTATTCATAAGTACTTATGTATAATTTACATGTTAATACATATATATGTTGATACATAAAATATGCTAAAGAAATAAATAAACATAATGCGATTCTACCACCGGCTCGAAAAGTTGTTTCTGGTCGAGAAGATCCGGCAAGAAACTCGCCAGTAACTCTTTTTAATCGCTAACTTTTTTACAATGGTTTATTATCCTCATCCTCATTTAGGATTGGTCTCTAGGTAGAGTCACCAAAACCTGTATCAGGCTTATTGAAGAAGCACTAACTTGAGCTGTTTTGACAATCTTGCATAGAAAAAACGTTTGATAGCCCCTTCCTGTCAATGTCACTGAACTGCCTTCTGATCGTGGTCGCGTCGTCAAAAGCGTTGATTTCTGGCGGTAGGAGTCAAACACTTGGCGTGGGCTGATGCAATTCAAAGGCTTTAAATTAGTATCTGGTGATTTTAGTAAATAAATTTGGTGTTTATTTGTGAACTCATGTGCCGCGACGTGATCCTGATAATAAGCATCGTTGAATTGTATCGTTTTTAACACTGCTATTGTGTGTTGAGTGAGTTGTCACGGACAACTTGCTTGGACCTAATAGAGTTGTAAAACCCGCGATTGTGTTAAGAGTGGTATCGGCAGAATCTGTAAGTCGATGAAACGTAAAATACCGGCGTTTTATTGAGTGACTGTGATTTGACTGACTTCGACTGTTCACTTCGTTACGACTTTGACTACCTAACCACTTTTTCTCACTTGACATTGGCAAGATATCTTTGGGTAGAGCCATAATGTATAAAAAACACATCAATCTGTTTTAAAAAATCAAAAGCGTTCCAATCATGGAAGAGTAGAGCAATAAAACGCCATGGGCGTCAGGACACGCCGATCGTTTTAATTAACCTAGGAGTATACACGGCGTCACATAGAGTTCGTTTTTTTTTAAATTTATTTAAGGCAGCTAACAGTCATGTACAAAATAATAATTATGGTAAATATAAGTACTACTACAGACCTATAGTGCTATTTAGCTTCCCGTAGGAGAGCCACGCTTCGGCATGAATGGTCCAGCTCGACCGGAGTGAAGCAGCACTGTGCTGAGTTTCGCTGCGTGAGTGAGGGTACCGGAGGCCTAATCCGGGGGAAAGGGGTAAAGGTTGGCATCGCACTTCTGACTCCATTGGTGTCGCGGTGCCCATCGGTGGTGGCAATCGCTGTCCATCAGATGATCCGTCTGCTCGTTTGCACCTATCACATAAAAAAAATATTACGTATTATTATCCACCCTTATTTTTTGTGAGAACTGATTAAGCGTAAACGTTCATTCAACCTTAGTTCCTACAACGAAACCATCCCGTTGCGAACGAGAATATACCAGTCACATCTCAACAAAAGAGATGCACAGCACGTGTAAAAGGGACGCGGATAAAGATTTGGTTGAGTTTCGTTTCACTGTAGCTCCTTTGATCTCCATTATGTCTGATCCTGTAGATACGACCAAATTGGTTTGTTTTGCAAATTCAGCACTAACCGTAAACGTTTGGCTGCCGTCTAGATCCGTGCACAATTAGGCCAAACTAGTGTTGACGGATCATCGATAGTTTCCATTTGAAACTACATCGATAGGGTATCGAAAACAAGAAAATATTCTCCATAATATCGATTGATTTAGATTATTAATAGTTTGCCACTTTACGATTCGAAGTAGGAAAGCGGACCCTGGGCTTCAAAGCGACAGCTTAGAACTCAACCGGTACAAAATTCTAAGATGATGATGACTACTTTACGATAGTTTACAATATGGATTGTCTGAAAAACAACTTGCAATTAGGCAAAACGTCCTTAACGCCGTACCTGCCACCCCAATCGTACCATCGCTCAATTCACTTGTTGTTAATATGGACGGAAAGTTCCTTCCCACGTAGGACTCTACAGCCACGAGCACAGCTGTAATATCACTACACCGCGTGTTGTGTTAGGTGGCAATGAAGCAGACAGATGGGTACCAGCAACACAAGTGCACTGCCAACTTTTAAACCCTCCTTTCCCCCAGATTGGGCCTGTACCCTCACTCTCATAGCAAAACATATCACAGCGTTTCTTCACATATATTTACTGTGAACGCCTATGACAAAGATGAGATGAGTTTTAAAAAATCATATCGTCAACAATCGATAGACAATCGGTCAGCAACACTAGGCCAACGCTGGAACTCAACAAAGCCGATTTGAGAACAATATGTGACGGGAAAGGTTCGAAGATAAGCTGGATTAAGCACATTGCGTTAGGAAACCTGATTAGCACTTTGAAATATTAATATAATATTCCATAGGCTAATGTAATCTGGATCCTTTCAAAAACATCCTATAAAAACTAGCCAAGTAGGTAACGATGAAGCTGCTTTTTTTTTTCTATAAATAGGAATTAAATCTCTAAGCAAAGCCAATTCTCAGAAGGTTCTGCGACTTCTTTATTTTATGTGAAAGTTGAACATGCTCTTTGTCAACACGGTCTTGTACCCCCATGCCTCGGAAGCACGTTAAGCCGTTGGTCGTGTACCCAATCCTTCTAACTATAATAATAAAGAAATAACAGTTAACAACCCCATAGACTCGGCTATACATACATAGAGATTTCGTTCCTTTTTATGTAATCGATACTTAGCTTTTTACAGTATGTTGATGGGATTTACTTCTTTGGACAGAAAACTGTTTTTATTTTATTAGTAACTGATATTCTGATCATAAAACCGATTTTATTAAAATTCTAGTAGCTTGGAACAGCAAATCACGTTCTCCCATATAAACTTTGCCTTTCGAAATTATGCAGTTTATTTTCCCAACTCTATAACGTTACACCCGTCCATTCAAAGGCAGCAAATCGAAAAGGTTATGAATTCATTCGTCGGCCGCAGATGCAGCTCCATATTGCAATGTCCACATCGCTTGATCGAGGGTTCATATCGACCGATATTTAGCACAACAGAGAGCAAAATTGCGTAGTAAGAAAATATGGGGAAAAGATAGACACTGTAAATAGCAATATCGGTGAAGGTGAACTTTTCAGAAATGGTTCATGAAGCTTGCTACAAGTGCAATTATTTGAACTTTCGAATATTTAAACTATCGATAGCAAACTATAAGTCACAATAGACTAATCGGTACTATAATTGTGCGTGCTGAGAGTTGTGTGTCTTTTGGCGTAAGTAAGGATCATTAATTCACCCAATAGACGTCCACTGCTGGACATAAGCCTCCCCCAGTGTTCTTCACACAGATCGGTCCTGTGCCGCCCGCATCCAATGGATTCCCGCAAGCTTCACCAGATCGTCGGTCCACCTTGTGGGGGGCCTGCCACGGCTGCGACTTCCTGTATGTGGCCTCCACTCGAGGACGTTTCCACCCCAACGGCCGTCTGTTCTCCTCGCTATGTGCCCTGCCCAATGCCACTTGAGACATGCAATCCTTTGGGCTATGTCAGTAAGTGAGGGTACCGGAGGGCAAATCTAGGACGCTACCAATCTCTAAACTACCCTGTGTTTGAAGTTTGGCAGCGTACCTGTGACTTCACTGATATTACGGCTGTCCCTGAGTGTCAGCATTCGCTTACTCATAAAAAAGAAACAATGATTATGTCCAGTGTACTTTAGGTATCTATTGTGTAATTTGTACTTTGGCGCCATAGCTTAAAGTCAATCTCTAAGACTGGTTCAGTGGTGTATAAAGCGACGGCTGCGCAAGATGTCTCGGGTTCGATTCTCGAGTCGGGCCAAAAATTTGTATCTAAGTTTTCGGTATGAAATTCTTAATGTCAGCCCGGAGGCTGGAAGTTGGCGGACTTGTAAAATCTCGAGCGGTGCCGCAGAAAGCACTTTAAACCATTGTTTCTGCGCCCAATCCCTCTCCGGTCTTGTCACGCTGGTGTCCCATCGGAATAAGAGGGTAAGGGAATAGGGAGTGCACTTGTGTTTGCGTACACACTTTAGCACTATAATATATCCTGCGTACATGGCTGGTCGTTGAGTTTGTCCGCTGTAGCCGTAATCAGTTGGAGTCCAACTGATTATTTTGAACATGTATACTGCTTTCGCAATCTTTATAAGATCGATGAATAAAAAACGCCGTAAATCGCCAAGATTTTATTTCCACAAGTATCCCTTTGATACGCACGAGTGGCGATTCGCAAAATAACTTTAGACTTTTGGCACTGCCAGTACAATGCATGGCCAAATGTTGGGCTCTTTCAGCGAAATGTCAAGAGGTGACCTGATTGTGGAAACGGTTGCGGTTTCGGTAGTTATCTCGGTATAGTGGCACCCGAATATTAAGGGATACAATTCGTTAAGCGGTTTTCTACCGCAGCTTTTGTCTCTGCAATGCAATTAAGCGATGGTGGCTCCGCGGTTAAGGACTTTTTTAATGTGATAACTGCCAGACGAGCAGACGGATATCTTCTTGCGTCCGAATCGAAAGTAGGGGCCAGACAGTAGAATATTTTTATAGCCTACATATATTATTATTTTAATTAGCAAGTTTCTTTTTAAATAATTTTATTGGTATTATTAATTAATTTTAATTTATTCATTTTATTATAATTAATTATAATGCGAAATAATATGTTACGCTATGGGTAAACGCCTGAAATAAATTCTTTTTTATAAATATTTCACAACATCACATACATTGATCTGACTCCGAGTTAGGTAGCTCAAGCACCTGTGTTACGGATATCAGAATCAACAGTGGGATTACAAATATATACATATAATACTTTTCTTTTGTAAATACATATGATACATAGCAAAAACCCTAATAAATGTACTCACATATTTTACTCGACGTTTCGGCTGCTATAACTGCTGCTGCTGTAACTGCTGTGACAATGTTGTATCACATAGTAAATAACGTGTTAATTCCCGTCTTAATTAATTATAGTTAATTAGAAAATTTAAAATACTAAAAAAAAAATACAGAAAAAAAACAAAGCAAAGGAAAAACAAAATAATAAGGGCACAAAAACCAGCCAGTCATCTTATTGTATCTATTTTGCCTGGACGTGTAAGCTAGTTAGTATTCACACAATACCTACCACTAAACTTCTCGCAACTATCTATAAACACAAAACGCCTTAATTGGACCAACAACGCGATGTTGAAAGTACATAACAGTCAGGTTACTTACTTTCCCAATTAAAGCCAGATCTATTTAAGCGCATCAAAGTAGCAGAAACTTTGTAACAGTACTTGTTAAAGTTGGACACAAACGCAACTTGGTTCACCGCACAATTATTGAGATTTGGATGTACAGTCAGCGACACGTAAAGATACCGTCAGTGCAAAATTAGCACTTGTGTCTCAGAAATAAGGACGGTTTAAAGTCCAAAAAGAGATACTCAAAGTGTCACAGAATTTTACGTCCTACTTAACGATATTTTGCGGCTATGGGCAAACAGCCATCAGCCATCGACGGAGAACATTAACACCTAGTGCAAAAGTGTATACGCAGACACAAGTGCACTATCCTTTCCCTTACCCTCATTTTTCCATGGGACACTAGACTGACGCAAAAGAGGGATCAGTCGCAAGATTATGGGGCACGCGGTACAAGGCCGTTGTGTCGCCACATTCCAGATTTTTTATCAGTACAGACACACATTTAGAAAAGAAACTGGATTCCGAAAAAATATTATTATTATTATGTTCTTTATACGCTGACTATCACAGCTATTTGCTGGCTTTTCAGAAATGTACGGGCCTAGGCCAAGTACAATTCCTGCACTACGAATCTGATTGTGATGTGGTGGGGGTAATGAGTCTTGATTGTGATGATCTGTGTGGTTGTGTGATTGGGCGTGTTTGTGGGACGTAAGGCTGTGAATGAGAGAATATGTGTGCCTGGTTAACACCTCGTGAATTTGATGGGATATCTATCATCTATTTGGAGGAAATACCTTAAAATCCTACACGTATTTAAAACAGCAGCTTTCTGTAACAGGATGTATGTATACTGTGGTAGGTTAAGTGTATTGATTGAGTGATGTAGTTGGTGTGGGATAACTCCAGTTATTATTAGTTATTATTATATGATATAAGGGGGCAGACGAGCAGACGTATCACCACAATTATGTCCCAAAACCAAGTCAGTGCAGGCCTTTAAAATAACTACATACTAAATTATAACTAACTAGGTTGGCGCTAGCGATCCATTAGTGAGTCTTGGCCTCCGATAATCCTCCATCTCGGTCGGTCTTGCGCCACTTCCTGCCAGTCCAACCAAGAGTCCGCGCAAGTCCTTATCGACCTCATCTTTCCAGCGGTATCTTGGACTCGACTGGCCATCGCCCATTAGGACGAAAAGAACGATACAAAATTATCAATTTTCTAAGATCCCTTCAGAGCTACCTACGAGTACATACCTATCTAGAATTTAATTACAGCCACATTCGTTCAGAATTGCTGCTATGGAGCAAATAATAATCTGAGATTTGAATCGATCTTACAATCGGATAGCAAATAAGTTTTTTTCCTTATTTATGCATTTTTAATGTTCTTATAATAACTGTGGAATTTGCAGACCTGTGGTTAAGAATAACTAAATTGGTCCTTAGCACATTAACCTTGCAAATACGGACTTGTAGTTGTAAATATAAAATAATATATTTTTTACATTTTATATAATTAATCAAAACTATTACTCGTTTTTTTCTTATTTCTGTATACCTTTATCAACAAAAAAAACAATAGAATAAATGACAAAAAGGGAGTTTACAAATGAAATCCCAAAAACTAAATAAAATGCAAATAGTGTGAAGTAAATACGCAAATTTAGGAAATTAAAATTTAAATGACCAAAAAGAACATTTGAACAGCTATATCAAAATTTATTAAATTTATTTATGCAATGTACCGTTGATTTCAAATTTCGATCATGGATAATTTATTGAAATAATCTTTTTTTTTTTTGCGCTCGTGACCACGGCTTCTGTAATGTAGCCGAAACGTCGAGTAAAATATGTGACTATATCGTGTTAATTCCCGTCTTGATTAATTATATATCTTAACTTCTTTTAATTTTCCTTCCTAAGACACATAACCGTTCAGCAAGTGGGACTACGAGTATCTTACGAAGTACACTTAATCAGTTTTAATATAAGTAGGTATGTACTTAAGTCAAATGTATTGATTACGCAACATGACTCACAATCATTACAATTCAGTGAATCTGTCACACATCCTTATTCATTTTCAAGATACAATCTGCACATTCCAGGCCTCTCATGCGCAGTAGATTGCGGCTTTAATTGCGTACTCCAATATTCTTCCAAAGCCGAGAGAGCAGTGCACTTAAAACCGAGTAACAATAGGCTCGTACTTATGACTTCATAATGTGGAAACGCTGCATTCGATACGACCATATCAAGTATATCGATTGTTATACAGTCACGTGCTACAATATCATACCAATTTAATCTTTACTCCCCTGACTTTAAGGATTCGAATGAAAAACTTTTTAATTAAAGGCAGTATTTAAAATTCCCACTGGGTTTCATCCTATTGTTAGCTCAAGTGATTGATAATGAGACTTTAACTGGTTTTCTGGTCTATTGTAGACCACCTAAGAATAAATATCAAAGGATTTTTCTATTAATACACTTATTGAATAGGTTACTAATGTAAATAATAGTATATACCAAGGCATTATTCATAAACGTTCTTCAAACCTTTTTTTTTTCAACATCACATAATTACATTGATTTGACTCCGAGAAATAAAAACTTTAAAGTTGGCGACTGAGAACTTATCTGTGAAATATGATAGCATACACAAGGAGATGAATAGCATTAAAGCGGAAAATACTGAAATTCAACAAAAAATCGTAAACCTAGAGAAAGATGTCAACATATTAAAAACCAACGAAACAAGGCTATCACAAACATCAGAAGGAAATGTGTTATTTGATACTAACGAAAACATCATTCAGGAATTCCAAGACCGCTGCGAACGTATGAAAAATATCATATTAGTGGGCGTTCCAGAACTGAAGGACAAGGACCTACCTTCAAGACAGCAGCACGACATGACAATGGCCGTGAATGCGTTGGCATCAGTGAAAGAAGATTGCCCCAAACCTTCAAAAACCACGAGACTAGGAAAATACTTCCCCGACAAAAACCGCCCGATAAAGATATATCTCAACTCTTCAGATACTGTGAGGAATTTACTACGAAAAAAACATAAAATACTAGAGGGCTACCGCCTATATGCTGATCAAACACCAAGTCAAAATAAACAGCTCAAGATTCTAAAGGACGAGTTAATACAGCGCCAACGGGATGGTGAGTCAAACTTGATAATAAAGTATATTAAAGGGGTACCTCGAATCGTAAAAAATCTGCCAAAAAACCAGACAAAAAACGAATAATGGAAACATACCCACAAGCAAATTCTTACTGTATAAAATATGATTATCAAAATACTTTTACCCACAAACATTCCTTAAAATTTTTCTACGCCAATGTAAGAAGCCTGCGAACGGGCGGGAAGTTTGACGAACTAAAATGCATGCTCAAAAACATTGAATGTCGCTACACTACACTTTTTAATACTGACCGAGACCTGGTTTAAATCGGAATCCGAAGCAATGTCATACCAGTTGCCCAACTATGCGCACATATACAGCATTAGAACAGACAAAAACGGAGGGGAGTATCGAATATATGTTCATGACAGTCTTAATTTTGAAGTAACCGAGGAAAAATACATCAAAGGAATACATTATTTTGTGGATATACGTACCTAACATAGCCCTCCACATTGGTGCTATTTACAAGCCTGACAAGAGAAATACGGACATGTTTTTGGAGACTTACTCAGAGCAATTGGAGAAAAGAAAAAGAAGTATGGTTTTTGGCGATTTTAACATTGACCTGCTATCGCAAGAAAATGACACAAATAAATACCTTGATACCCTAGACGAATCTGGATACTACGTAATCAACAAAATTGACCCGGAGTACAACACACGCGAAAGCGCCACCAGGAAATCTATCATAGACCATATATCTACAAATCTTAATGAGAGCTTCTTTAACTTTACTATAGCGGATGTACCAATGACTGATCATAAACAGATTTTTGTGGAGTTACTGAGACAACACTACGCACAAAAGAAGCGAATAAAATACACTGCTATTAACTACGCTGAATTGTATAAAACGGTAAAAGAAAGTATGCTTGAAAACGGTGATGGTATTTATGAAAAATTGGAGTATTTTATCAAAAAAAGTCTTGAAAGGACACGTAGAACCAAAGAAAAAATATTGAATTCTCCCAAGGAAGATTGGATCAATAAAACCATTATCGAAAAAATTCAGCAGAGAAACTTGTTATGGCAACAACAAAAAACTGATAAAACTAAAATAGATAACTTTATAGTGGAAAGAAACAAGGTCAGGACATTAATTAAGGATGCCAAAGAGAAATACTATCTTGATTTATTTAGAAATTGTGAAGGTAGCCCTAAAAAGACCTGGAACTTAATTAACACACTAGCTACCAATAAAATCAAAACCACCTGTGCTCCTCCCAAACTTATGTTAGACTCTGTAAATGTTACTGAGGACGGCGTAAAAATATGCGAAATTTTTAATAAATTCTTTTCGTCTGTAGGCATTCAATTATCACAACAAATAAAAAATATACACCTAAATACTAATAAAAGACACATATTAACTTACGATAAGAATCCACCTACACACAAATTAACAGAAATAACGCCATGCTCCGTAGATGAAATTAAAAACATAATACAACAGCTGAACGCATACACAAGCACTGGTATTGATGAAAATAAGCACTAAAGCCATTAAATGCATCTCGGACCTGATTGTTCCAAATCTGACGCTTTCCATGAACAAGTGTTTTTCAGCAGGCTGCTTCCCCGATAGTCTAAAGATATCGCGAGTGACACCAATTTACAAATCGGGTAAGAAAACAGACCCTAGCAACTACCGGCCAATCTCAATCTTGCCCGTATTGTCCAAGATTTTTGAGAAGATTTTGTACAGACGAATACATGATCACCTAGTCAACATACAATTCCTCACTTGTAGTCAATATGGGTTTAGAAACCAATCCAACACACTCTCGGCTACAATAGACCTCATAACAAAAATTAAAACAAGTATTGACCAACATAACCTAAGTTTGGGAATATTCATAGACCTAAAAAAGGCATTTGATACTATTAGCCACAAAATACTACTAGAGAAACTAGAAGACTTGGGCATAACAGGTAATGCTCTCAAAATTATCCAATCTTATTTAGAAAACAGGTACCAATACGTTAAGATCGGAGAATATTGCAGTACATCGCAACAAATAAAATGTGGAATACCACAGGGATCAATTCTAGGACCTTTGTTATTTCTGATATACGTAAACAATGTTACTACAATAGGACTTAAAGGACAAATTACTATGTACGCCGATGATACCTGCCTCTTTTATTTTGGTAAAAATCTTCTTGATCTGGTTGAAGAAGCGCAAGCTGATTTGAAATTGTATAGTGACTGGTGTCAAAATAATCTTCTTACCGTTAATACAAAAAAAACCACTTACATGATTTTCACTGCAAAAAATAAGAAGATCCCACAACACAATCCATTAACAATAAACAATGAAGTGATCCGCCGCTCCAATAAAGAAAAATACTTAGGTCTGGAATTAGATGACAAGCTAACCTGGAAATTTCACATCGAAAAAACTAGATCTAAGCTAATTTCCCTTAATTCTGCCTTACATAAAGTCGTGGGATGTATCCCAAACAAGGTCCGCATGACTATATATAACTCACTAGTAAAGTCTCATTTGAATTATCTTATCGAGGTATGGGGATGTGCCGCCCCCGTCTAATATTAAATGCCTGCAAACGTCACAGAATAAAATTATCAAAACATTATTTAAATACAACCGCTTATTCGATACAAAATTATTATATAAAAAAACAAATCTTTACAACCTTAAACAAATCTACACATACACTACTTGCATCCTCATCAGAAAAATCCTAACAGATAAGATACACTCACAAATAACTTTCACAAAACGGACCTATAAGCACAATTTGAGAAACATAAATAAAATTAGTCTAACTACGCCAAGAATCAGTCACGGGAAAAAAAATATATTGTTTGAGGGAGCACAGATGTATAATAATCTTCCAAATGATGTAAAAGATTGCGAATCTTTTAGCATTTTTAAGTCGAAATTGAAGAAATACGTCACTGATAAAAATATTCTAGTGAAAGTGTGATATGTCAGACATCAATAACTTACTTCAATTAATATAGTTATTTTTAAGCTCATTGTAAGTGAACTATGTTCTTTTATGAGATAATAAAAATCTTTAAACCGAGATAGGTAGCTCAAGCACCTGTGTTACGGATATCAGAATCAACAGTGGGATTACAAATATATACATATAACCTATAGAGCCACGCTTCGGCCAGTGATACCACGGCCTCACAGAAAACCAGCGTGAAGCGGCACTGTTCTGTGTTTTGCTGCGTGGGTGAGGGTACCGGAGGCCCAATCCGGGGGAAAAGGGGGTTTAAAGCTTAACAGCACACTTGTGACTCCACTGGTGTCACGGGTATCCATGGGTGGCGGCAATCGCTTACCATCAGCTGATCCGTCGGCTTGTCTGCCACCTATCACATAAATGATAAATATTTTCTGCGAAAAAAAACCGCCTTCAAAAACCACGAACTAAAAAGTGTAAAATAATATTTCTTTCATTGTTAGCTACTAAACCGGATCTATTTTAAACAATTTCGGGGTTACAACCTCTCGGCAAACACATAAAACATCAAACTATTTTTTAATTAACCATGCAGAAATGTTGGGTCCGTATTTTTACGCGTAAAATTGATTCACAAGTGGCCGCTGTTGGCGTGAATCTATTTTTCGCGTACAAATTTTGGGTCCGCATTTGTGCATGGTTACTTAATATATTGTATAAGTGTTTGCCAAGAGGTTGTAACCCCGTAATTGTTTAAAAATTGATCCGGTTTAGTAGCTAACAATTAAAATCGATTGGCGTCGCAAGTGTGCCCTACCCGTCTCCTTAAGTCGTGGCTTTAGCTGAGGGAGCTCTTTTTGTTAGGCATCGCGACACATTTGGATACAATGTATACATATATTGCCCGGCCAAATTATTTAAACTCGTAGGTTAGGGTTAGGGTAGGTTTTTTATTTGTTTTGTGTTGTTTTTACTTTTGTTTACACTTCCCAAGTTTGTTTTTTTATTTGTGATGTTGTGTGTCGTGTGTGTTGAACAAATACCTAAATGTTTTTATCTTATATCAAATTTACGGGTTTAATTAACATTCCCACAAAATTAATAAATTACTAACCCTAACCTAACCTTTTTGCACATCAAAAAATACTAAACGCTTGATGTGCAATTAGTATTTTTGGTGTGCAAATAGGTAATTTTTAGAAGGTTGGTTTAATATATAAAAACTAGCTTCAACTCACCGATGGAGCAGTCAATAGCTGCAGCGCCTCGCTCAGGTTCTTCAAAGTTAGAGTATTCCTCTCCTCTTCTTCCTCAGGGCCGGGCAGGTGCACCGAGGACTGCCGTGACCTGAACTCCGGCTTCTTGGACCCTGAGCCGGAGCCGTTGGCAAACTGATGCTGCGAGGACGCGCGGCGGAATGGGCACGTCATGGTGCTTAGGGCATAGGTGTTAACTTGGGGTTGGAGTCATCTGTCGACAAGGAAAGTTTTGTTTGAATATTAGGCAAAAATTTCTAGAAACAGAAAAATAAATTCAAGGTAGGTTTTTTTTTGTTTTATCTAATAGGTGGCAGACGAGCGGACGGATCACCTGATGGTAAGCGATTGCCGTCGCCCATGGACACCCTCGATACCAGTGGAGTCACAAGTGCGCTGCCGACTCTTAAAACCCCCGGAGGCCCATCACTCACGCAGCGAAACACAGCACAATGCTGCTTCACGCCGGTTTTCTGCGAGGCCGTGGTATCACTCCGGTCGTGCCGACCCATTCATGCCGAAGTGTGGCTCTCCCACGGTCGAGGTTCATATAGAATATTGATGAATCTGAAAAATGTTGACCGTGGGGAAGTGACTTCACTGGTATCTGTAGGCGGTGGAAATCGCTTGCCAGGTGATCCGTCTGCTCGTCTGCCAACTATCACAAGTAAAAAAGGTAAGTACCTACATAACGTATACTACGTGTCACGGATGGAAGTACTGACATTTTTGTAACACTGTCTTACACCAGCTTTACCTGAAAACCAGCGCTGCAGTGGCTTCGGCCATTGCAGCAAAAAAAAAAAGAAATAAAATGTTTATTTCATGTAAGCACTTACAAGTATCGAGTTACATTAGTTATTGCACTATGCTCGCAGACCTGTATCGCACTAACTATTTCACAACAACACAACACAACATCACATACATTGATCTGATTCCGAAATAGGTAGCTCAAGCACCTGTGTTACGGATATCAGAATCAACAGCGGAATTACAAATATATACAAATAATACTTTTCTTTTGTAAATACATACTATACTATGAGTGAATACATGCTACGGTTGGGCCTGTTTGCTGACTACAGAATTGGTCCTATTTATGATATTTATGTATGTATGTATTGCACGCAGGATCAGCACGCTGAAGTGGAGATGGGTCGGTCATGTTTCTAGACGCACTGATAAATGATGGAGTCGACACGTACTGGAGTGGAGCGGTCGACACGTGGGGAAACGCAGTGTTAGACGCCCTGCGGCGCGATGGACTGACGATTTGAGAAAGATGGCTGGTGTGAGTTGGATGCAGCTCAGGGCCGGGCTGGTTGGCGCTCTTCGGGGGAGGCCTAGTCTAGCAGTGGACGGCGATAGGCTGATTGAATGTATTTATGTCACTTGTGTTTAATTAAATTTGTGATCTGTGGCCAATAAAGAAATCGTTATCTTTTACACGCGTCAATAACCAGTGCATAAAGATTCTGTGTGTTGTGACGAACGAGAGATTTGTAGTACATTGATGTATGGTTCTCCGTACATACATAACACGAGATCGAATCCGAAATGAGGTGATCCGGCAGAGAACCAAAGTCATCGCCATTGCTCACCAGATTAGCAAGCTTAAGTGGCAGTGGGCTGTCCATATTAGCCGCAGAACCGACAACCGATGGGGTAAACGAGTTCTAGAGTGGAGACCGCGTCTTGGCAAACGTAATGTAGGGCGCCCTCTGGCTAGGTGGAGGGACGATCTGCGCAGGATGGATGGCAAGAGCTGGATGCGAGAAGCCATGGATAGATCACGGTGGCGAACAATTGGAGAGGCCTACGTCCAGCAGTGGAATGCGATAGGCTGATGATGATGATGACATACGTAATACGTTTCTCCTTTGTTTGGATGCGACAGGTATAGTCTCATTCGATTCTGGGGCCCAGCATTTAATGTAGCCGGAACGGCATATTAAGAATGTCGGTCCATAAATTACATTGAATAGTTAATTCCGAAATTTCTACCATGAACTCCAAAAATATGTATACACTTTAGGACGTTGTCACAATATATAATATAAGAAAGTAGACCTCTACTATTTTTGGAGTTGACTGTACCTTATTTTTGCGGCACAGGACGGATCTGGGTGACGATCATTAGGAGAGGCCTATGTCCACCAATGGAAGAATATTGACTGAAATGATGATGCTGAAAATTTTATGATGTAGCTTACTCCGTGAAACTCAGTGACTAATATTTTTACGACAAGTATTAGTTATTATTAGCGCCGTTTACATAAAGACTATGCAAAATAATAAAATGTCACTACCCACGCTAGCATTTTTATGGTAACACCTATGGCTTTGCGTGTTTTATTCAACATTCGTGATAGCTCAGAGTTAAGTGTAGCCATGAAATATTTTATCACTCGTATGAGAATGTAAATATTTCTATATACTAGTACCACAGTGTTAATAATACCAGTGTCACCACAATGTACGGCCAGCGAACGTTGCGGTGTTCCAGTTAGCTGTTAAAATCGCTTGCACATGCCGTGGAGGGTTGATTGAGCAAAAATTGTTCGATTTTTTAATGTAACAGATTTCAGACGAACAGACGGATTACCACGGCGGACGCAATACCAGAGGAGTCACAAGTAAAATACGCTGCCAACGTCGTCCCCCCCCCGCAATCGTAGCGTATCCACGTCATATTTTGTCATCTTTTAATTCCTTGAGCAAGAGTAATAGTTATGCTTACAAACGATAGAGGGAATTCTTAGGTTTTATGCAAATTGTTTTGATATACACGTGGTACCTCTTCGATACGAGCCGACCCTCATAATTAAGCTTGAAGTCTCTAGCTTACTATAAAAAATAAAACACACTTTTACACTTATTTACACCACATATAATCCAACTTAGGCAACTGTTTTATAAAGACAATATAGAAGTATCAAAAGTAAAGAAGTGGCCGTCGCCAACAGGCCCATTCATACCGAAGCGTGGCTCTCTCTTGGTAACGTTTGCTGGGAATCTATTTACTGTGCTCATACGAAGCCGTATGAACAATGTAGAACACTTCGTCACTGCCAGGGCTTCGTGAATATGTATGTTTTGAAATTTTGTATTTTGGGTAAATTGAATGTGTAATTTTATGAATATCCTTTGGAACAATTGGATCGAGGACAACAAAAGTCTGAAAGAGGACTCAAAACCAGCGCTGCAGCGGTCTTAAGCAGTTGCAGCTCATGCTGAGGTTGGACCTTGTTGACCACTTGGGATTTTGTAGTAATTTTTCGTGCAACAGGCGGCATACTTATTTTTTGTTCCTTTCTGTCCTATTGTTAACATATTGTTGTAATGTCTTTACTCTCTCTATACCGCAACTTTCATGGTTAGTTCTCTGAGAAACTGTTCTACTCCCTGCAGCTGAATTCTTACACCAAACCACATGAAAGCGATTGTCATTACATCCCCATCATCCCGATGGATGGCGGTCTAATATTGCGCGTTTCACGCGGAACTTTCTACCATGTGCTTTAATTCTGTGGAACGGTTTGGCTGCGGGTGTATTTCCCGACGGCTACGACTCCACGGACCTTCAAGAGAAGAGCGTACTCTTTTTTAAGAAGGCCGGCAACACATTAGCGATCTGTCTGATTTTGCGGTTGATTAATTTCCGTCAGGTGACTTGATTGTCGCGTCTAGCATAAAAAACATAGCACCAGATGGAAAGCCTCTATGAGGCCTAAGATGTAACGCGTCTACCTGATGACTCTTGTCTTGTTTGTTGTGCATATAGAATATTTATCTATCTGTTTGCATCTGGATTCTAACCCAACTTCCAAAGCACAACTGCAAATCGATTCCAATTGAACCGAAGTTTCCAGCCATTGGGATTACGACAAGCCAAACACACCTGAGAAAATGTTTGCTGCACGGACGGTGTCAAGTCTAATAGATCCCCCGCAGTGCAAAAATAGCACTTGTATCACAGACATAAGGACGCAACTGTAACTGACGCCGTGTGCACAAACTGGCTAAGCGTTCATTACGCATTTGAATTAACGGACGAGTTAAACTTAACTCATTCCTAATTTGCCTAATTCCATGATTCATCGCTTCCCTAAATATCCTTTTAGATTTGATCTCCAACTTTGCAAGCACAAGAGAAAACCGATTCCAATTGGAGCGAAACTCTCAGGCCGTTGGGAATGCGACAAAAGCCGAACCCACCTGAGCAAATGTTTGCAGTACAAACAGGGGTAAACGTTCATTACACACTCGGATTAGCGAACAAGTTTAACGCAACTAAGTTTGGAGTCTACGTTAGGAAAAGGCACTTGTGTTTATACTAAACGCAACGGCTCGTGGCAGACGGAAGTAATTTTAAAATAAGTATTTCACTATATTGGCTGCCATGAGTCTCTGGCGCAAGTGTAACAGTATTTCCTTTTAAGCCTTTTGACTATTTCGAACAACTTAATGTCATAATAATAATCTCTACCTAATGAATGTTGCCATTTAGTATGGCAATTTTCTTAGAAGCTGTATTTTTCATGCTAACTTCTTTTAATTTGTAAAGTAACTATTAAGGTGACGGGTAGGGCACACTAGCGACGCCAATCGATTTTAATTTTTAGCTACTAAACCGGATCTATTTTAAACAATTTCGAGTTTACAACCTCTCAGCAAACACTTAAACTATAAACATTTTTCATGGTTATTATTAAATAACCATGAAAAATGTTGGGTCCAACGCGTACGCGAAAAATTTATTCACGCCAAAAGCGGCCACTTTTGGCGTGTATCAATTTTTCGCGTACAAAAACGGACCCAACATTTGTGCATGGTAATTTAATAAACAGTATAAGTGTTTGCCAAGAGGTTAAATTATTTAAATAGAGCCGGTTTAGTAGCTAAAAATTATAATCGGCGTCGTTAGTGTGCCCTACCGGTCACCTTAATGAAATACTCTATGGTCTGTCACAGATAGCTGTGCGTTCTGACGTATTGACACAAATATTAACCTTATTTTTTAAATAGAGATAGTGAGCGATTTATACCACTTTTTGTGTCTTTCAAACGCGATTGAAGCCGCGGAAAAAAGTTAGTGATTTAAAAATCTCAAGGCAAGACACAAACAATTTTTATTGTAGTTTTCGGATAAATTCAGATAGTAGAATTTATGCAAATGTTTTCTCAATAGAAATATCTCAAAGCGAACTGGCCTTAGTAAGACGCTAAAAAGCTTAAAGTTTAGGGTTGTCGACTACAAGAACTTAAATAATTTATTAAATTTTTAGATTTTGTTTAATAGGCAGGTATTTCTGTCATATTTTCTTTCTTTTTTACACGGTAAGAGTTAATTTTCGTATTAACATTATTGGTATAAACGCCCCGCACTTACACCATCTATCGAATTGGAGATCTGTACCTATCAACGAACAGCCTGTTGGTCTAGTGGTTTCAGTACCAGGCTGTGATCTCGGAGACCTGGATTCAGATTTCCTGGGTCTAGCAAAGAGTACCTATGTTTCGAATTTTCCGAACATAGCTCGGGTTTGTGATCATCACCAATCCGCATTAGGCAAGCGTGGAGATTAAAACTTGATTTCTATGATGGAGGCATTTGCCCTGCAGTGAGTTTATAGGCTGATACTTTTACCTATTGGCGCCATCTGGCGGATTTCTGACACGCGATAGTCTCTATTGGAGATTTGCGAGTACTGACAACCCTACTGGGAACAGAGTCAGAGGTGCTCAGATTAATAAATGGAATCGTAAAGACGACAAGCACTTTGTACTAGTTCTTTTTAATAGTTTTTGCTACAAACGTTATTATTCTTTGAAATATTATTAGTTCAAAGTTTCGATGAAAAAATTGAATTGAATGTTACCTATTTCGTTCATTATAAATCAATGTTGCTGATAAATACTTTTTTGTTTGCATTCATCATCATCATCATCATCAGCAACCCACACTCGTCCACTGCTGGACATAGGTCTCCCCTAATGCACACCACTGCTCCCGATTTTCGGCCACTCTCATCCAGCCCACACCAGCCAGCCTTCGAATGTCTTCATCCCATCTTGTCGCAGGGCGTCCTACACTACGCTTACCGAGTCGCGGTCTCCACACAAGGACTTTACGGCTCCAACGGCTGTCAGTTCTGCGGCTAATATGACCAGCCCAATGCCACTTCAGTTTGCTAATTCGGTGGGCTATGTCGGTGACTCTGGTTCTCTGTCGGATTACATCATTTCTGATGCGGTCCTTCAGAGGCATTGTTTGCATTAGAAAATATTAAGTTACAGGGAATATAAGCACCATAATCATTTATGCTGCATCATATTATGCTGTTGGATATCGGAAGATTATTATGAGATATTATTTTTAGTAATGCTAGGTGGCAGGCTAAAGGCACATACATGGTCATCATTTTTTTTTGTATGTAATAGGTGGCAGAAGAGCAGACGGATCACCTAATGGTAAGCGATTACCGCCGCCCACAGACACCCGCGACATCAGTGGAGTCAGAAGTGCGCTGCCAACCTTTAACCCCCCTTTCCCCAGGATTGGGCTCTGGACCCTCACTCACGCAGCGAAACACAGCACGGTGTTACTTCGCCCATTCACGCCGAAGCGTGGCTGTCCCATGGTCCTAAAACTGAGGCGTCCGATGTTGATTATTGCGAAATGTAAGCATTGAGGACTGCCTCGATTAGTGACATTATCTAATGACCCGAGTAAAAACCGTGTATGGCCACACACACACGTGCGCGTAAGTAGATACAATAGTCTCGGCGTGGTTTGGCATAAGAAAAATAATATCAAAAACGTGTGCAATAGAGAAACTATACGATAAACTAAGTCTAGCCTAGCGCGTAA